>OZ023234.1:32423475-33029228 GCA_964006365.1 Trididemnum miniatum | reverse complement strand
AAAACCAACCAAAATTATGTAGTTCTAGGAGACTTCAACATCAATTACAATGAAACCCATTGTCACCTAATGTGCTTAATTATACCGTAAAGCGAGACAGCGCTGTTTCTGGCTATTAGCCTTCATCAACCGCTCTCAGGTAAGAAACATTCATTCATCTGCCTGTTGCTTAATATAAATAATTCTGATTCTATGTTATTATGTGCATATTCTGTACGTGTTTTAGCAACAAATAAATTGTTCTTCTTCTTCTTCTTCCAGGACGAATGATCTTGCCAGGATCACGCGTAATGACTTCCCATCCGGTAGGCCAGGAAGGGCATTGCCTTTTAGTTGTTGATCTTCACCCTGGCCACGCAAAGAGTTTGACTGGAATGGTGACGTAGCCACACGAGTGGATTGCGTACCACAAAGGTTAAATTCTTTAAGAAATATTTATCCGAAGGGATGCGTGATCCTGGCAAGATCATTCGTTCTGGAAGATGAATGTTTCTTACCTGAGAGCGGCTGATGAAGGCTAATAGCCAGAAACAGCGCTGTCTCGCTCTACGGTACGATTTACTGGAGTGCTTTGCACTGTTGGTGATGGAGTGCTGTTATAGCTTCTGACCCAAGAAGGGAAAGTCGTCATGACTTTCCGTCCGGTAGGCCAGGAAGGACATTGCTTTTTGGTGCTTAATTATGCTAATCATATTTAGTAGCATAGGCTGCATGCAGCTCGTCGACAAACCAACTAGAATTACTTCTGCTTCCAACACTAGAATTGATTATATATAAGTTAATACAGCTTTACAGGGCCAGATTCTGTCCGTCATATTTTATAATGATATTTCTGACCATCTTCCCATATGCGCTGAATTTAGATGTAGGACTCAGAAAAAGTCATCAAAACGCCCCATAAACTGACCGTTAAATCAAGAAAACATTGAATTGTTTTTATCAAAATTGAATGAAAAACTTAACAAACCTGAAATACAACATAATTGCGACCTCAATAGCCTGATTAAAATATTGAGTGATTTGACAAATTCATGCTGTCCCCAAAAAATGTTAAGTCGCAAGCAATTTAAGATATTTAAAAACCCTTGGATCACCTCTGGAATCCTTATTTCCATTAGATACAAAAACAAATTATATACTAAGTATATAAAAAGTAAAAGTCTCACCTTGTTTGAAGAGTTCAAAAATATCGAAACGGACTGACACATCTAAAAGAAGCGGCAAAACGCAATTATTTTCATGACCTGTTTAAAAACAGTAAAAACTCATCAGATACTTGGAAATGCATCAACCAACTGCTGAGAAAAACTAAACCAAAAACCACGGTTCCGAATACCATACATACAGACGGTCAAGTGATAACTTCGCCTCAAAGCATTTGTGAAAAATTGAATGATCATTTCGTAAAAATTGGTGAGAAGTTAAGTGACAAAATAGCAAGTAATCGCGAAACGAATCATAAAAAATACCTTGGTAAGCGACAAATGTCATCCATTGTCTTAAAACCGGCTGATGAATATGAAATGTTAAATTAATTGCTGGATTAAACAGCCCAAAATCCCCAGGATATTTAGATATTCCCGTTGTTTTGCTCAAAGAAGCTAAATTTATCATTGCTTACTACCTTGCAGACTCGTTTAATGAATGCAAGGTGTCTGGCATTTATCCAGATGTTTTGAAAATCGCCAAAGTTATTCCCTTGCATAAAGGTGGGTCAAAGCTTGTACTAGGCAATTACAGACCGATATCCATTTTGTCACCTATCAATAAAGTTTTTGAAAAGATCTTACACAAACGGCTAATCAGTTTTTGGGAAAAATTTAATCTTTTTACGGCTTCTCAATTTGGATTCAGAAAAGACCACTCAACAAATCTTGCTATCACTTTACTTTATGAAACTATATTAAAACATCGCCATGAAATAAACCAGTAAGCGGTACTTTCCTACATTTTGCAAAGGCATTTGATTGCGTTAATCATAACATTTTGTTGGACAAGCTTGAACATTATGGTGTCAGAGGAAATGCACATAGCTTAATAAAATCTTATCTATCAAATAGGTACCAGTATACCGAATTTAATAATCAAATTTTTTCCACTCATCTTCCGGTCACCATTGGCGTACCACAAGGAAGTGTCCTTGGTCCTTTTTTATTCCTAGTGTACATAAATGGCTTGACAAATGCTTGTAATTCAGATATCATTCTATACGCGGATAATTCGGTATTATTGTGCGTTGAACAAAGCATTGAAAAACTTAAAACAAAAACAGAAGCTTTTTTCCGCAAGATTAAATGCTGGATCAATCAATTACAATAGACTAACCATTAACTATAAAAAAACAAACTGTGTTTTGTTCTCACATAAAAACATAAAGTCGACAATCAATTCAGCCAGTAGCTCGCTCATCAGTGCAACTGAGGTTATCAAATATCTGGGTGTTTTTATAGACAACAAGCTAACTTGGAAAAATTATATCCACTCTGTAATTGAAAAATTGTGTATCGCAAAGGGTGTCTTAAGTAAGCTGAGACATTACGTTCCCGTGTATATTTTAAGAAATGTGTATTTTGGAGTGGTATCTTCACACTTAAACAGTGGTATCACCACTCCAAAACACACATTTCTTAAAATATACACGGGAACGTAATGTCTCAGCTTACTTAAGACACCCTTTGCGATACACAATTTTTCAATTACAGAGTGGATATAATTTTTCAAGTTAGCTTGTTGTCTATAAAAACACCCAGATATTTGATAACCTCAGTTGCACTGATGAGCGAGCTACTGGCTGAATTGATTGTCGACTTTATGTTTTTTATGTGAGAACAAAACACAGTTTGTTTTTTTATAGTTAATGGTTAGTCTATTGTAATTGATTGATCCAGCATTTAATCTTGCGGAAAAAAGCTTCTGTTTTTGTTTTAAGTTTTTCAATGCTTTGTTCAACGCACAATAATACCGAATTATCCGCGTATAGAATGATATCTGAATTACAAGCATTTGTCAAGCCATTTGTGTACACTAGGAATAAAAAAGGACCAAGGACACTTCCTTGTGGTACGCCAATGGTGACCGGAAGATGAGTGGAAAAAATTTGATTATTAAATTCGGTATACTGGTACCTATTTGATAGATAAGATTTTATTAAGCTATGTGCATTTCCTCTGACACCATAATGTTCAAGCTTGTCCAACAAAATGTTATGATTAACGCAATCAAATGCCTTTGCAAAATGTAGGAAAGTACCGCTTACTGGTTTATTTTCATGGCGATGTTTTAATATAGTTTCATAAAGTAAAGTGATAGCAAGATTTGTTGAGTGGTCTTTTCTGAATCCAAATTGAGAAGCCGTAAAAAGATTAAATTTTTCCCAAAAACTGATTAGCCGTTTGTGTAAGATCTTTTCAAAAACTTTATTGATAGGTGACAAAATGGATATCGGTCTGTAATTGCCTAGTACAAGCTTTGACCCACCTTTATGCAAGGGAATAACTTTGGCGATTTTCAAAACATCTGGATAAATGCCAGACACCTTGCATTCATTAAACGAGTCTGCAAGGTAGTAAGCAATGATAAATTTAGCTTCTTTGAGCAAAACAACGGGAATATCTAAATATCCTGGGGATTTTGGGCTGTTTAATCCAGCAATTAATTTAACAATTTCATATTCATCAGCCGGTTTTAAGACAATGGATGACATTTGTCGCTTACCAAGGTATTTTTTATGATTCGTTTCGCGATTACTTGCTATTTTGTCACTTAACTTCTCACCAATTTTTACGAAATGATCATTCAATTTTTCACAAATGCTTTGAGGCGAAGTTATCACTTGACCGTCTGTATGTATGGTATTCGGAACCGTGGTTTTTGGTTTAGTTTTTCTCAGCAGTTGGTTGATGCATTTCCAAGTATCTGATGAGTTTTTACTGTTTTTAAACAGGTCATGAAAATAATTGCGTTTTGCCGCTTCTTTTAGATGTGTCAGTCCGTTTCGATATTTTTTGAACTCTTCAAACAAGGTGAGACTTTTACTTTTTATATACTTAGTATATAATTTGTTTTTGTATCTAATGGAAATAAGGATTCCAGAGGTGATCCAAGGGTTTTTAAATATCTTAAATTGCTTGCGACTTAACATTTTTTGGGGACAGCATGAATTTGTCAAATCACTCAATATTTTAATCAGGCTATTGAGGTCGCAATTATGTTGTATTTCAGGTTTGTTAAGTTTTTCATTCAATTTTGATAAAAACAATTCAATGTTTTCTTGATTTAACGGTCAGTTTATGGGGCGTTTTGATGACTTTTTCTGAGTCCTACATCTAAATTCAGCGCATATGGGAAGATGGTCAGAAATATCATTATAAAATATGACGGACAGAATCTGGCCCTGTAAAGCTGTATTAACGTATATATAATCAATTCTAGTGTTGGAAGCAGAAGTAATTCTAGTTGGTTTGTCGACGAGCTGCATGCAGCCTATGCTACTAAATATGATTAGCATAATTAAGCACCAAAAAGCAATGTCCTTCCTGGCCTACCGGACGGAAAGTCATGACGACTTTCCCTTCTTGGGTCAGAAGCTATAACAGCACTCCATCACCAACAGTGCAAAGCACTCCAGTAAATCGTACCGTAGAGCGAGACAGCGCTGTTTCTGGCTATTAGCCTTCATCAGCCGCTCTCAGGTAAGAAACATTCATCTTCCAGAACGAATGATCTTGCCAGGATCACGCATCCCTTCGGATAAATATTTCTTAAAGAATTTAACCTTTGTGGTACGCAATCCACTCGTGTGGCTACGTCACCATTCCAGTCAAACTCTTTGCGTGGCCAGGGTGAAGATCAACAACTAAAAAGCAATGCCCTTCCTGGCCTACCGGATGGGAAGTCATTACGCGTGATCCTGGCAAGATCATTCGTCCTGGAAGAAGAAGAAGAAGAACAATTTATTTGTTGCTAAAACACGTACAGAATATGCACATAATAACATAGAATCAGAATTATTTATATTAAGCAACAGGCAGATGAATGAATGTTTCTTACCTGAGAGCGGTTGATGAAGGCTAATAGCCAGAAACAGCGCTGTCTCGCTTTACGGTATAATTAAGCACATTAGGTGACAATGGGTTTCATTGTAATTGATGTTGAAGTCTCCTAGAACTACATAATTTTGGTTGGTTTTGAACGTTTTAATGACGTGGACAAATGCATCTTCAAAACCTTTAATGTTGGTACTAGGGTGTCGATAAACAGAGCCTACAACCAATGACTCGTTGTTGTTAATTTTTAGCTCCACCCAGACATCTTCGCAACCATCTACTTTAATTTTAATTGCCGATAGTTGTTGACATTGCAATGCTTCTCTGATAAAAATGGCGGCATCACCTGTTCTGGTTGCCGAATTGCAGCAGTACATGTTGTAACTAAGTATAATGCAGTGTTTTAAGTTGCGGTCGTTTAACCTAGTTTCACTCAAGCATATTACTTCAACAGGTTTAGAAAATTCGCTTAAGAAAATTTTTAAGGTGTCATAGTTTTTGTGTAAGCTCACAATGTTAACGTGAACAACTGTCACCGATTTGACTGTTGAGGTCAAGATTTCAGCAGCAAATCTGTCAACAGTTTGATATTGGCAACTGAGACCATCAAATATCTGGTTTTGGTTTGTGGGGCGAGCATAATAATTCAATCCGTTTTAAGCAAAAAAAAATACGTATTTAACATTTAACTAGACTTCAAAGATTGTTCAAATCATTTTCTGTTTTCACCTGGATTTTTTCCGAATCATCGTTTTCACGCACATAGATTTGGCCGTTGTTGGTCCAGAAAAATTTAAACCCGAGTTCCTTTGCTTTTTGTTTTGTCTTCCAAAATAATTGCTTTCGTCGTTGAGTCAGATTTTCATTTACGAATAAGTTTTGCATGCCTTCAACTGGGAATTTTTCAATACTTTTCGCTTTGAAACGATTGGCGTACATTTCGTTGCGTTTCTGGCGACTAACGAAGCGAACAATAACTGTCGGATGCCTGTTGACAGGTTTGCCGGTTGTCTTAGGTCTAAGTCTTGGCATATGTTGTTTTGGCGGCAAACGGTGTACAATTGAGATATCTTCTTCAAGTTTCGAGCGCACTTTGGGTAATATCTTCGTTGTTTTTCAGAGGAATGCCTTGAAGCTCAAGGTTCTGATTTCTATCGTACCGTTCGAGCTCGCCAATTTTCAGTTCGTCATCACAGCGACGTTTACTCAAATCATCCGTTAGTTTACGCAAATTTGTAAGGTCTTGTTTTTGCTGCTTGTTAGTTTGAAGCACGCTGCTATAAGTTTTGGTTAAGTCATCAGTTTGGTTACTAACGAATTTTTGGCTTTCTCGCAGTAGTTCCACTTCTAATTTTAGGGCATGTAGTTCAGCTTTCAATGGTTCAGTAGCCTTCGAAATCATTTTAGAAACAACATCATCAAACTGAGTTTTTGAAAATTGTATGATGCTATCTGCTGAATCGCTTTTGCTATTTTTCTGCTTGTTGCTACCATTGCTTGTTGATCCAGCTAGCACAGTTGTTTTAAAGTTAAAGACTTTGTCAGATTTAAAGAGACTTTGTAAGATTTGAAGACGAGCTTTTCAGAAACTAGTCCAGTGGTTCTCAAAATTGTCGGAAGTATCGAACCCAACAGGTGTCATGCAAGCATACATCGAACCCTTAATTATAACCAGGAGCGGATCCAGAAAATTTTAGAGGGGTATGCAGTTTTGAATTAGGTTGAATGTTAAATGAGTGCAAAGACGTTAGACGTCTAAACCGGAAAAAAACATAAGCTCTTTGAAAATGTTTCACGTCAGGGGCGTATTCAGAATATTCTTAAGGCGGTGGAGGGTGGCATGAAATTTTTACGTTTTTTAAGCGTATTTTTTTTCCAGAAAGTTAATTTGAAGCAAATTGAGGAACAAAAATATGGCTCTAGGGGGGTCCGGGGGTATGCTTCCCCGGAAAGTTTTCAAAAATTTAGACACTGTAATGGCCATTTTAGCGCTTTTTGAACAATTTTTATGGCAAATTCTGTTTAATTTTTTTGCCTCTAACTCTAAGTCCTTCACCAAATATGATACATTTTGTTCGCACATTTTTGATTTATGCGTGCTTAAGGCGTAAAGATGATTGTTATCAAATAGGTTTGAAATTATGGAAAAATTGTATTAATCAAAAACAGCGTTGAAAGAGTATGGTGCCCCCCCACCATGCATCATTCCACGCAGAGATAGTCATTTACTACAACTGCATGCCTTTTTGCAAAAACTTATTCTGATCTTAGCCGAACCCCTGCTACAGCGTCACCGAACCCCTGGGGTTCGGTCGAACCCAGTTTAAGAACCACTGAACTAGTCAATACGAAGAAGGGGGACACGTTCCATCGAAGCATTGTTATGGAGGAACACCTTACGCTTATTCTTGAGCGTGATAGCAGATATCTCAGTCATGTGTCGGTTACCCAAAGTAGTTCTGAATGCATGACGGCAGCCATTTGGGAATTCTTGAAGGAACAAGATGGTTTAACTGATTCCATTTGAGCAATTGGCTGCGATGGGACTGTGGTTAATACAGGTACCAAAGGAGGAATAATTACATTGCTCGAATACAAATTAAACAGGTCCCTTCATTGATTCGTATGCCAACTGCATGCCAATGAATTGCTTCTGCGCCACTTGATTCAAAAGTTAGATGGTAAAACTATATGGCCTTGGGGATACATACACTGGAGAAATTGGAAAGCAACTCGAATATTGCGAAACATTTCCTGTTCAAAAGTTTGCTGCGATTAAAACAGAGATGCCACAGGTGTCCGAGGAAACTAAGAGAAATTTGAGTACTGATCAAAAATATCTTTACAACATTGTCGTAGCAGTGGAAACAGAGCACGTGTCTGAGAAATTAGCTAATTTACGTCCTGGGAAAATGGCTCATTCTCGTTGGCTTACAACCGCCAATAGAGTAATGAGATTGTATGTTTCTGTCGAAGATCTATCTGAAACTCTAAAAACATTTTCTAATTGTAACTCAACTGTCTATGCACCTGGATGGTTTAACATAAAAATGAACCCTGAAGCAATCCGTTGTCTTGAAAACTTGCACAAAATCTTACAGCTTTGCGGCGAACTTTCTGAAAATGTTTTGGCAATCATTAAACCTGTTGGGCAAAAAAACACGTATTTTGCGCACCCGGAAAACATTCTTATCGCCATGGTCAGTGATAACCAACCACACGTTAGAGAACTTGGCTGGAGGAGAATTTTGAAAGCCAGAAGGAAAGGATGCAATGGTGTTCGTCGCTTTAAGATTCCTCAACTGACATATGCAAGTGCAAGCTACATTGGCATAATCGATTGGCAAGCAAACGATATCACTAAACCGCCTTTGACTAAAGAGCTTACTGACGCAGAAATAGAGAGCCATACCAGTGAAAAAATGACCATTAGTTTTCCCGCACTACCCTGCCACACTCAAGCTGTGGAACGTATGATAACTTTGCTAACAGCCGCCGCACAAAAAGTGGTAGGGTAGGGAAATCAAAACGGTTATGTTAATTCTTTGCTATCTTCAAGGTCGAAAATTCCTGTTATCGCACTGCGTGCTCAGTTGAGCTCAGCGGTTAAGAGTAACCTGCTTTATCAGTTATTGTGTGGCAGCGTAGTTTCGTTAGTTCAGTTATTTATTTATGTTCTTTATTGCAGAGTCGATTCAATCATTTTCGGGTATTATATTTTATGCTCCGAAAATTGGTGATATTTCTTCATGATTGAATCGACTAGGTTAGCCTAGATTAGTAATCACTAGTTAGGCCTAGTACAGTAAGATGGTTGTTATATCCTGCGCTTATCCGGGATGCGACTACCAGTCAGAAGATGTGACAGAACCCATCGCATGCGCCCTTCTGCAAAGTCATTCATTTAGTCACGCGACGGCGGCACCTGCTGGTCAAGCCGCCGTTCCTGCCCCTGTTACTGAGAACCGAGGACCTAGGCTGGAGAGACCCCACATCGGTATTGGGGTGTCCTTGGAAGAGTGGAACGTGTTTACGCGTCGATGGCACGTTTTTAAAGCAGGCTCTGGCATTGATGACACGTCAGCCCCCTCACAGCTGTTTCAATGTGCCAGCAAGGAATTAGGAGACAATTTACTAAAATCTGACGCCGACGTAGCCTCGCGACCTCTTACAGATTTACTCACCTCCATGCGGCGTTTAGCTGTCATCCCCATCGCCACTGGTGTTTTGAGGACAGACCTCATGCAGATGTGCCAAAGGCGCGACGAAGCCTTTCGATCTTTTGCCGCACGGGTGCGTGGAAAAGCTGACACCTGTGCATTCTCTGCAGATTGTCAGTGTGGTCAAAAAGTTGACTATACTGACCACATGATACGAGACACACTGCTGAAAGGCATCTGCGATGTAGAAATCCGTCGCGAGGTATTAGGTACCGCCAATATACTTACTACCGCTATCAATGATGTCATCGCCCTCGTCGAGAGCGAGGAGATGGCGCGGAATGCTGCACCCATTTCAGATGTTTCCGCTGTGTCCGCTTTCAAGCGCCAGAAGACCGCCCCTGTAGCTCACGACGGATCAGAGAAGTCTCCATGCCCAGTCTGCAAACAACTATTTAGCTTGTACTCGAAAGGGCCCCGTGGATGGAACTCAACACCACACACCCTATGCATTGACTGTTTTCGTTCTCGCCGCCGCAAGAAGCACCACAACCAGGCCTCGCCAACATCAGCTGCCATTCAGAATGAAAGAAGTCATTTACCCGTTAACAATGACAGCCACTTAGGAGCAATTCTTCCGACCAATTCATCTACTGAGAGTAACGATGCCGAGGATAACCACCACGCCCTCGTCAATGATCAATGGGTTAAAGCCAACATGCGAGAACATCCCACTATCTCCGTAAACATTTCTATGGACCAAGCCTGGTGCCGCAGTAAGCACCCTCCTCCCATAGCAAAGAATGTAGTGGCCATCGCAGACACCGGCGCTCAGACCAATGTATGGTCGCTACGCGAGTTCCTAGCTGCTGGATTTGAACGCAGTATCCTCCTCCCTGCTCCTAACTTAGTGGCCGCCAACCACTCACGCATTTCCATTGATGGGGCTTTCTTCGGTGTCATACAGGGGAATAGCCGCGACGGTCAGCGTGTTCAATGCCACGCCATGATATATATCAGCAGCGACGTCAGCACGCTATACTTATCTCAAGAAACCTTAGCAGACTTGGGTGTGCTGTCCCCACGTTTTCCTTCAATCGGCGAACACCGTGTGTCCGATGAAGATAACAACACTCCCTGTCCTTCACAAAATCCTACTCGTTCGTTAACAGGCGGATGTGCCTCCGTTAGCCATCAAACTGAACCATGTACCTGTCCCCAGCGGACAGCTGTTCCACCCCTCCCTCAAGCACTCCCATTTCCATGTACTCCGGACAACAATCCAAAGATGCGAGAGTGGCTCCTTAAACGGTACGCAGCTTCCACCTTCAACACCTGTCCACATCGAGCTCTTCATTGCATGACAGGACCCCCCATCGAAATACATGTTGACCCGCACGCCAAACCAGTGGCTTGCCATACACCTGCCCCCATCCCACTTCACTGGCAAGAGAAAGTTCGTGAAGATCTTCTCCGTGACGAGGCCCTGGGAATTCTGGAGAAAGTGCCTCATGGCAATCCTACTACATGGTGTCATCGTATGGTCATAACTAGGAAACACGATGGCACCCCTCGCCGCACCGTAGATCTTTCACCTCTCAACAAGTTCTGCAAGCGTGAGACGTTTGCTTCCGAGGCGCCATTCCACCTTGCTCGCCGAGTACCTAGGAACACGTGGAAAACTGTTACAGACGCTTGGAATGGTTATCACAGTGTACCGCTGCGTGAGTCTGATCGCCACCTCACGACTTTCATCACACCCTTTGGAAAATGGAGATACACCAGAGCCCCTCAGGGTTTTCTGTCATCGGGAGATGGTTACAACCGCCGCTTTAATTCCATCCTTGCTGATTTTGTTCGTAAAGAACGTTGTGTTGATGACACAGTCTTTTATGATGATGACCTTAGCCAGCACTGGTGGCGCACCATGGAATTCCTTACCCTGGTTGGCCAGTCAGGAATCGTTTTGAACCCAGAGAAGTTTCAATTTGCCAACCGATCTGTAGATTTTGCTGGCTTTCGCATTTCCGAGTCAACTGTGGAGCCACTACCTAAATACTTAAACGCCATTCGTGACTTTCCTGCCCCTAAAAACATCACAGACGTCCGCAGTTGGTTTGGTTTGGTAAATCAAGTAGCAAGCTATGCTCAGCTCCGTGATCTCGTTGCACCATTTAAACAATTTTTAAGCCCGAAATGCAAGTTTGAGTGGTCTGACGAACTTGATCGGGCTTTTGCTGCCTCTAAACTTGCTATTATAGTTGCTATCCGACATGGTGTAGAAATCTTCGATCCCACTCGGCGAACATGCTTACGCCCAGATTGGTCCAATCGAGGTATCGGATATTTCCTCCTTCAGAAACACTGCTTCTGCGACTCCTGCATCCCAGACTGTTGTGAATTCGGATGGCGAGTGACCCTCGCCGGATCTCGTTCCTTATCATCGGCCGAACGGAGATATGCTCCAGTCGAAGGTGAAGCCCTGGCGGTCGCCTGGGGCCTAGAACAAACCAAATACTTCACGCAAGGCTGTGACAACCTTGTAGTCGTTACGGATCATAAACCGTTAACGAAAATTTTTGGTGACCGAACCTTAGACGAAATCACTAACACTCGACTGTTTAGGCTTAAACAACGCACCTTAATGTGGCGTTTTCAAATCTTTCATTTACCAGGGGCAACTAACTGCGCCGCCGATGCCACATCGCGTCACCCAGTGTTGTGTACTTTTATCGCTACCGTTTCATGTCACGAGCTTGACTCCCCCGACATTATCGAACAAGCTCTCGTAGCTGCTGTGCAGCACGACTCATCTAAGGCATTTAGCATACAATGGGAGGAGATTGCACTGCACACTAAAAACGATCCTGCGTTAAATCATTTGTTGCATGCTATAGAGTGTGGATTTGATTCTGATAGCCTCAAAACTCATTGTGTAGGCCTAGACCAATACCTTCCTTTTCGCGAAAGTTATTACATTTTAGATGGTGTCATTCTATATAATGATCGTGTTGTTGTACCTGCATCGCTGAGGCATATAGTACTCTCTGCATTGCATGCCGCCCATCAAGGTACGTCTGCTATGGAGCGACGGGCGCGGGCAACTGTGTTTTGGCCTGGTATGACTCGAGATATTCATGATGTACGTAATTCTTGTGCTCATTGTAATCGTAACGCACCATCCCAGGCAGCTCCCCCGCCGATGCCCGCACACCCACCCGCCACGCCCTTTGAGCAAGTTTTTGCTGATTACTTTAATTACGGGGGTCGTAACTTTTTGGTAATCGGGGACAAGTTCTCTGGCTGGGCGGATGTCTTTGGTACATCCACTGGGTCGGGCATCAGTGGCGCAGCTGCTTTGGTTCGTTTATTGCGATCATACTTCGGCGTTTTTGGGGTTCCCGACGAAATATCCACAGATGGGGGGCCCGAATTTACAGCTTCGGCTACTGAGACGTTTTTGAAAACTTGGGGTGTAAACCACAGGGTGTCATCTGCATATTTTCCCCAGTCCAATGGCCGAGCCGAGGTTGCAGTCAAATCTGCCAAAAGGATGTTGAGAGATAATGTCAGCCCTGACGGTGACTTAAATAACGACTCCTTCTTGCGAGCTTTGCTGCAATTGCGCAATACTCCCGATCCTGATTGTGGAATGTCCCCCGCGGAGGTCGTGTTTGGCCGGCCTCTGCGAGATGCTTTCTCATTCGTGAATCGCTTAGCCAAATATTCCAATCACTTCGTGCGGCGCACGTGGCGTGAGACATGGAAGGCCAAGGAAGATGCACTCCGTTTACGCGCAGGACGGAACGCAGTTGCGTTAAAAAGAAATAGTCATCCCTTGCCCGCCCTGAACTGTGGCGACCGCGTGTTCATTCAAAACCAGGCAGGCAACTACCCACTTAAATGGGATAAGGTCGGCACCATTATGGAAGTCTTAACTTTTGATCGCTATGTTGTTAAAGTTTGCGGATCTGGACGCCTTACCACTCGCAATAGGCGCTTTCTCCGTCTTATTCCGACAAACCAAGCTCGATCGTCCTCCCCCAACGCATGTGAGAAACCTACCTCCAACATGCCACCCCTTTTACCCGATACCGCTCCAGGTCCCAGCCCGATCCCACCTGCTTCCAATTACCATCACAGCTCTGTGTTTAACGACCCTGTCCAAGGATCTTGCCCCGAGCCCTCTACGGAATTGGCATCAGACCACAGTCCTCCTGCGGACACCGATGAACCTCCAATGGAACTTCCCGTAGAAAACCCTTCTTTAAGGCGATCTACTCGTGCTCGTCGCCCTGCTTTAGAACTAGATCCTGCAAGCGGGCGTTGGATCCCAAAAGGCTTAATATCCTCCATGGGGTGGGGTAACAAACTGGGGGGGATGTAGGATTATGCCTAGAGTTTGTACCGTCTTTGTGTCGTACTTATGACATCACTATCGCTGCCCTACCGTTATATTCTGTTATCGCACTGCGTGCTCAGTTGAGCTCAGCGGTTAAGAGTAACCTGCTTTATCAGTTATTGTGTGGCAGCGTAGTTTCGTTAGTTCAGTTATTTATTTATGTTCTTTATTGCAGAGTCGATTCAATCATTTTCGGGTATTATATTTTATGCTCCGAAAATTGGTGATATTTCTTCAGTGAGCCGTATTCGTTTTTTCTTTGTTCTATGATTCGTTAACATTTTTTGTTGCATGTTGTTTAAGGTCTATTCCACGTATGTCTTGGATTTGTATTCGCAACTGTTTGATAACGAAAATTTACAAGACACAGGGCATGCACACATGCTGAAAGTTTTAACTGCCTTCTTGTTTTAACTGCCATTAGTTGCTGCAATCTGAGAAGCAATATAGATTTCACTCAAAATATTCTGGCAATCAGAACCTTGCTCCTCTGAAAATTGACTGCTGTAACACGGGCAAGAAATAATGAAGACGAGAAAACAATGATTAACGGATGATGCATTATTATCAAGAAATAAACGGCGATTATTAGCTTTGTATCATGCAACAGCGAAACGAATCAATATTTCCGAACAATAAAAATATGTATCAAATCTTCTGAAATACGATAAAGAATTGCTTTGATTAAATGGCATTTGCGGAACCCCAAGCCAATTACTTTTGAGCAATGTTTTGGTAGCTATGCAAAGTATGACCTCTAAACTCGCAAATGACCATCCGGTTTTTTTTCGTTTCAAGCGGATTAGCAAAAATAAACGCCTTTCAAACACACAGCGTTTTTGTAAATTTCGGAAATTTTGCCATTTTGTTTGTTCCGGCGGAACCTTCAGACAACAACTTTTGAACAATGTTTTGGTATTTATACAAAGTATGACCTATTAACTCACAAATGAGCAACCGGCTTTTGTTCATTTGAATCAGATTAGTAGAAGTAAACAACTTTGAAAAACACGACTTTTTCGTAAATTTTACCAATTTTTACAAAGTTTCCGGTTCCGGCGAAACCGAAAGACGTAGACGGAAACATCCGAGATTTTGAGAATAACGTTTTTACACCATTTGGCAACTTCTGTGACCCCGGCTCAAGTTAAATTCCAAAATTCGCATTTTTCGCTCCACCTTATTGTAGGTGTTAAAAAAATTGTGGCGTTACTGTGGTTTTTGCACAAAAACATTAGAGGTGTGCAACTCAGCAAGCAAAACAGGTTAAAATTCGTTTGTCAAACGAATCGGTAAAAGTTCAAATTTATGACTTATTATGAGGTTAAGTAAGGCCTATTTTATACTTTAATTGTTTTTTTAAGTTTTGGTTATTGCCAAATGGATTGACGATTTTCTTGAATATTTTTCTCCAACTTTTTCCCATAGGTCATTGTCACACTGTGCTGGGCAATTTGTCTTTTCTTTAGTTTCAATCCGGTTTTCTCCTTGTTCTTGAAGGGAGCCGGATACACCTTATCTCTTCCGCAAATGCTTTTACACCTTCCCCCCATCTCTTTCGATCTTCAGCTTCCTCGATGTTTTACCTGACTTTCTTTACATTCTTTTCCACCTGCCTCTTCTTTGTGAGTTTTGGCCGACCTTGCTTTTCATAATTTCCCACGATCTTTCTCACTGAATACAAGTCTTCCATCTTTATCCTTCAGGCAACTTCTTCCTTCTATGTCCCTTCTCCCCTTTCTAATGAACTTCACAAACTTGAAAACGTCGTTTGGTTTGGTAACATTTATCTCTTCGGCCTCTTGCTTCATGGTTTTTGCAATTACTTTCGATTGATTCGCGCACCACAATTCAAACGCTTTCTTTTTTTTGATCTATTGCATCCCTTATTTGCTCGTTCTGCCACCATGTGTTTCCCCGATCTTTCGTCTTTCCACACAATTTATCAAAGGCCTGTAAACTTTCTTCTTATAAGATCCCCAATAATCCATTGAATCAGTGTCCACCAATTTTATTACTCTTTCCTCAAACTTCTACAGTATTTTGATAACTTTTTCTTTCAGCTTCCACATCCTCCATCTCACTGTTTTACTCTTCTTCACCGACTTCTTTAATTTCTGCTCCTCCACATCAACAACCACTAACCTGAGTTCCAATTTTAATTATTCTGATTTTAATTTATTATTGTGACGCTAAAATAGCGCACAAAAAACAATCAGTAGTTCAAGTGTTAAAACGATTTTAGGCAAAGCATTTTGCCGATAGTCCGGTAAACGCTTGCTTTAAATTTAAGTTGATTTAATCTAAGTTATAATCTAAGTGCAGCTATAATCTAAAAACAGCTATAATTTAAGTTGATTTAAAATTTACAAGTTAGTCCTTGTTTGCAGTAGCACACTCTTTACTTTACATTAACGTGATGCTGGCATGAAACGTTAGTTTGTATTTCGACTACTTTATTTATGTCAATAATAAACTTTTAGAAGATAAAAAAAAATTTTAAGTCACTGATTCTACTACAGAAACCGTATAGCACTAACTATATATGACTTAAATCCGTTATTTACACTACTGAGCCACTGCTGCTAAAAATTACAGAAATAGTAGCAAGTTATTTGGGCATATCATATTTTACAAGCTGGTACTTGTCCGCAAATCTGCAATAGCACATTCTTTTGCTTTATGTTTTTTTATTATTAGTACGCGGTGGTGCCAAAGAGGAACAACAACCTTTAAACCTCTCTGGCACATTGTGTAGGCCATCAATTAGACCCATTACAATTTTTCACCGCTTTTTTATTTTTTCATTTTTTATTTAAATTAGTCTACTGGCCGTATTCAACAAGCCTTCCGGCCTGCTGCAAATACTTAGCCAGTAGATTTATATTTAGCTTTTGTACCACAGATTTTATTGTGGTTTTTTTCTTTATCAAACACCTTTCTTCGAAAGGCTTGGTAGTAAGTGCATGCTCCAATATGGTGATTTGGAGTTTCTTCTTCCAGGTTACATTTTGGACATGCCGGTGACTCGTCACGTCCAGTGGTCTTCCTGTGTTTCTGTAAGTTGCAGTAACCAGTGAGGACTTGCAACACTTCATTTAATCTAGATCTGTTGAGACTCAAAAGTCGACGAGTTAATTGGGGCGAGGCCCACTCCACCATTTCTTTTGTGCTCAGGCAGTCCTTTCGTTCTATCCAAGATGTTTTCCATCTTTCAACACTCCAATCCTTTATTGCAGTGCGACAGCTCGCATATGGGATTGGAACAAAAGGCTCAGGGCCGAAGCAATTAAATGCTGATCCTGATTTAGCTAGTGTATCCGCCTTCTCATTACCGTGGATGCCGGTGTGGCCCGGCGTCCATGCAACAGTGACGTAATTGTCTTCACCCAATTTATTTAGGTGTTTGATACATGATAATACTGTACTAGATCTTACAGTATTATTTTGCATTGCCAGTATCGCTGCTTGGCTATCAACTAAAATTATTATTTCTTCATTTAAAGTTTTTTCCATGGTCAGTTTCTTCGCTACTTCAGCTATAGCGAAGACCTCTGCCTGAAAGACTGTACTATATCTTCCCAAATGGAAAAAAACTTTGGTCTGTGTGAGATCCTGATGGGTATTCTATATAGAAACTCGCACCGGCTCTTCCATTCAATTTGGACCAGTCAGTGTAGCATCTGAATATGCTTTGTTCTAAAGCACGTTCAAACTGCACTGCGTCCTTGCGTTCTAAAACAAGGCAATTGCACTGTTTTCCAAATACCTTTGTTTTGTTTGTCAAATCTGCGGGCATGCTCAACAAAGACAAGTTTTCTTTTGCTTCATTGCATACGTCAACATGACTTTTAGTTTTCCCTGTTGATCCAATTGTCATGGCTGACCAAAGGTCCGCACGGAATAACCTGTATGAATCTTTTAGCGCCTCTGACAATATGAATTCATTAATTGGCATGATATTCAACAGCACTTCCAGAGCACCTGTGGGGGTACTGGGGAATGCTGAAGAAATCATAAGACAGGCTAGTCTTTGTACTCTAGCAAACTTTTTCACTAGATATTTTTTATTTAGTGCACCAACCCAGGATGTACACGCATATGTGATAATAGGTCGTATCATTGCAGTGTATATCCATCGCATGTTGGTGGGATTTAATCCCCACGCTTTGCCCACTATTTGTCTGCATTGTAATAACACCGCAGTCGCCTTGCGAGCAATACGTGTTATGTGAGGTTTCCAGGTAAGCTTACTATCAAGGGTTACACCTAGTAGTGTTGCTTCTTTGGAAATTTCTAGCTGGCGTCCGTTTAAACGCAAGGTTCCAAAATCCGGCTTCCTTTTGTTAGTAAACAGAACTATTTCAGTCTTTTTACTGCTGAATTGCAGCTCTTGGTTGAGAGCCCAATTACTTGCAATAGTTAGCGCTTTTTGAGCCCTATCTTTGATCCACAGCATGTTGGTTCCAGTGATTAAAATTGCTACATCATGGGCATAGGCTTGTACATGAAAGCCCCTGTTGTGTAGGTC
The DNA here is from genome assembly GCA_964006365.1 of Trididemnum miniatum. Classification (NCBI taxonomy): domain Eukaryota; kingdom Metazoa; phylum Chordata; class Ascidiacea; order Aplousobranchia; family Didemnidae; genus Trididemnum; species Trididemnum miniatum. The sequence continues at coordinate 33,011,090 of OZ023234.1, read as the reverse complement.
TACCAACAAGAAGTTTAATACACAGTTTCATAGAAAAGAGGACAAAATACCACCTTGGGGATTCCCTTTTACTACTTCTCTTTTAATCTTTTCACCATTTAGCTCTATTTGAACTGTGCGGTGTCTCAGTAAATTCTCAATCCAATGGACGAGAAAAGGCGACACCTTCAATTCTCGCAGAGCATCGGCAATGCCACTATGTGTGATATTATCAAAAGCACCAACAATATCCAGAAATATTCCTAATTCTGTTCTTTTCTTTGCCAAGCTTAGTTCTATGCGTCGTACAAATTCGTGCAGTGCAGTTTCAGTTGAAACTCCTGCTCTGAATCCATACTGGAACGCAGAAAATCTTTCTTGCAAATTAGAATCATCATTAAAATGATACAGTACTAACCTTTCCAACTATTTAAGTTCTCAGCATTTCGGTTTATTAGAGTCAGATCTAGCACTTCTTCTCTTTTTCTCGTTCTGAAGGTGGGTTTACTGCCCACATTACAGATGTGCAAGTTCGCACTAGCACAGAACATCAGCAAATCCATACCTCTTGTATTGACGTTGGAGGAGCCCCATACTGTGTGATGTGCGTTTGCATCAGTTCCTATAACGGTAGGAATTTTATCTCTGTCACTGAATGACAGCAGCTCTTTCAGAATTACTGGTGGAGCTGGTTCTTCCAAAGCCATGTAAGCCGACACAAAGACAAAGCTATCTCCTTCTCGTCTTACATTTTTAACTCTCACTGCTACTACATCTTCGCTAGAAAATTGTGGTATGAGAGAGCAAGTCATATCAGAAGTGACATAAATACATGCTCGGGGACGTTTATCTTTTTTATTACCTTGAAAAAGTTTCCATCCCCTGAGTTTACTTCTGATTGCACCTCCATAAGTCCAGGGTTCCTGAATTAGGACTATACCTCACATAAGTTATAGCTAGCGGCCTTACTTCTGTGAAGATTAATCTGCCAGCATTCAAATCCATTCGACTTGGTTTTTCGTGCTGGAATTTGTTTTTGATTACTTAAAGCGTTTGTTGCAGATCTATTACTCATACACGGTATGAATTTTGAAAATACAACAATTTTGCTCTAAGGTACTGATTGTCAGTTTACTTTAGTAGGAACTGGTTGCCTTTGAATCCCGATCAAAGTTCTGAGGCTCCTCAGCTCTTTCCAAAGCATCTCTGACGTTCTCGATTGAGTGCTAGAAGACTCCATCGACCTTTTGGTTGATGCAGAGTTGCAGGCAGTTTGAAGATTATCTCCAGGGTTAGTGATGTTCAAACCCTCTAACCCCTTCCACAACCATTCTCGCTTCTTCCGCTTCTGATTTCTTTCATAATTTTTTCCTCGACGCCACTCAGACGTGCTATCAACGTCAGGAGACATTGATGGATTCTGAGTGAGCGAACCGGATATTTGAGCGGTATTCGACTTTTCAATCGACAATGCCGCTGAAACTGTTGCCTCTTGATTTGCCAGAGGCTTCTTCTCCAACAGAAGAGAAGTCCTGGCTGAAGGCAATTTTTTCGCACTTGTCTCCACCTCAACCCTTGCAGGAGTAGAGGTTTTGACTAGCTGAGTACTCTCACTGCCGCTTAATAGTTCAAGAACTGTTCGCTGCGACAGTGGTTCTTTCCTTGTTAGGGGAACAAACCGTACTGTTTTCTTTTTTCGTTTGGTTTTTATTCATAAAGTTTGGTTTTTCTTTATAACTGGGAAAAACCTAAAGACCAGATTTGAAAAAAAAAAATTGTTATTAGGCCACGTCAAGTCCCGCAGCTGGACCCAAGCGACTATGTGCAATAGACTTGTCATTCTGTGCAGTGGCTTCAGGAATGCCCCCCCAATACAACTGCAGGCCCCCTCCCAGTCGCTAACTGGAGCTACAATTGCATAGAGATTTCCACAAGCTGACGGAGGCAGCCCTCCCAATTGGCTAGATCAGGGGCGGGCCTCTGAACTATCTTGCGGCCGCGGTACGGAGCGCGTTTTAGACCGGTACCCTCTACAACTATGAGATTTCATTGCAATCATCTGAATTCCAGTCACACAATCCTGACATGTCCCATATAAACAATTTTTGGTGCCTACCACCCGCATCCTCGCTAATGCCAAGTCGGCATTATCCACTCCCTCCTTCACAGCTCGACTTCTCATCCGCCAGGAAAAGAAGCCGAAATGCTTCAAGGAGCGAATTCAACAAGTAAGGCCGTTGCTAAGACTAAGTTGGCAAACATAAAAAGTAAAAATGCCAGAGCCTCTTTAGCCAACATTACAATGTTGTTTCCACCGGACACCACGTGGAGGTGAGGTTGGTCTTATGTCCAGCTTGCTTTATGTTAACATGATATATAGATGAAGCTTCAGCTTGCAGTTTTATTATTTTAAATTAGTCACATGAATAAACAATTAAAACATAAAACAAATTAAAAACCACTGGTTCTACTACCGAAACCGTATAACACTAACTATATATAACTTGAATCCGTTGTCCAAAGTGCACACCACTGAACCACGGCAGCACTGCTAAAAATTGTAAAAATTATAGTGTTTTGACAACATCACCTTTCAATTTAGAATTACCTTTTTAAACTTGTCGGCCAATTTTTCACGCACGGTATTTTCAAAATTCCGGGCCCCTAAAAATTATTTTCAAAATTCCGGGCTTGGTACCAAAAGTACCCCCTTGACACCCCTGTCAGCGGCTCTGTTGACAAACTTTGAAAACCGCTTCTGCCAACAGCGTTGCCAGATTTTTATAAAACGCGTGATTACCAGACAAAATTGATAGCATCGAAGGAAAATAAAAAGATTTTGGTAGTGGTATCATGATATAGCAATTTGTATCTAATCTTGGCCAAATGATCAAGTTTTACTTGAGATGTAGATTACCAGATGACTGTTATTTTTGCCACTGGTGAATAAATGAAACGCAACACGCTGTTAAACCAGACTAGGTTTTAAACTACAACCTTACGAGTTATCAAACTCAACAAGTCCAAGTTGAGTTTACAGTAAAAGTGATTTTATTTCTATCGACTGTTGATAATTTGCAATAGTTTTGCTGGTTTATGCAACAACTTTGATTAATTCATGACAAAAAAGCTGTTAATCTACCAGTTTCTAAACACTTAAATTCCCCAGTAGCTGTTAGACTACCGGTACATGTCTTGTGACTCATGTGTGGGGTACTTTAAAATGATACCAGTAATCATTGCGACCGAGAATGGGTCAGCAGTTCAAATCTGCTGATATTGTATCTAAGACAAATTCATCAGTAAGGTTGCAGAATAGTGTTGATTATTGGTTTTAGAGTACCGATATTGGGTACAGAGTACCGGTATGGGTGCAACAGTCCACTAATGCAGTACCAGTACGATATATACTTGTATTATCTGATGTGCATCTTCTGGACACCTCAGTACCAGTACGGTATATATACTAAATTTGACTTTTGAATTTGTGAATTGTGTTTTGCCAACACAAAATGGTGGTAAAATGAGAAACATATATGAAAGTAATGAAGTTTATGTCTGCACTCTGCACATGCAAGAACCAAGTCTGCAGTTTAAAAATATAGATTTAATTAGAATCAGAGGAGGGGCATTGTTTTAAATATAAAGTTAGGAAACAAAGGCGTTGTTTGGTTGTATATAAAATTAAATAAAAATTTGCATATTTAACAAACTTGATGTGGCGTATATTGTTTAATTAATAAGACAAAAATTTAAACTTGCAGTAAACTTCAAAATCAAAATTTTGTTGACTGCGTTTGAATTTAATACTGTTTTATATTTCCTACAAATCAAATGCATGACAATTTTGTTGTGGTCTGATACTATTTTTTTGACAGTGCTTCTTAGATATGCTGCACTCACAATTTTTTCAAGAAATTTCTCCATTTGGGGCAACTCCAATCACCTACAGTGCTTGGCAGTCAATCTGTGTCCTGAAGTCACCACAACTAGTGTTGGCTGCATGAAGATCTTTTTATGGTGTTTCAACAAAAAACCCTGTGCAGTCTAAAATGATTCGGGTCTCACATAGAGTAAGCTATCGGCATTTAGAATAATCCGTCCGAATTAAGCGACAGAAGACGTGAACGGCTTACTCTAGATGAGACCCAATAATTCTGCAGTTGGATGTATCTCCAAACGTTTCTGGCATACTACTTCTATTTTTTTCCGGAGAAGGATTATTCCTCATGCAGCATCCAACAAAAAAGATTTCATGAAATGCATGCAGGTATGTCACAAAAGTGTTTCAACATATCAATTTGCTAAGTCAAAATATGGTAGGTCTCTCTTGAGTTTCATTAAGCATACGAACAGCTGATCATGTGAAGTTACTGAATTTACTGTTTTGCTTGACCTGTAGTTAAAAGGTTGAAATCCTTTGATTACTTTCGCAACAGTATGAAATTTTGATCCATCCATTCCTGAATAATTTTTAATTTTGTCACCTGACAAATTTTCCCATTAAAAAATTTGTTCTTGAAAAGCTTCAGTTTCTTTTTTCAGTTTGGTTATTTCTTTTGTTGCGAGCTGTTGGTCTTCATTGTCATTATTTTCCTCAGTTTCATTTACGAGTGTTTGAGCTGCTACATTTTAATAAAAACTTTCTGTATTATCATCTGAGTTAAGAGTGTCAGATGAAATGCAACAATGTTTTTTTCGGCAGATATTTCTTGATGTTGCAGTTGATCTGCGATGTCCTTATTGATCCTTTCGCTGACCACAAAAATTAAAACGAGAAACGGCATCTTTTTTTAGGTTTCTTTTTTAAATATGTAGAACTGCTGTGCTGGTTGCAGCAGTGGCTTTGAAGTTATCATCAGCAAAATCATAAAAATAAACATGAGCATATTTGCCTGAAGAACATTTTTTTCTGTTCAGCACTTTAACACTTGTATTCTCGCTTTGAGTTCTAATGGTAGGCGATAAAATGAGCGATTTTTGTTTTTTTAGAAGTTGCATAATAGCAAAATACTGCACAATGGTTGGGCATCGCAATTGTATTAAATCAAATATTTGCAAAGTGATCTTTTCTGCCTTAATAGAAATAGTAATGCTTTTTTTAATAATGTTGCTCAGCCATTGTGCAAACCACATTTCCTGAATAGTGCATCATAACTTCGTAGAGAGTTCGAAAAAATTCCGCAATTTTATAGCACGTTTCACCATAGTTTCAAACTGATTAAAAAATGTGTTAAAATTCAAAGTAAATTTTGCATCTTAATTTTGCACTTTTTGCTGCAAATGTAGCACCACTGCTCTGAACAAGTTAAAACAACGTTTCAAACTTACTGTAAAAAAAGTTGGATTGCATTGTTTCTGATTCTACCAAATGCAAAAAGCTCACAAAGGTCTGTTCCGTTTTGAAAGTTGTGATAGTGCATTTTAAAAGTTGTGGTGGTATAATATCCGTTTTAAAAGTTGTGGCAGTATAATATGCTGTTCTGTTTTAAAAGTTGTGGTAGTGTAATTAATATACACTTATTTCTGCAATAATATGCATCATATTATTTTGTTGTGACTTAGGAGGTGACCTGTTCTGGTTGACAAAAATTTGATGAACCCAAATCTGATCCTTCAATTGCGACCCAAAGGTGATTTAACTGACCAGACACTTGCAGATTACCGCACCGATACACAGTTCAAGCTTTCACCACACATCACAAAATTTCTGGAGTCCAGTCAGGGACTGAAATTCATTCAGTCAGGTTGCTCAGTTGCAGCATGGTAGGTCTCTCTTGAGTTTTTGCAGTAAAAGTGACGTCAAAAACTATAATTTTTTATTGTTACAGCAGTATCTAGTCTACATCAAACAATTGCTTTTGACTCATTTCTTGGAAAGAAAAAATGGTAAAATAACACATTTGAATTATCAAAACTCCTTTAATTAATGGCTTAAAATAGGAGCGAATGTGTATGTCATGGTAATGCATTTTTAATAGTGTATTATCTTAACTGTTCACGAGTTTTTTGTGGTTATACTTAGTAGTTTTGATCTTTCCCCCTGTGAGGTCATTCAGCTACTATTTTAACTCATCAATTTTATCCATGAACTCCAAAGCATTGTATAGGCCTATATAAAAAAGGGAATGATGTGTTAGAGCAGCAACAACTCGTCAATTTAAAAGCTGCTTGATGGTTTATAAAAGGCAGTGGCTTAGAATATGCGACGATAAAAATATGCTATTTGTTTATTTCATTATCCCTTCACACTCTTCTCGCTGGTACGAGAGCGTGACAAACAATAAAATAAACTAAAACGACAAATGTTACCGGCCGGCAAAAATAGCCACTTTGTTTTTAAAAAGACAGCATTATGATAATCAACCTTTTGTTGCATCAGAAGCCTAATTTACATGTAAAATTGCTGGGTGTAGAATTGATGTAGAGCCTGTCGTAGAGAGGCTAAGGAACTACAAAATATTGTTCCTCATCCGTTCCAATTTTCGACCTCATTGTGACAAAGTTGTCCAAGCTAATCCTGTATTGAGTAAGTTGCAATCACCAACAATGCGTGGCATCTTCGACACATCAAATTTAAGTTGAAAACTATGTAAGTATACCAGTACGTTACATTACCGGTAACTAATCACCGGTAAGTGTTAAAAATACTTTCCAATATACCGGCTCATGCAGCATAACACAGCACCGTACCTAGTTAGCACATTCCCAACACAGTTTGATCACTTACCTGTTTTACCGGAATCTGCTTTATACTTATTTACTTGTTTAAAAAGATGCAGTGGCTCTGTGGCTCCATATTTACATACAATTGTTGAATGAAACAAAGTTAAGTCTATTATGTGTATACCAGCAGATTTGAAGATAGTGCAGATTATTGTTCGCGCACTCAAACTAAAATCTCTTGCAAAAATTTCATTTTAAAGCTTAACAAACTATGAATTTGAATTTGATTCTGCTTACTGTACACACTACTAGTTTATCAACGTCATTGTACATCCGTCGCGCTGCAGATCCTAGATTTATTTTTTTGCTTCAGTTGTGAACTGCAAATAGACTACGTAGAAGATGCGCAGCAGACAATAAAAGTACCGTACTGTACTGCTGCACTCTTACTTTGTATTCAGTACCGATACTCTAATACCAATAATCAACACTACCCTGCAACCTTACTGATAAATTTGTCTTAGATACAATATCGGCAGATTTGAACTGCTGACCCATTCTCGGTCGCAATGATTAGTGGTATCATTTTAAAGTACCCCACACATGAGTCACAAGACATGTACCGGTAGTCTAACAGCTACTGGGGAATTTAAGTGTTTAGAAACTGGTAGATTAACAGCTTTTTTGTCATGAATTAATCAAAGTTGTTGCATATAAACCAACAAAACTACTGCAAATTATCAACAGTCTATGGAAATAAAATCACTTTTACTGTAAACTCAACTTGGACTTGTTGGGTTTGATAACTCGTAAGGTTGTAGTTTAAAATCAAGTCTTAATCACATTTCAAATGCGCTAAATCTCACTAATTTAAGAAAAATACTGCCAATAAGCCACAATAAAGTTATTGCATCTGTAGCGTCGTCACAATCGGTGGTCGACTACAGCCGATTTCGAACTCAGTTTCATGTTTTGCCACTCTAGATCACAGTGACCTTTGTTACTCTAGGTCACAGTAACTGGCGTTTTGCAGCTTATATTTCCGGGAGTTGTCATTGCCGATTGCTTCTTGAAAGATGCGCGATTAGCTCATTGATTAAATTTGTTTCTTTTTTGAGTGTTTTACAGCTTCGTTCACATGCAATACGAAGTTGATTTCCGTTAGCCGCAATTGTGATTGTACAACTCATCAGATGGAGTTTGACGTGCTGATAGCAGCATCTATTTAGTCGATTTGCAAGTTGCAGTGCAATTGATTCTATTTGAATAAGCTTTAGATGTTTTAAGAAATTACAGAGCTGTTGCTCGATATCAATGTGTGTATAGAGTTACTAGTTGGAGCCTTTATTGCTCGACAAGAATTTAACTTTGAGCTTTCATTGCTCGACATTATTTGTCATCCGTTGAATTTATATTTTCATTACCGTCTGCAAGAAATAGTTGGTGAGTACCATATTTGCATACTTTGTCTGATCGTCGGTCTCGAGTAAATTTAAACCAAATGTTAACGGCTGACTGTTGTGCAACTGCGATGCACTTTCTTCTGATTTAATTTAATTTAAGATATATTAAAGGTTTAAGTTTAATGTTGCGATTATTGTCATTACTTATTTGTGTTTATAACTTTAATAGAAACCGCTCAAACGCTCAAAACGTTCAAATCGAGTGAGTTCTGTATATACTCCGCGATAGCAGACGGTTTACTTCGGAATCGTTACAAAGTTTCAACTAATTCAAGTCAACCATTGCAAGAACTTACATCTCAATCGCTGCAAGACGTTTCACGCCTAGAAGCTTTGAATTATTTTACGATGTTCTACCACGTCAAGACGTTGATGTCAATTTCCCAAAGATACTGATAAACTAATGGTTTTTGTGTGCTTGAACTTTCTTCAAACCATCTACGAACCTTTGACGGACGTACTAAATCAACGCTCCAAGACTGTGTTGATATTATACTTTGTAATTATTTGTTTGAAATTTAAATTTGTTAAAATGAGTACTGAAACTTCAGAACCTGTTGCTAATGGCGATGTGCAATCTGCAATAGAGCGATTACAACGTGTCTTAAGTGATAATTACTTAATTGCTGAAAGGCTTATGTCATTGCGCAACCCCAGTAAAACTGACTTCGATGTTATTCTCAGCGAGATCAACGCCACTTATAAGGAATTAGTTAGGGCGATGTCATCGGCTGGGGCGGAGCCCGGGGCCATTGTTGCTGTTTCTCACAATAAGTTCGAGTTCGATTCTCGTAAAGATGAATGGCTAAATAAAATTGGTGCCCCGACTAATGGTAACATTTCGAATTCTGGTTCTCATTTGACTTCTTCAAAACCACCTAGCATTTCTCTTCATGAATCTGGTAATTCACCTTCTTCAAGGCGAGGTACGCGAAGTACTAGAAGCACTTGCTCTACGCAGTTAAGTGTTAAACGCTTGGAAGCTCAAGCTAAACTACAAACTGCCCAGCTAGAAGCTATTCAGCAAAAAGAAAGAGTTATCGATAAAAAACGTAAAGCTGATTTGGAAAACGAGATAGAAGAAAGAGAAGTCTTTCGCAAAATTGCGTTAGCCGAAGTTGAGTGCCAAGTCTGGGAGAGAAATAGCATTGTCACCGAACCTCACAAGGACTCGAACCTGTACCAAGAGAGTAAGACGCTACCTTCTTCGTACAACCTTACGTCATCCTCTAAGGTTTTACCTAATCACAACTCAGTTGCTACACACTTGTTACTTCCTGCAACTGATAGTCAACCTAACGTTTCTCATGAATGCCCAGATACTCTACTTATTAAGAACAACCCTACAGCGCTTGTAAAAACGAACCCGCCCTTGCAACAAACTTGTACTAAAGCTTTGCTTGTTGACTCTAATCTTGATAATCTTGTTCATTTTCAAAACCTGAACATCGAAAGACCTTCTTCGTCACGCACACCTGCAACTAAAGGCGTATCTTTCAGTCATTTACCAGCTCGGCCAATCGCTACAAGCCGGCCGGTAACCTATCAACCTGACGACAATTTGAAAACCGACTCGTTGATGTCCACTGCTGAAGCAAAGAATATTTACTCTTTCAAGCCGTGTGTACAAGCGACTTTAAATCCTTCTACCCTCGTTGAACCTTCCTTTTCTGCTAATTGTGATACAACAACATCAGTTGGCATTCAGAACCGACCTTCCACCTCTAATTTTTACCCTCGAACATACCTCTCTGACCCACCTTCGACGTCATTCTACAATCTTTTACCTAATCCCTACAATGAACAAGGCCGAAACCCATATTATCCTACCGCTCCTGTTCTCTTTCCAGCTACCTACGACAACTTGTTTCTTCCAAGGCCAGAATTTCCTAAGTTTACGGGAGATCCCCTAGAATTCAAGTCCTTTATAAACAACTTCGAAACTCACGTAGAACCGAGGGTTTCCGATGAAAAGACACTGTTGTGCTTGTTACTTCAACACTGCACTAAACCTGTCAAAGATAAGATTGAACATTTCTCCGACCACGATGAGCATTGCTACACCCTTGCTAAACAAAGGTTACGCAGAGAATATGGTTCACCTTGGATCATATCAGATGTTTGCGAGCAAAGGCTAAAGAAGTTCGCGACAATTAAATCTGGTGACGCTAAAGAACTAAAATTGTTTTCAGAATTACTTGAAAAAACCAGTGTCATCATCAGGGACATCCAGAATTATACGAGTTTAAATTCTTTAGATACTTTAGCAGAATTAGTGAGCAAGTTACCTTACGAACTTAAACGGCGTTGGGTGAAGAGGTCTGTTCAAATCGAGAATTCCTTTGGGCATCTAGCGAACTTCGCACACTTTGTTGAGTTTGTGCGACAAGAAGCTGACGAGATAAACTCTCTTTTTGGTTTGCGCTCACTCGGGTGTACTAGTTCAACTCGCTCAAGGGCGAAAGCTTCTTACGGAGTCGTGACCTCTCGACAATCTAAAACATTTCACCCTAAGTTCAATTCTGCTAATGCTTGTTGGTTCTGTAATTGCAATTCACACAAGCTTCTTGAGTGTAAAAAGTTTAAAGAATGCTCAGCACAAGAGCGTAGTTCTTTTGTAAAGTCCGCAAAGTTGTGCCACAAGTGTTTAAGTTCAAAGCACAGAACGCCAGAATGTAAAAGGTCAAACACTTGTACTATCAAAGGTTGCACGGGTACTTATCATCATACCTTGCTTCACTGGTTGAAACCCGAAGGTACTAAGGTATCTGAAACTCGTGAAGTTGGTACATCTACAACAGCTGAAGTTAACACAATGACTACTTGTAATTTGTCAAACCGAAATCCTTCTATATCCTTTCAAGAAAGAGACGTTTATCTTTGCATTGTTCCAGTTAGGGTGGCTTGTGATGGCAACGTCATCACTACGTATGCCTTTCTTGATCAAGGGTCAACAAGTTCCTTCTGTGATCAGTCGTTAGTTGAAGCACTGGGTGTAACCGGCACTCGTGAAAGCTTGCAACTCAAAACTATTACTGGATCCACTAAATGCTATGAAACATTATTGTGCAACTTAACGATATCTGATTTAAATAATGAGGTTTCGTTTTCTTTACCAAATGTGCGTTCAATCGAAAAAATTCCAATTCAACCGAACATTCTTCCGGTAAAGAAAGATATGTCAAGGCTGTCGCATCTTTCGGATATAAAGTTTGAAACTCTTCCTAATGCATCAGTTAACTTGCTGATTGGAGCAGATTTCCCGGAGTTCTTTTGCGTATGCAGTGCTCGCAAAGGTCCGCGTGGCACCCCGTGCGCTATTGAAACCCCAGTTGGATGGTCTTTACTAGGTCCTTCTATCTCACCTTCTCATTCCAGCAATTGTGAAGTCAATTTTGTGTGCAGAACAAATGAGCCTGTGCATGAAATCATTAAACGGATGTGGGAATCCGAACTCCAGGTAGGAACTTCTGTTTTCGACACCCCTAACTCAAAGGAAGATCGTATTGCATACGAAACGATGCAATCCTCTATAAGCGAAGTTAATGGCCATTATCAACTTCCATTATTGTGGAAAGCTGAGGGTAACTGCATGCTATCGAACAATCTATCTTTGGCCCAAAAACGCATGTTTAGTTTGAAAAGGCGTTTACTTAATGATGATTCATTGAGACAGAAATATGCTGAGGTCATAAACACTTATGTGACCAAAAATTACGCCAGACTAGTACCGCAGGAAAAACTGGAAGGCGAGCGGAATATGACTTGGTATCTTCCGCACCACCCAGTACTGAACGTTCATAAACCCGAGAAAATGCGTGTGGTTTTCGACTGCGCAGCCAGGTATAATGGTCGAAGTTTAAACGATGCGCTCATGTCAGGGCCACCTCTGATGAATACTTTGGTGGGCGTCCTTATTCGTTTTCGAGAAGAAAGAATAGCTCTGGTGGGAGACATTGAGGCGATGTTCCACCAAGTAAGGGTGGAACCGGTCCATGCCGATGCTCTACGTTTCCTCTGGTGGAAAGATGGTAAATTAAATGAAGAACCATTAATCTACCAAATGCTGGTTCACTTATTTGGTGCCACGTCATCTCCTTCTTGCGCTAACTTTTGTTTGAGGCACACAGCAAACGAGTTTGGTCATTTGTATTATCCTACTGTTTCTAAGGTCGTTCACCGAAACTTTTACGTTGACGACTGTTTGATTTCTCTTCCCTCTGTAGAAGAAGCTGTCTTGGTAAGAACACAGCTGAACGAAATGCTTGCTCGAAGAGGATTTCGTTTGAGAAAATGGATTGCAAACAATGCAAGACTTTTGGATAGTATACCGATAGCTGAACGATCCACCAAGGCAGATTACTCTTTGGATGATTCTGCTAATCAAAAGGTATTAGGAGTGCAATGGATAGTGAAGCAAGATTGCTTTACTTTTGACATAAATTTACCTCAAAAAGGGTGCACCAGAAGGGGTATTCTCTCAACAGTAGCTAGCTTGTACGATCCGCTTGGCTTTGCTGCGCCTGTGACGTTAGAGGCGAAGGCTCTTCTGCAGGCTTTGTGTAAGCAAAAACTGGATTGGGATGAAGAGATCGGCGAAGTAGAACTACAACGCTGGTTGCGTTGGATTGAACAATTATCTGGTCTTAACAACATTCAGGTACCGAGATGTTTCAAACCAATCACTTTCAGATCCGTCGCGTCAATTGAACTTCACCATTTTGCGGATGCTTCCTCCTTTGCGTACGGTGCATGTTCCTACTTGAGATTAGCTGATGACGCAGGTAACATTTCTTTATCTTTCATTGCTGGCAAGTCCAGATTAGCTTCCATTAAATCCGTATCTATTCCTAGACTTGAATTAACAGCCGCTGTTCTTGCAATAAGACTGGATGAAATGATAAGAAAAGAGCTTGACTTGCCAATTACATCTTCATTTTTCTGGACCGATTCCACGGCTGTGCTGTATAGCATTAAAAACACCACTAAGCGTTTTCCGGTATTTGTGGCCAACCGCTTAGCAAGTATTGAGCGTGGTAGTAACGTTAATCAATGGCGGCATGTGCCATCTAAGTTGAATCCTGCAGATTCTGCTTCTAGAGGTCTGGAAGCTTGTTCATTGGACACTGTGAAATGGCTAAAGGGACCGGAATTTCTTTTGAGGTCTGAATCCGAATGGCCCGAGCTGAACACTTCTTCTCCAGAGTTACCACCAGAATTTCTCGAAGATAAAGGACAAGTTAAAGTGTTTAATATTTGTGAGCCTAGTGTTTGTGTTTTTGAACATTTGATAAACCGTTGTTCTAATGTCTACAAACTGAAGCGCGTGATGGCATGGATTCTCAGATATGTATCTGTCACGCGATCCCGCTTGGAAGGTAAACCCTTTGTGGTCGAAACTTCGCTCTCTGTGAATGAGTTACAAAGGGCCGAAACTGAGTTAATCAAATATGTGCAGCGCAACCATTTCCCTTATCTCCTTTCAAATAATACTAAGCAAAAGTTGCCTCGCTTCATGCAAAAACTTGATCCAGTTTCTGTCGACGGCGTGATACGAGTGGGAGGTAGAATCGACAGAGCTTTAGCAGACGTTGATGTAAAACATCCCATAATCCTCCCTCAACACTCTCACTTTACAGAATTAATAATTCGACAGAAACACTCAGAAGTTGGCCATGCTGGTACCAGCCACACTTGGGCGTCCATAAGAAGACGCTTTTGGATCGTGAAAGGAGGAGCAGCTGTGCGCCATTCTATCGGACAATGCATACAATGCAAAAAGCGCAACGCAGTCGTAGGTAAACAACTCATGGCCGATATGCCATCTTGTAGATTACAATCAGATAAACCGCCATTTCATAATGTTGGCATAGATTACTTCGGACCATTTTTGGTCAAACAAGGACGTAGCATGGTAAAACGGTATGGCTGTTTATTCTCATGTCTAACTGTCAGAGCAGTGCACATTGAGGTTGCTCATTCACTAACCACAGACTCTTTTCTCAATGCCTTTAGGAGGTTCATTGCCAGAAGGGGTAAGCCCGGGCACGTGTTCAGCGATAATGGTACTAATTTCGTCGGGGCAGCACGCATCTTAAAGGAACTTTTGCTGGAAATCGACCAGCAAAAAATCAACCATTATTGCACCCAACTCCAAATTCAGTGGTCATTCAACCCTCCTCAAGCAAGCCACATGGGAGGGTCTTGGGAGCGCATGATCCGCTCAGTCCGTAAAATCTTAAGAAATTTAGTGGACTCCCAAACTTTAAAAGACGAAGGGTTCCTTACACTAATGACCGAAGTGGAAGGAATTTTAAACTCCCGACCTTTGGTACCCGTTCTTTTTGACGATCACAGTACTGAACCGCTGACTCCCAACCACATTCTTTTGTTTCAAGGAAATCCTAATTTGCCCCCAGGTCTTTTTCAGGAGAGCGACAGCTATGCCCGCCGAAGATGGGCTCAGATCCAGTATCTCAGCAATCAATTTTGGCGTCGCTGGGTCAGCGAATTTCTACCTAACCTGACACAGAGGCAAAAGTGGTTTCAAGCCACTAAAAACTTTCAAGTGGACGACGTCGTTCTTCTTGTGGAAAACATGCAGCAACGGTCTCGGTGGGTCTTAGGAAGGGTGTTAAAAACGTTTCCCGGTAAGAGAGGGCTGGTACGGTCTGTTCTCGTAAAAACCCAGAATAACATTGTTAACAGGCCCATCTCTAAGCTTTGTCTCATTGTTGGCCAACACGACCCGAAATGAGTTGCCACGATGTTTGTTCGTAATCTGCTGAATCTTTATGTTACGTACTGTTTCAGAACTTATGTCTTTAAATCTCTACGTTAAATAATGCAGTTGTGTTATTATATTGCCTTACGTTATGAATTGCACTCTCTTTATATATATATACTTTGTTATTTATTTGCTACCCTTGTTTAGTCAGGTTTCCTCCGCTCTTGATGCAGTTGAAATGCCTAACCATATCGGCATTTGGGGGGAATGTGTAGCGTCGTCACAATCGGTGGTCGACTACAGCCGATTTCGAACTCAGTTTCATGTTTTGCCACTCTAGATCACAGTGACCTTTGTTACTCTAGGTCACAGTAACTGGCGTTTTGCAGCTTATATTTCCGGGAGTTGTCATTGCCGATTGCTTCTTGAAAGATGCGCGATTAGCTCATTGATTAAATTTGTTTCTTTTTTGAGTGTTTTACAGCTTCGTTCACATGCAATACGAAGTTGATTTCCGTTAGCCGCAATTGTGATTGTACAACTCATCAGATGGAGTTTGACGTGCTGATAGCAGCATCTATTTAGTCGATTTGCAAGTTGCAGTGCAATTGATTCTATTTGAATAAGCTTTAGATGTTTTAAGAAATTACAGAGCTGTTGCTCGATATCAATGTGTGTATAGAGTTACTAGTTGGAGCCTTTATTGCTCGACAAGAATTTAACTTTGAGCTTTCATTGCTCGACATTATTTGTCATCCGTTGAATTTATATTTTCATTGCCGTCTGCAAGAAATAGTTGGTGAGTACCATATTTGCATACTTTGTCTGATCGTCGGTCTCGAGTAAATTTAAACCAAATGTTAACGGCTGACTGTTGTGCAACTGCGATGCACTTTCTTCTGATTTAATTTAATTTAAGATATATTAAAGGTTTAAGTTTAATGTTGCGATTATTGTCATTACTTATTTGTGTTTATAACTTTAATAGAAACCGCTCAAACGCTCAAAACGTTCAAATCGAGTGAGTTCTGTATCGACTCCGCGATAGCAGACGGTTTACTTCGGAATCGTTACAGCATCCCTTCAAACCTTCATTGAAGGGTTTCATTTTGTTAAGATACGCAACGTAGTTTAAAATCAAGTCTTAATCACTTTTCAAATGCGCTAAATCTCACTAATTTAAGAAAAATACTGCCAATAAGCCACAATAAAGTTATTGCATCCCTTCAAACCTACATTGAAGAGTTTCATTTTGTTAAGATACGCAACGTAGCATTACTTAGACAAGCCTTGCAAGCCAGTTTTTGTACGAAACTCATATGATCGAAAACTGCAAATTTTGATTACTACTTGATTACTAGGGAAAAAATCGATTGACGAATCAGAGACGAGTTTAATTTTACAGCATATTAACCACATTAAGGCAAACTACTCATGCCTGTGAATTGTTTCAACATCGTTTAAAGTTTTTTTTCTTTTTTATGGAAAAAAGAAATAGGCCTCCACTCAGCGGCTTTACAATCAGTCACATGTTCGAATGCTTTCGCGCGTTTTTTTTTCCGAAAAGTGCATGCGGTCAGATGTAGTAACTGCTCAGACTTCAGACACAAAAAAATAAACGAAATCAGCATTTAGAAAAGTGAAACAGGTAAAAATAAGAGTCGTTCATCTTCCGATATATATTTTTTGATATTTCTACTTTCTATGTTAAAAGTTTTGGAGCAATAGGATAATTATAGTTTTCTTTTGCTGACAAATCATGATTAATTTTGAAAGACTAATTTAATTTTGATTAATTTTGAAAGAATTTTGAAAGATTAATTTTGAAAGACAAATCATGATTAATTAAAAGTGTTCTGAGCCAAATTTATAACCATTTTAAATTGATGCTGTTTAAATCTAAAGTTAGTCTAGCTTGATGTTGTAAAGCAGAAACTCATTGACTTGTTGTACTGGTTACTACTGCTAATACCAAACTTGGGATTTAATTTGGAATGTTCCTTTAAGGACTTTGCTTTGATGTGATTTGTTTTGGTTGTTATGCATTTGATGAGACCCATAAGGTTGAAACATTGCGCTTTGTCGTGCATTATTTTGTGTTGCTGTTTGCTGGTATTTTACACTGGTTGTGCTGAGTAAGTTTATGCATCAAATGTTTGGGTTTCTTACATCCTCGCCTGGGGAAGAGTGGATTCTGCTCCCCTTTTGGTTAATACGGGTTAGGTAAAGAAAATAAGGTAGGACATGCATAAATCGCATTCACAACTAAGATATTCCAATGATGCTGTGGTAGCTTATTAGAGTTGTGTATGTTGAAAAGTTCTTGAAATTTTGTATGTAACTTTGAAAAAATATTTTTTCTTCAATAATGCATTTAAACGCATTTCACTTATCACAATTAAGCCAACTAATTTTTCCACGCGTTAACAATTTTTGTCAAGATTATGTCAGTTCTTAAGTACAGATAGTCCGCACGCTTCAGAAAAGAATCGGGCATATTTGATACTTTGCCTAAAATGACAAAGTGACCAAGAAAACTGTCGAGACGGGTAGAGTGTAGAGTTGGCTGCCGGTATGGACAATTGCAATTGTGATGTTATGGGAGAGTGATGTATCTCCAAATGGCCGATAGATAACAATACCCATCTATGCTTACATATATATGTTAAAAAAAGTTTTTAGCAGTTAACAGAAGTCGAAATGTTTTATATTTGTTTATGCTTAGTAGTTCAATGTATAGTACCGTTAACTGATAATGCCAAAGCATAATGCAACTTCTAGGTGGACTTTACGACGTTACCGGTACGTCAAAAATTTGGTAGATAAACCGATGGTGCATATAATTTATTGTGATAGTTCTACATCTAACAATGCAAATAACTCGAGCGAAGCACAAACAGCATCTGTCAAGGGTAAAGATCCATTTATAAGTGATGAAGATACTGTGTCACATGCTGAATGGATATTATTTCCTCTGTTATTGACCTGGTTTTGTGACTTCAAAACTCTTTTTTGAAATGATGGTTTGGTATGTATACTTGCAGTATTTTATATGTGTGTTGTTTTTTTTTCATTGTTTGGGAAATCACAATTTCGCGGCTATACTGATTCATTATAAATAATTACGTGCTTTACTGTTTATTAATTGTGTGTGTGTTTTTTTTTTGTCATCGATGTTTTTTATTTTTATATTTTTGCTACAATTCACTGCTTTTTTGATGGTTTATTTCTTTAGCTTTTCACGCTTACTTTTCATTCCGTAGAGCGAGACAGCGCTGTTTCTGGCTATTAGTCTTCATCAGCCGGTCTCAGGTAAGAAATATTCATCTTCCAGGACGAATGATCTTGCCGGGATCACTCATCCCTTCGGATAAATATTTCTTAAAGAATTTAACCTTTGTGGTACGCATATCCACTCGTGTGGCTACGTTACCATTCCAGTCAAACTCTTTACGTGGCCAGGGTGAAGAGCAAACAACTAAAGAGCAGTGTCCTTTCTGGCCTATCGGACGGGAAGTCATGACGACTTCCTCTTGTTGGGTCAGAGGCTATAACAGCACTCCATCACCAACAGTGCAAAGCACTCCAGTAAATTGTACCGTAGAGCGAGACAGCGCTGTTTCTGGCTATTAGCCTTCATCAGCCGCCCTCAGATAAGAAACCTGGAAAATGAATGTTTCTTACCTGAGGGCGGCTGATGAAGGCTAATAGCCAGAAACAGCGCTGTCTCGCTCTACGGTACGATTTACTGGAGTGCTTTGCACTGTTGGTGATGGAGTGCTGTTATAGCCTCTGACCCAACAAGAGGAAGTCGTCATGACTTCCCGTCCGGTAGGCCAGGAAGGACACTGCTCTTTAGTTGTTTACTTTTCATTCATTCGATTTTTGTTTTTTTTCTGCTCATTCATGTTAATAAGCTTTTGTTTGGTTTGTAAAATTTGGTAATGAAAATTAACCATTTACAAAATAAAATTGTTTGATTGTGCATCCAAATATGATTTGATTTTGAATACCAGTATGTTTTTGCTAATTTTTTTGAAGGGTATGGGGTGTTTTTGCTTGTTTTCTTTTCGTTTGTGCAGTGCCAAATAAAGAAGCAGCTGACCAGACAACCTCCAGATTTTCTCGCTGCTTCTTGCCGAGTAAGCGTTTTGGTGTATAACAATTTCTTACGTTATGCATTGTTAATTTCAAGTTACTTGGTAAACAAAAAATTGATTGATTGATAGCATCTGGCAATCTACATCGTACCAATGCTGTAACCAACTTCTTGCCAACATGCGGCCAACAATCGATGTTTGCTAGGTAATGCTAGAGACTTGAAATTTTCAGTAATCATAGACCTCAATGTAAACTTGTGTCCAACAAAATTTGGGGGGTGGCAGTCATCAGGTTAACGGTAAAAAATTAAAAGATTTTGAAAAGAAATTTTCCCAAACGCCAATAACTTGGGATAGAAATCAGGTAGGACCTTCAACTTTATCAAATATATGCATCTCGATAAAAGTAAACAAAATATTTGCAATGATTATATTCATGTGACGTCACTTGGGGTCAAAGGTCAATTAAGCAAATATGTTGTTTGGGTTATAACTATTGATTAAAAACAGGTGTAAGCAAGCCGGCATTCGTATACTGTGTTTTTAGCACTATCTTTGGTTTCGAACCCTCACCTACTGTTCTTTGCGATCGAGATCCAGATTTTATCATTCAAAGCGTAGTTGGTTTATATCTTGATTAATTGATTACGCAATTTGTTAGATCGGCACTTAGTTCTCGTACAACACGCACTACACCTTAGGATTACGTTTTTCTTGTTATTTTTTCTAATCACGCACTTGAATTACGTGGTTGCACTGGCGGTTTGGGAAGAATTTTCTTTTCGATTTGGAAGCCGATGAGTTTAGACGTCGTTTATTCTGAAAGATTTTTGCCACCCCTGGTGAATTTTAGTTGATTTTTGCTGCTTATTTCCTGTTTTTATTCCGTTTGAAGCACTCTGAATATAAAAAGATTTTATTGAAAGTTGTGCAAAGAAATAACCGAAAGTAGTAAAGGTTAGTGCGTTCCGCACAAGCAAAAAATACGTACTTTTCGTCACGGCGACGGTGAAATCGTAACAACAGGTAGGAACTTAAAATTTACAGAAATGGTGTTTCTTACCTGGTACTAACTATAAACGCTCTATACAACGTCACTTGGTGTCAAAAGTTAAAAAACTGATAAAATTTGCCATTATTGTGCAGTCTAAAGTTTTTGAATTGCTGATTGTAGAAACTTGAAACTTTCAGGGATGGTAGATCTTAATGGGAATTTGTGTCTACATATTTTGGGGGTCGCGGTCAACAAATTAAAGGTCAAAGGTCAAAAAACAAAATTTATCAAAAGCTAATAACTTTTGAATTATCGGAAGATATTAACCTCAATGTGGGGAACAAAAAGATTAATATAAAGGATTATCCCAGAGCACCTGATCTAGAATCAAAGGTAAAAAACGTGAAAGTTCAAGAAATCTCATATAATTCAAGCAAATTTAACAAGTTTATTTGTTGTGCCGTTGGGAATGGCACTTAGTGGG
Source organism: Trididemnum miniatum (assembly GCA_964006365.1). Lineage (NCBI taxonomy): Eukaryota > Metazoa > Chordata > Ascidiacea > Aplousobranchia > Didemnidae > Trididemnum > Trididemnum miniatum. The sequence goes on along the minus strand of OZ023234.1, from coordinate 32,990,677 downwards.
ATTCCCCATCTTGGTGTGGTAGACAGATGGCTAACAACTCCTAAGCAAGTTCGTCATAGCGCTTTGATTGCTTTCTCGTGATAGGAAAATAAATATGCAACTTATTATTATTATTTTTATTATCCGTTCGAGGGCTAAGGGACACATGGAGTTGGCCAAGTGGCTGGTGCATTGGAATTTTAACCTAGCTTCGCGGGTTTGATGCTCACCTAGAACATGTTATATGATACATGGCATGACGCCAGGTAACGCCAGGCAAAGCTACTGTGACGCAAAAATCAGATTTTGCATGACAAAATTGTATGTGCTCGCTCGTGCACATGTCTACATTGTTCGCGTCCCTTACTTCCCCACTAAACCTAAACCACTAGAGCTTTCAAAATTTCAGTGTCATTTCACCCTGTTCATTGTTTGGGTTCCGAGAAAATTTTAACGGGAAGCCATTAGTAAACAACTAAAGAGCAGCGTCCTTCCTGGCCTACCGGACGGGAAGTCATGACGACTTTAGTTGTTTGCTCTTCACCCTGGCCACGTAAAGAGTTTGACTGGAATGGTGACGTAGCCACACGAGTGGATATGCGTACCACAAAGGTTAAATTCTTTAAGAAATATTTATCCGAAGGGATGAGTGATCCTGGCAAGATCATTCGTCCTGGAAGATGAATGTTTCTTACCTGAGGGCGGCTGATGAAGGCTAATAGCCAGAAACAGCGCTGTCTCGCTCTACGGTAAGCCATTAGTAGTTGCTTGCAACTGCCATCTAGTTTAACACTGGTTTTGTTGTGCGATAAAATAGTGTAGCGAAGTTTACTTGTTTGAAATCACAGTGCGTATTAAAAAATTGCTGCATTATTTAAAATTTCGTTCGTTGCTTTGGCAGTTTTTTTGTCGCCATTAGGAGCGTATTTAGGGAAAAGAGCATGGGGCTATTCTTTTCCCTTTTTAACTCAGCCTTTTAGTAAACAAGAGCAAAATTAATAGTACTAAGTGACTGAAATATGCCAGACTTATTTGATTGCTCCTGCAGCTTACGGCCAGGAGTGGATCCAAAAAATAGGGTGAGAAGTATGCATCTTCCTACCAGCCATTTTCAAGAACGTTTTTTAACGAACACATTTTTTTCCATGATTTCGAACTTCTTTGATAACAACGTCTTACGCTTTAAACACGCATAAAGGAAAATCTGCAAACATTCAAAATCAGCGAAGCATAGTTGGTGAAGCACTCAAAAATGGGGTCAAAAAATTTAAACAAAGTTTGCTTAAAAATTATTCAAAAAGGACTAAAATAGCCATTGCAGGATGTAAATTTTTTAATGTTTTTCAAGGGAGCATGCTCCCGCACCCCCTAAAGCCTTTCTTGTTTCTCAATTTCAATGAGCTTTGAATATGTTCTTCCAAAAAAAAAATACACTTGAAAAAATGTGTAAATCATTAGCACCCACTGGTTGCCACGCATAGCCAGGCACCTTGCACAAATGGCCCCGATAATTTCAGTAGAGTCAAACAAGCTAGCCCTTCCTACTAATGATTTTGCTCCCCCTGCCGCAACTGGCTGGCTACGGGCCTGCAAACCGCTAAACTGTTTTCTTTTATTGTCATGTTTTTTCCTCATTTGGCGAATGAATTAAATTGAATTCAATTCAATCAATCAATCAATTAATCAAGGTTTTATTTCCGTAACACGCACGTCAAAACGTACAGTCACTTAGATGTGACAATAAATATTGGCATAAAAATGGAAAAAGGCACATGCAGCAAAACGAGTAAGCGTTGAAGCACTTATAACTACTAACCCACAACTAAGCTACCGATAGCCTAACTAGCCCACATCACTAGAAGCCCCCATGGCAACCCACTCATTTGCAGCTGCACACGCGTGTCGACCTTATTATGGTCTCATCAGAGCAGCATAGCAACCTTTCACCTTCCTTGAAAAAAAAAAAATTCTAACCTTCGAAAGAACTACACACCCCAAATCTAAGCCTCTACTCGTTCTGCTCAAGGTAAAACGTTTAAATTAATTCATTGTATTAATTCCTTGAAGGTTTTATTTCAAATGTTCTGAGCAGAACGAGTAGAGGCTTAGATTTGAAGTGTGTAATTTTTTTTTTAAGAAAGGTGGGAGGTTGCTATGCTGCACTGATGAAACCATAATAAGGTCGACACGCGTCTGCAGCTGCAAATGAGTGGGTTGCCATGGGGGCTTCTAGTGATGTGGGCTAGTTAGGCTACCAGTAACTTAGTTGTGGGTTAGTAGTTATAAGTTCTTTCATTGGGTATCGTTGTTTGGGGCCAGTTGCCTGCCAAAAATAGGGCACAACCTAGAAAAGAGATGAAGTCGAGATGTCCAGGTAAAGCAATGCAAAAAAAAGTTTTTGCAGTTTGGAATGAGTTTAGCCTGGATTGGCTGAGCGTAGCAAGGCTGACGAGACTTGGCATATAGATATGATACAGCAAAAAATGAGAGCTGCTCTTGGTGCTGTTATTCGCATCCGCTCTTATTTATTATTTAAAGTTATGCTTAGTTTTTATCTCTCGTTGCTACTTAGCCATGTCCGCTATTACATAAGTAACTGTGTTTTGGCTACAAAACTAGAATTCATCAATTACAGCGCGTAGGTAACAAATTCATCAGACTAGTATTTGGCTTAAAGAGACGTGAAAGTGTCAAAAACCTGATGAAACAAAATGGTTTTTTAACTATCAAACAAATTTATCAAGTTGAAATAGCTATATTCATGTATAAAACTGTAAAAAGTAATCCAGTTGCATTACAGAACTTATTTGAATCAAAATTCAGTCGAATGTTTACCAGAAGCACATATTTCTCCGGCGTACAGATTAACTTTATGCCAACAATCAATAAAATTTTGCGGGCCCAAATTATGAAGTAAATTACCAAATGCGATTAAAGCGTGTAAAAGTTTAAAATCTTTCTCTGACAAAGTTAAAACACACTTTTTAAACATAGACTAACAAAGCAGATGTGAACGATCGACTAGCTTCACAGTTATTTGATTATTCTATTTCTTATGGGTTAATCTGCTGAGATGCTTCTGATCATTTTTGTTGCAGATTACCTTTAGAAAAAGCTGAAAACGTTAAGTGGATTTTCTTTGGAAATTGGGCCTTGCAATGACATCTGATTGACCAACTACTTTACCAACCACAATAAAAGAAAAAGAAAAGTTTCAGTGTTTTACTCTGAATATACTGTTAATTCTTTTATCATGATTTTCCACTTACGCTACATTAAATCTTCAAAAATTATCCGTACGTTTATTTTTTCTAAAACCGCAGTCACTGCCCTTTAATGCCATACTAAAAAATTGATGGGCTAATAAAAAAAAACAATAATAATAATATTGCGATTCAACTCCTGGGTATGAGTAAAAACTACACCCGGTTGTGAACTTGTTTACTAGCAAGGATCAATGAATGAGAGTACCCAATTACAACTCCCTCAAGGTAGCCCTTGAGCAAGGTTAGAACCTGTTAGCCTCCCTCATCAAGGGTCACAAGCTGGAATATTAGCATTATTAAAACTTGTTATCTACTCCATTGTTCTTAATACTAGTAGGCCTGTCATGCTAGTCATTTTTTTGTATTTATTGCTTTGGATATCGTTTTGATAGTATATCTTGATTGTTAAGGTCATGCAGTCTAGCCAAGGCATTTATGGACAGTTTAACTGACCGAGATTTTGGAGTTTGGAAAATTATGTAATTAGTTTTGTTCGTCGTCGGCGTCGTCGTCGTATAGTTGGGCATCCTCTTCCGACGGTTTAGATGTTGACGGCGTTGATTTTAAGCCAGCGTCGGGTGTCATCATCCAGGACCAACAGACCTTGTATTCCTTTTGGTGCATGATGTAGGGGGCATGTAGAAATGATGTGGTCTGCAGTTTGCTCAGAGGCACCACACTCAATTCGGTGAAGGAGCAGCACCCCATTTGTACATGGATGAATGGAATCGCCCTACGCCAATCCGCAGACGATTCAGTTTCACCCAAGATGTTCTGGGCAAACCCTTTCCAAGAGGCTTAGGACTGGCCCTGGGAATAAAAGCATGAAGCCTTGATGCACTTTTCAAGTACTCCATGTTCCATACATAATCCATCCATTGCGCTGCGCGAATGTCTGATTCGGTCAGACTATCCAGTAGTTTCTGTGCAGCGAGTACAAACGGGCGTCTTGATTTAAACCTTCCCTGGTGCGCATTTTGTTTCCCGACCAGCTGCTCATGTAGAATATGATCAGGGTTAAGGGTAGCGCGGTTATCCAGGGAGAGTGTCGCTCCTCTGGTTGGATGCCTGCGAGGATTGGCAAGTAGTCCGTTGGAGTGGATCGCAGACATCCAGTGACAATGCGCAAGGCGTCATTTAAAACACTGTCGATTAGCCGAGTGTGAGCACTACGACACCAAACAGGTGCGCAGTACTCAGCTGTGGAGTAAACCAGGGACAAGGCGGCTGTTCGCAATGTTGTGGCTCCTGCACCCCATCCCGAGCCTGCAAGTCGCCTCAACAGTGTGACGCAAGTGGAAAGTTTCTTGCGCAGTGCCTCTAGGTCATGACGTAAAGTGAGCGACCCGTCCAGCTTTGCACCAAAATAAGTTAAAGTTAGATAGTATGGCAATGGTTTGCCGTTGTTGAAGATTTTGAGCTCACGTTTCGCCTCTCGGTTGTTTAAATGAAAGGCCGTCGCCACTGTCTTAGTGTGGCTGAGCTTCAGCCTCCAAGTCTGGAGATACGCTGAAAGTGTTGTCATGTCTTGGCTTAGAGTGCCCTCCAAAGTCTTCCAGTCTTTCGAGGTATGCATCAATGCCAGATCGTCGGCATACGCATACCTCTGGGAAATTGTGGAAGGCAGATCGTATGTGTAGATGTTAAACAGGAGGGGAGCCAAGACTGATCCCTGTGGGAGACCATTTCGCGAACGTCGTAACCTGTTTCGCTTGCTGTCACCGATGGAAAGGGTGAAACTTCTATTACGGATAAGCTCCATAATCATTTGGACCATGTGTTTATCAGGAAGGAGTCTCAGCAGCTTACAGGTAAGGCCACGATGCCAGACAGTGTCATAAGCAGCTGTCGAATCGACAGAAACAGCACCGGCCTTCTTCTTGGTCTCAAATGGGTCCTCGATGTGTTGAATAAGTAGAACAGTTTGGTCTACTGTGGACCTCCCCTGTCGGAACCCAGCTTGCTCCAGAGGAAGAAGCGGGTCGACAATGGGCTCGATACGGGTGTAAATGAGCCTCTCGAGGATCTTGTAGGGGACAGAGAGCAAAGAGATGGGGCGATAGCTCTTGGGTTCCTCTACAGGTTTCATTGGTTTGGGGATCGCGACAACCAACGCTCTTCTCCAGATTTTTGGAATTTTGAGGTGGTGCAAACAGGATGAAAGAAAGCCACACAGCCAGGATTTCAGGGCAGCTCCAGCATGGAGCGAAAGTTCAGGGCAGACAGAGTCTGGACCTGGAGCTTTTCCTGGTTTCAGATGTTTGAGGGCGGCTGCAAATTTTGAGGGAGTAATGCTTCCACAGACATTCACTGCATTTGTTGTAGAGGCCCTCCAAGCATCAGACACTTCTTGAGACACAAGCCGGAATGACTTGCAATTAATATCCTTGTATTTGCCGTTATTGACCAGTACTGATGCGATGGCATTGGCTGAAACTGCACAATGCCGAGGGGAGCGTCGTGATTTATCAGTTAAGTTGTTTAATATGCTCCATTACGACTGGAGTGAGAAAATTCGATGGTTTGGACTGCCTCAGACCATCGGTCCCTGCGTTTTCTGTCAAGCCTGGACAGCAGGGCAGAAGCAGCCCTGCTAGAGTCTGATCCCTCAGGCGATTGCAGGAACATCTGATAGAGGTTCTCACACTCAGCATCCCAACACCGAATGTGGTCGTTTCGTTGACCACGTGGGATATACTTTTTGGCTGCTGTGCCAATGGCATTACAGAAGTCCTGGTATGCCCGGTCCACATCAGATGTATCAGGTGGCAACAAGCTCTTAGCGAGTTGGTTGGTCAGGGCATTGTGATGGCTCCATTTGGCCTTGCGGAAGTTCCATCGCTTAACAGGCATACTCGGAACTGACAGAGTGAGCCTTGGTGGAACAATGAGCGAGGGTCAATGTTGTGACGTAGGAAACTTCTCTAAAATACGCCTGTCAGGTAAGCGACTATCAGGACCAACACTAACAAACGCCAGGTCCGCGTTGGTGCCAGTGTTCCAGCGGCCTGAGTGGAAAGTGGCCATGTCCTTTGGGTCATGGAGAGGGACAAGATCATTAAGGCTTGCCCAAGCAACAAGGCACTCTCCATCAGCGCTGTTGCTGCTGTAGCCCCAATTCACATGCGGGCAGTTGAAATCACCCGAGTACAGGACAGGGTGTGGAAACACTGGTAGGTCGGTAGTCTGCAATGGTGTAGGTGGAGGTTTGTAAACGTTGACAATTTTATAGCCATCAACGTCTACGCATAACCACTCAGTCTCTGATGTAAATGGGGACTGATCTACTAGGGTCCATTTTAGTCGCTCATGGACAAATGCAGCAAGGCCGCGTATCCTGTTTAAACAGGACTCAGCTAGTGCAAAGCCTGGAATCACAAGCTTGTCGGTAGAAGCACAGTGGGTCTTCTGTAGTAGGATGACGAGTTCCTCAAACTGCACAGCGAGATGGTGAAGAACATTCATCTTGCTTGCAGTGAGGCCTTCAATGTTCAGCTGCAGGATTGCTGGCCTTCGGAACTTGTTGACGATGTGCTCTGAAGCAGAGCAAACATCGCCCCGTCCTGAAAAGGACGTTTGCCGGTTAGTAGGCCTTGGCTGAGCATCGGGAAGAGTGAATACCCTTCCGGGTCGGCAGATTTGGTTTTGGTCTGTCATTGTAACTTTACAAGAGAAAAGCTTTGTACAGATCTAATCACAGCTCGGGCTACATGGAAGCATCTGCCATCCGGGCCATTAGTTTTGTTGGCAATTATGGACAGTTTATTTGATATCATCGAGTTATCTATGTTTTTAAGTTTAGTGTTACCTTTTTCATAAAGCGCTTGCAAGTGTTAATCAACAATAAAAACATTTGTACCGTCTGCAAAAGATATGTTTGTGCTAAACCGCAATCAATTTTTCAAGTCGTTTACATAGATGACAAACAGCAAAGGTGCAAGAATTGAGCCTTGCGGCACGGAGGAGAAGGTATTTCTCTGCTTCGAAGAAGTAACACCAGCATATTCAACAATTTGAGAACGATTGCAGAGATAACTTTCAAACCAATTTAATGATACTCTTCTTACAACGTAATTATTTAGTTTATGCAGTAAAATGGATAAATTAATTGTATGAGTTTTTTTTGATATATCAAGAAAGATTCCAAGTACTCGCTGTTTTCCTTCAAAAGCATCAACCATGTTCTGATGAGCAAAGTTGTTGCGTCATTAGTTAAATGCTTATGCCGAAATCTAAACTCCTGTTGCGAGATATTATTGTTTATGTTAATAAAGGAATGCAATCTAATCAATCAATCAATTCTTCATTATACTCGCCGTATTACGCCGAAGCGTGTAACGAGTTGCGGGGCCCATGTCCACGGCATAGCGCCTGGGCTGCACAGCTCCGAAGAAGCGTCGCAACGGTGGCGAGTCGTTGGCGACACTGTGCCGATTTGACCGGTCCGGGAATCGAACCCCAGACCTCCCGCACCGAGAGCGAGCGCTTTGCAACTGAGCTAACGGCCGGTCTGGAATGCAATCTAATGTGCACAATTTTTTCGAGAGTCTTTGACAAGGACGAGAGTAAACTAATAAAGGTCTGTAATTTAAAACGTTTTTAGAATTTCCTTTTTTGAACACTAGTATAACCTTGGCCTTCTTTAACTCAGAAACAAATTTTCCTTGACCCAAGGACTGATTGAATATGTAGGTCAAGGCATTAAGTGCATTATCTGAAAAATATCTCAGAACGATTGAAGGTATATGGTCAACTCCAGCACTCAGCTTGGGTTTAAGTACAGATATTAATCTTAAAATGATCAATAAAACAGTTAGCAACTTCAACAGGTTTATTAATGATGATATCATTATAGCTGATGGAAGTTGAGCTAAACTTATCGCGAACCTTACCCAAGTAGTTTTTTATCATTTGCCAATTTTTTTGAATGTTCTTTTGATGCTTTTGAAATTGATTTTGCATGTGCTTTTCCTTTTTTTGTTTGATCATTTGGAACTAATAATTTCTAAGTTTATGATCTTTATCTTTGGAGATTGATGTTTTCTTTTTGAGATAAATTTTGTAGAGTCTGTAGTTTTTGCGCGAGAAAAGTAGCAGTTTACGATCGCAAAACACACAAAGTTGAAGATTTTTTTTGTCTCCTTTTTAAAACAACTAACTAGTAGAGGTTTAACTTTTCTTAATTAATTTCTAAAGAATTGAATTTCACAATCACAGTTTTTTTGTTATTCATATGCTCTCATGTCTTGTCTAATTTGAGTAATTTTTTTTGTCTTGGTGGTACAGAATTATACCAGTAGTAAGAAACACTCTTTCTAGACTAGCTGTGACAGTGAACTGAAATATTTATGTACTAGCAATCTTTACATTAGCTGATTGTTGCTAACATTGTTCTGGTATTATTATGCTATTCAAGCAGTCAGATCACGTTTTGCAATGACTGAAGATAGCACCATAGTTTACTCTATGGTTGTGCAACTATGTCACGCGATCCCATTTTCACACTTGGCTGCAGCTGTATGCTCCTGCTGCTCTCCCAGTCTGGTAAAGCAGAATCAAAGTAGAACGCTAGTGGTTTCGCTAGAATTTGGAAGGAATGAGCTAATTTAGTGCTGCAAATTTAATAAAGTGCTATATAGAAACTCCATGCTAGATAGAAAAACTCCATGCTAGATAGAAAAAGAGATAAAGCAGTCAGTAGACTAATTGCATTTCAGATAAACTAACAGCAAAAAACTTAGACTGGATTGATTAGGAGCCTGATTGCTCTATAAAAGCTTGACATGCAGTAATAGACAGTAAATCTGCAATTAAAATGTTGGAAGTTTGGTTAAAAGTTTTAAAATCTTTCTTAGGCCTAGACCAGAGGGCACCAGTCCCTAAAATACCGTAAAGTCAAAACTTTAAATTGCATTGGATATTTAAAATTGTTTTTTGACTGTAGCGTAGCTTACAGTCAGCAAAAATTTGCTGCTTTTGATGAACTCCATGCTAGAAAAAATGTTCTAATTCATAAGCGGGCAGATAAAATATGGGGTAATTTATACTTTTTGGGATATAGTCAACTTTCGAATAATTTCGTGATATATTCATCCAACTAAAATAAGATCCTTTTAAATTAATATTAAATTATAAACCTGTAAAATTACCCACAGAGATACAATAAAGTCAATTCTAAGCTTGTTTTTGAAGCTTTTATTTCAAAGAATTTCTGATGTCTGATGCAAACATGCAATAAACCTAAGGTAAAGAGTCAGTAGCCTACAATCTAATCGCAGCATTTGGTCAGGTTGAATTAAAAAAAAAGATACACTTAATAGGACCAAAGCTGGTCATTTTTGCTGGGTAAGTGGGCAAAAAACGTTTAAAAGTGTGAATAAACGTGTTAGCTATTTTAGATTGCATAATTTTCCTAATTTTTGGGTTTATTAAAGCAATTTATTCCAAATACTTTAATATTTTTTGCAGATATAAAGTTTAATATCAGAGTGTAGCAATTAATGCATCCCTTGGGAGTATAATTGTTCGTAATGTCATGAACTGAACACTAGCTATGCTGAGAACAATTTGCAACGTCCTTTCCCGGAACTCATTGTAGAATTGACTGAAGTGGAAGTTGTGGAACAGAATATAACTACTGCTGCTTACCTTCAAGAAAGCAGTGAATTTGAAGTAAATAGTATAAAAAAATAATGACTAGAATTTTGCAACCTGCTGTGTATGACTCAGGCGACTTTGGAAGAGAAACAGGTCACGGTATTGCCAATGAGTGTGTACTAGTCAAAAATAAAAACAAACCGATGAAATTTGTTCTTCAAATTATGAAAACTTCACAACATATTTTCGAAAATCACTTTAAATTCCTAAAAATTTTTTACGTACGCATTGCTGATAAGTATGTATGAAACTAGAAAAGATTCACCTGAGCAACCCAGCAGAATAACTCAACGTGAAAGCAAAACTCTGGAATATCTTGGTGGTAATGTGACTATGTCTTACGCTAAGCTCAAAAAAATGCTGGCCCAAATCAACAGGGAGTTATGGGAGGCTTCAGCCACGCGGTGTAAGGACAGTTAATATCCTACATGCGGAAAGAAAACTAAGGCTCTTTGTTGCCCTTGCTCTAAATTCATGTGATTGGCTTTATCTCAGTGGTTCTTAAACTGGGTTCGACCGAACCCCAGGGGTTCGGTGAGGCTGTAGCAGGGGTTCGGCTAAGATCAGAATAAGTTTTTGCAAAAAGGCATGCAGTTGTAGTAAATGACTATCTCTGCGTAAAATGATGCATCCCCCCACCATACTCTTTCAACGCTGTTTTTGATGAATACAATTTTTCCATAATTTCAAACCTATTTGATAACAATCATCTTTACGCCTTAAGCACGCATAAATCGAAAATGTGCGAACAAAATGTATCATATTTGGTGAAGGACTTAGAGTTAGAGGCAAAAAAATTAAACAGAATTTGCCATAAAAATTGTTCAAAAAGCGCTAAAATGGCCATTACAGTGTCTAAATTTTTGAAAACTTTCCGGGGAAGCATACCCCCGGACCCCCCTAGAGCCATATTTTTGTTCCTCAATTTGCTTCAAATTAACTTTCCGGAAAAAAAATACGCTTAAAAAACGTAAAAATTTTATGCCACCCTCCACCGCCTTAAGAATATTCTGAATACGCCCCTGACGTGAAACATTTTCAAAGAGCTTATGCTTTTTTCCGGTTTAAACGTCTATAACGTCTTTGCACTCATTTAACATTCAGCCTAATTCAAAACTGCATACCCCTCTAAAAGTTTCTGGATCCGCTCCTGGTTATAATTAAGGGTTCGATGTATGCTTGCATGACACCTGTTGGGTTCGATACTTCCGACAAGTTTGAGAACCACTGCAGTCTATCTAGTATATTTGCGTACTGATACCATCAAAGAGAGCTACGGAAGGCTAAAATCATAAATTATATCAACGCAATCACTTTATTCTGCTTGCATTATTACTATGGCGCACTTGCTTCAAATCTTTAGAAGTTGGTGAATATGCTCTGGAATACTGAGTTGATCTTAAACTGATTTATTATTGGACAAGTGATATTTTTGGCAGGAAAAATTCATTATGGCTGAACGCTTTATTTTTCTCTGCCAGAATTGGTTGAGTTAAAAAGATTGAGGAATGTCCTCTTCCTGATTCAAATGATGAAAATTTGTTGGGTGGCTTAAAATTGGTGCATGGGTAAATGTGATTAAGTATTTAAACGACTTAAATGTGCAAATTCAAGGGTCATATTTATGGTTGCGTTTGCTTTAGAATAACATGTCGCATAACTTCAATTGACAGTTTGCATCTATTCTTTGTTTATTCTGTGAACTGTATGTAAACAATTTTTATTTTATTATTTTTCTGAGGGATTTTGCATACAATGCCACGGCATAGTTTTTTTGAGGTAGGCTTTGGTAATAAATTGGTTCTTCGTTTATTTTTCGTCAGTTGTTTCTTCTGTTTATAAACAATTTTTAATCTTTTTCTTAACTTTTGTGTTGCAAATTTTTCGTTAATTGGGCACTTCGTTTTTTTTAACATGCTTTTATTTTTAATACAATCACAAGATTTTGATCAAAAATTTGATGTGGTAAAGTTTGTTAAGATTGCTTTATTTTGGCTTAAATAATGGCACTCGTAGATTAGCATAACTAATTTTAATGCCACGTTTTGCTCTCAAAATACGATACTAAAAAATTTTCATAAATCAAGTCAAAATCAAATTTTCATTACACTCGCGGTAATACGCCGAAGCGCGTAACAAGTAGCGGGGCCCATTTACGCAGTTTAGCGCCTGGGCTGCACAGCTCCGAAGAAACGTTATAACGGTGGCGAGCGTTGGCAGTATTGTGCAGATTTGACATTTGACCGACCCGGGATTTGAACCGCAGATCTCCCGCACCGATGGCGTGTGTGCTAAGCTACTGCGCTAACGGCCTGTATAAAGTTTTAAAATATGACTGATAAAAATTTGTAGCCCGCTTGCCTATTCAAGAGGCTCATGACAGCAAATAGGTTTGTCACCTCCAAGATCAAGCGTCTGCTTTTTGAGCTGTGGAATGTGGTTCGATTACAAGTCGGGTTAAAACCAAAAACTCCAAAACTTGGTATTCACACATCTTTGCTTGACGCTTTGGAAACAATCTGTTAACCTCATTTGTCATGTCTTTGCTAAAATCACTTATTAACGGGATTCTTCCACCTTTATATGCGTAGTAGCAGATGGCCGGTAACTTCTAAGCAAGCTCGTTATAGGTAATAACTGGCCGGTAACTCGACCGGGCTGATCCATTTACTGACCGAGCTGATCCATTTACAGGAAACCCATTGCACCTCGGTAGAAAGGCTAGATCTTTCAATCTACCATCTAGTTGGGTTTTCCTTGAGCAGGAAACATGGTCTTGCTACGTTTGTCCATGAGCGTCTAAAGTGGATTCTAATGGACCAGTCCCCACCAACATCGGAGATCGAGTGGGTGTGCGCAGATGTTGATAACTATAAAATAGTCAACGTCTACAAACCCCCTCCAACACGGATGCAAGCATCTGATCTTCCAGCATTCCCACATCCCTGTCTCTATGCTGACGACTTCAACTGCCACCACGTTGACTGGGGTTATGATAATAGCAATCCAGATGGTGAATGCTTGGCTGGCTGGGCCAGTGCCAACAACTTCACCCTGCTATACAGCCCCAAGGAGACCGCTAGTTTCCACTCTGGCCGCTGGAAAACAGACACCAACCCAGATCTTGCCTTTGCCAGTGTCAATTTGGACAGTCGCTTACCTGACACATGTATCTTAGGAAAGTTCCCAAGGTCACAACACCGACCCTCGCTTATAAGTCCACCCAAACTTGCTCATCCAAAACTTTGTGATTCAGTAGGCCTAAGAGTTACAGGTTGACAAAGAAAATCAAAATGTCAAAAAATCAGATCTGAAAAGTTCAGCATTTTACATAATAAATTACAAATTTGATGGCTTAGAAAGAACCTAGGCTTACTGGTAGATCTGTAAATTGAACATGCAAAGCTTAGCACTAAATAGCAGAGTAATGGTGAGTGTTTTGTTATGAAGATAGTTGTTGTAGGTAATCAGATATATAATGGTAAATTGATGTTATATCTGAATTTTCTCATAGGTTATCAGGGTGTGTACTTGTGGTGTGTTTTTTGCAGTAATCTGAAATTTTACAATGATAAGGCGCTGTATTGCAAGGAGATGCGGCAATAAAAGTGGAGTTAAAGCTGCATCAATGGGCTTACACTTCCATAAATTGCCCTCAAAAAATCCCGGTTTGTTGAAAAAGTGGCTAGAAAAACTAAACCGAAAAGATCCGCCACGACAAAAAAGTGCTTCTGTGTGTAGTGAACATTTTACCCCAGACTGTTATGTGAAGAGTTACGAGTCAGAAATGTTGGGAACTTCACCAAGGCATGTGCTAAAAGATGATGCGATTCCCACTATATTTGATTCCTTTTTAACTTCAGGATCTTCTTCAACAATTAGTAATACTGGTGGTTCCAGCACACCAGTTCAGCCTGCCGAAAATGCATCAATTTGTTACGAAAAAAGTCATTGCTTTTTTGACAATACACATCAGGTAGGTTATTTTGTATATTCTGAGACAGCATATATATAGTACCGGTAATTAAGCAGCAAATGCTTTGATTGTTTGATGTTAGAGACCAACTGGTCCTGCAAAACTTCTGCTAGTTTTAGTAGATTTTGTTTATTGATACAGTAGTAAGGTATGAATGATTATTGGTATTGATCAGCCAATACATATTATCAGAGTTGGATCGCTTTAAAAATGCATATGATTAACTGTTAATTGCATAGACTTGAATTGATGTTCAGCTGTTCACAATCAAGATAGAAAGCAATTGGGTTGACCAGCACCAAGGAGGTTGGCATTCTTGAACAGGCCGATCGAAAAACTAATTAAACTCTCCTTTTCTACTACTAAAATACATATATATAAGCACCAACCAAAATATAAATTTATTTCTTTGACTAACATGTTTTGTAAATATCAAAGTCAAATCAATAATGTTTGCTTCGTGAACCATTCTTTAGTCACGTATATAATTGTATTTGCACCACATCAGCACACCAAAACTTTGTATATTACTTATTAACTTTAAATTGCACCAACATAAAGGTTTAAGGGAATGTTATGGATTTATTGATCAAAGTTGTTGCTTGAAACTTTTTATTTGGCTTTCTTTTGTCAAAAATGAAATCTTCAGTAATTTATGGCTTAGTTTTTAACTAAACTTTATGCTTCCGGCATTTTTGAAGTTTTAAATTTACCGATATTTTGTATATAAACTCTTTAGAATCAATTATTTTTTGGTGAGAGTACTAGCAGTACCTGTGCAATGGACTCTGTTGCCATTGATGAAAAAATGTCTGCTTTGATTGGAATTAGGGGCTAATCTTGTTAAATGTGTCAGCCGTTCTACTCAAACTGACACAAGCATATCTATTGATGAGACATTTGCTGCACAGAAAACCGTTCATCAGGTGGAGATTTTGTGTGATGAGCCAGTTGCAAGTTCCACGCCAATTAAACCACAAAGCCAATGTTTCAACCAGTCCTATTGTGCAAGCACCAGTTATACTGACAGTAAAATTCCTAGTAGTGAAGATGAAATTTTTTTTGGCCAAGGCAATTATTCAGAATCAAAATTTCTTGTTTTTGAAAGCAATCTCAATGATTTCTTTAAACGCTGCCATTTTGATTGCCTTTGTCATGCTCCAGCTACTTCACTGAGAAAAGTTTTTAAAGGGACAATGGTTAAATACATTGTTACTTGCACCAACAATCATGAGTTTATCTGGATGTAACAGCCATTGGTAAATCAAATCCCTTTGGGAAATTTTCTCCTTGCTGCTTCAACCTTGTACACCGGGAACACTTTCACCGCAACAGCGGAAATATTCAACTGCTGTGGCATAAGAATGTTCAGTGAAAGGACCTTTTACAATTTGCAGAGAAATTGGTTGCTACATACGATCAACTGTATGTGGCAAGCACAACAAAAGAAACTCTTAACAGGTAGGGCAATGTTTGAGATGCATCACTTGCAAAAACACTGGTGGTTAGTTTGTTATTTTTTGACTTGTTTGCATATTGATTAGGTTTTCATTAAACGGACTTTTGGCTATTTTACATTCCAACAGTAATTGCATGTCTCAAGTTATTGCTAGTATTATTATCGGCTAGCACTTTTTGCGTGTTATTTATTATTTTCTTTATAAAAAGGCTTATTTCGTTACATTGCATTCCAGTGCTAAAAGCTCCTTTGTGCAAGTTACTGCAAAAAGTAGGTTGGGTTTTATTGTCGAGTTTGATTAAGTTTTTGGCACAAAGAAGCTGGTACAATGGCTGTAACATCAAGCAACCGTAGTTGATTCTTGCAAATGCGTAGATCTCATAACAAAAAAAAAGAAGCAGTACAATTTTGTACATCGGTGGACCAGTTTGCTATGCGTTGCTATTGCCACAAAGCTAGCTTCAGTAACATGGCTAAAAGCTAAGGTATATCTCAGTTGAGTCACACATCTTTTGTCATAGTTTCAAATTCTATTTAGCGGTAGTTTATAAAAATGCCTTAATGGTGATAGTGAAGGAGATTATATTTTAGCGATTTTATTTTGAGTTTTTTGTTTTTTAGATTATGTCACTGTAATTAACCTTATTTTGTCGGGAGATGGTAGGTGTGACAGCCCTGGCCATTCAGCCAGCTTCTGCACGTACTCACTTATAAACGTGGATATTAATCTGGTCCTGGATTTCCAATTAGTGAGCGTGCGAGAGGTGAAAAACAGCTACTGGATGGAAAAGGAAGGGCTGGTTCGTTGCTTGGAAACTTTAAAGGTAAGTGAGAAGGTATAGAGATATTGCTTTCACAAAGTAGTCAAGATTTTTGCCCAGAACTGACAAATGACAACACATAAATGCATTGTATTTTTTTAGGCTTCGGATATTGCTTTCACAAAGTAGTCAAGATTTTTGCCCAGAACTGACAAATGACAACACATAAACGCATTGTATTTTTTTAGGCTTCGGACGTTCACGTTAATACATTGGCCACCGACAGACATCCCCAAATATGTGCGTTGATGAAAAATGAATTTCCAGAAATATGCCATCAATTTGATGTGTGGCATTTGGCAAAGTCTGTTTCCAAAAAACTAGTTGCTGCGTCAAAAAGAAAAGATTGCCAAAATCTTGGACAATGGATTAAGGCCATCACTAACCACTTTTGGTGGTATGCTGATACCTGTAACGGAAGTGTTGTTCAGATCAAGGTAGATTTTTTTGATGAATATACAGTAAAATAGTCTAAAAGTTTGGCTCAAATAATTTCATTTTTTGATTTTTTTATTTTTGATTTCGTGCAGATGATGCAATAAAAGAAGTTTTGCGCGTTTACTTTGCCATGCAACCTTGATGGTCTAAATCTTTTCAGCACTGTAATGCATTTTGTTGAATACCTACAGGGTGTCTCAAACGTCGCGCACCATTCAAGCATTTGTAGAATTACATAAGAATAGTACATGTATTCATCATAATGACACCAAGTGCTGACATTGCTTACGCTCCCTTATTTTTTTACTTATTGTTTACTGCCTGTGTAACATAGCATTAAAAACACAAAAAATTCCATGGTTTGCACTGTGTAATAACTGTGCATGAATTGTATACGTGGTGCGCGATTTCTGGAACACTGAGGGCTGGCACGTTTGAATGATGAGTGCGACGTTTGCCAGACGAGAAGTCGTCGTCACGTTACCATTGTGGTGCAAAACCTCGTGGAAGAAATTATCTGAATAAAAGTTTTGTTGCAAGAAAACGAGACGTGCCCGGTGCGCGTCAACTAGCTTCATCACAGTATTTTAAGCAGGAGCGGTGGATTTCCATTCTGCGACACATTGTCAACGTCCATGAATGGACTTCATCGTCTCAGTTTATGAAGTGCTCGCACGAAGAACTGTCGGAAAACGAATTGCGGCGACGTCAGTGGTTGCAAGGCGGCTCAGCTGCTCACAAGGCATTGCAGAAAATTGTGCTGTACAAATAACTATTGAAAGATTTGGAAAAGGTGATTTGGTTGCACAAAAAAAGTTTATGTAGAAAATTGCATCATGGGTGACATTAACCATGTAAAAAGTTCAAACGTGAAACTAAAAATTATGATTTGTTTAGGGCAAAAACAAGAAGCTTGACTGTGATACATGCTATGAAATTTCACAGCCATTCTACCGTTTCAGGTTACGCTCTTCTGCCATACAGGCAATCTTGAAGTTTTGCACAGCGTAATGCTCAAGTATGTATCGAAGAGAGTGGTTTTTAGCTACGAAGGCATGGCAGCAAGAACAATGCTTGCAGTTATTGATAACAGCGTTAATGCTACGCGAGAGCAAGCAACCACATCTGCTGGAGCAAAGCGTTGGAAGCTGCAATGGTCAAAAGCAAGCAGATCATTTGTGGTGAAAAAAATATGTGAAGCCAAAGATTTAACTTTTAGACAAGATCTTATGCTCGCCACGATGCATCGCCTTGAAAACGGTAATTTTCATACCAAAAAATTAGTTATCTTTTTTTTTTTTTGTTATTAGTGGCATATACATCATGGCGGATGACCCAGCCGCGTATCGAACCTGCAAAACCAGTTCCACAGTCCAATGCGCCGACCACTTGGCCACCTCCATGTGCTCACTTTTTGATAAAACGCATGTTTCTGATCATTTCAAAACCGCCTTTAATTAGGTTTTTGATCAATTGCAGCGCATTTCTATGTAGATCAGTACTATTTAATCTTTTCGGCATCATGGTAACATGTTCACTACACACAGAAGCACTTTTTTGTCGTGGCGGATCTTTTCGGTTTAGTTTTTCTAGCCACTTTTTCAACAAACCGGGATTTTTTGAGGGCAATTTATGGAAGTGTAAGCCCATTGATGCAGCTTTAACTCCACTTTTATTGCCGCATCTCCTTGCAATACAGCGCCTTATTATTGTAAAATTTCAGATTACTGCAAAAAACGCACCACAAGTACACACCCTGATAACCTATGAGAAAATTCAGATATAACATCAATTTACCATTATATATCTGATTACCTACAACAACTATCTTCATAACAAAACACTCACCATTACTCTGCTTAAAGTGTAAAGTAGTTTAAAGTGGATAATTGTCCTAGTCCACGGTTGCATAAGCTAACTAGCAAATCAAAAAATTTGGGCAACTTTCGCAAACAAAACTTTGCTTAGTTGAGTAATATCAGAAATCAAATTTTTACTGTACTCGTAGTGTTACGCCAAAGCGTGTAACGAGTGACGGGGCCCATCTTCACGGCTCAAAACGCCTGGACATTACAGCTCCGACAAAAATTGCAACTTTGGCGAGCCATTGGCGATACAGCGCCAGTTTGATCGGCTGGAAATTTGAACCCCAAACCTCCAGCATCAATAGCGTGCGCTTAACAACTGAACTTAGAGGCCAGTTTGCATAGTAGAATTTTTATAGTTAATAAAAAAGTTAGCTTTGTTATTAACGAATTAACGATTAACAAGAATGTGCCCACCTCTGATATTTATGTATAATATTATAAACTTGAACAACACATGACGGTATAGACTCAATTAACTACGAAGTTTGGTATTTATGACATATTGATAAGCTATTGACAATGGATTTCTTTTCTGAAAATTGTTAAGTAAGACTTGGCACAAAAAGGAATTTACCAACACCGGTATATTGTGGCCCTGGTCATAAACCACTGTTCACATATCATCAGTACTGGTACTGGTAACAGAGTTAAACCATTGCAATAGGCCAGAAATTCTCAACCGTGGCCTTTGTCCACCCAAGAGGGCTACAGAGTGCTATGTGGGGGGTCACAAGCATAGACCTCATTAATGAATTACAACACGTATGCTACCGATACTAATTGAGTAAAACGTAACATTAAGAAAAAAATTGTGACATAACAAGAACTCATGCAGGTGTAAGTATCGCAAAGATAGCGAAAGAATTTCCATCGTGTGTTCTCACTGCATGTTGCAATAGTTGCATCATCATTTGTGATTACAACTGCAACGTAAAAGTCAAAGATATGCTTGATTTGTAGGCATAGTCTGTTACGAAAAAGAAAGCACCGTCTTGGCCGAATGAGTGTGGGAGTGGTAAAGTGCTAGGTGGCGCTGTTCCTAGCAACCGCTTTTACTGGTTCTACGCTATTTTTGCTTTATTATAGCTAAGCAGCTACTGGTAGCATACAGCTGGTTTTTATGACTGACGTTGGTGCTGTCGCCTGTTAGGTTTTGTCTAGGCTGGTTTTACCCACTATTTTTGATGGTTCAGTGTTTTGTACCAGACTGTAACCTGCAGTGTGAAGAAACAAACTGTAGTTTTTACCGGTTTTCAAAAGCCAGGAGAAAGCTTTTAAGATGGATAGCATTGATAACTGATAAGGTAAGTATAGCAGTCTTTTTTTTTCTGAATAAATAGGCATACCACTTTACCAGGCTTTCAACAAGCTTTTGACTGCTTTAAAATTATTGTCTATTAAGTTTTATCAGCCTTCTTTGGCTAAGTCTGTAGTGTACATGCTCTGCTCAGCTGCTCTTTTTCGAAATCGCAAACTACCAGTAAGCCGATTTGCAGCAGTGTGCAGTTGCATAATTCATGTAGTAATCTGAATACACTTGGTGAGCTGAACCTTTATTGATTTGACGTCCTACTTTGAGCTACACCTCTTCTTGATCAGAGAAAATTGGAAACAAATAAGAGGTCTAGACTATACAAATTTCTTCGTAATGTTAAATGATCTGTAGCATTTTGAACGGCTTAAAATAGGTAACTAAAGTTTAGTCTAACTTTGAGATATATCTTACGACAGTCATTATATTGAACATGTCCAGCTAACGGTAAAAATTAGTTCATGAATAATTCTAATTTTTTGCAGAAGAGCTGACTAAAAAGCAAACGTGAATTTTCACGTGAGTAGTAGTCATTTTAAGATGAAAAAAAAAAATAACCTAACAACATTAACAAGAAATTTGGACAAACTTTCCCTGTTAAAAAATCATCTTCAAAGAAGCAAAAAAGTAAGCCCACTGATGCCACTGAAAAAATAAACAACATTTCCCTATATTTTACAGATGAAAAGTTGGATGAGGTTTCAATGGATGAGTTGGTACTGCCTGCTGATCTTTCAACTCTGAACTAGTTCAATGGCACTAACAGATTTTATTCTGTTGGCAATTTGCGTGAAAAAATGATTAGAATAGAAACTAGTATTCCTACAAAAAATTTTTTTTTATTGATAGTTGCATATACAAAAAAAAATTATATTTTTATAACTGAAAAGTTAAGACGATTAAGCTTGAAAATTAGATTATTATTGCATTGATGAAGCTAAGACAAAATTATACAAATCTGCATCTTGCGAAGTTATTTTATGCAGCAAAACCCCAAATTCAACACAGTTTTAACTTTTATTTATGTGTTACATGAATTACTGTTTGTTGATTTAAAGTCACATGTGCCATCGCAATTCAAAAACAAAATTTCAGCTTCAGCTGCATTTGCTAACTTTGCGAATTGCCGAATGATAATGGATTGTACTGACATAGAAGTTGTTACCCCAAAACGGAATGGATTTACAACGACTATCAAATTCTATTAGTAGGTCAATGAACTCATGTAAGGCTCTTATTGGAGTAGCTCCCAATGATGTGATTACATTTGTCAATAAGCTATGTGCTGGGTTTAAATCTGTAAAGCACATTGTTTAAAAGTGTGGGTTTTTGTATCACTTCGTCGCAGGTAATCTTATTCTTGCTGACAAAGAGTTTTTGATCCAAAATGTAGTACCTGCAGGAGTAAGTTTTAACATTCCACCATTTCTTAAACATGAAAAGTGGTCTAAAAATAAAATCATTCAAACTAAAAGCATTGCAACGTGTCAAATTTATGTAAAACGAGCCAATACAAGGATAAAAAGTTTTAAGATTCTAAGTTTAATTCCATCATGGCTGCGTGGTTACTTTGATGACATTTTTCAGCTGGTGGCTGCTTTGGTCAACTTGCGGTTTCCTGCGCTGCTTGTTCTTCCGGTACGGTAAAACAACGGAGACAGAAAATTTCTGTCTCCGTTGTTTTTACCGTACCGGAAGAACAAGCAGCGCAGAACTTGAGTTAGCCTAGCTAGCCTAGACTACGATGCCCGGTATACAAGTCCAACAAAATCTTCCCCACTATGCAGTGTTTTACGGTTTCCTCTTATTATATGAAAAGGCTTGTGATAATAGTGCATTTAAATGATATTTGCGATATTGCCGGTACTTGCTTGTACTTTTATACCAGTTCTTGCGAGCACTTTTATATGGTGAGTTTCATACATTTTGCAGCTTTATAAGAACCAGTTACTATTTTTGCTGTTTTGGGTGTGAATTTGACCGTGATGTTAATAGCTAGATGTTCTGAAAAAGTCACTGCCTGGTAGTGTTGTTTCTTGATTGCAATATTTGGCGCATAAACACTGTTTTTTGTGAATATCTATGTTTATCACTTCGTGTAATCATACTTAATTTATACAAAAATGTGGCACTGTATTTTAAACCAAGAACAGGGGTTACGCATATAGCCAATAATTTAACTTGCTTGGTCTAACGAAATATATTTTACATTTTGTTGGCTAAAACTTTTAAGCGTTTAAAATTATGTCTGTTTTGTCTTTGTGGATGGTAAACTGGTACTATTTGCGTAGGGGCCTCGCCAAGGTTAACGATTATTCTTTTCATAATTCTTGCTGCAACCGTTACTGTGATAATTTCTACAATAAAAACGCTTGTTGTTAATAGCTGTATCTTTTAAATGCTGATGTAGCGAAAAAAGAAAAAACAAATAAACATAAAACGCGCTGGTAAACATAGACAATGGAGATAAGCAATGCGGGTTCTAGCAAAGGAAATTACGTAAAGGCTATAATTACGTTTTTTACATGCAAGACAACACCTGTCCAAAAAACACTTGGAACTGCATTTTACTGTAGACTACTTTCAGCAAAGTATGGGAATTATTAACCACTTAGATGGCCAAGTGGTAAAAGTGTTTGACTCCGGAGCTGTACTTTGCTTTGATTCCGAGTCGAATCTCAAACCAATGACATAAAAATTGGCATTCACAGCTTCCTTGCTTGACGTTCTGCATTAAAGGGACAGTGTGAAGAACAAGCCGGCAAGTTTACCTGTTGTGCCCTTGGGAAAGGGTGTTAGCGGGATTTCCCCATCTTGGTGTGGAAGACAAGTGGCCGGCAACTCCTAAGCGAGCTCGTAAGAGCGCTTTAATTGCTTTCTCGTGATAGGAGGTAAAATATGCAGCTAAATTAAAAAAAAATGTACATAAATTTTGCAATAATCACGAGTCACATTATGAGATATGGAAAATTAATCATTATTACGTTAGTGGACTAAAATGGAAATAAATGGTGATGAGTTTGACTTCACAATAGACTGAGCAAAGTCGACAGTTAAGCTTATACGTTCTTCATCGAAAAATGTGCTAGTAGACTAGTGAAAACGAAAAAGATTATACAAGCAATCCGCTACATATTCATTCACGACCGATCAAATAGCTTCATCTTGTATGATCATCAACAGACCAGTTAATGGTTGAAATTCTTCGAAGCATCTTTCTGGGAATGGGTACCGGTATTTTACGTAAAAACTTCAAAGTTGACTGATTTGAGCATTCTAATCTTCATCCTTGTCTAGCTAGTTCTAGGGTAATCAGTTGCAGCTGCCAGATGATGACGGCGTATAAACAGATTTCTTCCTCTTCCACAGGCTATCGATATCAGTGTGATTCAGGTTTTTATGTCATAAATATATAGAGCAGCAGCATAACTGCATTTATACTCGCTCCTGGGACATTCACATTCAGAAGCGGATTACATTTCCATATCTTCTCCAAGATTTATCTAAAAATAATATCACAGATTAGCTGCAGAAATTTTACAAAAAATCATGTAAAGGTAGGCTACCGGTACCGTACTTACAAGCATATGCAGTTATTGGCACTGTACCAGTAGTTTAAAAATTGGTTCAGGTGGTTACTCTTAAATCTCCTGGCATAATTAAATGCAATATTTTAAACATAAAACTAGTTAAGCCTATAAAAATCAATCAGTTACTGAATATGTTGTAACTTAGTTACCCGCTTTAGGTTACACCCGCTTTTGGTCAGTTCGACATGGCCGAGTGGTACCGCGCGTAGGTTACAGATCCTACGTGACGGGTTCGATTTACGGCTGAAGCTGATCGCATTTGACATATATAACGGGTGGCTGCTGACTCGAAGAGCGCAAGTTCACTTCCCAGTCTTCCTCAATTACTGTTAAATTTTCAGTTCAATATAAAAAGGAAATTTATGAATCTATTTTCATCAGCTTACTATTACTTTGCAGTTTCTGCTTGCATACTAGCATGTAGTTTCCCTCTTAATCTACCATCACAATACTGAAAAAACTCCACAAGACTTGATTTGTGGTGGTTTTCCCCTCTTTCGACTGATTTTGATTCATTTGCAAAGTGACCAAGCAGTTTGGCAAAAGAACACGTTTCGCAGCTCATTTTACACTGGTAACTAAGGCTATACGGCGATAGTTTAGATGCAGCAAAAGCGGTTGCTACGACAGCGCCACCTAGTACTTTACCACTCTATTGAAAAAGGTGTACGGCAGTTTCCGTTAGTTGGATTTAGTAGTAAACATTGCTTCCTCTAAGATTTTAACTGTTGCAAACTTGCCCAAATATGAAAATCAATAAATATTTGCTCCAGCGTTTAGAAGGTGTAATTTCAAGTCTGGAACAATTTTTGTCTAAAATTTGAGTTTTTATAGTAAAACATTTCCATTTGACACAAAAAACCTTAAGCAATTCCAGACTAATTTGCTCATGAATAAATTAGTATAAGCAATTGACATTCTGATGCTAAAATTGAAAAATTTTGCTCAAAGTTTCTTATTGTTTTCAAATTTCGCGCCTTAGAGGGACACACTGGTGGTAAATCATTTTTAAATCAATAACTTTTTCATACTAATAATGCACCGGCACAGGTATTTTCGGAATCCAGTGCACACTCACAACAACTACAAAACCCAAAAAATGCCAAACAATATGGAGCTTGCTTGAACTAAGCCGCATCTTAAAAAAGGCGGATATATCACGAGCGCAAAGACAGCTAGGAGCGGTAGTGAGTTATTAGTAGGGGTTAGAGTCTAACCCCATACCCTTGCCCCGAACCACGGCTTATTTAAAACAAGCCCTAATAATATCACAAGAAACAACTTAGCAGAACACTACATGTATCCAGTAAGTTACAGACTGAGTCTTTAAGTGAAGAAGTGATAGACTGCAGCAATACAATCAAATCATTATAGGCCTATTTTTGTAGGTTTTATTGTTGTTAATGTTTCATTTAAAATAGGCTAAACTCTGTTTAAAAAATGTCCAAAATTCAATAATGGTAGACATACAGCATGACATACAATTTCCAGTACGTACGTCACATTTGGCTTCACAAAACTTTCGCTATATACTGGTAATTGAAGGGTAGTGTGCCAGTGTCTATATTGTTAATGTTAACGGCAAAATACTGATCGACAAGCGTTGATCCGCAAGGGTGTTGATTGACTTGCATCTATAAGCGTGACTGACTGGTTTCAAGAAAATTAGCCCAGCAGTTATTTTGCACCAGACGGGATACGTTTCGACTATTAAATAAAGTCTCTTCAGTGGTGCTTAAAACTTCAAATCCATGAAGTAAATCCATCAACATACAATGCATTCTACCTAGCACCTTTAAAGGTTGCTTCTATATCAAACTCAAGTTTTTGGCCCCAAACAACGATACCCAATGAAAGAAAATATAACCACTAATCCACAACTAAGTTCCCGGTAGCCTAACTAACCCACATCACTATAAGCCCCTATGGCAACTATAAGCCCCTATATCACTATAAGCCCCTATGTTTTCTGGGCTGCATGCGCAGACACAGTGCCTGCCTTGTCCCCCGCTTTTTCACGGGCGAACGGGTTGGGCAGAGAGGTTTTTTGTAGGTTTTGGTAACTGGTATAGTTACAAACCTTAAACAAAATATTCCTTCTCAGATTACCGGGAAAATAATGTTTAAACCAACCGGACTTTTCTATTCTTATCGATTGTTTACAGTGAATCTGTGACATCATAATCCAGCCTGTAATATTTTCTTGAAGGTTTTATTTCAAATGTTTTACCTTGAGCAGAACGAGGAGAGGCTTAGATTAGGAGTGTGTAGTTCTTTTGAAGGTTAGAATTTTTTTTTTTTTTTTTTAGGAAGGTGGGAGGTTGCTATGCTGCACTGATGAGACCATAATAAGGTCGAAATGCGTCTGCAGCTGCAAATTAGTGGGTTGCCATAGGGGCTTATAGTGATGTGGGTTAGTTAGGCTACCGGGAACTTAGTTGTGGATTAGTGGTTATATTTTCTTTCATTGGGTATCGTTGTTTGGGGCCAAAAACTTGAGTTTGATATAGAAGCAACCTTTAAAGGTGCTAGGTAGAATGCATTGTATGTTGATGGATTTACTTCATGGATTTGAAGTTTTAAGCACCACTGAAGAGACTTTATTTAATAGCCCAGCAGTATTTTACCATCAACAGCAAAATAAACACTTCCTAATCCGTAGTTTTTAACCTATGGGCCATGGCACAACAGTGGGTCACAGCATGGTTTTCAGTGGGCCACAGAGGTTGACTAGAAAGCAACATCAGCATTTCCTAATCATGTCATCACGTTGACTTTGTATCATTTAGCAAAAGTTATTGGGCCACCGTCATATCGTATCATTTTAGTGGGTCATGCAGTATGAGCAAAAAGAGGGTGCAAAACTCTGTTGTTCTAATCAAAAAGACCTTGATAGTGTACAATGTCTGCATTTTTGGACTGAGAATTTTAAAATTACCGTACAGTCAAAGCGCCACAACTCAGATCAAGTTGAAAATCACCGCAATAAGCCATGCATACAGCTTAACAATAAACAAAAAGATGTGGGGAGGCTTTCAACTGGCCAACCCTGCTACTGGTAGTTTGCAGATAGGATACTCATTGTAAGCACTGTTTTGAGCACAGATAATTGACAGTTTACAGTTTTACAGTTTGCAGTTTATTGACACTCAAGAAAAGAAAACAAGCATAACGAAAAATTTGAAAAACAAGGAGCGCCGAAAAACCCTAGGGTTTTCTAGTCTAGATGCTCCCTATACACATGCATGTAGTTAAGTCATCTCATTCGGCAGGCAAAAGGAAAAATATAAATGCAACGCGAATATGCACGAAGGTGCAATAGTAACAAAAGCGGTAAAGAGATAGCACAATTATTTAAAAAGACAAATTGCCTAAAGCAATATCACAATTACATAACTAAAACGCATATTTACACAACGATGGTAAAGGTACAGCAATATTACACCATATAAGATAGCACGCTCAATTAAACAAAAGGAAGGCAATTTACCTGGAGCAAAATCACGATTACATAATTAAAACGAAGATTTGCGCTAAGATGATTAAAGATAGAGCTACATCCCATAAAAAATAATACTTCGCTGAGAGCTAATACTCACCTAAGATTTTTACTTCGAAATGTTTTTTAAAAAAGTTGAATAATTTATTCTTTCATTCTTCACTAATATTGTTCCATAATTTAACTCCTCGATATTCAAATTTATGTTGACCAGCAGTTTTGGAAACACGAGAGAGAAAATAGTTGGATTTGCTAGGCCGCCTAGTTTCGCAGGCATGAATTTGTTCAATTTTAGTAAAATTTTGTTGCCACAATTTTGATAATTTATTGTTAAAAAGTTTATGCATGAATTTTGCAAGCTCTAATTTGCACACATCGACTAATTTTAAACTCTCCAATTGTTTGTATAAGTGATTGACATAAGAAAAATTTTTATTCCATGTTATCGTACGAATAATATTGTTTTGTTTAACTTCAACCTCTGGAAGAAAGTTTCGAGAAGCTGTAACCCCAAGCAGTTATTCCATATGTTATTCTGCTGTATACAAAACTGTAGTAAAGCATTGCAAGTGTACTATCAGTAACCAAGTCACGAGTATGGTACAGCATATTACTACACTTAGCCAATTGCAAAGACAGATCTTGAATATGAGCCGACCAATTCAATTTGTCATCAAACCACACACCAAGGTATTTCACTGAATTGCTTTTCGTAATTTCATTTTTATTAATGAGAAGTAAAAACGTTGAGTTGACCGGAACATGCGGTTGTTTATTGAAAAGTAAGTACGTCATTTTAGAGTGATTTAAAGTTAATTTATTTTGCTTCAGCCATAGATTAATGTGTCTCAGTTGAGCATTAACTCTGCATTCCAACTTCGCCAGATTATCATCATACAACGCTAGTAGCGTGTCATCCGCGAATAAGGTTGCTGTAAATTGTGACATTAAATGTAAGTCGTTTACGTAAAGCAAAAATGAAAGGGGGCCGAGTGAAGACCCTTGGGGAACTCCGCAATCCCCTTTTCACAAACCTAACCTTGCTTCACCGATTTTGGTGTACTGGTACCGATCTGTTAAGTAGTTTTCAATTAATTTTAGAGAAGTGCCCCGAAAACCGAAAAAATTTTCAAGCTTTTTAAGAAGACTTTTGTGGTTCACCGTATCGATTGCTTTGCTTAAGTTTAGGAAAATGCAGCAGCTATACAAACCTTAATCTATATTGCTTAGGAGTTCGTCATATATTTTGTTAATTGCTAACATAGTTGAAGAATTCTTTCTAAATCCGAATTGACGATCGCTTAACAAATCAAATCTCATTAAGTAAGAGTATATTCTAGTATACAACAGCTTTTCAAAAACTTTGTTAAATTGTGACAGCAATGAAATTGGTCGAAAATTTGTTGTTTTGTCGCGGTCTCCTTTCTTGAAGATGGGTATAACCTCACTTACTTTTACCGAATCAGGATAAACGCCTTCAGTTAAGCAGCGATTAAATATATCACTGACAAAATACAATAATACGGGATTGGCGTATTTGATAAATTTAGTTTCTATGTCTGATGCTCGTTTGGCTTTTTTTTCTTTTAATTGGTTGATCAAATGGTAGACGTCTTTGGGGCTGCATGGTGACACAAAAATAAAATTACTAGTTTTGTTCTTCGAAAAAACAATGTTTTTTGAATTATTGTTTTTTGAATTATTGCTACCGTAGGTAGTAGGTAGTATTGCTACAGTAGGTAGTAATGTGGCAATCGTTTTTCCCACATTGGTAAAAAATTTGTTGAATTCTTAGGCTATTGCTAAAGGATTCGAGATAACCTCGCCATTAGAGTTCATTAGCTGAGAAGATGGTGAGTTGCTACGCTTTTTATTATAAATTAATTCATTAACTGTTTTCCAGGCCTTTTTTGAGTTCCCTTTATGTTCATTTATTACAGAACGATA
The DNA here is from genome assembly GCA_964006365.1 of Trididemnum miniatum. Taxonomy (NCBI): domain Eukaryota; kingdom Metazoa; phylum Chordata; class Ascidiacea; order Aplousobranchia; family Didemnidae; genus Trididemnum; species Trididemnum miniatum. The sequence continues at coordinate 32,961,865 of OZ023234.1, read as the reverse complement.
TTACTTGCTCTTTGCTTGTCTCAACAAACGATTCAACGTTACTACTTAAGATCGAATTGTCTCGATTTCTGAGTAATTGTTAAAAAAGTCTGTTTTTGGTTTGAATTGACTTAAGAAAGCCTCGCGATATCCAGGGTTTAGATCTAATTTTTTCTCCTTTCGAGAAGAGCACTACATTGGTAGGCTACTTCTGATAGCCTATACAACAGTACAAAAGCTCTACATTGATAGGCTACTTCACAGCAAGCCATAAATGCTTCAACACAGGCTTTTAACATTGTACCGGTTCCGCAAATTGCTTGAGGGGCCTCACACATAGGAGCCCCCTGTGCGTACCAGTACTCAAACCATCCTATGCTTCATTAACCTACCAGCTAATCAAACCAGGTACTTTCCCAATCAGCTAACCCTGTCCTATGCTTTATTAACCTACCTATCTACCTAACCAGTTTCATTTTCTACACTTCACCAAACTGCTTGCTGCGCTTTACCAACCTGCCTAGCCTAACCAGCTGCAAACCCAGTCCCCCGTACTCTACCTACCACTGCTACCAGCAGTTTTGCCTAGTCTTTTGATTGTTTCTTATTATCGCTTGAAAGCGTCTGAGAGCATGCTCTGGAGCGTCGAGATACGCTCTGGCACCGCTTTAAACGTTTTTTTAGATACGAAATAACGCTTGCTTTAAGCGAGACTTTTCAACGGGATCGGGTGTTTTTTCTTTCTTAAAGTAAAAACACTTTATCTACAAATTTGTTTATTTATTTTTATTTCAGACTCTTGGTCCATATATAAACAAGCACAAAGAAAGCAGTAGGCCTAAACACAAAACACCAAAAAAGATAAAAAAATAAAATGCACACACACAAAAAAAAAGAAAAAAAAAGTAAAAAACTCAATTTATGTCAACAAACTTGAGTCATCAAAACAACAATAACGACAGTAAGCTGTTGTTCGCCGGTAAATTACAGATGGACGCTTGCGTGGGAGCATGCTTGGGTTGAATTTGAACTCACTCCCAAGTTATTGATGAATTTGAACGTGGGTTTTCAAAATTCAATAACTAATAATTTGAATGCTACCGTACTGTAAAGTCATTGACTTTGATTTTCTTATTAAAGATTTGATGAATTTAGATTTTTTCTCATTAAAACATACGAAGTAAAGTATGGTTTTGCCACTGGTTTATTACAGTATATCATTACATTGCAAACGATCCGTAAAGTTTATCAAGCAAACAGAACAATTGTCACGGCAAATGTGACGCTTTAAAATGCTTTGGTGTTGGTTTTACAAGAGTTAACTGTCCACCCCTTTCATGTTTTCTTGTTTTTTTATTTCCACCCCTTTTATTGCCAAAATTATGATTTTTGCTTCTGGTACTGACCTTTTTGCAGTTACTTACAGACTTGGCCTGCTTAATTTTACGGATTTTTTAGTCTAGAGCAGGGGTGGCCAACCTATGGCGCATGCGCCAAACTTGGCGCATTGCATGATTAAAGGTGGCGCACTGCCGCACTGCATCTTTAAGATGAAAATAAATGAAGTTTAAATACTGATACTAAAGGCCTGTTGTCACAATATTACGCCTAGCTTTACTAGTTAATCGTACTTATTACTTAATATAACTAAGACAGAATGCGTTTTCTCCTATTTTCAGGAAGGCTGTAGTTTTTACTAGAAGTATGACGTCACAATGTTCCCTGTTTCATCATCAATCGTAATCTGTTGATCGAAAAGTGCTCGAATTTTTCCATGAATACGAGAATTTTCGTTGAGTTAATTATGTATGTGCGGCTGTCATTGAAATTTTTTCATTCAGTGTTTAATTTAGTGATTCCGGTAACTCTCTAAATGAGTGGTTTTCTGTGAATTTATGTATTTGCAACACGAAATGGACATTAGGTGTGGGGATACAAGAGATTAATGGCGCATCCGAAACATTATGTTAAAAACGTGGCGCATGGTATGTGAAAGGTTGGCCACCCCTGGTCTAGAGTGAAAATATTTAAAACAACTCGCTACAACTATTGAAAAATATCTGTTTTTTTTTCTGGCCTATCTAATACATTATTCATCAAACGTTGAGAAGTTTGAATTGTTAAGATTTGTGAATTATGAAACGGTGAAATTTAAAATCAGTTTTGCGAAGTCGATCAATTTGAATTTATTTTTTTTTTAAAGTCAAGTAAAGTGGTTTTAAGTTTAGCAATTCAAAATTATGAGTAGATCCAACTGTGCACGGGAGAAGTAATAACAGTAGTTAATTTATGTTGTCGGCCATAAAATAATAAATATCGATAACACAAACCACATCGAGGCAAAAAATCAGGAAACAGCGGCAAAACGACGTACGTTAAGACATGCATATTATTATAGTGCAAGTGAAAAAAGGTTAAGAATTAGCATGGCCGCTGCACCTATAAGAAGGTGATCTTGTGAGAGGTAACGCGGACAGATATTACGGGAAACGAAATGCTTTGACTTTGGAATTGGACAACAATCATTTAATAGTCGACTATAGAATGGCAACCCACAATTCTTTGCGGCGATCTCAAAAAGCAGCGAGATATCTTTACAACGCCGGCGGTTCAGCTACAAGCTTTGTTAAAAATCTTTTGGCTTGCAGAAGTTTTCGAAATGTTTCCGACGATTACATCAACGTTTCACAAACTAAAGACTGTTGAGTTTTTAAAAAGTTTAGGTGAGCATGTGCAGCAAATCCACCCAATTCAATTTCGTGGCACTTTCGCTTTCACATTGCGATTGCATATCGAATAGAGATGGGCGAATAGTATTCATTCGTTAAAAAGTAACGGTTAACAAGAAGTAACGGATAGTAACGGATTCGTTTTGTCAAAGTACCAATTCCAAAATGTATTCGTTTGCCATCTACAATACAAGATACTCGAAATGAAAACCAGGCAAAAAATACTGGTTTGAACCGGTTTATCTCACATTTTTTCTTGCTTTTTGTTTCACCGAGAAAGCAGCGTAACTATAAATATCGTAGTTGAATGTATGATGTCATCATTTCGGCATTGACTTATTGCGATCAAGGCAATAGAAATGTCTGCGCTACAGTCAAATCTCGATACTATGCCACTCCGCTTCAATGCCACTTTCGATACTATGACGCTTTTGATCGTCTCAACGAAATTTAATAAAAAGTAAAGTTACTATGCCATGCCTTAATCTCGATACTATGCCACGTGAAATTTGTGAATGATTAGTAAAAAGAGTCTTGTGACGAGTCAGTGTATAATAGTATGCCACGTTTAGTTTTTGTGCGATGTTGCATAAGTACAGCACACTTTTATTTTTCACAATGCTTCTGACTGACAGGTCAACAAATTCCTTCAAGCTTTTATTTTTTACAATGCTTCTGACTCACAAGTCAACAAATTCCTTTAAGCTTGCGTGGCAGACAAAAGAGAAAGAATATTCGTTTGCCGCCGATTTGATATTTTTCTTTTTTATCTGCCTAGACGCTCACAAGCAGAGAGAAAATATCTGGTACCTGTACTTGATAACCATTATAGCATTCGACTCCTATTATTATTGCAAAGTACCAGATATTTTCTCTCTGCTTGTAAGCGTCAAGGCAGGCAAATGAGAAAAAATATTCGTTTGCCGCCTGTTTGATATTTTTTCTTTTTTGTCTGGCATGACGTTCACAAGCAGAAAAATATGTGGTACTTGGTAATCATTATAAGATTCGAGTACTTGGTAATCATATAAGACTCGAATCCTATAATGATTACTAAGTACCAGATATTTTCTCTTTGCTTGTGAGCGTCAAGCCAGATAAAAGAGAAAAAAATATTCGTTGTCGCGTGGTATTTAATCGTTTTGATTCTGCTGCTCTTTTTAGATTTGAATAGATTTTGATTCGTGATTACTAGGGCAACCAGATTTCGACCTAAAAATTTTAAAATTTTGACCTGAAAAATTTAAAATTTTGACGTTGTTTTTAACATGAAAATTTTATCACAAAAAAAGCGGCAACATGTTTCAGTAAGTAAAAATAATGCTGAATAGTTGTTTATAAACGAAGCACAACAAAACCAACATAAACAACGAACAAAATAGCACTAAAATTGTTTCAATTAAATTAGTCCAAAGGTACAAAATTTTTCGGTCCAAACAAGTCAAAAAAAATCCAAATTTCGCGAATTTGTACCCAAGATAATCCAATCTGGCAACCACACTTTTCTTCACTGTTAGAATTAAGCTAATCCTCAAAACTCGATCTCCGGCTACTGCGCTATAACAATGAAATTCTAGAATTATTTGAAAACGATTGTCTCGTCGTAAACACAGTTTACTATTTTTATACTCGAATGGTATAAAATATGCTTCTGGATTATCAAAAAAATATGCTTTCCAGCGCATACGACGGATTAAGCTAGAGACTTTGTCTATCAAAGTTTTGAGGTAGAGGTTGTTGCTTGGTATAGGAATGTTTTTGAGGGAGTAGTTAAAGTTAACTTTTTCCATTGTTTTATTAGTTTCAAACCGGCCGTTAGCTCAGCTGCTAAGCGCACGCTATCGGTGCGGGAGGTTTGGGTTCGATTCCCGGACCGTTCAAATTGGCACAGTGTCGCCAACGGCTCACCACCGTTGCGACGTTTCTTCGGAGATGTGTAGCCCAGGCGCTAAGCCGCGGAGATGGGCCCCGCCACTCGTTACACGCTTCGGCGTAATACCGCGAGTATAATGAAGATTTGATTTTGATTTTATTAGTATCAAGAAGAGAAGATAACTGACGAAAGTGCTCAACAAAATTTTCTGGAGCAAAAGTAGTACTTGAGTTTGTCAATTTTTGTTGCAGAAAGTGCTCTATAACCACAAAGCCAGAGCTAGTTTAAATACGTTGCATTCATTTAAATATGTCGCATTCATTTTTTGGCCATTTTTTATTGGTAATTAAACATGATTAAACCATTAAACCTGAGGTTAAATTTTCTAAAATTTCCACAAACCATTCTACCAAAAATGCTTTACTGATACCCTTGGGCAAATGAATGGAATTGACAATTTGGCCAAAGACTATATACCTATTGACTGGAAACTCTTGTTCGATTTATTACGTCACAACATCATTTGTGTACACAAGGTCGTTCACTCCGTTCCGCTCTGATGCATATGAAGAAAAACCGAGATGCCAAGACCTTTTGCATGCATTTTTCTCGCCAAATTCATTATTTTTGGACAAAATTGGTCATAAAACTTTAAAAAATCACAAAAAGAGGAGTTGAATGTACGTTACAGGTGCAAGAGAGAATTACAAACTTGAACCAAGCGCTTTTAATCCGACGAAGAAAAAATTAATGGCATTTATCCTGTTGACTTAGCCTAAGAAACAAGAAAGCTTGAAACCTACAGTTCAGAGTTTTGAAGAGGCTAGAATGTGGTTAAGTTAAAGGTGTAGCAGTTTCGAGAATATGAACGAAAATCAGTAATTGATGTTTAAAAATAGACAACACGGTATTTTGCAACATTTTAAGTTGATTTTGACCAATGACATAAACTAGATGAATGGGAACTGCTTTTTTCTCCTTTGTTTTTTATTATGACGCGTGACAATTTTGTTTCGTCCCGCTTACGCATCACTGCACTCCCATAAAAATAACAATCGCAGCATTCTAACAAATGTGATTTGCTTCTCCAAGAGTCAGTGTTTTAGCAAAAACACAACATTAAACACATAACAGTAATGTAAATCTGTAAATAAGTCAAATCGCGTGTTATCAAACTTATAATATCTGTTTCTTAAAACAATGCTAGAAAGCATTAGTTTGAGGTACTGGTGTTGGCCTATCTTCTGCGCTAGACTAGTCTACTATACCAAAACAGTGCAGCTGCTAGCAATACTGGCTTGGCTTTGGCCTAAAACCAGTGGTGGGATTCAGCCGGTTCGTACCGGTTCTATGGAACCGTCTCACCGAATTTTATTAGATCAGTGAACCGGCCAGCATGGCTCTTGATCAGGCATAGGCAACATACCGCCGGCGGACTGGATGCGGTCCCCGAGACCATTTTATGCGGTCCGCCGGCAGTTATAGAAATGTAAACTCCTATCGTAAATCAAGCCGAAGACCTTTTATTTTTTGGAGGACATCTGAGGACAAGTCGACCTTTAATGCTCTTCACCGCAGAATCGTATTGAGGGAGGGGGGGGCTTTGTGCCAAGCCAAGTATGTGAGATTCTTTTGTTGGTTTCTGTAGCTTATGGCCAGGGGTGAATCCAGGGGTTAGGATGAGGGGTATGCATCCTCTCATCAGTAATTTTCAAAAATGTTTTTGATGTATACAATTTTTCCATAATTTCGAACCTCTTTGATCGCGATTACGCCTTAGGCAGGCATAATCGAACATGTGAGAACAAAATGCATCATACAGTATTTGGCGAAATTGGTCGAAGGCCTAGAGGCCGTCCCAGAACTCGATGGTGAGATTTCGTAAAAGATCTTAGTTAGTCTCGCCTTGGCATCCCAGCAGAGCATCTATCCTTTGTTGCAGAGGATCGAGATGCTTGGAGGCTCCAACTTGAGCTGCTGCCCCCGCGACCCCCCAAGGATAAGCGGGTTCAGAAAATTGATTGATTGATTGAGTATTTGGCGAAGCACTCATAATTAGGGTCAAAAAATTAAACAAACTTTGCGTGAAAATTATTTGTAAAGCACTAAAATAGCCTTTACAGCATGTAAATTTTCAAAATTTTTCCGGGGGAGCATGCCTCCGGACCCCCGTAGAAACTTTCTTGTTTCTCGATCAGCTTTAAAGTAGTTCTGCCGAATAAAAAGATGATCAAAAAGTGTGGAAATTATGAGCCCCTTCTGAAATTTTGCGCTACGCCACTGCTTTACCGATATTTTTGGTAGAAAACAGGACATCTGTGGACGTGTAGGCCTTTTAGACCTTTTTTTGCTCTTCCAGTCAGAGCGACCCTGACAATTGTAGTTGCTGAAGATATTGAACTCGATCCATCTAATAATCCGGCCTGGAAAGGACTTCGTTTTCCCACATATGGCCCGCCGACTAAAGAAGTTGCCCACCCCTACTCTTGATATTATGGTTTAGTTGAAAGAGAACCGGCTAAAATACAGCTTAGGCTAAATCTTGTAACAGAACCGGTTGACAAAAATTTTGAATTCTACCACTGCCTAAAAACCCTAAATTTATACAAAATAATTTAAAAGACGTCATTATTTTTGTAATTAAATTTTTCTCGTCAGTAACGCGAAATTATGGCAGAGCAGAAAAGTGTAATTTATTTTGTTTTGCACGAGTTGGTCCAGCAGTTGAAGACATCGTTATCGGCAGTGATGGGCACGATAAACCTTTCTGCACTAAAGCAATAACAATAGTCGATAATTTCAAAAAAGCCTAGGGCGATAGCCTAGCGATAATCGATAAATTTCATTTTCTTAAAGCGATATCGGTAATCGATAAATTATCGCAGATAAATTTTTTTGGATAAATGTTGCGGCTAATTTTCGATGTTTGACGACGTTTCTTTTTACAAATCAAACTGCAAAAATGTTTTTTTTAGATTATTCTAGGAAAGAGAGCAGTTCACGGACTTTGCCGTGGCATTTAACAAAACAAAAAGAGATTTTTTTACATTCCAACGAGATTTAATGGACACTGTGTATTTTTTCAGTAGCGCCAACTTACTAACTTTGAACATTGTCTGCGGAAAGAATCGTTTATCGCGATAGTTTATCGGCGATAACAAAACATATTACAAAAGCGAGATCAGTAATCGATAAATCAAAACTATTTTAAGCAATAACCACAGTCGCTTAAAAAATGATCGCCGATAAATTATCTCCATAAATGCCCATCTCTGGCTATCGATGCGGAAGATCTGGTTTTGATTTCCGGGTCAGTCAAATGGGACAAAACGACGTTAACGAGCCACTGCTGCGAAGTTTATTCGGAGCTGTGTTGCCCAGAAGCGCTGTATTGCGCAGATGAGCCCCGGCAGTATATTTCGGAATGATTATACAAAAATTTTTGGTTATCACCACCACTCTGTCTTTACCCCATCCCGAAAGACATAAGAAACCAAGTACGTTGAGAATTAAACCAAAACCTAGAGCGGCATTGAACCCGACCCATTCGCAGCAGTCCAGCATATTGACCCACACACCACCCCGCTGCTACAATCTTCGGTGCAATTTTTCTATTTATACTCATTTAGATCGAGCCCTCCATTCCGAAATATGCGCCTCGGCGTTTGTTATACGCTTTGGTGTAATATGGCAAGTATAATGAAGATTTGATGTTTTTAAAGTGGATAATCATTTTCTGTGACCAAATCTAACCGTCGTCCAGCAGTACTACAACTGACAAAATTCCAGCGAAAACCTACCACAGCATTCCGTCAGAGTCGCATGCTTTATTGGAAAATTAAGGGACGACTAACGCCGTTTTCAAATGAAACAGCAACGTGTTTTCAAAGTATTAGAGAAAATTTTCACCAACAATCTCTTCACAAAAGTTAATAAAGCTGCTGCAGACAAAAGCCTAAGCTTGTTTCCAAATTTAAGCCGTACAGAATTACTCCATCTAGCTCAGAAAATGTTCGACAAAGCTAAACCAAGTTGACAACCGACAATAGCTGTGCACAGCACCGAAAACTCTCATTTTTGCGTACCGGTAGCTGTTTATATTAAATTGAGCGTCAATAAGCGTCAACGTAAGTGAGTTGTCTGGCAAAAATATATACTTTTGTGAAATGGCTAGATAAAACGGTGGTTGTGCTTAACAACCTCGCGCCAGTGGGACGGTTCGCATTAATGCAATTTCTTAAAGTTTTTAAAAAGGGAGGAGAATCTACTATTAAAAATAACGGGACTTCTGGATCGTAAATATAAATGCATTCGTGAGAGCAATTGTTCAAATCACGTATTTATTCAAACATTTTTCTATTAGTTATTTAGCAATCTTTTCTGAGACAGATTACCATAACTCAGCAAAGACTGTCCAACAGCAATAGGTTTTCAAACAGTCTCAGCTGCATTGTGCATCAATATATTTCTTATTACATGAGCATCGGCGTGTGGTCGCTCATCATAAATTTGATACAACATTGGAGACAAATAGCTGCAAGGTCTGGATCTTTCTTCCAGCCGTATAGCTCTTTTTTAATATTCACAAATCCAACAAGTTGGTCCTGAGATTGGTCGTGCACCAGGTTTCTTTCATCTGCCAAAATATTCATGTAATGCCTCAGTTTAATTCACATAATTGATATTAATACAATACAGAATAATTATTACACATCTGGAGCTTTACTTCATACACATTGCCTTTTAAAATACATGCATGCTCTTTTCCAAACACGTATCAATAGTTAAGGTTTGTAGTTCGATGCCCGTACTTCAATTCGCCGTTGTGTCAATGGAAACGATACTTCACTCTAATTTTCAAACAGGTATTCTTGAGAGAACAAATTTTAGATGCTTGCATAAGGAGGAGGCTTGACCCGAATACCTCAAATTCCTTCACTATCTCCTGGCTGCGGCAAAATAAACATCGAAACTGACAAACGAACCGAGTTGAACCTGAAATCAAACTCGATATCAACAAACTGGAACAACAGTGAGTCACATATTTGGCCATGTAAATTTTGAACTAGCTGCAAACCATTTTTTTTTTTTTTTCATATTACCAGTCTCATCAAAACAGGGTATTGCTATAAGCACATATCAAAAAATGAACAACTCCAAAATAAAATGTTATTATACTTTTCATCTCGTCGATAGGCAAAGACAGAAAACGTTCATGTTCCAGCATCTGAGTTGCTTTTTCAAAAATTTCTCGCACAACTTCCAGCTTCAGGCCAGCGCTGGTTGAAAACAAACTTCTGCAGGAAAAAAATATATAACTATATTACGAAAACATTTCATGTAGTATAAGCGAACACAAAAATGACGTTCAACAACATTTAATCTAAGTTTTTCGAATTTAATTTAAATTGAGCGAAATATGACAAGAAATATTTATAAAAAAAATTATTCTACTTAAAGTTGGCATTACAAGTATGGGTATAATTATGTTCGCTAATAAACAAACGGATCGCTGGACTATCGCATAACGATTGGAATTAAAACCTAATGTAAACTCATACATATCTCCTGTTGAAATACAGAGCAATAACCACTGGCATACATAGGCACTGCATGCAGACGGTCAGCAAAGCTGGATTAATTAACGCATGAGCTATAATTAAATATTACTCAAGTGAGTGCATTATGTTCTGTGCGTTCTCGTTATTTATATTATACTTTACATTCAGTGAGTAACTGAGTATTGTTATCATTATATCAGCGAAACAATACCAGCATAAGTTTGTGCTTTACTAACCTATAATCTCTCAAGAGCCTTCAAACTAGATAGACGCAGGGCTTGTCTTGAGCGAAACTTCGTAAGCATCTGCACTTTTGCAACCAATGTTCCAGCAAAATCTAAAACACATCAACGGTGTTACAAAGAATCTCTCAAAATCAAATCAACTCAAATCTTCATTATACTCGCGGTATTACGCCGAAGCGTGTAACGAGTGGCGGGGCCCATCTCCGCGGCGTAGCGCCTGGGTAACACATCTCCGAAGAAACGTCGCAACGGTAGCGAGTCGTTGGCGACACTGTGTCGATTAGATGTAGATTCATTTTATGCTTTATTATGAGAACAACAGGCTCTCTCAAAGGCTAAAGCAAAACTTTTGAAACTCTCAAAAAAGCTAAAGCAAAACTGGTGCTGATATTCATAAGCAATTTTTGGTGAAGTTTAATCTCGTTAATATTCACATGTTTTAATTATGGGGTGAAATTGTCAATTTTAATCCTAAAATCTGCTGCAACAACCATTATTTCTGTGCAGCGCAACTATCAAAAAATAATTATTATCGATTAAAAAAATATATCGTTTTAAGAGTAGTTTATATTATAGATTGTAATGCACCAGGTATTACAGTATATTTATACAATTATTGTGCGCAATTGCATATATATGTTTGGATGCCGCTGTTTGATAAATGAACAAGCTGAACTGAGCAACGAGAGACAAACGAGAGAATTGATGACATGAGGAATCACAACTCAACGCACTTAGTAGAAGTTATTTTGATTGATATCGTTAATAACACTAAATGAAAACGCAAGCCTAACCACTTCTGAATAACATTCTAAGTACTTTTTTGTATCCAAATTAGCCTGTTGTTCTCATAATATAGCATAAAATGAATCTACGTCGCTATTTTTCATGCGTGTAACAAAAAAATACTTCATATTTTGAGGTTTTGAAAATAAAATTTTAGGAATAAAGTAATCAAACTTTGTGCTATGTTTCATTAGTTTTTACTGAAGCGTTAAGTGAACACTTTTGAAAAGACCAAGCTATTTGAACCTGATTGAAAACAATAACTTCATTAAAAACAAATCACACACCAGCTATATGAACTTGTTTCAAAATAAACCAGCTGGTTAGCTCAATTGTTAAGCGCTTGCTATCGGTGCAGGTTCAATTCCCGGGCCAGTCAAATCGGCACAATGTCGTCCACGGCTTCCCACTGTTGCGACGTTTCTTTGGAGCTGTGTTGTGCCCAGGCGCTAAACCGCGGGGATGGGCCTCGCCACTTGTTACAAATGAAGATTTGATTGAATTTGTTTCAAAATAATGTAACCCTGGCAATCTTACTGTAAGTTCTAATGAGGAAATGTGTTACAGATTTTTGCAGTGGTCGCAATTGATTTGTCAACAATTTGATGCTTTCACTGTGTTTTCTTTACAATCGAAAAATCACATGCCTGCTTCAATCATTGCGATGAAGTGACAAAAATGTTATTATCAATCTCAACATGACATTTCCGGTTCTCATTATCTATCAGGACCTTTATATTCTTTTCCAATTCATTAATCCTGCAACAAGCTTAAGTTTTACGAAACTTCACTTTCACATAGCATTGTAATGATAATCAGCAAAATATAAAAAAATTGGCATTGAATAATATAAACTAGTTTGATCACATTATTATGTTTCAAAGATTTGGTTGATTTTAATTATTGCTATTAATTTATTTCTAGCAGTTAGATATGCGCATTAAACTGTAAAAGCGCTTGCAGATAAAGCGTAAGAAATAGTGAAAAAAGTGTTTTGTAAAATATCACTTTCATTGAAATAAATTTTACAAATCTTGGCTAAGTTTATAAAAAATGAAGTGTTGATATATATATAAGCATGACCTTCGTACAAAATCACAATTTTTCCAAATTATGTGCCCAAACAAATTTTACGTAAAACTTTAGATTAAGTGATCCTGAGGTTGACTGCTGCTGCTCTGTGCTGCAACATGACATGCAGCAAATAACTGGCATTTTTTTCTATGCCTTACAATAACACAACAAGACAGTGTCATGCAACCCAATAACTTACCCGTAGAATCTAACTTGAAAAAAAGCAATTATAATATAGCCTAGTCATTCACATGCGTTCTGATGCAGATCTGATACCTGTATATATGCCAGACTTTATAACTCTGAAATACCATTCTGCAATAAAAACTTTTAATTGCTTGCCTCTTACTCTAACCTGCCAATAGTCCCACAAAAACATCTGCTGGCAAGTGAAAAGCAATGCAAAGGGTTAAAAAAATATTACAGGCTAGCCTATCCAGTAATATCTGCAACTTAAACCGTAAAAGAGCTTCCTAACCTATAGCTGTTTTAGCAATTGCTTGAACCAACACAAAAAATTCTTCCTGTTTGCCAGTAGTCTATGGCAATATTCAAATCTGTTCAGTATCATCTTTTTAAAAACAATTCATGATTGCACTGTACAGCGTAACAGTATGTGCTCACAAACTGATGTACCGTACTTTACCTGCATTTTACACGCTTCTCACAATAAAACTAATGGGTTTTCTCATACTGAAGACGCTAAAACATTGATTGCATTTGCAGCACCCTAATATGCAGTTATAAATTTAATAGCTCCAAATTCGCATTTCTAAACATCTTTTCGAGAGCACAACACCACTGACCTAACCCTCTGCTCAGTCGCAATCAGTCATTTGGTGTGGCTGCAGCAGAGCGTGACCGAGCACAAGCAAAACTGTATCACGTGACAAAGTTTCCGTTCATCTAGTTTATGTCATTGTTTTGACTGCTTAAAGCTGATTCAACTAGTCTAGTTGTTTTCCTTAAGTTCAAGAGATTGTTTAGCCTAGTTAATACTTACCGTATGATTACTAATGTACCGCCGTACCGGTAAACGGCTTGCCAGGTAAAATTGTGTTAATTGAAAGTTTTTGCAGAAGTTAAATCATTTGCAGAAGTTTTATGAGGGCCTGATGGAAGCTTACCTTCTTTTGTGCTTATTCCTGGTAGCCTACTCTTTTTGGCTGTTCGCTAGTTCATTAATTGTGAAAGGCACTTAGTTCAATAGGGTGACTTTGTGAACTTCTTTAGCAAATTTTAGCAATCTGCGTTGGCTTTGTTTTTATCAGTAGACTAGCCTACTAACGTACTGTATTAATTAGGCTGCTCAGATGGCCGAGTGGTAAGAGCGTTTACCTCAAGAGCTGTAGACTTGGGTTTGTTTCCGAGTCGGGTCAAACCAATGACTTTAAAATTGGTACTATTCACAGCTTTCTTGCTTGACGCTTAGCATTAAAGAGACAGTGTGAAGATCAAGCCGGTAAGTTTACTTGTTGTGCCGTTGGAAAAGGCACTTAGCGGGATTACCCATCCTGGTGTGGTAGACAGATGGCTGCATGGCAACTCCTAAGCGAACTCGTTATATCGCTTTCTCGTGATAGGAGGATAAGTATGCAACAAAATATAGAAAATTAAAAAAAAAATAAAAAACAGATTGGCAACTGACTAAATTGTTAGTTTTCATTGGTAAATTTTATTGTGGTTTCCTTATTTTGCATTTAGCTTTCAGATTACTGGTAGCATAAATGGTGTAATTTTTGTATGTGCTAATTGAAGTTGCAATTTTGATAATTTCATGTCTCGAAAAACCCCCCAAGGTATCTGACATTTGGCCTCAAAAAATTTTCACTGCAGAACTGTGCGAAACGCCTTTGCTCATGTTAAAATTATAACCAAACACTATGTATACAAACCTAACCTGCCAGGATGTGTCGTTTACCGTTGCAACTTTAAGCAACATTCTCAATGACAAACATATACCGCAAAAAATGCAAAAACCGATTTGTCAGATACAGGAGACAAGGACGAAAAAGTGTTCTGAAGACTTTGTCAGATGAAAGAGCTTTTTTGTCTTGTGCGGCATTACGAATGCTGGTGAAGATATGCTTGACAAAACAAGAAAAACGTAAATTTTACCAAATGACGAATATGCAAAAAGTGTTAGTTTCCGACAATGATCTCATTTTGTAATGGTTTTCTACCCCAGGCAAACCATATCTCCGCCAACCATTTGAAGTTGTTTTTAATCGGCCTCTGAAAGTAGAGTGGAACCTCCGGATATGCATGTTTGGAAGAAAAGCAATTGCAAAAGGAAATAAAACAGACATTGGTAACCCACTTAATACTTCCCGTAAAACCACTTACCGTTCTAAAAAAATTTTTTACTGCCGATTACATGTGTTATGTGTGGGATGATGGGCCTACAGTTTAATAAGCTATGATTAGGGCGATTTTTGCTTACAAAAGTTACTTTTTTATGCTAGCTCCAATTAACGTAAAAAGCGTTTAACCAAAATTTCACAGCAATAGGATCAGTATTTAAAAAGTTATAACGTTACAAAAGTTACTTTTTGTCTTTTAGGTTACATTTTGATTTTCGTGCTTTTTTGCGTAATTTTTCTAGTTTTTTGTCTTGGATTGATGCAAGAAAGATAATTTTTCAATCTACAAACACTGAGGTGCCTCTTTGGTGCCAGCCAACAACTACTTCTGTGGAAAGAAGTTTTTCTATGCGTAACAAATTACTTGCAAAGAACAGAAACTTTCTACCACAAAATATAAAACGCTACATGTGTGTTCACTATTACTTAAGCGCGAGGTAGAACTGGACCTTCTTCACGTTTTTTCATGTTCGGCTGCAACTATTTTCGTTTTTTTTTTATTCGTTTAATAAAGTTACTTTTTGGTAACTTTTTTACAAAAATAAAGTTACATTTTTAAATTTTTTAGGTTACAAAAAAATCGCCCAAGATAATGACGTTGCTTTTAGTATGCTTTTGTTTGTGCGTAATTTTCTTGGATTTTATGAAGTAAGAAAACAATAAATTTTATAATTTCCTTTTCTATTTGTTATTTCATTTGAGCAACAGCTGTGATATGGCTGGATAGTGGATATACAATTAACTATCTAGGCTTGTGCGATTAGAGTGTACCATGTTGACAACATATTATTGAAATTCGTTCAATACTGGGTTGATATATTTTTTTTCTAAATTTGACTTCGGTCAATTGACCTAACTGTCTACAAAAATTTCGGTCATTTCAATTTTTTGGTCAGGTTTGAAGTAACAAAACGTTGGACAAAATGTACACCTACTCCTTAATTGTAACCGCAACACATATATAACAACACATATAAACCATTTATAGTATATAAAACTTACTGTAATCCTTCTGAATATACACCGAAAAATCCTCCTAAAAATACGCCAGAATGCACCAAATTAATTAATTTTTGACAGCTCAGATGGCCGAGTGGTATGGAGCGTCTGTCTCTTGAGCTGTAGAATCGGGTTTGATTCCGAGTCGGGTCAAACCAATGACTTTTAAATTGGTATTCACAGCTTCCCTGCTTGACGCTCAGCATTAAAGGGACAGTGTGGAGATCAAGCCGGCAAGTTTACTTGTTGTGCCGTTGGGAAAAGCACTTAGCGGGATTCCCCCATCTTAGGGTGGTAGACAGATGGCCGGCAACTCCTGAGCGAGCTCGTATAGCGCATTGATCGCTTTCTCGTGATAGGAGGATAAATATGCTACTAACTAACTAACTAATTCCAGATTTTCGAAATTTTCTAGGGTAAGCTTCCCATACCATACCTTCTTGAAAGAGTCTAAATTTTTGCAAATTTTCGTCGCCTGGTGTGTCCCACCTCCTTTATTTCTGACTGGCGCCGTCCCTGATGTCTGTTAAACTTGACACCGATAGTCCGTTTGTAACTGCTGCTCGCATATTGGCAAAATATTTACTTGAACGGTCAATTCACCGAAATGGCTTTAACTTTTATCCGTTTTTACTAATTTAATTTGGACTATGACCGAAATTTCAAAATCGAAAAAAAAAAAAAAATTAACCAGCCGTTAGCTCAGTTGCTTAGCGCACGCGGTATCGGTGCGGGAGGTCTGGGTTTCGAATCCCGGGTCGGTCTAGTCGGCACAGGGTCTCGAACGGCTCGCCACCGCTGCGATGTTCGTTCGAAGCTGTGTAGCCCAGGCGCTAAGCCACGGAGATAGACCCCGACACTCGTTACATGCTTCGGCGTAATATCGCGAGCATAATTTTACCGAAAAAAAAACAAAAAAAGACAAAGCAGGTTCAACAGGCCTACCGCGTATAGTCTAAAAATAGTAAAGGAAGGGGACTATTTTTAAATTTTTGGTACGGTACCAAAGTTTCGCTGAGACCCGAAACAAACCTTGGCTGCTGCTAAGCCTAGTATAGTAGCATTTACGATTTGGTGTGGAATGGGCAAGCCGTTAGGCGGGCCTATGGCATTTCAGCCAGCCAAAATATCCGCAAGTTACTGTCAAAGTTGAAACAGCAAGCGACAGTTTTGGCTGGTCGTAGTCATCAAAGAGAGAATAAATCATTCCGGACGCCACCACATTTTTCCCCAGTTGCTGGGAAGATGTGATTTTTCCATCTCAAAAAACGTTTGAACCTGTGGTGAAACGGTTTCTTCTCGTCTTTTCTATATTTTAATTCTTGAATTTGCACCCAATATTCAGACAAAATTGAATTTTATGCAGATTGTGTTGCCAATCAAACTTGCAATGCCTTGCACTGTTGCATATCAGCATTCAGCAATGCATTGAACAAGCACAATCAACAACATCATCGCAAGAGTGTTATTGCCATAAGACAATTCATCATTTTAGTTTAAAATAATGAAACTAAGACAAGTCTACAGTTTGATCACTAGACACCAGCCTAAAGCCTACACCAAACACTCCCCAGAGCAGAGCCTAGACCATAAACATAAACCTAGACTAGACTATTTTTGCTGAAAATAAATTAGTGGTTAAAACAATTAAATAAATATAGAGTGAGTTCAATCTAAGTAACAATTAAAAAAATAGGCCAAGTACACTCCTCTCCATCATTGTATTAGCAGCTTGATTTATCAGTGTACAGGTCCCTTTTGTCAGCTTCAGGGCCGGTACTAAAAACTGCGGGGCCCAATTAGAAATGTGATAGCGGGGCCCCCTACTCTTCACAGCAAAATGTATGTGTGTTGACATTTTATTGAAAAAAAACATACATACCAACCCAAAAAAAAAGATAGACATTTACTACTTGCTATGACTTGTATCAAGATGATGTGATGGATGCTTTTATTGTTTTACTTTTAACATTCAGAAACGCAAATTTGGCAATTACAAATTTTAGACAAGCGTTATGGTAATATCTTGAAAGTTATGCCAAAAAGCAATTATTTGCGAATACACTTTTTCAAATAATGGAACTTTAACAAAGAGGCATAAAATTATGCTTATTATGTGCCAACGAAAATGCTTCATATTTAATGATGGTAAAGAAATCGAATTCAAGACGAAAAACAAACAAAACCAGCCTTAAAAGTTTTTCAAAAAGCACTAAAATTGCCATTCCCTCATAAAAATTAAAAAAAATTTCCGGGGAAACATGCCTCCGGGCCCTATAAAGCCGTTTTTTCCATTTTCGCTGGTTAACCAACCGATAGTCAAAGTCTCAATCGCCGGAAAAATCATATAACAAAGCAATTTTTTGACTTGTAACGCCAACGAGACCTAAAATATGAATTCCTTGACCTTGAAAACGTACTGATGAGTTGCATTGACGTCACGGAATTTTCCCGCCAAAAACACTAGGCGGCAAAAAGAGCTTTTCTGTTACTCTTTCATAGTGTACGCTGCATGCGCTTAGTGTGAAAAGGTGTGGGGTGTGTGGAGGAAGGGATGGGAGAGTGTGGGGGGTGAGTGTGGAAAAGTGTGGGGAGGTGTAGGAAAGTGTGTGGGGGAGATGAGATGTGTGGGAAAATGTGGGGTAGGTGCGGGAAAGTGTGTTGGGGTGAGGGGGGAAGTGAAAAGAGGTGTGGGAAGTGTGTTGAGGTGTGGGAAGTGTGTTGAGGTGTGGGTAAAGGTGAGATGAGGTGAGAGAGTGTGGAAAAATGTGGGGGAGGTATTAGAAAGTGTGTTTGGGTGTGGAGGGAAGCGAAAACAGGTGTGGGGGGAAGGTGAGGAGAAGTGGGGGGAGTGGGAAAGATGTGGGAAGGAGTGTGGGGGAAGTACAAAAAGGTGGGGGGAGTGTGTTGGGTTGTGGGGGAGGTGAAGAGAAGTGGGAGGGAAAGGAGAAAACTGGGGGAGGTGTGGGAAAGTGTGTTGAGCTGTGGGGGTAAGTGTGGGGAAGTGTTGGGGGAGATGTGGATAAGTGTGTTGAGCTGTGTGGAAGGTTAGGAGAGATGTGGGAAAGTGTGTTGGAGTGTGGGGGGAGGTGTGGAAAGCGTTGGGGGAGATGTGGGGAAGTGTGTTGGGGGCAGAGTTGGGAATCGATATCAAAAAAAGTAAAGAAATAATCGATATTCGATAGTAGCCTAGAGTGTAGTGAAAAAAACTTTTTTTGGAATTTCAAAAAAGTGGTTTCCTCATTTGTGGAAAATGGGCCAAAAATCACACTGAAAATGGTTTGGGGGTGTTACCCCCCCCCAGATGGCCTAGCAACCGGGTCAAATACCTCCTCACATTAAAAATTACCGTAACTTCCTAACCGCTCATGCTAGAAGGTCGAGTCAGGGCTTGAAATTTGTAGAATTATGCACTTTGATGTAAATCTGAAGCTATTGACGACCTATTCTAAACACCAAAAGAGTTTAATTGTTAAAGTTTCAACTACAACTTTCCAAAAACCTAGCTGTTGCAAATATCACCGAGAAATTATATGGCAATACACATTAATGTTGGCTGAAATGAAACTGGTGCACAAGCATACAGAAAAGTAAATGCAACCAAATCAAACAGTATATAATTATTATTGAAGTTATGCTTGGTCAGTATTTATTGGTACAGCCACAAATTGTTGCCAAGAATTGAACTTCTTCATGATCAGGCGCGATTTCAGTTGTTGACAAAATAGCGCATCTCTTTTCCCACATCCTACCAATTACCAGAGGCTTCAGTGACAACTTTAACATGTTTTTCCACGGCCTGGTTGTGTATTGGATGATCAAGTTCTAATGGGCTATTATCCTCAAATTTTCGGAAAAAAGTTCTTTGATCGCGGGTGGTTGCTGGATATTGGAGTGTTCTACTGTAAGTTGATCCTCATGTAGAAAGGTTTAGCGATGCGCTTTTGCTGTTAGAACTTTCAATCGTCTCAAGCACTACTCATTCATGCTAACTTCACCGCGTTTTCTAAGCTTTTGGGACTTTCAAAGATCAAGTCGAGATCTAGGTTTGCACCGGCTCCTCATATAGCTTGCATTATGCTGCCCTGCAGGCCTGCAGTGAGTTGATTTCTGAAAAATGACTCCCAGCATAGCTCATAAAATATTTTTGGCATATGCAAAAAACGCATTCATTGAACATTTTGGAACGCTACATGCTTGACTTTCCCATTTGACAATTGAGTTAATTTTAAACCAAGTTAAAAAAAAGTTCTTGCAGCCATAAGTCAATTTATTGCTTCTTTTTATGTCGAATAAGGCAAGAAAATGCATCTATACATAGTGTATTCAGCAAAAAACATTAATGCAGATGGAGGTCATCCAAGGAAACATAAATCTTTAATATTCTGCATCCGAAGGAACCATTTCAAGTGAACAGTTGGTCCAATTTTGAGATATTGAGGGTCACTCTCTGCTGATCTCGTCATCACTGCTTTGAAACTACCACTACTATTACTACTACTTTGCATATCCTGGTATAGACCAGTAATGCTGTTTCTGACTCAGGTCATCGACGAATTTTAACCAAACTTCTGGAAAGCATGGGATTGAAATGCTCCTAGACTGTGACATTTGTTGGTATGATACAACTCCTACTTATTGTTTTCGCAATAGGATATGTAAATGCTGTTGAACTATTTGTTGTATTCATCAAGATGAATCAAAATATGGCGAAGAGGAAAAGTTGGAAAACTAGGCCATTAGAACTTGATCATCCAATACACAACCAGGCCGTGGAAAAACATGTTAAAGTTGTCACTGAAGCCTCTGGTAATTGGCAGGATGTGGGAAAAGAGATGCGCTATTTTGTCAACAACTGAAATCGCGCCTGATCATGAAGAAGTTCAATTCTTGGCAACAATTTGTGGCTGTACCAATAAATACTGACCAAGCATAACTTCAATAATAATTATATACTGTTTGATTTGGTTGCATTTACTTTTCTGTATGCTTGTGCACCAGTTTCATTTCAGCCAACATTAATGTGTATTGCCATATAATTTCTCGGTGATATTTGCAACAGCTAGGTTTTTGGAAAGTTGTAGTTGAAACTTTAACAATTAAACTCTTTTGGTGTTTAGAATAGGTCGTCAATAGCTTCAGATTTACATCAAAGTGCATAAATCTACAAATTTCAAGCCCTGACTCGACCTTCTAGCATGAGCGGTTAAAAAGTTACGGTAATTTTTAATGTGAGGAGGTATTTGACCCAGTTGCTAGGCCATCTGGGGGGGGGGGTAACACCCCCAAACCATTTTCAGTGTGATTTTTGGCCCATTTTCCACAAATGAGGAAACCACTTTTTTGAAATTCCAAAAAAAGTTTTTTTCACTACACCCTATTCAATAGTTCACCAAAAAGTAAAGAAATAATCGATTTCCATGGTACTTTAAAAAAGTAAAGAATAAAGAATGTTGTAATAGATATTCGATATTACACTGAGCATTTAGCACTGTACGCCAAGCAGCTTTTGTGATGTCCTCACATTCATGCCGTAACTTGCAGACAACGACGGACATAGTAAGGGAGAGTGGGGTGCATTGGAACACCGGGACATGTGGAACAGTCGAACTCCTGTTTTTTTCTTTGACTTTGCAAGTCATTCAAGCATGAAAGTAGCTTTGTGGCTTCGTTCTTGACCATCTGTTTTCTTTTCGTTGGTAGCACGAGCTCGTGAAAGTGGTGGTTGATGCTAATGTGTTTCAGAGTAGTTCATGTAAACTTTATGGCAGTCAGACTAAAGACTGTGTACTAAATGACTGGAAACTCCCCGGATACCAGGAAAAAGTCGTTCACTTGATCACGCTCTGATGCATATGAAGAAAAGCACTCCTTTTGTGCGCGGTATAATGGAAAGAGATAGGAGATTGATAGTCTGCTGGCATAGTTTCTGTTCCTAAAACTATAAAAACAGGAGTTAAGCCAGTTGAAGGTAGTGGGGATGTAAGTATTATCCTGCACTTCTGAGTTTCAGTGCTGACAGACATATTGCGATATGTTTTAAGTTGAATAATAGGAGTTTTGGATGGCCCTTAAAGGTTTAAGTAGCTAGCCTAACAATCCAAGGATTAATTTTGAAGCCTTCCTGGTGGATCGACGTCTTGTGTAGTTTCTATGATTGCTAAGAGTGATAACGTCTTCAACAATGATAATTTAACCTTTTCAGACTATGTGGTTAAGTATGAAATCAGTGATGGGCCAGTCTTTTTTGTTACTTTGTTAGTCCTGGCTTGCTGGTGCAGTAACAGTTTTTATAAACTCCAGATTATGCCAGCAACTGTGCAATAAAGTTGTTTTAATTTCTAAGAACTGCCAAGTACTTGTAGGTTATTGACTTATTCAAACAGACTAAAAAACTCACCCTCCAGGTGTAAAAATATGTGAACTGCGATAGGCTGACAAACATACCAGTAAGCTGACAAAAGGGACCTGTACACTGATAAATCAAGCTGCTAATACAATGATGGAGAGGAGTGTACTTGGCCTATTTTTTTTAATTGTTACTTAGATTGAACTCACTCTATATTTATTTAATTGTTTTAACCACTAATTTATTTTCAGCAAAAATAGTCTAGTCTAGGTTTATGTTTATGGTCTAGGCTCTGCTCTGGGGAGTGTTTGGTGTAGGCTTTAGGCTGGTGTCTAGTGATCAAACTGTAGACTTGTCTTAGTTTCATTATTTTAAACTAAAATGATGAATTGTCTTATGGCAATAACACTCTTGCGATGATGTTGTTGATTGTGCTTGTTCAATGCATTGCTGAATGCTGATATGCAACAGTGCAAGGCATTGCAAGTTTGATTGGCAACACAATCTGCATAAAATTCAATTTTGTCTGAATATTGGGTGCAAATTCAAGAATTAAAATATAGAAAAGACGAGAAGAAACCGTTTCACCACAGGTTCAAACGTTTTTTGAGATGGAAAAATCACATCTTCCCAGCAACTGGGGAAAAATGTGGTGGCGTCCGGAATGATTTATTCTCTCTTTGATGACTACGACCAGCCAAAACTGTCGCTTGCTGTTTCAACTTCGACAGTAACTTGCGGATATTTTGGCTGGCTGGAATGCCATAGGCCCGCCTAACGGCTTGCCCGTTCGACACCAAATCGTAAATGCTACTATACTAGGCTTAGCAGCAGCCAAGGTTTGTTTCGGGTCTCAGCGAAACTTTGGTACCGTACCAAAAATTTAAAAATAGTCCCCTCACTCTACTATTTTTTCATATTTTTAGTAATGTGACTTTAGACCAGGGGTGGGGAACCTGCGGGCAACATGCGGCCCGCGTCAGAAGTTTGTTAAGCGTACAACAAACTGGTTGTAACGGTATAACTGTTCAATATGTTTTGTTTTATATGCTTTGTATACTGTAGTAGGCTTTGGACCGATGCGTTGTTTTTCCGAAGTTTTATTCGTGGGATTGTTTCGCAAGGTTACATTATGAAGTCATAAATTTCTACTGACGTAATTTCTCTCGTTAATATTCTCGACAGATTTCTCCTTTACGTAATTTGAGTTAAAATTTGTGCTTGTGACGTCACAATCGTGTTTACTGTGATTTGGTGTGAGTTTTTGCATGTCATGTGATTTCTCTTCTTGTTTCGTTTTGAGAATGCTGTAGAACGTTCTCGAGCTTGAGTTTCAAGTATAAATAGGCGTGAAGTTTCGAGCGTTATTATTCGAGTGTAGATTTAGTGTGCGTAGAGCAAGCAATATTGCTGTATGCTGAAGGGTATAGCCCTTGTTGTATAGTACTACTGAAGTGAGCAGTGGAGCTTGTGTTTATATAAAAGCAGTACGGTGAGTACCGTAGCTAAGTGAGTCAAGTTGGGTCGATTATTATATTCATTTGTTGAAAAAGGTCCTGGTTTTTTCGTGAGGTCAGATCTAAGAACGAATTAATTCCTACGGTTTGTCATACAATTCTTACCAATCGTCCTGTCAGCGAAGTAATACCATTTCCTATTTCGCGACACTGGTAGAATAAGAAATATTAAGATTTTGTAAAAACTGCTTCACATTCTGCTATATGCTATATTTTGTGGCATAAAAAACGCGCAAAAGTCTCTGATTTTGGGGCAAAAAACTCTGATTTTGCGGCAAAAAGCAACTCAGCGTGAAAGTTTAATAAATTTGCTACGTAATATTGCTTATTTTCAAAACAAAATTAACCAGTTGAAAGTAAATGTGGCCCGCTGAAAATATTATGCAATCAATATGGCCCGCCGTGCTTTGCCGGTTCCCCACCCGTGCTTTAGACTTAACCCCGTAGGTCTATCGAACCTGCTTTGTTTTTTTCGGTAAAATTTCGGTCATAAAAAAAATCAAATCATTATACTCACGGTATTTCGCCGAAGCGCGTAACGAGTGTCGTGGTCCATCTACGCGGCTTAGCGCCTGGGCTACACAGCTCCGAACAAACGTCGCAGCGGTGGCGAGCCGTTCGAGACACTGTGCCGACTAGACCGACCTGGGATTTGAAACCCAGACCTCCCGCACCGATACCGTGTGCGCTAAGCAACTGAGCTAACGGCTGGTTAATTTTTTTTTTCGATTTTGAAATTTCGGTCGTAGTCCAAATTAAATTAGTAAAAACGGATAAAAATTAAAGCCATGTCGGTGAATTGACCGTTCAAGTAAATATTTTGCCAATATGCGAGCAACAATTGCAAACGGACTACCGGTGCCAGGTTTAACAGACATCAGGGACGGCGCCACTCAAAAATAAGTGGGGGGGACACACCAAGCGACGAAAATTTGCAAAAATTTAGACTCTTTCAAAA
Organism: Trididemnum miniatum; assembly: GCA_964006365.1. Classification (NCBI taxonomy): domain Eukaryota; kingdom Metazoa; phylum Chordata; class Ascidiacea; order Aplousobranchia; family Didemnidae; genus Trididemnum; species Trididemnum miniatum. The sequence goes on along the minus strand of OZ023234.1, from coordinate 32,937,432 downwards.
AGGTCATGGTATGTGAAGCCTCCCCCAGAAAATTTCGAAATTTTGGAATTAATTTGTAATTTGGTGCATTCTGGCGTATATTCAGGAGGAATTTTCGTCGAAATGGGGACTTAGTACGAAGTAAAAATAGGATACTAGTAAGCGTAATTGTTCAGAAGTTGACATTGCCTTCGGTTGTTGTGCCTAGTAGCCCCGCAGCCCAATTCTGCAGTAGAGTGTGATACTGTAGTTCAAAGTAGGCTTTTAAACAAACGGTCTACCCTGCAGATCTTCGACCAAACTTGGTGAAAGATATATAGGGTTAGTTAGTTGCATATTTATCCTCCTATCACGAGAAAGCGATCAATGCGCTATACGAGCTCGCTCAGGAGTTGCCAGCCATCTGTCTACCACACCAAGATGGGGGAATCCCGCTAAGTGCTTTTCCCAACGGCACAACAAGTAAACTTGCCGGCTTGTTCTCCACACTGTCCCTTTAATGCTGAGCGTTAAGCAAGGAAACTGTGAATACCAATTTTCAAGTCATTGGTTTGACCCGACTCGGAATCAAACCCGAGTCTACAGCTCAAGAGACAGACGCTCTATACCACTCGGCCATCTGATCGGTTACCATACGCCCTCCTTTTGGAGGACATGTCCTCCTTTTTGACCAAAAAAAAAAATTGTCCTCCGAGGACGCCAAAAAATTGCCAAATGTTTTCCTTTTCGACATTACGAACAGTGAAAACATGTCACAACCAGAGCCGGTTTTAGGCCGATTTGACCAAATTGGGCCCCGCACCTTAAGGGGCCCCGCGCTAGCGGGAGTCCTTTTCTGTACTGTGAGGTACAAAATAGGTGAAAGTTTCAAAAGTTAAAGCGGCGCATAATATTTATGAATCATTTCTATTTTTTAAATCAGGGTTAGGTTAAATAGAAAAAATTGGCAACTCGGTAGCTGGTCAAACCAAGCAGGGTCGGATTTACTAATAGGCAAAGCAGGCTGAATTAAGCCTAAGGCCTCGGAGAAACAACGGACCTCGTCACAAGCAAAAGGGCTCGACGCGATTACGGAGCGACCTTTTTGTTTTCGAGATCAACCATGGCCACCTTAGAGATGAGTCTGATCAGCGACCTATGATCACTAGCGGTCTACCTGATATCAACATAACCTAAGCCTAAGGCCTCTCATTCTCTAAATCCGGATCTGAAACCGAGCTTTGGGCTTTGGTAAGGAAAAAAGTCACGCAGTTGTATGGTCACGTGGGTTTGCTATTCACAAAAAAACGCCTGAAGGTAGTCTTGGGGGGGTTTCATGTAAAATTCAGTTGCAGCTTTTTAATGTCTGTTTAAAGATGCACGCTCTCCACCAAAGCAATTGACACTTAAGTTAAATTGTAAAGTATACTCTGTTTAATAAAAGCAAAAGCTGTGAGAAACCTTCAAGATTTATAGCAACAAAGTCAATAGCACAGTGGCAACATCAAGTCGAGTTCATGTGAAGCAATTTATGGACAAAACCGTCTTTAAGAAGTCAGCGGCCATGCGTTCTCGGTAATTTATTAAAATTTACGTTTAACAAGTACAATTTTAGTGCATTTTGAAAAATCTTTCCGGTAGTTTTTGTTTGTTGTTTGTTTGTTTGTTTGTTTGTTGGCATATTCAGGCTTATTTGAAGGAGTTCCAAATTCAAAAAAATATAATCGCAAATTATTGCGTTGTGGCATAATTTTCAAGATATATTACCCTGATATATTACCATAAAATAATGCTTGTCTGAAATTTAAAATTATTTAACTAATTGGCTGGCTTTCTTGATGTTAAAAGTACATTAATCAATAAAAGCAGAGTCGGCGCAAAGGGTGGCCTGGCCCCCACATACAGCAAGCTTGTCCCCCACTCATCCCCACTCTTAACCTCCAATCGACAATCTTATTTTTTTGAAGACAGCGGCTTTTAAGCATAATTTTAAACATTTTATGTATGGCTGAAACAGCTTCGCCGGAACTGCTTTGCGTTTCGTTCGAATTAAGAATATCAAATATGAAAATTGCGTTTGTTAACAACACAACAAGCAACTATGAGCGTGTTCTTTGTCCTCGAACTCGTAAAACAACGTGAGATTACTGCGACAGAAAAACATTTGCACAGAAACGGCATCTTAAAGTTCAAGTCAATGTCAGCTCGCTACAAAGTTCTCGTTGATAAAGAAGACTGTGGCGTGAAAGCTTTTTTGTAGTTTACAGAATTGATTAAACGTTTGACCTTTTTTGATAAAGGCTTGGCTCCCCTAAGACGACTGCTCTGGCGTCGGCTCTTAGATTTGTTTTATAGCAGGTATTAAACATCTATTTTTTTGGTTCGTTTACATGTTTTTTTTTCATGAGACACAAACGTCTATACATTTTATTATGAAAAGAGGGGCCCCGCCATTAGATTTCTAATTGGGCCCCGCAGTTCCTAGCACCGGCCTGGTCACAACATTCTTCCACGAAAAATTTTGGAAAGTTTCAGTGCAAACTACGGTCTGCGGACGTGATGACCTTTTTTTGGTCTTCACGGCTTGTTTTTGAGCACAAGAATGGACATGTGCGGACGTGATGAGTGATGACCCTCAAAAAACCTGTTCTCCTTTTGCAAAGTGAAAATATGGTAGCCCTAGATATGGTGTGTTATTGCAGTATCACGGCAAAGAATGAAAACCAAAATTGAAAAATCCTGACAATGTCAAAAAAGTAATGACACTGACAGAATATGAAAAGCGTGTAATGGTCAAAAGGTAGTATTTTGCGGTCAAATTATATATTTTTGGGTTCCCTTGACGCTTTATCGAGTGATTTGTTAAAGTTTTTGTGTGTTAAAGACAGGAAACCGGGAGAGGGTCCACGTCTGCCCCCTCTCCTATCCCAGAAAAAAATAATTAACGAATTTGCACGATTTACAAAAATGGGCCGAGAAGATGTGGGGGGGGACTTGTCTCCCCCTATTGGCGCAGCCACTGACAGACATCAAGCAGATCAAAGTAGGTTTTATTTGTGTTGCGGTTACAATTAAGGAGTAGGTGTACATTTCGTTCAACGTATTATTACTTCAAACATGACCAAAAAAAATTGAAATGACCGAAATTTTTGTAGACAGTTAGGTCAATTGACCAAAGTCAAATTAAAAAAAAAAAAAAAACAGTATTGAACGAATTTTAATGATATGCCGTCAACATGGTACACTCTAATCGCACGAGCCTAGATAGTTAATTGTATATCCACTATCCAGCCATATCACAACTGTTGCTCAAATGAAATAACAAATAGAAAAGCAAATTATTAAAATTTATTGTTTTTTTACTTCATAAAGGATAAGAAAATTACGCACAAACAAAAGCACACAAAAAAGCAATGTCACTATCACCACTATAACATAGCCTAATAAACTGTAGGCCCATCATCCCACACATAACACATGAAATTGGCAGTAAAAAATTTTTTTAGAACGGTAAGTGGTTTTACGGGAAGTATTAAGTGGGTTACCAATGTCTGTTTTATTTCCTTTTGCAATTGCTTTTCTTCCAAACATGCATATCCGGAGGTTCCACTCTACTTTCAGAGGCCGATTAAAAACAACTTCAAATGGTTGGCGGAGATATGGTTTGCCTAGGGTAGAAAACCATTACAAAATGAGATCATTGTCGGAAACTAACACTTTTTGCATATTCGTCATTTGGTAAAATTTACGTTTTTCTTGTTTTGTCAAGCATATCTTCACCAGCATTCGTAATGCCGCACAAGACAAAAAAGCTCTTTCATCTGACAAAGTCTTCAGAACACTTTTTCGTCCTTGTCTCCTGTATCTGACAAATCGGTTTTTGCATTTTTTGCGGTATATGTTTGTCATTGAGAATGTTGCTTAAAGTTGCAACGGTAAACGACACATCCTGGCAGGTTAGGTTTGTATACATAGTGTTTGGTTATAATTTTAACATGAGCAAAGGCGTTTCGCACAGTTCTGCAGTGAAAATTTTTTGAGGCCAAATGTCAGATACCTTGGGGGGTTTTTCGAGACATGAAATTATCAAAATTGCAACTTCAATTAGCACATACAAAAATTACACCATTTATGCTACCAGTAATCTGAAAGCTAAATGCAAAATAAGGAAACCACAATAAAATTTACCAATGAAAACTAACAATTTAGTCAGTTGCCAATCTGTTTTTTATTTTTTTTTTAATTTTCTATATTTTGTTGCATACTTATCCTCCTATCACGAGAAAGCGATATAACGAGTTTGCTTAGGAGTTGCCATGCAGCCATCTGTCTACCACACCAGGATGGGTAATCCCGCTAAGTGCCTTTTCCAACGGCACAACTAGTAAACTTACCGGCTTGATCTTCACACTGTCTCTTTAATGCTAAGCGTCAAGCAAGAAAGCTGTGAATAGTACCAATTTTATAGTCATTGGTTTGACCCGACTCGGAAACAAACCCAAGTCTACAGCTCTTGAGGTAAACGCTCTTACCACTCGGCCATCTGAGCAGCCTAATTAATACAGTACGTTAGTAGGCTAGTCTACTGATAAAAACAAAGCCAACGCAGATTGCTAAAATTTGCCTAAGAAGTTCACAAAGTCACCCTATTAAATCTAAGTGCCTTTCACAATTAATGAACTAGCAAACAGCCAAAAAGAGTAGGCTACCAGGAATAAGCACAAAAGAAGGTAAGCTTCCATCAGGCCTTCATAAAACTTCTGCAAATGATTTAACTTCTGCAAAAACTTTCAATTAACACAATTTTACCTGGCAAGCCGTTTACCGATACGGCGGTGCATTATCTGATTACACTGGTCAACAGTAAAATTTAAACAAAAATGCCAATAAACTTTTCTAATAAAATTTTTTCCGCTGATTCCAAATCTGCAGCCAGTTTTTGTCCATCACGTCAGGTTTAAAAGATATTTTAAGTTGTTTTATCGTGTTTAACTTTTCACAACGTAATTGTCACACCACAATTCACCTTTGTCGCAAAACAAAGCATTTGGTTGTGACATCACACTTTTTCGTTTGTGAGTAGCCATTCGTCATAATTCTCTTTGATGTGAACTTTTCAATAGCATGCAGAAGATTTACTGTATCAGGTATAACCAATCAACTTGAATTTTTCCAAGCCTCAGATCATCTACTATTAAGATTAGTCTTGACAGCGCTGTGCTTAGCTACATTTTCATAGTAATAAAGCTTAAATCACAAACTCCAGTTTTTAAGACCTCATTTTTACATCTTTTCACTTTTTTCAGAACTGTTACCGAATAGAAGGGTTTGATTGAAAAAAATCTCGTTTGTGACAAAATAGATGCTACCTGCAGTAGTATGAAATTACGTGGGGGTTTTGACTGTTGTTTCCACGGAAATTATTAGCTGCTAAAACTGAAGTCATATTTTTGATTGTTTGCAAAATATGTCACTATAAACTTCTATGACGTTACAAAGATTTTGCTTATTTCATAATAATGTAAATATTGTGACTGAATAAAGATATTTGGTTTTAAATGAAAATAAATAAAAATGAAAAAATCTAAAAAACCTGACGTGCTAGACGAATATAGCTTGCAGATTCGAAATTAGCGTGATTGATTTCATAAGATGAAGGTGTTAAAGTCTCTGCAATATTTAAAAATCGAAATTTTGTTGACCAGTGTTATTAACCATACGGTAGGCACTGACTAGGCTAATCAATCTCTTGAACTTACGGAAAACAACTAGACTAGTTGAATCAGCTTTAGCAGTCAAAATCAACTTAAAATGTTGCAAAATACCGTGTTGTCTATTTTTAAACATCAATTTCTGATTTTCGTTCATATTCTCGAAACTGCTACACCTTCAACTTAACCACATTTTAGCCTCTTCAAAACTCTGAACTGTAGGTTTCAAGCTTTCTTGTTTCTTAGGCTAAGTCAACAGGATAAATGCCATTAATTTTTTCTTCGTCGGATTAAAAGCGCCTGGTTCAAGTTCGTAATTCTCTCTTGCACCTGTAACGTACATTCAACTCTTCTTTTTGTGATTTTTTAAAGTTTTATGACCAATTTTGTCCAAAAATAATGAATTTGGCGCGAAAAGTGCATGCAAAAGGTCTTGGTATCTCGGTTTTTCTTCATATGCATCAGAGCGGAACGGAGTGAACGACCTTGTGTACACAAATGATGTTGTGACGCAATGAATCAAACAAGAGTTTCCAGTCATTACGTATATAGTCTTTGGTCAGACTAAACTTGATAGCGTACTGTTGAGCAAATGACAGAGTCAGCTTAGTATGCGAGAAAGATCATAGGGATGTAAGCAAACTTGGGTAAAGGCTTTATTATCACAGCGTAAAAGATTGGCGATCTATCTCCATTTTTAGTGAAAATTTAATGTTGGGGTGCAATGGAACAATGTGAACAGTCTGCATTGGAGCGTGTTCCAATGCACCCCATTACACAATAACTAAAAGTTTTAGCTAAACAGTTGGTATGTTGAGGTGACACAGTTTTATGAGAGGCTTACCGGCATATTCTTCTTATTGCCTTGCAGACTCGCTGGCCTATAAGTTACAATTTGGGCTACATTTACATACAGCAGTAAGCTCCATCGTTTATTCAAGTGTAGGATAATATAGTCCTAGATAAACTTCTGGAAGATTGAAGATTTCTGCAAGTGCTATCTTGGCTTTGATTAATGTTTTTACAGGCGAAGACATCAACTTGCTACTTTTATTGTTAATATTATAAGTGTTAATTTGACAACTTATAGACATGGTGCGAAATCGAAAGACAGATATACAATTTTTGGAAAATGTTATGAAAAGTGCTGTTGAGATGGTTATAAAGGGTTTTCCATACGAAAAGCAGCTGCAACACATAACATAAAGCATAACACTTTATCCCAATATGTTAAAAAAATGAGAAACAGCTCATTGGATGATGAAGTTCGCATGAATCCAAATTACGGTTAGAGAAAAATATTTTCACTGGAAGAAGAAAATGAAATCATAAGAAAATTCCATCATCTTGGCATACAAAACAAAGTGCTGGGAATGATTGGTATTATAGTTTTATAAAAAGGCATCCAACTCTTTTCTTTTGAAGACCAGAATCCTGCAGTCTTGCTGGGGCTACGGCATTCAATTAGCACAATGTACAGATGTTTTATGACAAATTGAAAAAGCTATATCAGGAGTACCCAACATTTTCACGTGGATCAGTTGGATCACGTGTGTATAACCTTGAGGAAACCTCTACATCTACCGTTGCTAAGCTATGCAATGTGCTAGCTGAGAAGGGTGTAAAGCAGGTTTCACAAGTATCGTCTGCTGAGAGAGGCACTTTAGTAACAACTTGTTGCATCATAAATGCCCTGAGCTCTGCTGTCCCACCTGTCATGGTTTTTCCCCGAAAACATCCGAAGAAATGGATGATTGCTGATACACCTGCGGCTACACTTGATTTGGCTTCACCTTTAGGCTGGATGATTGCAGAGCTGTTTTTAGAAGATATGCAACATTTTATAAAGTATGCGCATGCTTTGAAGGAAAATCCCGCTCTTCCCATTTTCGATAATCATGCATCACACATATCGATCCCTGTCATCGACCTAGCAAAAGAAAGTGGAGTGCACTTGCTGACCATACATCCACACTGCTCCCACAAGCTGCAACCTTTAGATGTTGCTGTGTACGGACCATTTAAAGCGTACTATTGTGCGGCAGTGAATGAAAAATTACTGCACAGACCAGGTGAGCCTCTTGCAATATATGACTTTGGGAAGTTGGTGAAAATAGCCCATACGAAAGCAATGAGTCCTACAAAAATAATTTCGGGATTTCGCCGGACAGGAATTTTTCCGTTTAACGATGACATCTTTGAAGAACACGAATTCTTTGGAAGCTGTGTATCCGATCGGCCTGAATCTGAAGGTCCAACTCAAAAAATTGCATATTCTGTTGAGGCAAAGCGAGAAAATGAAGCTGGATTGACAAGTTCTGTTACACCGCTTCTTCACGTTTCCAGTAACTTAATTGCATCTGATCCCACTCAGTCGACACCAAATTCTGATCGAACTGTATCTCCGCCACACAGTTCCAATGCTTAATTTGTAAGCCCACTTTCTATGTACGGTTTGCCAAAAGCTAAGCCTCGAAAAAACACAAGGAAAAGAAGAGTTTTTTCCAGCATGGCATTAACTGATACGCCACTAAAAAACTTTCTAGAAAGTATTGCCCGAAAAGGGAAAGAGTCAAAAAAGCAAACTAAATTAGTGAAACTCATGAGGCAAGGCAAAGCGAACCAAGCGCGTATATCCAGTGCGAAACAAAAGAAAAAAAAAAAAAACGAGCGCGAAGAAGTTTGAATTTGATAGAGAGTGACAATTCTGATGATAAGCTTCCACCTCTTTCTTATCATTCATCTGATGCTGTATTAGATGACGATGAGTTTGAGGATGCTGTTTGTGTCCCGGATTTTCCTGGTCTGTCCAAGGAAGAAGAAGAAGGAAATTATTTCTTGGTTGAATTTGAGGTAAATCCAAAGAAGTTCTACGTTGGTTTTGTCACAAAATCTGAAGATAGTGATGGTGACATTAAAGTAAAATTTCTTCGACGAAAACGTTACGTGGAAGAATTCTACTTTCCAGACGCTGACGATATTGCTTCACACAGCAAGTCTGGCATAAAAGCAGTTTTGCCTAAGCCTCAGCCATGCGGTTCAACTGGTAGGCCACAGAGGTCTTGTAAATTTGCCTACGCCTTTTCCTATTTTAACATGTAGACATTTGACCAAGGAAGTTGTCCTGTTAACTTGCCATGGATCGCTTGTGCTGTTTCATTTTTGTGCTACGTTGTTTCACTTTTCGCTTTTTTGTGTGTGTGTTGGTACGCTTCGTATAGGTTTTTCTGAAGTATCATTGCGAAAGATGTTTGCTTTTTTTTCCTTCTTTTATGTGTTGGTATGCTTGGTAGGCCTACAGGCTCTTCTGAAGTATCATTGCGAAAGATGTTTGCTTTTTTTTCCTTCTTTTATGTGTTGGTATGCTTGGTAGGCCTACAGGCTTTTCTGAAGTATCATTGCGAAAGATGTTTGTTTTTCTTTTACGTATTGGTATGCTTTGTTTAGGCTTTCTGAAGTATTATTGCGAAAAATGTTTGCTTTTTTTTTTCCTTTTTTTATGCATTGGTATGCTTTGTGTAGGCTTTTCTGAAGTATTGTTGCAAAAATTGTTTGCTTTTCTTTTTTCTTTTTTTATGCATTGGTATGCTTTGTATAAGCTTTTTTGAAGTATTATTGCGAAAGATGTTTGCTTTTCTTTTTCCTTTTTTAAATAAACACCTAGTTTGGATAGTTCGGTAATGTTCCATTCCACCCAATCCTTGTTCCTACACCCAAGACCCAAGGCCAATCGACCCCCACTAAAAACTGTGGGGTGGTTTGGAACACCAAATTTAGTCACAGAAAAAATTTGGAAAATATGGTATTTTTTAAAGAGCGGTACCTTTTATAATGACAAGCTACACATGCATCTGTAACCTGAGTTCAGACGTTGCGCTAAGACAAGGACCGATGTAAATATTACTACAAGTGTTTTTTTTTTGTTCCAATCCACCCCATTCATCCCTATATGCGAAGCAATCTTGCCATTAAAAACCTTTTTTTTTGTTTTTTTTTTGGCACAAAAAAAATTATCAGCAAAAACAAGGTAATGACATACCGATGATTATTTTAAATTTACTAAAGTGAAATAAAGTAACTTGGACAAAAAGAATCGAATATGGAATATCGAATTGCGCCGAAAAAAAAAGTAAAGACAAGGCCACATTCGATACTCATTCAAAAAGTAAGAGCTCCAGTGCATTCGATGAACAAAAAGTAAAGAATATTGCAATTGAATATCGATTTTTCCCAACCCTGGTTTGGGGGTGTGGGGAAGGTAAGGAGAGATGTGGGGAGAGGAGTGAGGGGTGTGGGAAAGTGTTGGGGGAGCCGTGGGAAAATGTTGGGGGAGGTGTGGGGAAAGTGTGTTGGAGTGTGGGAAAGGTAAGGAAAGATGTGGGGAGAAGAGTGAGGAATGTGGGAAAGTGTTTTGAGGTGTGGGGGTAGATGAGGGAAGGTGTAGGGAAGTGTTGGGGGAGATGTGGAAAAGTGTGTTGGGGTGTGGGGAAGGTAAGGGCAGATGTGGGGAAAAGTGTAGGGGGTGTGGAAGAGTGTGTTAGGGTGTGGGGAAGTGTGTTGGGGGAGGGTACATGACAATTTGACGTGAAGAAACTTGACGCGAGCGACTTGACGCGAAGACGACTTGACACAAGGACGATTTGACACAAAGACGATTTGACGCAAAACGTGTGAAGTGCAGTAGGTGTCGGCAGCTTGAAAAACGTTGGGGGTCAGGGGGTTTAGTGTCACGATCCGGGACCCCAACCCCAACACACTTTTCCACACCTTTCCCAACACTTCCCCAACCCCCGCACCTCCCCCAACACTTCTCCACTCTTTAACACACTTTCCTACACCTTCCCCAACACTTCCCCGCACCTTCCCCCACACCCTAACACACTTCCCACACACCTCCCCCAACCCTTCTCCCAGAACTTCCCCCACACCCCAACACACTTCCCTGCACCACACCCACATCCTATCACACTTCCCTGCACCCCCCTACTTCTCCCCTTACCTTCCCCACACCCCAACACCCTTTCCCACACCTCTTTTCACTTTCCCCACATCCAAAACACTTTCCCACACTTCCCCCATATTTTCCCACTCCCCCCACTTTTCCAAACCTTCCCCCTACATCCCAACACACTTTCCCACACCTCCCTCACATTTATCACACCCCCACCTTTCTTCACCTCTCCTCACACCCCAACACACTTACCCACACCCCAACACTCTTTCTCATACCTCCCCCACATTTTTCCACACACCCCACCTCCCCCACATCCCAACACACTTTCCCACACCTCCTCCACAATCACCCCCTACACTCTCTCATCCCTTCCTCCACACATTCGACACCTTTTCATATTAAGCGCATGCACACTATGAAAGAATGAAGCTCTTTTTGCCGTCCAGTGCTTTTGGCGGGAAAATGATGACGTCAGCTGCAACTCATCAATAGGTGGACACAAACATTATTGTCGTAGCCCCACTACAACGCAAGATTAAAAATTCCCCAAGTTGAGGCAAACATGAGGCAATAAATGGCCGCCATGCTGCATGTTAGACGCCCAATTAGTTACTAATTTCACAAAACGATATTAAAACCAAACAAAACCAAGAACAAGCGAGGAACAAGTCAAAAACAAACAAATAGACCTCATGTACCGTTTGAAGACGATTTTTTTGCAATTAGGCTGCCAATTTTGAATTTGGCCACCAATTAAAATTCGAGGCCCACGCGATTTACGAAGTGTGTGACCCATAGAAGTCAAATCAAAAGAGAAAAGGTTGTCCCAAAAATCGGCTAGTTTTTACCTGGCATGGACTTTGTCTATTCGTCTTAACAGCAACCGAGTGGCCGATTATTTTTTTATCTAATTAGCAGAAAGCAGAAATGAACGGGTTCAACTTATGGCTCTTCATCTTATTTGATACTTCATAGTTTAGAAAAGGATCCCCATTAGCGCGGAGCCCGTTCAAAGCGCGGGGCCCAATTTGATGAAATCGGTCAAATCGGCTTAAAACCGGCCCTGGTCAGCAAGCTGGTATGTTTGTCAGCCTAACGCAATCACATATTTTTACACCCGGAGGCAGAGGTGGGCACGGTACTTTTGTAAAGTACCGGCGGTACTGGTACTCGGTACTTTGTTAAAAGTACCGGCCGGTACCGGTACTCGGTAGTTAAAATTAAAAGTACCGCGGTACTTTTTAAAAAAAGTTCCAAAAAGAAAGTACTGCCCTATGCTTTGTTGATTTTTAATTAAAACTGCACGGTTTCATAATAATTAGGCCTATAGTATAAGTTAGCTAAATATCTAATCACTCAATATGGTAGTGTTACCGGTAGTGCTTGGTACTGCACAATTCATGAATCACAAACTTTGCACCAACCATCAAAACATGATACAAAATAAGCTATAGTTAGAGCAGAGTTTTCTCTATAAGAGTTGTCCGACTCTTTCTTATTTTTGTTTCTTTATTATAATGGTTACGCTTCAATACTAATAGATCAATTGTCTCACAGAAACGTCGCAGTGCATAAGATACAATAGCAGCAGCAGCATAAGAATGCAGCAATCCGGCAACTCTGAAAGTCTGAATCCAGTCTTGTAGCTTGCAGCAGCATTATTTTTTTATTTGCTTTGAAATCATAACATGAAATGCACGAATTTGTTTTTAAAAACTTAGTGCCAACAACTAGCAATGCTCTGCTACTGCGCCAAAGAAAAGCAAACTTATAGCCTACCCTGATATTTCGCCACTACTTTTCTTAGCATATTTAGCAAAAAATGCTTAACGCAGGTAGGCTAATACGCAGTGGTGTAAAAGAAAGTAGCAGTAGACTTTTACACGAGCAGCTTTTTCGATAACGAATAAGCCTAGCATTTTCGATAACGAGTATTTTCAGCATAAAGTAACGCTACCCGAGCAGTTTTTTCTGCACAAAGTAGGTTAGTTTCAAATTTTGACCTTAATGTTGATTTTTTTAGTTAAAAGAAAAAAATTGCGCTGGATAATTTGAGATCTTTGGAAGCTTGCACAGCACACATTATTAATATTTGACGAGCGCGTCACAAAAAATTTCTGGTGTGCAACAGCTTTTTTCAAAGCTATCGAGAGTATTTATGATAGAGGTTTTTTCAAATGCGAAAACCAGGTAGTCGAACCGAAGCTTTTTCGACCGGTTTTACGCTAATTTGGTCGAACCTGAACCGTATTTTTCAAAAGTTCAAAGAGCGAACCGGAACTGAACCGAATAATTTGAGTACTTGCGAACCTTAATCGAACCGATTAAAAAAGCGGCTCGCTTTGTGAGGTCACACGCGTCACTTTGATCGGCGTAACCGACTGACACTTTGAAGGTGGCTTATACGAGTATTTAAAGAAATACAGTACTTGCACAGCACTACAAGCTGTGCATTGGCCCGTCAATGTGAAGGTATGTTTCTTTATCAAAGATTAGGCCGCAGACGTCGGAGCATAGTAGCAATTTAATTATCTCGAAACTGGCTTTACTACTAGTATTTTATGCATTATGGTGGCCTGTCAATGCGAAGAAAAATTGCTTTGTACGTTTCATTTTTTAAAATATGTTACTAGAATTATACCATTTTTAACTGCGAATTTGAACCGGAACTTTATAAACCGGTTTGAAATATTTTTTACTGGAGCGAACCCAAACCAGAGCGTTTCAATTTATCTGAACCTTAACCAGAACTGAACCGAAATTTGAAACCGCTGTTGAACCCAAACCGATTCTGAACCGTACAAATTAAACGGTTCGACTCCCTGGCGAAAACAGCTTTTTCAAAGCTATTCTGATGTTCCGTACTGATAACCTATTGTTCAAAATACTTGGCTAATTTTTCATTTGCACTGGCAGTGATGGGCACGATAGGCTAAAATTTTCTGTAGTTAAGCAATAACGATAATCGATAATTTCAAAAAATCCCTGGGCGATACCGATTATAATCGGTAAATTTCAATTTCTTGAAGTGATATCGGTAATCGATAAATTCTTCCGATATATGTTGCATTAAATTTCCGATGTGTTTGACGAAGCTTTTTTGGAGTCAAATTGCAAAAATATTTTTCTAGATTTTTAAGAAAAGAAAGCAGTTCACGAACTCTGCCGTGGCAACAAAACAAAGAGACATTTTTTTAAATCGCAACAAGACTTTATGAACACTGCGTATTTTTCCACAGCACCACCTCACTAACTTTGAACACTGTGTGCATGAAGAATCGTTTATCTCGATAATTCATCGGCGATAACAAAATGTACTACAAAAGCGATATCGGTAATCAACAAATCAAAACTATATCACCGATAAATGCCCATCTCTGTGCACTGGTGGTTAAGCGAGTCTACTATTAAGATTTCAACATTCGTTTCATATGAATAAACATTCGTTCGTTTTCCGATTACAGCAACAATTTTTAAGAGACATTTGCAATTACTTTAAATCGCTTAATCATGTAGCGGTCGGAAGGTTACCACTTTATTGACAAAAGGTCCCCGTGGGGACGTTTGAGTGACATTTTTTAACTGCAAATAAATTTACCGTGAGCATTTCGAATTTTTTCGTTTTGGTACAGAAGAGTTTCATCACAAAGTAAAAGCCAAAAAAATCAAGCCGTATACTAGCGGTATTCCGCCAAAGCGTGTAACAAGTAGCGGGACCCGTTTTCGCCGCTGATTGCCCAGGCAACTCAGCTTCAAAGTTCGAAGAAAACAGCGCGGTGACGAGTCCCTGGCGATACTTTGTCCGATTTGACCGGCCTAGGGGGCGCGAACCCCAGACCTCCCGCATCGATAGCGATGTCGTTACAACTAAGTCCAACAAACTAAAAAGCATTTGGCCTAATATATTGTCCAACCAGTTGGACAAAAAATTGAATTCAGTAAAACTTGTGCGATAGGTCCCCTACTTTCCCTGCTTTCAAAAAGATCCATAAGCTTTAATGGTTATTTTTACAGCTAAGGTCTAATAAAAAATCAAAAAACAATTAATGTAAAATATTTTGCATTCAGAAAAATGTCGAATTTAATTTGGATCAAATTCCTGAAAATATTACTCCAAAAGTTTTAATGATAGAAATCAATTTCGATTTGAAATGACATTTAGACTGGAACTCTAGTCTATCACTAAATGCAATTTGTGTCCAACAAAGGGTGTCTTAGTAACCCATGCTAATGTACAGCTATATAGACTAACTAATCACTAAAACTATCCATCACGTTATTTAAATCAGTTTTTGCTAACTAGGCTACATATGACTAAAAATTCTCTTGCAAATGTCTGTAAAACTATCCTTCACGTAATTGAAATCAAATTTAGCTAATTCGTTAGCTTAACTCCGGCGTTTGAAGGTTTTAGTCACTTTTCACAATGCAAGCTGACTGTAGTCTGCTGAAATCGATCTATAAGTACTCATGCGTAAAAACGAAATCACGTGATAGAGTCGGACAACTCTAATAAAGAAAACTCTGGTTAGAGGTTAGTGCAACAAAAATCAGAAGAATGATGCAATCATTTCCCTCGCCCATAGGAATGGGCCGCAACGCATAAAGCGAAAACGTTTTTTATTGGAGACTACTTTCAGCACAGAATGCGACAAAAAGATTGTTTAAGGATTTTAAATGAACGGGGACCCCAGAAGTAGAAGTAGCCTACGCTGGAGTTTTCAATTGAAAGAGTTCGTCATAAATCGTAATGACGTCAACCTTTTAGGGAAGTCATTTAAATAAAACAGGTTTTTAACATCGAAGTGTGTAGAGCTGCGGGGTTTCCAATTATTTTTTCAGAAGTACCGGTATAATACCAGATTTGATAGAGGAAAAGTGCTCGAGGCGCCGAGGGCCAATAACATTTAGTGGTATGCTTCGCTGTGTTTTGAAATTTGTTGCACACCGGATCATCGCTTAGGGTAAATCGTTCTAACTTTTTCATGGCCCTTTTTCGAGTCTGCGATTATCAGAAAGCACTCAAAGCTGTAAGTTAGATTCATGTGATCATAATAATAGACAATACTTTGTGCGACCATGGACGAGGACAATATGAAAACTCATCGCGAGACTGGAGACCCTGGGTGTAGAGCAGTGATCCTCAAACGTCTTTGTTCGACCGCTTTTTTTTGGAAGTTGGAGACTTTCATCACCCCCTTTTCAGGAAACAAGTTTGATAGGGGAGTACACCGTACATAGACATTTTTAAAGATGGGGTCGCGTAAGTGCGAAGACTAATTTTGCTTTGTGAGATAGCATGCCATTAAGTTAGTTGGAGAAAAAATGCATATGCGCGTTAGGAGTGAGGATTAAATCTCATAATGGAACCAGA
The DNA here is from genome assembly GCA_964006365.1 of Trididemnum miniatum. Lineage (NCBI taxonomy): Eukaryota > Metazoa > Chordata > Ascidiacea > Aplousobranchia > Didemnidae > Trididemnum > Trididemnum miniatum. Next base: position 32,921,435 of record OZ023234.1, on the reverse strand, counting down.
GATGATCAACAACCGGAGCAGGAGCCGGAGTATCGCAGTTTTGACCGGAGTAGAAGCAGGAGCCACTTTTTAAAAAATCGGAGCCGGAGCGGAGGTGGAGTTTGCTTTTCTTTTAACAGATTTTCCTCATTTTTTAGTTCAGATGTGTTTTGCTAATCTACTGAAATTGCATTATTAACAGGAGTCGAAACAGGAGTCGGAGTTTAACATTTTTAAAACAATCGGAGTAGGAGCGGAGTAGGAGTCAAATATTTCGGAGCAGGAGCGGAGTAGGAGTCAAAAATTTCTGACTGAACTGAACGGAACTAACACAAAGCGAATAAGCTTCAAAGTAAGACGGGAAGAGCTGCTGCAATAGACGGTCATAATCAGCTGCGATTATTTTGAAACATTATAAATAGGCCTGCTCGTCGAGTTGACACGAGAAAATGTAATCTAGTATCAAAAATATAGTGTGCTGTTAAAATAGGCCTCAGGCCGGGAATGTTTTGGATGTAGGCCTTTAAAAAACGAAATTGATTTCCGCTTACTAACAATAAGGTCTACATCGATCGGATTTTCAAAAAAAACACACAATTATGTTATATTTTTGCACCTTTTTAAGATTTACTAGGGAAACAAGCTGTATTAAAGAGACTTGTAAGTCGGTAGAATATCTAGAAAAAGCATATTGGCGCGTCAAAGTCGAAAAAATTAATTTTGAAATCTCCAAAAGAAACGTCTTAAAACTACTTAAAATTTTTTGTCGTCCTTGTTCTCATAGTTAAGTTTAGGTTTTGAGTTGCATTGAACTACGTAAAAATTAACCAATCAAATCCGTGAGCCTACAGAGATAAAGTAAACATTCTTGAACCGTATTGAACAAGAAGAAAAACATTTCGGAGGGCGCATCCATTTCCCTAGGGCTACGCCTTGCGCAACTCTGTTTAACATTAGCCTACTTAAACCATGTTGCACGCAGGCTATAAAAAATCTACCCAGGTCTTAAGAATTTCTCTTACAGTTACAACCTTATCAACAGACGGTGACGCAAAAAGAGCAGACAAAATTATTGAAAAACTTTTATTCTGAACTGCCTTCAAAGCATTTGGAAATGGTCGTCTGAAAGACCACTCCTCTTCTGCTACAAAATGAATTAATGAATTTTCCTGGGAAAAGAATCTTTCTATTTCTGCGCTTGACGGGTTGACAGCATTGCATTCTAAAAACAAATCTTTCAAACTGTTGCTGTGGAAGGTGAACAGGGGCAACTGTGCGGACTTTACGTTTTTTTATTATAATTTTTTTTATTACAGAAGATTTTGCAAAAGTACCGAGTACCGCCTAAAAATTGAAAAACAAAAGCACCGGCAGTGCGGTACCGGTACTTTTTTTCCAAAGTACCGACGGTACCGGTACTAAAAAAGTACCGCGGTACTGCCCACCTATGCCTGGAGGGTAAGATTTTTAGTCTGTTTGAATAAGTCGATAACCTACAAGTACTTGGCAGTTCTTAGAAATTAAAACAACTTTACTGCACAGCTGCGTGCATAATCTGGAGTCCATAAAACATGTTACTGCACCAGCAAGCCAGGACTAACAAAGTAACAAAAAAGACTGGCCCATGACTGATTTCATACTTAACCACATAGTCTGAAAAGGTTAAATTATCATTGTTGAAGACGTTATCACTCTTAGTAATCATAGAAACTACACAAGACGTCGATCCACCGGGAAGGCTTCAAAATTAATCCTTGGATTGTTAGGTTAGCTACTTAAACCTTTAAGGGCCATCCAAAACTCTTATTATTCAACTTAAAACATATCGCAATATGTCTGTCAGCACTGAAACTCAGAAGTGCAGGATAATACTTACATCCCCACTACCTTCAACTGGCTTAATTCCAGTTTTTATGCGCTGTTAAACCAAACTCGTCTCTGATTGGTCAATCGATTTTTTCCCTAGTGATCAGGTAGTAACGAAAATATGCAATTTTCGGTCATATGAATTGTGTGCGAAAACTGGCTTGTAGTGCTTGTCTAAGTAATGCTGCGTCGCTAATCTTAGCAAAATAGAGCCCCCCAATGTAGTTTTGAAGGGATGCAATTATATTTGTGGCTTATTGGTAGTATTTTCCTTAAATTAGTCAGATTTAATGCACCTGAAAGCTGATTAAGACTAGGTTTTAGACTACAACTTTACAAGTTATCAAACCCAACAAGTCCAAGTCGAGTTACGGAGAAAGTTGATTTTATTTCCATAGACTGTTAATAATTTGCTGTAGTTTTGCTGGTTTATGCAACAACTCTGTTTAATTCATGACAAAAAAGCTGTTAATCTACCAGTTCCTGAACACTTACCGGGTAAATTCCTTAGTACGGTAGCTGTTAGACTACCGGTACCGATACATACCGTCTTATGTCACTCATGTGTAATTTGAGATGTACCAGTAATCATTGCGATAGAGAATGGGTCAGCAGTTCAAATCTGCAGACATCGTATCTAAGACAAACTCATCAGTAAGGTTGCAGGGTACGGTAGTCTACTGGGCACAGAGTGGAAGTGCAGCAGTACAGTACGGTACTTGTATTATCTGCTGTGCATCTCCTAGTCTATTTGTAGTTAACAACTGAAGGAAAAAACAAATAAATCTAAGATCTGCGGCGCGACGGATTTACGATGAGGTTGATAGACTAGCAGTGTGTACAGTATGCAGAAGCAAATTCAAATTCATAGTTTGTCAAGCTTTGAACTGAAATTATTTGGAGAGATTTCAGTTTGAGTGCGCGAACAATGGTCTGCACTATCTTCAAATCTGCTGGTATACACGTAATAGGCTTAACCTTGTTTTATTTAACAATTGTATGTAAATACGGAGCCACAGAATCACTGCATCTTTTCAAACATTAAGTATAATGCAGATTCCAGTGAAGCAGGTACGGTCCCGGTAAGTAATTAAAAGGTGTTGTGAATGTGCTAACTTGGTATGGTACTGTAAGGTAGTGCTCCCTCTAAAGTGAGAAATTTGAGAAAAATGCAAAACTTTTGGGCAAATTTTGCTGATTTTGAACCAGAAATTAGTATTATAAAATGCAAAACTGAAAAACTTAAACAAAAAACTTGAATATTTTGATGCAAGACTCTAGTTTGTATCTTGGAAAAGCAAATTTAATGCAAAAAATTTGTAAAAGGGGTCCTCAAAGTAGTGAAATCTTTCGGCAAAAATTTCAATGAATTTATATTTGGGCAAATTCGCACCAGTCAAAATCCTAGAAGGAACACTGCTGTACTGCACTGGTATGTCAGGGAGTATTTTTAACACTTAATGCAATGTACTGGTATGCTTGCATGGTTTTTAGATTAATTTCATGCGTCAAAGATGCCACGTATTATTGGTGATTGTGATTGCAACTTAATTAATACAGCACAAACTTGGACAACTTTGTCACATTGAGGTCGGAGATTGGAATTGATGAGGTGCAAATTTTGTAGTTCCTCAGCCTCTCTATGGCATGCTCTACGTGAATTTGGGGCTTGTTTGAATTAAGCCGTAGTCAGGATAGGGCAAAATCGATTGTAAGCGATATTTGATTGCGATATTCTTTATTTTTTGTTCATCGAATGCACTGGAGCCTTTACTTTTTTGAATGAGTATCAAATATGCCTTGTCTTTACTTTTTTTTCGGCGCAATTCAATATTTCATATTCGATTCTGTTTGTCCAGGTTAGGCCTACTTTATCTCACTTTAGTAAATTTAAAATTATCGTCAGTGTGTCATTACCTTGTTTTTGCTGATAAATTTTTTTTGTGCCAAAAAAAAACAAAAAAAATTTTTATATGGCAAAGTTGCTTCGCATATACTATGTCCATCGTTTGCCTGTAAGTTTCCGCTTGAATGTGAGGACATCACAAAAAATGCTTGGCGTACACCGCTAAATGCTCAGTGTAATATCAAATATCGATTACAATATTCTTTATTCTTAACTTTTTTAAACTATCATCGAAATCGATTATTTCTTTACTTTTTGGTGAACTACCGAGTATCGATTATTTCTTTACTTTTTTGGGTATCGATTCCCAACCCTGGCCGTGGTTTGGGTTTGAGGTTAGGGTTCAGGGCTAGGAGGTTGGGCTTAGGCCCTAACCCCAACTAATAACTCACTAGTGGTCCTTGTGCTCTTGATATATCTAGCTGTTGAAAGATGCGGCTTAATTCAAACAAGCTCCGTGAATTCTACACGCAGCAATTTTATGTGTACAAATTTGACTTCTGAACTTGTACATTGTGTTTTGCCAACACGAAATGGTGGTAAATTGAGAAACACACATTTAGGCATTTAGTTGTAGATCATGAAGTCTTTGTCTGCACTCTGCATGTGCGAGAACCAAGTCTCCAGTTTGAAAATATCGATTTAATAAGAATCAGAGGAGGGCATTGTTTTAAACAAGAAGTTAGGAAACAAAGGCGTTTGGTTATATATATATATATATATACCAAAAGAATAAAAGTTTTCATATTTAACAAACTCGATGTGGCGTATATTGTTTATTTGATAAGAAAAAATTTAAACTTGCAGTAAACTTCAAAATCAAATTTTTGTTGACTAGTGTTATGAGTGCGTTTGAATTTGATATCGGGTACAATGTAATATTTCCTACCTTCAAATGCGTGATAACTTTGCTGTGGTCTGATACTAGCAGTCCAAAATAATTTGGGTCTCACCTAGAGTAAGCCATCGGTGTTTAGAATAACCCGTCTGCATAATGCGACAGAAGACACGGACGGCTTATGCTAGATGAAACCCAATAATTCTGCAGTTGAATATATCTCCAAATATTTTTGGTATATACACTACTTATCTTTCTCCAGAGAGGAAATATTCTTCATGCAGCATCCAACAAAAAAGATTTCATGAAATGCATGCAGGTACGTCAGAAAAATGTTTCGTCCTATCACTTTGCCAAGTCAAAATATGGTAAGTCAGTTTCATTAAGTATACAAGCAGCTGATCATGTGAAGTTATTGAATTTACTGTTTTGCCTGACCTGTAGTTGAGAGGTTGAAATCCTTCGATCACTTCCGCAACAGATCCTTTAATTATGAAATACTGATCCTTTAATTCCTGTATAATTTTTAATTTCGTCACCTGACAAATTTTTCCATTTAAAAATTTGTCTTTTAAGTGCTTCAGTTTCTTTTTTTAGTTTGGCTATTTCTTTTGTTGCAAGCTGTAGGTCTTCATTGTCATTACTTTCTTTAGTTTCAGTTGCGGGTGTTTGAGCTGCTACATCTTCATTGAAACAGGAATGCATTGGCAATTTTTTTCCAGCCGGAACGCAAGCTCCAGACGTTGTATGTCCAAGTTTTGTGACATCATCATATTTTTGTTCTCATTTAATTATAAGTTACTATGAAATGCTGTCCTATGGCCATAGGCGCAACCAGGGGGGGGGAGGGGGGGCTAAGGGGGCTGTAGCCCCCCCTTAGCTTTATGCAGATACAGCATCTTCAAAAAATTTACAAGCATCGGTAATCGTTATTTTGTCAATGATCAACAGTCAACAGGGGCTGATCCATGGGGGCAAGTGGAAGATGCATCCCCCACCAGCCGATTTGAAAAATGTTTTCGGTACTGATAAATAATTTTTGTTTTGTAATTTCGAATCTATTCGACACCAATAAGCCCTTCTACCCACCCCTTGTATAAGCACGCGTAATCGAAAATGTGCGAAGAAAACGCAGTTTGTTTAAGCTTTCAAAATTAGGGGCAAAATATTTAAACAGAATTTGCCCGAAAATTGCTCAAAAAGCACGAAAATGACCATTACAGTAGGTAAAATTTCAAAAACTTTCCAGGGGAGCATGCCCCCGGACCCCCTAGAGTCGTTCATGCTCCTGAATTTGCTTCAAACTGATTTTTCCGGAAAAAATACACTTAAACAATGTCGAAATTTGGTATATTTCTTAACACTTAAACAATGTCGAAATTTGGAAATTTGTTATGTGACTCTCCCTAAAAATTTTTTGAAGCAGGCCTGCGCCCCTGACATAAAACATTTTTAAAGGGCTTATTTACGCTCTTTTCAGGGTCTAAACGTCCTACGTCTTTGTGTTTGTATACCATTTAACCTAATTCAAACTTGCATCTCCCCACCAAAATTTTCTGGAACCGCTCATGAGTGCCAGAGGAAGATCTCATTTTATTCTTTAAATTTGCTTTGATGACGTGGACAACAAGCACCGAGTCCAAAATTGCTGCAGTACCAACACCTCTCACTTATAATAATTGAAACTTTGCATGTTGAACATAGTCGCATAAATTTTTTCAAGTAGAATTAGCATAATTTTTTCTTCATTGATATAGACAAAGCTATTTTTGGTGGAAAAAACGTAAAAAGACGATTTGTGAGCCGTTGTGGGATGGTTTATAAACTAAATTTTCAGTTTTAACATTAACTTTGCTTTCCTAGTTGAACTACTGTAGTTTCGGATATGACGCTACACTTTCTTCTGTTTTAATCCTCACATCAGAGCAAAAAACTAGCCATGGCTTTTCCTTGTGGAAATAGACGAGACCTACGTCATCTCGCGAGACAGTCAGACGTAATACCGGTACCAAAAAATGATGAGCTATACAATGAAGTAATCGTAATCACGAAAAAATATCAGCCCCCCCCTTAAGAAAGTCCTGGTTGCGCTACTTCCTACGGCTGAGTGGCATTTCCCTACAAGCAATAGTAGGTGTAAAAAAGCAATATCATTATCTGGTGGATACCGGTCCTACTGCTGCAAACTCGAATCAAATAATCATCGGCAGTTGTTGGCATAGTCACATGTTTAATATCGAAAGTGAACTCAGTTTAAATGCTAATGAGACTAAGTTCACGAAGCAGTTGGCGAGTTGTGAAGATAATACAAAGTGGCATAGTAACAATAGCTTGCTGCAGCATTGACGAAACAATAAATAACTTACAACGAACAAAAGGATAAACGGTAAAACGACTACAGTATACGTACACTTTGTACAGTACACGCAATGTATTCCCGAAGTTACGTAACTCAGGCCACAGCTCTGAAGAATCGTCAGCTGTCACATATTATCATGTATTTCATTTTCCTCGCAATCACTTGACTGCATCACACCCAGTTTCTCGCTTCACTGTCGCATCAATTAGGACGCCAGTATGCCAGCTCTGTTTTTGTACACTTTTGTACTGTACATTGTCATGTAACAAAAGTGTTTTTATCCACAGAACTGTATGCGGTACAGTATCCATAAATCTCACGTGGCATAGCAGCGAGTGTAAGGGGTGGCATAATAAATTTATTTCCTATTCAATTTGTATTGAATTTTGTTGGGGATGATCAATAGGCTATCAAGAGTGGCATAGTAACGAGGTGGTATAGTAACGAGATTTGACTGCATTAGCTGTCAAATCTGGACATGTCCCCTCCCCCCCCCAACACTTTATTTTCAAGCAGTTTTTTCTTAAATTACCGGGTGGATTCTAAACTAGAGCTCCCTTTTCTAAGTTTTGTTTTAAAGAGGTGATCTCCCTTCAAACAAATTTTCTGTGGCTCTAACCTAGAGCTTCCTTTTCTAAGTTTTACTTTAACTTTGTCCCCATAAAAAAAAAAAAATTTCTGGCTACGCCACTGGCTTGCAGCAATATATGTTAACACATGCAAACCATAATATAAAATTAGAAGCAAATCAAAAATACGAACAGTTTTTGTCTCATAATTATTGTACTTCCACGTTTGCACAGCTTGGCTGCTCGAACAGTTAAATAAATTGTTACGTCACGCTGTCTATTATATGTACTGTCGGTATACGAATCGTTGCGACAATCCCTCGGCCATAATGCCAAAGTACATGAACGTTACGTATCGTAGTAACGAAAACGTACAGGCAAGGAGCATTGAAATAATCTAAAAACAGGAGAAAACACATAGCGTAACGCAATATATTATCTTACAAACAATATAAGTAGCATAGCTGGCTAACCGGAACGCCGTTCCGGCAGCTTTATCTTGAACCGGAACGCCGTTCCGGTACGTTCCGGTACCAATGCAACGATGCATTGAAACTTTCTGTATTATCACCTGAGCTGATAGTGTCAGATGAAATCCAACAATGGCGCTTTCTGCTGGTATTTCTTGATGTTGCAGTTGATCTGCGATGTTCTTTTTGATCCTTTCGCTGACCACGAAGATTAAAACGAGGAACAGCATCTTTCTTTAGGTTTCTTTTTTAAAAATGTGGAACTACTGTGCTGGTGGCAGCAGTGGCTTTGAAGTCATCATCGACAAAATGATAAGAACAAACATGGGCATAATTATTTGCCTGGAAAATAATTTTTGCTGTTCAGCATTTTAACCATTGTATTCTGGCTTTGGGTTCTAACGGTTGGCGATGAAATGAACAATCTTTGTTTTTTCAGAAGTTGCATTGCAGCCAAATACTGCACAATGGTTGGGCATTGCAATTGTATTAAATCAAATATTTGCAAAGTTAATCTTTTCTGCCATAATGGAAATAGTGCAGAGAGTTCAAAAAATTCCGAGACTTTACAGAAATGTTCCATCATAGTTTCGTACTGATTAAAGAATGTGTTGAATTTCAAAACAAATTTTGCATTATGATTTTGCACTTTTTGCTGGAAAAGTGGCACCACAGCTCTGTACAAGTTAAAGCGACGTTTTAAACTTTCTGTAAAAAAGCTGGATTGCATTGTTTCTGATTTTACCAAATGCAAAAAGCTCACATAGGTCTGTTCCGTTTCAAAAGTTGTGGTGGTACAGTAGTGTAATATGCACTTATTTCTGCAATAATATGCATCATTTTTATTTTGGTGTCACTTAGGAGGTGACCTGCTCAGGTTGACAAAAATTTGATGAACCCAAACCTGATCCTTCAATTACGACCCGAAGGTGATTTGATTGACCAGGCACTAGCAGATTGCCACACCGACACACAGTTCGAGCTTTCACCACGCGTGACAAAATTCCTGGAGTTTAGTCAGGGACTGAAGTTCATTCAGTATGGAGATTTGGTTCTCGCACATGCAGAGTGCAGACAAAGACTTCATGATCTACAACTAAATGCCTAAATGTGTGTTTCTCAATTTACCACCATTTCGTGTTGGCAAAACACAATGTACAAGTTCAGAAGTCAAATTTGTACACATAAAATTGCTGCGTGTAGAATTCACGGAGCTTGTTTGAATTAAGCCGCATCTTTCAACAGCTAGATATATCAAGAGCACAAGGACCACTAGTGAGTTATTAGTTGGGGTTAGGGCCTAAGCCCAACCTCCTAGCCCTGAACCCTAACCTCAAACCCAAACCACGGCCAGGGTTGGGAATCGATACCCAAAAAAGTAAAGAAATAATCGATACTCGGTAGTTCACCAAAAAGTAAAGAAATAATCGATTTCGATGATAGTTTAAAAAAGTTAAGAATAAAGAATATTGTAATCGATATTTGATATTACACTGAGCATTTAGCGGTGTACGCCAAGCATTTTTTGTGATGTCCTCACATTCAAGCGGAAACTTACAGACAAACGATGGACATAGTATATGCGAAGCAACTTTGCCATATAAAAATTTTTTTTGTTTTTTTTGGCACAAAAAAAATTTATCAGCAAAAACAAGGTAATGACACACTGACGATAATTTTAAATTTACTAAAGTGAGATAAAGTAGGCCTAACCTGGACAAACAGAATCGAATATGAAATATTGAATTGCGCCGAAAAAAAAAAGTAAAGACAAGGCATATTTGATACTCATTCAAAAAAGTAAAGGCTCCAGTGCATTCGATGAACAAAAAATAAAGAATATCGCAATCAAATATCGCTTACAATCGATTTTGCCCAATCCTGACCACGGCTTAATGCATTTTTCTCCAATTTCTCACTCTAGAGGGAACACTACCGTACAGTACCATACCTAGTTAGCACATTCGCAACACCACACACCTTTTGACAACACCATATCATTTGAACAGTTCCTCGTTTTAACCTTTTGATTACTTACCGGTACCGTACCTGCTTTACTGGAATCTGCATTATACTTAATGTTTGAAAAGATGCAGTGATTCTGTGGCTCTGTATTTACATACAATTGTTAAATAAAACAAGGTTAAGCCTATTACGTGTATACCAGCAGATTTGAAGATAGTGCAGACCATTGTTCGCGTACTCAAACTGAAATCTCTCCAAATAATTTCAGTTCAAAGCTTGACAAACTATGAATTTGAATTTGCTTCTGCATACTGTACACACTGCTAGTCTATCAACCTCATCGTAAATCCGTCGCGCCGCAGATCTTAGATTTATTTGTTTTTTCCTTCAGTTGTTAACTGCAAATAGATGCACAGCAGATAATACAAGTACCGTACTGTACTGCTGCACTCCCACTCTGTGCCCAGTAGACTACCGGTACCCTAATACCAGTACCGGTACCTAATCAACAGTACTGTACCCTGCAACCTTACTGATGAGTTTGTCTTAGATACAATGTCTGCAGATTTGAACTGCTGACCCATTCTCTATCGCAATGATTACTGGTACATCTCAAATTACACATGAGTGACATAAGACTGCATATACCGGTACCGGTAGTCTAATAGCTACCGTACTAAGGAATTTACCCGGTAAGTGTTCAGGAACTGGTAGATTAACAGCTTTTTTGTCATGAATTAAACAGAGTTGTTGCATAAACCAGCAAAACTACAGCAAATTATTAACAGTCTATGGAAATAAAATCAACTTTCTCCGTAACTCGACTTGGACTTGTTGGGCTTGATAACTTGTAAAGTTGTAGTCTAAAACCTAGTCTTAATCAGCTTTCAAATGCACTAAATCTGACTAATTTAAGGAAAATACTACCAATAAGCCACAAATATAATTGCATCCCTTCAAAACTACATTGGAGGGCTCTATTTTGCTAAGATTCGCGACGCAGCATTACTTAGACAAGCACTACAAGCCAGTTTTCGCACACAATTCATATGACCGAAAATTGCATATTTTCGTTACTACCTGATCACTAGGGAAAAAATCGATTGACCAATCAGAGACGAGTTTGGTTTACAGACTATCAATCTCCTATCTCTTTCTGAGTGCTGTTTTTCATATGCATCAGAGCGTGACCGAGTGAACGATTTTTTCCTGGTATCCGGGGTGTTTTCAGTCATTTAGTATAATTTATAGTCTTTGAATTGACAAACGTTTTTTTGAAGTTTTAAATTTGAATATATGAAGTGAGAACTGAGAAGTCGCTGGGCATGGAGTGCGCAATGTAGCCTATGTACTCATGGCTGTTGTGCAATGACTGTTGTAGCGATCTTGCGGTTGTGAATTGGTTTTCATTGCAACTGGCAATTTTGTCACTAGGCCTATTTGCATTAGCGGGATGGATTATGAGGGTTACATGCTTCAGTTTCACTGAACTGCTGAAGGAGATTTTTAGTTTAACTATATAACTATTCTTTCAACGCATTTTTTAACAGGTTGAACCTACCTGATTGCAAGGAAGTATTTTCCAACCCGCAAAGCTTGGTACTAAAACAGATTGACGTAAGTTTGCATCTGACGTAAGCGGGTTAGATGTACCGGTACGCGCCTTAGCGGATTAGCCCACTTTAATTGTGCATGTAAATCGGCTTACTGTTGTTTAAAAACTACCAGTACTTTCAATAATGTTGAATGAGTTGTGATTATCAAGATTACCATGTGGTCTAATCATGTTACAGTAAGCAACTGGTACCGGTACCGTACAGTACAAGCCTACGACTAACTGACTAAAGACGTTTTGTAATTTTTGTTGTAGCTTCAGGGTGGGACACTTCTTTGATGTTGCTGGTAAGTTTAATTTAGACTGAGAGGGAATCAGGTGCTGGTACCCAGCAGCGCACTGGTGCAGCCAGCTAGAAAAGTGGAGTAAAGTATTGGTAGCACCAAGTACGGTACCAAACTTTCAGCCAGCAGTCCATAAAAAAAGTTATACCGGTACTGATATGGCAGTCAATATTTGGAACACTGAACAGGAAGGAAGGTTTGGGGCTCTTCATTTTGAGCAGCATCTTAATACCTAGTAAATGGTTTATCAGTACAGTAGTTTAACAGCTCAGATGGCCAAGTGGTAGCCTATAGAGCGTCTGTCTCTTGAGCTGTAGACTCGGGTTTGATTCCGAGTCGGGTCAAACCAATGACTCGAAAATTGGTATTTACAGCTTCCCTGCTTGACGTTCAGCATTAAAGGGACAGAGTGGTGTGGAGAACAAGCCGGCAAGTTTACTTGTTGTGCCGTTGGGAAAGGCACTTAGCGGGATTCCCCCATCTTGGTGTGGTAGACAGATGGCTGGCAACTCCTAAGCGAGCTCGTATAGCGCATTGATCGCTTTCTCGTGATAGGAGGATAAATATGCAACTAACTAACTAACTAACTAGTAGTAGGATTTTTAAGCTTTAACCATAAAGGAACGCCTTCATTAACACAAAAACAACCAGACAGCTGGGTTAAAAATGAGGAAACAGCGACAAAACAATATACGTTGAACATGCTCAAGATGAAAATACAGAACAAAAGCGTTAAAAAAAAGGAGCATGGTTGCTGCACCTAAGCTACCATACCTTAAAGTGGGGGGTACCAGTACCGGTAAGAATTCCCTGGTCCTACTACACACTACAAGGAACTACAAGGTACTTTTAAACCAAGTACAAGGTTGTTAAAAACAGAACAAGGAACTACAAGGTACAGGAGATACTTTCATAGCAACTACAAGGTAATTGAAAACACTACAAGGAACTACCGGGTACAAAGTACTTTTAAACCAACTACAAGGCAGTTGAAAACATTCGTTGTCATGTGGTTGGGCATTCTCTTCCAATGGTTTAGATGCTGACGACGTTGATTTTAAGCCAGCGTCAGGTGTCATCATCCAGGACCAACAGACCTTGTATTCCTTTTGGTACATAATGTAGGGGGCATGTAGAAATGATGTGGTCTGCAGTTTGCTCAGAGGCACCACACTCAATTCGGTGAAGGAGCAGCACCCCATTTGTACATGGATGAATGGAATCGCCCTACGCCAGTCCACAGACGATTCAGTTTTACCCAAGATGTTCTGGGCAAACCCTTTCCAAGAGGCTTAGGACTGGCCCTGGGAATAAAAGCATGAAGCCTTGATGCACTTTTCAAGTACTCCATGTTCCATACATAATTCATCCATTGCGCTGCACGAATGTCTGATTTGGTCAGACTATCCAGTAGTTTCTGTGCAGCGGGTACAAACGGGCGTCTTGATTTGAGCCTTCCCTGGTGCGCATTTTGTTTCCCGACCAGCTGCTCGTGTAGAATATGATCGGTTGCCAGTAACTTCGCCACATGGTAACTTCGCCACAGTAACTTCGCCACAGAAACTTCGTCGCATGGTAACTTCGCCACACTTTGAGAAGGTGAAGGGAGATGTGTGGGGATAGTAGGAAAATGTGTTGGGGTGTGGGGGGAGGAAGCAGGGATGTGGGAAGAGGTATGAAAGGAGGTGTAGGAAAGTGTGATGGGGTGTGAGGGAGGTAAGGGGAGATGTAGGGAAAGGTGAGGGTAGGGAGATGTGGGGAATTAAAAGTGTGTTGGGGCCCCACACCTCAACACATTTCCCTACATCTTCCCCATTCCTCTCTCCACATCCTTTCCCCACACGCCAACACACTTCCCCACTCACCCCATACACTTTCCCACACCCACCCCACACTTCTCCACTCCCCACACATCTTTCCTTACCTCCCCCCACACCCCAACACATTTCCCTACTTCTCCCCCCACACCCCCCATATCTCTTCCCACAGCTCCCCTGACCTCCCCCTACACCCCAACGCACTTCCTTATTCACCCCATGCACTCTCCCACACCTCTCTCCCCACATCTTACCCCACAGTTTCGCAAATGTGGCAAAGTTACCAAGTAACTCGAAAAGCCCGATAAAATTTTTTACGGCAACCGGGAATTTAAAGTCTTGTTTCGGTGTAGGCAATGTAAATTTTTGATGTATGAAAGTGTGGCGAAGTTACCATGTGGCGAAGTTACTGTGGCGAAGTTTCCATGTGGCGAAGTTACTGGCAACCATATAATCAGGGTTAAGGGTGGCGCGGTTAGCCAGGGAGAGTGTCGCTCCTCGACGGCGAAGCTCAGCTGGCTGGATATCTGCAAGGATTGGAAAGTAGTCCGTTGGAGTGGATCGCAGACATCCAGTGACAATGCGCAAGGCGTCATTTAAAACACTGTCGATTAGCCGAGTGTGAGCACTACGACACCAAACAGGTGCGCAGTACTCAGCTGTGGAGTAAACCAGGGACAAGGCGGCTGTTCGCAGTGTTGTGGCTCCTGAACCCCATCCCGAGCCTGCAAGTCGCCTCAACAGTGTGACGCGAGTGGAAAGTTTCTTGCGCAATGCCTCTAGGTGATGACGGAAAGTGAGCAACCTGTCCAGCTTTACACCAAGGTAGGTTGGAGTTGGACGGTATGGCAATAGTTTGCTGTTGTTGAAGATTTTGAGCTCACGTTTCGCCTATTGATTCTTTAAATGAAAGGCCGTCGTCACCGTCTTAGTGTGGCTGAGCTTCAGCCTCCAAGTCTGGAGATACGCTGAAAGTGTTGTCATGTCTTGGCTTAGAGTGCCCTCCAAAGTCTTCCAGTCTTTCGAGGTATGCATCAATGCCAGGTCGTCGGCATACGCATACTTGTGGAAGGCAGATCGTATGTGTAGATGTTAAACAGGAGGGGAGCCAAGACTGATCCCTGTGGGAGACCATTTCGCAAACGTCATAACCTGCTTCGCTTGCTGTCACCGATGGAAAGGGTGAAACTTCTATTTCGGATAAGTTCCATAATCATTTGGACCATGTGTTTATCAGGAAGGAGTCTCAGCAGCTTACAGGTGAGGCCACGATGCCAGACAGTGTCATAAGCAGCTGTCGAATCGACAAAAACAGCACCGGCCTTCTTCTTGGTCTCAAATGAGTCCTCGATGTGTTGGGTAAGTAGAACAGTTTGGTCTACTGTGGTCCTCCCCTGTCGAAACCCAGCTTGCTCCAGAGAAAGAAGCGGGTCAACAATGGGCTCGATACAGGTGCAAATGAGCCTCTCGAGGATCTTGTAGGGGACAGAGAGCAAAGAGATGGGGCGATAGCTCTTGGGTTCCTCTACAGGTTTCATTGGTTTGGGGATCGCGACAACCAATGCTTTTCCCCAGATTTTTGGAATTTTAAGGTGGTGCAAACAGGATGAAAAAAAGCCACATAGCCAGGGTTTCAGGGCAGCTCCAGCATGGAGCAAAAGTTCAGGGCAGATAGAGTCTGAGCCTGGAGCTTTTCCTGGTTTCAGATGTTTGAGGGCGGCTATGAATTCTGAGCGAGTAAAGCTTCCACAGACATTCACTGCATTTGTTGTAGAGGCCCTCCAAAGATCAGACACTTCTTGAGACGCAAGCCAAGATGACTTGCGATGAATATCCTCGTATTTGCCGTTATTGACCAGTACTGATGAGATGGCATTAGCTAAAACTGCACAATGCCGAGGGGAGCATCGTGATCTATCAGTTAAGTTGTTTAATATGCTCCATGCTTTATGACTGGAGTGAGAAAAGTCGATGGTTTGGACTGCCTCAGACCATCGATCCCTGCGTTTTCTGTCAAGCCTGGACAGCAGGGCAGAAGCAGCCCTGCTAGAGTCTGATCCCTCAGGCGATTGCAGGAACATCTGATAGAGGTTCCCACACTCAGGATCACAACACGGAATGTGATCGTTTCGTTGACAACGTGGGATATACTTTTTGGCTGCTCTGCTGATGGCATTACAGAAGTCCTGGTATGCCCGGTCCACATCAGATGTATCAGGTGGCAACAAGCTCTTAGTGAGTTGGTTGGTCAGGGCGTTGCAATGGCTCCATTTGGCCTTGCGGAAGTTCCATCGCTAAACAGGCATACTCGGAACTGACACAGTGAGCCTTAATGGAACAATGAGCGAAGGTCGATGTTGTGACAAAGGAAACTTCTCTAAAGTACGCCTGTCAGGTAAGCAACTATCAGAACCAACACTAACAAACGCCAGGTCCGGGTTGGTGCCATTGTTCCAGCAGCCTGAGTGGAAAGTGGCCATGTCCTTTGGGTCATGGAGAGGGACAAGACCATTAAGGCTTGCCCAAGCAACAAGGCACTCTCCATCAGCGCTGTTGCTGCTGTAGCCCCAATTCACATGAGGGCAGTTGAAATCACCCGAGTACAGGATAGGGTGTGGAAACACTGGTAAGTCGGTAGTCTGCAATGGTGTAGGTGGAGGTTTGTAAACGTTGACAATTTTATAACCATCAACGTCTACGCATAACCACTCAGACTCTGATGTAAATGGGGACTGAAGTTGAAAACAGTTGGAAACAGTGCAGCTGTGCAAGGAACTACAAGGTACTTTTAAAACCAACCACAAGGTAGTTAAAAACACTACAAGGTTCTTTAATAGCAACTACAAGGTAGTTGGAAACAGCACAAGGAACTACTACATGATACTTTTAAACCAACTACAAGGTAGGCTAGTTTAAAAAGAGCACAAGGAACTACAAGGTACTTTTACAGCAACTACAAGGTAGTTGAAATCACTACAAGGAACTACAGCGTACTTTTAAACCAACTACAAGGTAGTTCAAAACAGCGCAAGGAACTAGAAGGTATTTTGGAACCAACTACAAGCAGAGCTGGGCACTCGGTACTATAAAAGTAACGACGATATCGGTACCAATACTTTGCTAAAAAAGTACTGTCGGTACCGATAACGGTACATTTTTGAAAAAGTAACGACAATATTGTTACTCGGTATATACCGATTTTTGTTACGTACCGGTATGATACAAAAATTTTTTCGAAAATAAATTTTTTTTTGGTTTTCGTTTTGCGAAGCAACGAAATTAAAACCTTATCAAGCTTTTTGTTGAACCTGGTGCTTGTGTAAGATCTGAGTTGAAGTCGTGCTCGAATCTTGACCCGGTTATATCCACTAGGCGACCGCATCACACTCACTAAAACAAGCATTCTTATGTATGGCAACATGTATAAACTGTTGATCTCCTGCATTAGTTATGAGACTAGGTATAAGGAGTATCATCATCAGAAACTCGCCCTGGAGAGCAGAAGCTTTTGTCGTACTCCTGCTTATCTGGCTACGTTGCTACATCCCAACAATACAAAGGACGTGAAAGAGCTTATGGCCTATAGCATCATCATCATCCAGTTTTAATCCGGTTTTTCCTCGTGTCCGAAGGTGGTCGGATGCACCTCATTCCTTCAGCAATCGCTCCCACTCCCTCTCTCCATCTCGCGCGATCTGTAGCTTCCTCCACTCTCAACCCAATCTTTTTTATATTCTTTTCGACTTGTTTCTTCCATGTTTGCTTTGGCCGTCCTCACTTTCGTGGTCCATTCACTTCAAACATCATTGCCTTCTTCAAAATGCTCTCATCATCCCTCCTAACCACATGTCCATATCATCTTACTCCATTCGCTTTAGCCATTTCATCTAAAGTTTCCTTCAGACCCAGCATTTTCATCAGCTCCTCAGTATTCTTTCTATCCACTAGTTTTACTCCACACATTGATCTCACCATAGCTCTTTCAGTTCTTCTCAAAATTACCATCTCATTTTCCCTCAAACACCATGTCTCACTTCCATGTAACATTGCTGATCGTACACAACTACGATACATCATCCCTTTCATTTTCAAAGAAAACCTCCCAAGTAACAACTCTCCGCATTCTCTAAATTTCATCCATCCGATCCCTACTCTTGTTGTCACTGCAGTTTCACACCCACCACTAGCATTCAGCCTATCTCCAAGATAACAAAAACCCTTCACAGTCTCCACTTCATCACACAACACCTCCACTGGTGCTTCCTTTCCGTCTCCAATATCTTCACATCTTCTACATGCAAACTGTTGTGCAAAAGTGCAAGATACTTTTTTCATTTTGGTACATCTCGCATGAATCCACTTCTTACAGAGCGTGCACCACACCGCGTTAGACATAACTCTTTTTCCACATATTCCACACGAATCCACCCTGCTACGCACAACCTCCCCTTCTGCACCACTCACCATCATCTTAGTTTTTCTAATATTTATTCTCAATCCCTTGCTTTCCAATGCATCTCTCCACCTTTGGAACCTCTCTCTTAGATCCTCCAAATTTTCGCTCATCAGCACAAGACATCCGCGTACAAAATTTCATTCAATAGTCCCTCTCTTGCATGTTCTGACACTGCATCAACCACAATAGCAAATATCAATAGTGATAGCACAGACCCTTGATGCACACCAACCCTTACCCCAAATTCCTCCGAAAAACCTGATCCAACTCTGACTTTCGTCCTTGAACCCTCATACAAGCTCATTACTGCTTTCACCAACACTTCTGGCAAGCTTTTCTTTCTTAATGCCCATTTCATCACTTTTCTGGGAACCCTATCAAACGCTTTTTCCAAGTCCACAAAACACTGTACAGCTTTTTCTCTCTTCCACGAAACTCCTCTTGCATCCTTCTCAAAATAAACAAAGCATCAGTCGTGTCCTTCCCAAGCATAAAGCCAAATTGCATGTCATCAACCTTCACTAATTCTCTTATTCTCTTCTCTAGCACTCTCTCGACTATCTTCATTGCATGCTCCAGCAGCTTTACTCCTCTATATGCTCCACAATCCATCACATCTCCTTTCCTTTAAAGATTGGAACAACAACACTTGTTTTCCATTCCTGTGGCATACCTTTTCCATCCAGAACTCTCTGACACAGCTTCTTTAGTACTCCAACACCAAACTTTCCGCTCGCCATTATCATATCCATATTTACTTCAGAGGGTCCAGCTGCGTTTCCCAATTTTATCTTATTCATAGCCGTAATCACCTCCTCATAAGTTACTTCTTCAACTGGTTCTTCAACCATATCTGCTTCTGCCATCTGATCCCATTCGTTTTCCTCATTCATGATCTTTTCCATATGATCCTTCTATGATTTTCCACGATTTTTTTCACTAACCACAAGTCTCCCATCTTTATCCTTCATACAACCTCCACGATTTATGTCCTTTCCATCCCATCTCATGAACTTCACTAACTTAAAAACATCGTTTGATTTGTTATATAGCGCTTTCATCTCCTCTTCAGTCGCCTGCTTCATGGCTTTTGCAACCACTTTCTTTGTCCAATTTCTTGCTTTTCTATAATTACTTTTATTTTCCGCTGATCGATTCTTGCACCATGTTTTAAATGCTTTCTTTTTCCGATCTATCGCTTCTTTTACTTGCTCAATCCACCACCATGTGTTTCCCTGATCTCTTCTCCCTTTCGTCTTTCCACACAAATCATCACAAGCCTTTAAAATACCATTCTTGTAGGACTCCCACAAATCCACTGCTTCAGCGTCCACTAATTTTACTACTCTTCGTTCAAATTCCTCTTTCATCTCTTTTTCCTGCAGCTTCCATACCCTCCATCTCACCCTTTTACTCATCTTTACTGACTTCTTCAGTTTGCATTCCTCCACATCAACCACAACCAGCCTGTGCTGCAATTCCCCTGGGATAACTTTCACATCTCGTAGATACTTTCTCTTTTCTTTTCCTACTAGAACCAAGTCGATTTCTGTATCATTTCCGCCTGAACTACAAGTCACCTTCTTTTCATCTCTCTTCTTGTACCACGTATTTGCAACACACAACTCTTTTTGGACACAGAAATCTAGTAACATTCTTGCTTCAACATTTCTTTTCCCTATTCCATACCCTCCATGTATACCTTCAAATCCTTCTGCACATTTCCCCACATGGCCATTGAAATCTCCCAATCCCAACACCATTTCATTTGCATTCGCCATACTCCACTCACGCACTATTTCCTCATAAAATAATTCTTTCTCTGAATCTGGTTTTCCACTCTGTGGTGCATAAGCACAAATCACTCTCACCACCTTCTCCAAAGATTAATCCAATTCCCATAACTCTGTCACACCTTCTTTTGACCTCTACCACCTTCTCACAGAGTTCTTCTTGAACCAATATACCCACGCCTCCGGTTTTATCGTCATTTCCGCACCACCACAGTTTGTACCTCCTTCCCTTGACACCAATAAAGCGAGCTCCTTCATCTCTCCATCTCACTTCCTGCAAACAACATACATCCACCTTTCGCTTCCTCAATTCTTCGCACACCTCGGTCCCTCTGCTGAATATACTCCCAACATTCCAGCTTCCGAATCTAACCCCAAGCCGTTTTTTACCTTTTTCGGAAAAATATACGGAAAAAAATGTTGCAAGGGTTCTTGCTGTGTGAAATTCATCATTGTGTTGAAGGACAACGTTTTCATTTTCGATGCCACTTTCAATAGAGGTTGGTGTATCAGTAGCAGCATACTCATAGATGAATTAAAATCTACATTTTTTGTCAGAATTTGCAGATCTATAGCTTTATTTCGATTCAATGACACAGAGATAAATTTTTAAATGTAGTCTACTCTAGAAGACCAGTGGTATTCAGCCTTTTTTACACAACCCTCCCTTTTTGGAAAGTGTGGGTCCAAATTGCCCCTACAAAGCATTGATGAGCAAAAATAAAAAAAAGTCTACGCATCCACAGATGTAGGATACTATTTTTCCACTGAAAATCGGTGAAGAGCAAAAAAAATACCTGCATGTGGCCTGCAGTTTGCCCAGCTCTGGCGTTGAGGAATTTTTTTTCCAAAATTTCGTTATTTGCAACACATTTGTAATAGTTTCGAAAGATCATTAATACTCGTTTGTTTTTTAGTAACTAATGGATTTTGTAGCGCACTTTAAAATAAAAGTTCAAGAACATGCATATATTTGTTTTAATTGATTAGTTTCACGCAGACCAACAAATAGGCCATTTATGACGTCACTATGAGGACGAGGTATCAACTCTCAACCTGGCTAGATGTAGACCATTTATATATACTTATTTACTAGACAGCAAAGCCTTGACATTTTAAGACACGACAAAAATAAAATGAAAAGCAGGTTTGAAAGAGGTTTTCAAAAAAGAAAAAAAGCGATTGGCGGAAGAACAGTTAAGAAATCTAGACCTACCCAAAATTATCCAGTTTTTTGTTTCTGCTCGTCCTACTTGTGCAGTGCTTGAAAGTTCCTGCCAACTAGAAGTAGGCCTACTCCCAGATACTTCTAACTAGGGGTGGTAACGATTAATTTATTTTCAATAGTTAACTTTTAATAAATTAACAATTAATTAATAGTTATTTTCGATTAAATCAAAGCTTCTGCACTAATATTGATTGACAAATTTATTCTTCATATTGATTGATATATTGATTGACAGATTAACGACATGCGTAACTGCTCTGCATAATTGCGCTAAATCCAGAGTTGTATTCAATGTTTCGCTGTTCGCTGGATTCTCTTACATTATAATCAAGATGGGCTAAAAATTAAAGTTTAATCCGAGTAATAGTTAAACAAAAATTTAACCGTTAAAGTAAATTAACGATTAATCGATTAATTAATCTTTAAATCCCGCAGCCCTACTTCTAACATTGCCGCTGGGGCTACAGTTAAGGCTATTGACAGAGATGAGTCTCGAGACAGCAGCTTTCCTGACAAGCTGTGAACAGTGCCGGATTTACCATTAACAAACACGTCAGTTTAGATCTAAAACTCAGTCAGGTAGTACCAGCCCAAACCCTCGAGTTGTTTTTAGAATAATTAAAAATATCCCCCGCCCAAAATAGTGTTAACAAACACGTCAGTTTAGACATTCATTGTAGACTCTTTTATCATGCTTTTAACACAAGGTGACCTTTTAGAGTCCACGTAGTGTTTATGATTTTTATGTGAGCAAATTTCTTTGGTAGCTTAAGTGTTCTTTTTATTTTGGGGCTTTTTTGTTCGCTTTCATAAAAGAATAGTTATTGGTTGTGAATGAATTTTCAACTGAATGTTGTTGATGCGCCTGCCTGAGCTGCATGCATTTGCGGAATTATGCAACTTATAGATGAGGATAATCTTGATATTTAAGTTAATATTTTTGAAATATAGGTATCCTAATCCTAGGCAAAGTTAAAATAAAACAAATGATCCATGATCGATTTTTTCTACTCTGCCAATAAGTCGCTTAAAAGGAAGGCCAGTACCTCTAAATCCAGCCCTGCTTGCAACCCCTCCTGTGAATGCTGTTCTTACCTTCATTAAGCCAGAAAGTATGTAAATCTTGAAAAAAAATGCATCACTTGTTGTGATTGGTTATTTTTTGTCATCTGATATCTCAAACATCTTTGCCATGTAACAATTTTGTAGTAACAGTGTTTCGCAACCCCAAAATTTCATTGAGTGACCCCATTTGGGGTCGCGACCCATACTTTGAGAAGCGCTGTTTTTCATAATCTCACCATTGAGTTCTGGGATGGCCTTTAGGCCTTCAACCAATTGGTGTTGAACAAAGCAGTTTTTTGAATGGTCTTTCCTGAAACATTTGTGTCACATGTTCATACTAATGCAGTTGTGATCTTTCTAGTTTGAGCAGCAATGATTGGATGTGTAGAGATTTACGAATATCTGCATTTTTAACCTTGTTCAACAAGGTCAAGCCGCTTATTCTTTGCAAGAATCCCATTTCAGCTGCTTGAACTGGAGATCTCACTTTCTCATTCATGATCCAACACTCATGCCCATAAGTCAGAATAGGAACATACACTGATCTGAAAATGGATAGCTTTGCCCTGGTGCAAAGCTCCCGTTTCAGTGCCACAGATCGGTGGAGCTGGCGCGTTACTGCACTTGCTTTTCCAATGCATATCCAATTTGCCATTTTGTCTGCCATCACTTGTGAATGAGACGCCAAGGTGCTTGAATTTCTCTGACTGTTTTAGTGGTACTCAGTTCTCCATCAATTTGGAGAGAGCACTGCTTTGGTTGTCTGGACAGGCACATGGTCTCTGTTTTTGTTGTACTGATTTTCATTCCAGCCACACAGCATGCATCTGAAAACCTGTCAAGAGCTTGCTGTAGATCAGACATGGGCAATTTGCGGAAACTTATACTTCCACCATGAATTGAACGGAAGACCTTTTTTTTCTTTCAAGATCACAGATGGCAGTGATTTTGAAAAACATAAGCCTCAACGGTGCAAATTTGCAATGAAAACGAGTTGAAAGCCTTTTATTTTGAAATCACATTGGTACGTGGACTGTGATCTCCAAAAAAAAGAGAAAAAGTTCTTCACCTTGTTTCCAATCAGCGTGTGGCCCGCGGCTTCAACAGTTTTTCCAAATCTGGCCCTTCATGTGAAAAGTTTGCCCACCCCTGCTTTCGACCATTTTAAGTAGAGTTGAGTAACACAAGATCATCTGCGAACAATAGATGATGTACGATGCAATCACTGATCTTTGCTTCGCGACAAGACTCACTTTTTTTAACTATTCTTTCCATATAAATAAGAAACAGAATAGGTGAAAAAGAGCAGCCTTGCGGTAGTCCCACACTTTCTCTGAAAGGTTTTGTCTTTAACACAAACACAGACCTACCTTGGAATGCATGTACAGTGACTTATAGCAGTTAGTAACTGGCCACCAATGCCATACTGTAACAGCACCACTCAAAGCTTGTCTCTAGGAATGTGATCAAATGCCTTTTCAAGATCAACAAAACATGCATTGACCTCTTTTGCATATTCCCACGACTTCTCAAGATTTGCTGCAAGGCAAAAATCTGGTCCATTGTGCTTTGGCCAGGACAAAAGCCACACTGAGCATGCGTTAGTTTAAGCTCGACTATTTCACGGCATTTCTTTTGAAGGCATTTGGCATAGACCTTACCTGGTACACTGGTGAGAGATATGCCCCTATAATTGGTGCATTTTTTCTTGTCTCCTTTCTTGTGGATAGTTACTATCACACTGGTCTGCATTGCTTTGTTGCTTGCCCAGTCCTACATGCCACCTTACAAACACAAGTCAACAAGCGAACACCATACATGTTCATTGCTTTCAACATTTCAGGTCTGATATCATCCTCACTTGGTGTTTTTCCAGTTTTCAATGATTTGATAACTGCATTCACAATTTCACATCTGCTTTAGTTATCTGAATATTTTCCGCAGCTGTTCTTCGTGATATTGTGTTGATGTAGCATCAACTATGTTTTAAAAGATCACTGAAGTATTCTCTCCACCGACTCAAAATAGCATCTTGATCTTTCAAGTGACGCCATTTGAACCTTCGATGAAGAAAGCGGCTTAAGATATTTTTCCACGCAAACGGCGAATGGTGTGCCAGAATACTTTGTTTGCCATTTTAAAATCGTCTAACCTTTCTCCAATTTTTTCCAGGCTCTTTCCTAAGCAGGGGTTCTTAACCTTTTTTGCATTCTTAACCCCTTGCCGATTAAAAAAGTATAATTTTTCCCCAGTGCAATACTTTTCACCTTTTTAATACTGAAAGCTGAAGTTTGTTTTAGTTTATACTTCAGTAAAAATTTACCTCTGGTTAAGAACCCCTGCTTTAGACAGTTTAACTTTTGTGGCTGCCCCCTAACATGCTTTAGAGTACTGCGAACGAAGTTCAAGTGATTACTTATTTGCAAGCCAGGCCTTATAAGCCACTTTTTTTGCTTGAATAACTTTTTTGACTTCTTGGTTCCATCAAGGAGTTCTTTTGTCACTACTCTTGGTCCCTTCAACACGCTGACGTGTGCAACAGTTAGTAGCAGATGTAATGACTACTGTTCGAAACAAGCACCACTCTGTTTCAATGTCTTCAGTAGACGAACACGGACAACTGACTGCTGCAAACTAACCATGAGTCAACTGACTGCCGCAAACCGACCGCCAGGACAACTGACCGCCCAAAACAGCTTCGAGCGCTATATAGTTTGACTAGGCTTGAAAGCAGGCTCACAGCGGGGAGTAACAAGGCTCAAAAACGTTCACAGCTTTGTGCGCTGTATAGTTTGACAAGGCTATTACATTCAGGGCTAATTTTTTAGTCAATTCTGATGTTTAAGTTAGGGTTTATAGATCGAAATTCGAAGCCTCAATTTTGAAGTTAGAGTGATAGGTTTCGAGTTCATCTTGCATTTCAACACAAAATTCTTCAGGTTGTTGCTTATCACCTGCCCTCAAGGCCTGAATGAGCTGCTCTTGTAAGGTTTAAATTGCAATTGTTTCCTCAGAATTCGCCAAACTTTTGTGGAATGTGAGTTTCCATGCTTGCTCTTCTAACACTCTTCCAAGGACTACGCAGGAAGGCTTCATGAACCTGCTTCACCGTCTCTGCTGATGCTGATGGCTGTCCTGGTGGTTTAGGTATGCAAAAACTGGCCGCGAGACAACTGACTGCCACAAAGTGGTCGCGAGACAACTGATTGCTGTAGAGTGGTCGCCATGCAAACTGATTGTGAAGCAAACTTGCCACCATGACAACTGACTGCTGAAGCACGATGCTCAAAAAACCACTTTGCATTTTACCTCTTCTCGAAAAGTTGCTTACTTAATAACCGAGTTAATTTGATGATAAGTCCCATGAAAACCTAAAGCTCCAAAAGCGCATTTGCTTAAAAGGTCAATTGCAGCATAATAATGCGTTTATTTCTGAATTGCAAGTCATAATATATTGATTAAAATGATTGTAGCCACTCAAACTATGAATTATGCAGCTGCACCTAAGTTTTCGTCGTTTTGAAAAGTTACATTTTCGAAGCTTTTCATCGTTTTGAAAAGTTTAGGTACAGCAAATGATCATTTTAAAAAGTTGAGGTACAGCTGATGATGGTGCGTGCTTACATCGCAAAACTATTAGGCTTGATGATCTATAGGTCAAAGAATTATGGGGAAAGCAAAAAACTTGATTCGTCATAACGACAACTACTTGCCTCCAGAGTTTGCGTTTTTTTTACGTTACAGTGAAATGAAGTATTGTAAAGGAAAAAAAGTTTAAACATTTCATATTTTTCTACCCACGATGCCGTATCTTAAATCATTGTTTTGTGAATATGTGCTATAAAATCAGCTTGACACTCTGTAAAGTAAATTAACCAGAGCTATTTTTTATTAGTCATATATTTACTCTGCTTTGAGAGAAAACAACAGAAACACTCTAACGAGCTTGTTTGAAAGTTACCAGCCACCTGTCTTCCATTTAAGATGGGGGAATCACGCCTATCCATTCAACAACTGCTGATCCACTAAATCTTCATTATACACAGGATTGTATAAAATTAGAGCTCGATCGATATGAATTTTTTTAGCCAATACCGATATATTTAAAATTTAAAGGGCAATACCGATATCTGAAGACTTTGCTTCTGTTTTGATAAAATTTGTTTTTTTTTTACCTTCAACCTGTTAATCGCCACCCCCCAAAATTTGTTGGACACAGGTTCACATTGAGATCTACCATCCCTGAAAATTTCAAGTCTCCGGCATCAGTGGTTCAAAAGCCTTAAACTGCACAAAATTGGCAAATTTTATCAATTTTTTGACCTTTAACCCCGATTCACGTGACATAGAGCGTTTATAGTTGGTACAATGCAAGAACCAGAAAAAATACACCAATCCTGTAAATTTCAAGTTCCTATCTGTTTTTAATTAATAGTTATAACTCAAACAACATATTTTTTCTTATTTGATCTTTGACCCCAAGTGACGTCGCGTGCAGATAATCACTGTGAAGATTTTTTCACCCTTATCGAGATGCATGTACTTATAAATTTGAAGGTCCTACATGTTTCCATTCACAAGTTATTGGCGTTTGGAAAGATTTTTTTTCAAATTTTTATTTGACCTGTAACTTCTTGACTGCCATCCCCCGAAATTTGTTAGACTTAAGTTCACATTAAGGTTTATTACCTCTGAAAATTTGAAGTCTCTAGCATCAGCGATTCAAAAGCCTAAAGCGCCTTTCACAATTGACGCATGACTGGATGCGACTAAATATTCGTGCAACTAGTAAATTTAAATTGTCGCAAAGGAAAAAGTGCACGTACGATGCACGATGTATTGTGCCAGATAGCGATCGTTGTGCAATGCAGACGCTAAGGATTAAGCGATGTGTCTTGCGTCTATATGCGAGTATTGCACGATTAAATGCGAGTGTTGTAAGATTAAGAGACCACATCGCAAGATATTATCATACAATCATACGTTTCATTGCACGAGTGTGCATGCCAGAGTCGGGGATTACATTCCTGACAGTTCTGATGTTATCAGTTGAAGAAAAAATTGATGCGAGATGTCACCCAAAAAGTCCGAAGGCAGAAAGAAAAGGAGCGCAGAGGAGAAAAAGGTGGAGGTAGCGGATATTCCTCAGCCCCCCAGCTCTGCTGACGAGCAGAACGAGGCCATCAAAGAATACTCTGAGCAGCCAGCTGAACCACTGTATGATGGTGGGTGTAGTGAAGATGATGGTGAAGAGGACTATCTTAAACAAAAGTCCCACAGTTACAGCCAGCAGTGGAACAGCAGCTGGCAGATTTCTACGAAGGGAGCCCTATTTTTTATAACAAAAGTCGAAGCGACTTTAAAAACTCGAAGAAGGAGCGTCTGCTGCAAGAGCAGGCTGCAGCACCAAACCCAACTGGTAAGTGTAGTATGCTAACTAAAATATTTTAACTTAATCTCAAAAGTACAAAACCAGTAGCCAACATATTAGCTATCATTTTTTAAATGTTTCGTTATGAATCTAAAAGCATTATCAGATAAATCAAAATGATCATCGATCATAGCTTAAATTGCTGTTATCTGGCTTTCCTCTCGTCTAACAACAATCTGGGCTATGACCAATTCGTTTAGTTGAAGGATGATGCAGTTCCATATGCTCACTGAAACGAGTAAAAATTAATCGCAAAGTTGTTGTTACTATATCGTACTTGTACAGTATTTTAAATTTTAATTGATGTTATGGTTTGTTTCTTCCAATGTTTTATACTTTACTTGCAATTGTTTTAATGTTTAATGCTAGCTAATAGTGGCGTTTGTTTCTTTGCAGTGGCAGACATAAAGCTGTGGTACAGATCTCAAAGGACAATACTTGGGAAAGTTTACAAAAAGAAAAGTGGACAGAAAAGATGTCAACTGACGGCCAGACAGAAGTGGGTGCAGACAAACTTGGGTTTTCTCAAGCAGCACATAGTGCACCGTCCACAGGGGTCCCAGCTTGGTCAATTGCTTGATAAAAAAGACGAAAGGGAGCCTTCCGCCTCAATCACCCAGGCACCTACCAAAAAAAAGCAGAAACAAGATGTGGATACTGCACTACTGGAATTTCTCCAGAAGGCCGAAAAACAAAACAGTTAACCTCGCAACCAAAATGGATGCAGCGATAGACCAAGAAAGTTCTGAAAAGCAAGCCTGGGTAGAATGGATGCTTCAGGCACTCCGCCCTTTACCTAACCACATCTGGAGAGAATTCACAAAGGAGGCATTTGCACTTGTGCAAAAGCACCAGAAGGCAGAAAATAAGCAAGCAACTCAGCAGTTTGCACCCAAGCACATGCTGCAACACGTCCGCCAAATAACACCCCTGATGCCAATGCCACCCAGGAATGCTTCACTACCTCCCCAATAGCCGCAGTACCCCTCCCAAACACACACCCAGTCCCAGACGTACATCCAAATGCATCCTTCTGCACGCTGAACAGACTCTGGGCAAAGTGGACATGCCAGCACAAGTCAGTTCGCCAACACTTCTCAAGACAGTGTGGGCTTTTTTAACTTGACTGACTTCCTCGCGTTGGCGAATAATACCAGCATATTGCGTGTTGTTCCTTCATGTTCTTTTTGTGCTATTTATTTTTACCTTTTTTCGTTTTATTTCGTTAATTGAACAAGTATAGCAACGTATGTGTTTTATGTAGCTCCTTACACTAATCTGCATGAGGCATGCTTATCTTTTTGTGGGTTTTTTGTTTGCCGAGATTATCGAAACCCGACATTTGGACGCGAGGACATTTGGGCGCGAGGACATTTGGGCGCAAAGACATTTGGGCGCGAAATGCGTTCGAGCGCACTTCCAACAATCATTTTCTACTTCTTCCAAAAAAAGAATTTTTACAAAAATTTTATATTTTCAATGGTGTTAGTGTTTTAATTTTTCTAATTTCTTAGTTGCTACAAGTAATAAGCGAACGAACTGATTAATGTATATTACGGAAACGTAGGAAAAAAATAATGCGAAGTCAAGGTCAAGTTACCGATAAGCAGAGACTGTTTCTGTGTTTAGTTAAATCTAGGCTATGATTCAGAGGACATTGCGATAATTGTTTTTTGTATAATAATAAACAAAAGAATGTTTTGGATTTTATGAAAGACATTTTTTACTTGCAGCGATGTGTGTATTTACTTAACGTATGGTAGTTAATTGCTGCAGGAAACAAGCGAATCGACTGATAGATGTAGTTTTACGAATACTTTAAGTGCGAGAAATAATGCGAGGTCAAGGTCAAGTTAGCGATGCAAGCAAAGACTACTTCTATGTTTAATTAAATGTAGGCTATAATTCGGAGGACCTTGCGATAATTATTTTGTATAATTTCTACGAGGCATCAGCCACAACTATCAAATAAACCTTTAAACATATTTTTTATTATTTACGCCGACGTAATTTTATTATTTTTCGATCATTCTGTTGCTTTTCGCTCAGCATTTATGATTTTTTCATCGATTAATTAAACCCGTCATCAATGTGCTCTGTGTTTTCGTTTAAGTAAACAAAAACATCGTCACAAACAAAAAATATTTTGCATAAAATCCAAAACCTTCTCGTTCTTCATTACATAAAATAATTATAGCAAAGTCCTCCGAATCATACAATTAATTAAACATAGAAGTAGTCTTTGCTTGCATCGCTGACTTGACCTTGACCTCGCATTATTTCTCGCACTTAAAGTATTCGTAAAACTACATCTATCGGTTGATTCGCTTGTTTCCTGCAGCAATTAACTACCATACGTTAAGTGAATAAAAACATCACCGCAAACAAAAAATGTCTTTCATAAAATCCAATACATTCTTTTGTTTATTATTATACAAAATAATTATCGCAATGTCTTCCGAATTATAGCCTTCATTTAATTAAACATAGAAACAGTCTTTGCTGATCGGTAACTTGGCCTTGACTTCGCATTATTTTTCTACGTTTCCGTAATATACATCAATCAGTTCGTTCGCTAATTGTAGTAATTAAGAAATTACAAAAAATTAAAACACTAACACCAAAAATTTTTTTTTGGAAGAAGTAGAAAATGATTGTTGGAAGTGCGCTAGAACGCATTTCGCGCCCAAATGTCTTGCGCCCAAATGTCCTCGCACCCAAATGTCGTAGACCGCGAGATTATTGCTGTGTTTTTAATGCTCAGTATTTTTGTTGAAACGGTGCGAAAATGAAATGCAATACAATTGTGGTTAAACGTACATCAAACCTATGTTTTATTCCAGCACATATTTCCAACAGTAACTTGGAACTGCAGTAACGAATAAATTCATTTTATCGTACACACTTTTTTTTAATTCGCAAATCATATGCTCCTGCCATGAAAGACTTCAACATTGCTGTTGTGATGGTGTTTCAAGTATTCTCGTAGCCTTTTGCCTTCCTTATTTGCCACATTTCCTGTGCCAACTCGATCCATGTCTTGCAGAACTCGATCATTTCTCCACGCTCCCGGAATGCTGTTTCCAGCATCATTTTCTCTGTCAAGATCATTATTCTACAGTCCAGAGTACCGCAGTCGCATCAAGTTGTGTAGGCACATTGCTGCCATAACAATTATCTTGGCCTTGTGTGGTTCCTGTTGCAAGGTACCCAACATGCATCTCCAGCGGTGAGCAAGGATACCAAAGCTGTTCTCCACAATGCGGCAGGTGCGAGATAAGCGATAATTAAACATCCTTTTCTCGTTGGCCATCGCACGATGAGAGAATGGCTTCATCATCCACGTCCTGAGAGGGAGTGCATCGTCACCAACTGAGAGGTATGGAATTGGTCTGTCATCATGCTGCAGGGGCTCTGAATAAGGTAGGCCAAGAGTTCCATTTTCTAGTCTATTTCTCAGCGGTCCATGGTTGAAGACTTGAGCATCCGATTGAACCTTGAGCACCAACATCAGCCCAGATAAACTTGTAATCTGCATCAACCAAGGCAGGAGGATGATGCTGAAAAAACCCTTATTGTTGTAGTGCAGGGACCAGAATGGCGTGGGCTTCTAATGGCAATATGTGTTCCATCCAGGGCTTTGCAGGTGTGATGGAAACTCCATCTTTCACCATACTTCTGAGATACTTCTTTCCACTCATCTGGATTGGTTGGAAAGGTAAATACTTCATCTTGGTATTCATTAATTAAGGCCTGGCATACTTTCGGAATAAACAGTGATGTCGTGTTATGTGCAACACGGAAGGAATACTGCAGACTTTTGTAGCTGTTGCCTGTGGCTAGATGCCTCAGCGTGATGGCTAGCTTCAGCCCAGGTTCCAGTGGCTTCCTGTAGTGTGTACTTTTCTGTATTCTTGGAGTAATGCGCCGCAGCAGCTCATAGAACATGGCTGGTTGCATTCTCATGTAGTTGCCTAAATCTCCTTGGCATTCTCTGTTTATGTTCATCATCAGAGTATGACTCTGACCAAATAGCACGTCTCCGTATTCTAGGCTTGACCCACCAACGTCTTCAATGTCTTCTACACTTTTGTCGTAGACGAATAAGTAATGCCAGCACGACCAACAGTTTTTTTGTTGTAGTTCTTGTACTTTGAAATTCAATAAATGTGACATTCGATAAGGAAGTATTGGCGTAGCAGCAGCAGCCATCATACTTTATTGGCGGTCACGTTTTGTCCCAAGACATTGGCTTCTGCAAATCTAGGGATATATATACTAGTAGGGCAATGTGTGGCGAATTTTTATAATCGTGCAACGATGCTATAACGTTCCAAGATCACATGCGACATGTTGCGCAACACTCTCATGGTTGCAAAACACTTGGATTGTAAACCATTTTGCAACCTTAAAAAATCGTGCACTACTCTTGCTGTACGTGCAACGCTGTATGATGTTCGTCTGATTGTTCATGCAATCTAAATGTGATCACAGGGATCGCAAACGGTTGCGTTTGAATTTCAAACATGTTCAAAATTCAGATGCGACCCGAAGCAACCAAAAAATCACAACGATAGCGACCAATGGCACAACGAAAGCGATAGGTCGTACGATGTTAGTAAAACAGGATCGCAAAGTATTTTAAGGCGGCTGTGCGCCAATTGTGAAAGCCTCTGTAGGCTGCACAAAAAACTGTCGAGATTTGTTTATTCGACCTTTGACCAAAGGTCAAAGACAATTATCCCAGGTCAAAGGTCGATAGTATTTCAAAGGTCAAAAATATTACCCCAGGTCAAAGACAATTATTGGGCATATTTTTGTTCCACACATTGATATGCATATACTCTGAAAGTTTGAAGGTCCTACTTGTTGTCATTTGAATGTGCATGTACGCTCTTTCTAAAGCATCATTTTCGTGCTTGAATGTGTGCGCAACTGCGCACGCAAAAGCGTCGAAAAACCTTGCATTTATTAGCAAAATCGTAGATAAGACGTTTTTGTTGATTGCCGATAATTTATCGGTAAAAAACGACCGATACGATATATCGGCCAATCTGACTGATATATCAGTCGAGCTCTATATAAAATTATTCTAAAGCGTGTAGTGAGCTTGCGAGACTGATATATCAGTCGAGCTCTATATAAAATTATTCTAAAGCGTGTAGTGAGCTCGCGAGGCCCATCTCTGCGATTTTGACACTAGGCTGCACAGAAAAAATGTTGCAAAAGTGGTAAGCCCTCGGCAACACTGTGTTTGCTTTAACCTGACTGGAAATCGAACCTGAAATCTTCCACACTAGAAACTATGACCACAACGCTATCCAAATAATCTAAACTGCTGTTACGAATATATTAGAACTTTTGGCGCTCAGTTGTGGCGAGTTTGCTTCGCAATCAGTTTGCATGGCGGTCACTTGTTTTGCAGCCAGTTTGCGGCAGTCAGTTGTCGCGTACCGTGCATAAGCAGCCCTTTTCTTAAGATTTTTGGTGCTAAGTCCTAATTTGTTTTGTAGTTGGCACTTTCTTTGCAAATTTTGTGAAGAAGGCACGCTGCACTGTCTTTGGTGATAAAGTCCATGTATGCTCTGGCACACAGAACACCTTTTCTTTCGAAGTGAGCGACATTTTGTAACCAGAAAAGATAGAAATGCCAAACGTTACACACATAAACTTA
The DNA here is from genome assembly GCA_964006365.1 of Trididemnum miniatum. Classification (NCBI taxonomy): domain Eukaryota; kingdom Metazoa; phylum Chordata; class Ascidiacea; order Aplousobranchia; family Didemnidae; genus Trididemnum; species Trididemnum miniatum. Next base: position 32,888,120 of record OZ023234.1, on the reverse strand, counting down.
CAACGTTTCTACACAAGCTGTGAAAATTTGAGGTTGTTCCAACCAAAATTGCCAAAATTTTTCGGCTGCAAAATGGATCAATCATTTCGGAACATACTGTATAGTTTCTTGGTTTGTAATAACGATATTTTGATCAAGGTGACTAGTACGAAACCAATATTTAAAAAATTTTGGAATAGTGAAACATTTAGAGGTGCCTTTACTACAATAAAGTTATTCAAAAACGATGCAAAATGTACGTATTTCCTTGCAAGTCTAGATTTTACTTGAAACACACTCAATAAAAAAAACATTTTCACAAAATGTACACTTCTCAGTTAACTCTGATTTCAGCTGATAAAGTCCGAGTTAAACCAGGACCCAACTCAAAGAGGTAGCTGTAGTTTACGTCTCGCCATCACCCAACCCATCTTCTCCTCCGTTTAAACCATTATCAGTTAAGCTTTGAACCCTTGTTTTGTTTTAAAACTGGGCATTTGTTTATGTGAATTGATTCTTGAACGTATGAAACCATCTCTAGGAATTTTGTCCACATACAAAACCATCTCTAGGAATTTTGTCCACATACCAAAGAATATGCTTCAGTGACTAATTTAACACATCTTTCCACAGCTTGAGTGTGGCATGGTAGGTGCGGAAAGTTCTTCTTTTTTGAGGTAATCAAGTGATTGATTTTATCATCAGATATACTGCGTGTTAATGGTGGTTCAGTTAGATTGATTTTTTGCCAGTTTATTATGTCAAAATACAACTCAGCTAGAAAGTTTAGATCTGGAATTTGAAAGGTTCTGATAGTTTTCCCTTTATATTGTTCTCTGGTTTTTTTGATTCGCATCCAACCAAGTTTTCTAATGCCTCATTTTTAATCATGCAAAGTTTTCTGGATGAGCGAAAAAGGCATTACGTTGGAGGACAGGGTAAACAAAGTTTTGACATCATGAATCATCATCCGTGTCAGTTTTATTGCTTTAAATAGATGAAGAGCCCCATTTTGAGAAGATGAAGCATTTTTTTATTGCAAACCAAACAAGAGCATACACCTTCATTATGTATGCAACAATAATTCTTAGGGTTCGAGAAGGTTGATCTGTTAACCATCGTGAGTGGGCCATTTTTCCAGGACTTTTATTAGCTAGACCTTCAATTGATTTTCCTGCTGACACAGACTTGTGAATGTCGTACAGATATTGTTGGTCAGTACTTGGATTGCTTTGATTCATATCGGGCAGATCAAAAGGATTTGGTTCAAAGTTGACGACATCGAGCTTTTCACATCCATCTAACATTTTACCTATCTCACCACTGTAGCCTTGAGGACCTGTAGTTTTTCCGTCTAAAGTTTGAGAAAGATGACGAAGAGGTAACTCATTGGCATGCAACTGACATGTAAACCAGTGAACAGGTTTGTTTACATTAAGCTCTATCATTTTCAAGGCACCTCCTATAGCTCCGGTGTTAACAGCAGTGCCGTCATACACTATTGCAATAATAGTATTCTTCTCTTTATGATTTGCAGAGGGGAAGTCAAATATGCCAGTTAGCTATTGCTTCAGCAGAGACTTTTTTTAATGCAAAGTGACCAAAATATTTAGGTCAGGACTGGTTCTTCAACAAGTGATATATGTTCTTCCTGTACGATTTCTGTTAAGTTTCCAGAAACCTTTTCAGTCATTGTCTGATTCTTCCTACCATCAAAGTACACAGCAATAATATCTTTGTCATCATCTGCTCCTTTGCTTCTTTCTTGAAGCATATTACGATGTTTTTGGCGACTTCTTCGAACTTTAAATCGATCAAGTACAGTAGAATTTGCCTATATCAGCACCTCAGGGGATTGCGAAAAAGTGCCGATATACGCAAACTGCTGATGTAGACAAATCACTATCAATCATTCTGAAAGTGCCCTTTAATTCAATATAGTGTTGCGTTATGTAGTCAGCTTTACCGCATAATATCATATTAACATGAAATCAGCGTAAAGTACTTCGCAAACGAAAACATATGTGTTCATTGTACTGCATCACAGTACTTTCCAGCGAAAAAGTCATTTATCTTTAGTTGTTTGGTTTTTGCAATAGATTTATCTACAGTACATCCTCGTTTATCCGGCCCTCGATTATTTGGCTCCTCGATTAACCAGTCGTGTGAGTTTGCTGCTGAAAGGCGAGAAAGCACTATCAAACAAACCTCCATCCTTTCGTTTTTCAGCAATAGTACTGATGGAAGTTAAACTGTATAATGACTTATTTTGTTGAACTATGTGATTTTAAACTTTACCGAAATGTCTCTTTCGTTTAGCATTTAAATTGTTTTGTGGCTAAGCTTGTTCTCATACTAACTTCGTTTTTTTCGTTCTTTTTTTCTTAAGGTCTTTTCTTATCCAGCCAAATGCTTATCCGGTCAAGATTTTGGAAAAAGGTTGCCCGACATGACCGGATAATCGAGGATGTACTGTACTACGTATTGCTGGATTTTTGTTAGATGACGTAGCATTTCTTGGTCCTTCGCTACCATGGACAAAAACAAATGCTTTGTTATAATTTGCGTCGCAGCGGAATTAACTGGTAGAAGATATTTCAGTCTGGAAGCATGAAGCAAATGCCGATATAAACAAACAAAACACTTCTGCGGAATAAAAAAAGTGCCGGTATAGGCAAAATGTCGATATAGATGTTGCCGATAAAGACGAATTTAAACGTACGTGAAACATAGGAATTCTACCAGAACCAAAGAAATTGTGCCAATATAGACAAACTGCCGATATAAACGAAGCCGATATAGGCGAATTCTACTGTACTAGCAAAGAGTTTGTTTCGCAACATCCCTAGTTGTCATGCAATACAGAACTAGCAATGATTGATGCAGCACAATCAGATACTCCAGTTCGGTCACAAGCAGAAGCGAATGTAGCAAGGTTCATTTGTTTTGCTGGAGGAGTGTTAAAATTTTTTTTTTGCGATAATGATGTTTCTAAATAATCTGGGTCGGCTTCAGTAGCATCAGATTCAGGATCTGTTGAAAATTCTGAATTAGAAATCATATATACGTGTTTCTGAAGCAAGATCTTGAGATTTTCACTTTTGCATCTGAAACTGTTCAAATTTGCTTTTTCTTTTTCGCAGTACGGCTAGTTTTTTTGAAACAGATGCATCAACTCCTCCAATAACCATTTTTGTGGAAGTTCTTTGATTTGTCAAAAACGCTTGTTCTTTTTCTGGGATTCTTCTATTTCTAGCCCAGGAGCACATTGAAAAAGATCGACACTTTGGCTGCTTGACTCGAAGACCTTAAACGGTCACTTCGCAGTCTCCCTCAAGGTTTCAGTTGCATGTGATATTGATTTCAACTTTTATTTTGTGCTTTGATTTGTGTTATTGACCTAAAATTTCTTTTTTTTGCATCTGTTACCTAAAAATAAAATTACCTACCTATCGTACAAGTAGAAATATCAAATAAGGTTTTATCTGCATGGCTCTTCACCTTGCTACTTTTGTCCTTGAACTTTGCATTATCCTTCTTTCCCTTCATTGATTTCATTATGTTTCTATATTTGATATAGTAGTCAGATATCATTTTTCATTTCTCTAATCGGAATTGATGCCTTAATCCATAAACCTATTATTTTCATCACGATTGGTTCGGAAATTTCACTCACTGAAGGATCTTTATTAGTTGTCAGCTTGATTATTTGCCTTTCATGCAAATAACACTTTATTACATCTGAGTATGTTGGCAATATTTTTTGGCTTACCGTATATACCCGTGTATAAGGCGACCCCGTGTATAAGTCGATACGCATTTTAAGACAAGAAATTGCATCATTAAAGGTATTACCCGTGTATAAGTTGACTCCGCAATTTGCGAATATTTTGGAATAATTACTAGTAACTTGAAGCACAAATCAGGTAGCTGATTGAACAATTTAACACGTGCATTAAGCAATCACGTGTTTGTTACCGTATACTGTGTACTTTAACATATTTGTATATTGCATGTATGCCAGTATTAATGATGTATGGTAATAAAGTACCAATGATAATGGAGTTTTCTTTTCATACCACGTACAACTCGACTCAGCAGCAACATGTCCAAAAACATTACCCGTGTATAAGTCGACCCCTGAAATTTTACCTTAAAATCGGGTCCCAGAAACTCGACTTATACACGGGTATATACGGTAGATCACAAGAGTTCTCAAAGATGGTACAGTCAGGAAGATTTTGTTTAGAATACGTTTTAGTTAACTATATGATATTTTTTCATGTCCAAAAAAAATTGTGCTTTGGAGTGAGTTTTACCAGTTTATAAAGCGGAAAAATAAAAACGTTTTAGTTATACATTTCTACATACATTATATCAACAAAGGAAGCAGATTGACAGACTACTGACTGAACTAGTGAACAATGAGCAACACAACACCCTATCTGCACCACAAGTCAAAAGTAAGTGAGAATTAGTGAGGCAAGACGTGGCTTTACAATCATGTGATATGTTTTCGCAACCACAATGCGGCTTTGCAACCACATGGTATGTCACTTGCGGCGATTCCATTACATTGAAATTTTGCATACGACATTAGGAAATGCTTTGCTTTCATGAATATCACTATTTGGACACTCCACATAGATCATCATCATCAATCCAGTTTTAATTCATTTTTTTTCCTCGTCACCGAAGGTGGCCAAATGCACCTCATCTCCTCCGCGATCACTCTCACTCCTTCCCTCCATCTCATTCGATCTGCAGCTTCTTCGGTCTTCAACCCGACTTTCTTCACACTCTCTTCCACCTGCCTCTTCCATGTCATTTTTGGCTGTACTCGCTTTCGCTGTCCATTCACTTCCATCATCATTGGCTTCTTCAGTGTGCTATCATCTTCTCTTCTAATCACATGTCCTTACATCATCATCTTCTCTTCTAATCCACATGTCCTTGTCACATGTCCTTACTCCTACCATCTTTCTGATCATAGATGTAACACCAAATTACTATGCACTAAATCCGAGGAAATAATGCACAAAATAACCCTTTTTATAAACTTTCATCACTTGGCGGCACCTCAGAAAATTGTTTAAAAAGAAAAAAACTTTGAGTACACTTAATATCATACAACATAACATAAACATCATAATATTACTATTACAACTTAAAGTTTAAAAAAAAATTCGTTCTGCCCTAGTGCTTGCACTAATAAACTGTTCAAACGAGACATTTACAGGTAATTGCTCTTTCATACCTCAAAAGTATACATTAAGACACTCATTTATTTCCGTTAAAACATCTTCAAGCACAAAGTTTTTGATGTTTTTCTTTTTAGTTTTTAAGCTTAGTTTGGTTGGTTGGAAATTTCTTAGCATTAAAATCACGAGAAGATCATCAGATATTTCAGAAAGTAGTATGTGACTAGACACGTGTTGACTTGAATTATTGTTATATATGTGATCTAATGAAGTAGCAGAGGACACGGCCATTCTAGTAGCTTATCTGAGTGCAAGCAAGGCTGTGCAGAGATTTTATATAATGCTGTATGAAAGCACTAGAGGTCTTGTTTGCAATTGAAACATACTGCATTATATTTGTCAAATTTGTGGAAGTTATGTAGGAATTGTTTAAAAAGTTTGAATTTAGTAAAGGTGGTGTCTATTTTACCGGCAGCAGTTCTTGTTTGGCTAATTTACTCAAAACCAGTCATAGTCATGCTTTTGGACACAAGCTTTTCAACAGTAATACGTATAGACGCAAGCCAATCAGGATCTAGCTCTTAACAGCAAAATAGACACTGCCTTTAGGAAACGAGTAATTTTTGATTTTATGTTGATACAGCGGTATTGTATCTTGGAGCAAACCCAACAATTTTAAACCATGATAATTGTCTGTATTTGGTCAATGATAGTTATCATAGTGCAATGTTTCGGTGTTGCTGATGGTTTGGTTGTTGATAAACTTGATGAGTAGGGTGCAGCACTCAAATACAAGTTTGCTTGTCACTGCAATTTTTCTATGCCAAATCGAATAACTAGATCAGTGATAAAATTTTTTTTGACCAATTTTTGCATTTTAGCTGCTCACCCTCCCCATTTCTGTGGATACATACCCCCAAATCTAGATATTGCTCTATCTTTGAGAAGGATTATCGCATTGAGCTGCAATTCGTGTCAAAAGAATCGTAATACCCTAGTTTATATATCACTTCAAGAGGAACTATACGTCTTAACTTTTTAATTCAAAAGATATCTTAACTTTTCAATTTAAGAGATATTAGCAATTATGTCCATTTTTAACAAAAAATAGTGTGTTTTCAGTGGGTAACAATGTTACAGCAATCACTAGCTGTTAGAATGTTTCCACAACACTAAATTTATTCCACTGGATGACTAAACAATGGTTACAATAGGGTGCTTCAAACAAATCAAGTTTTGAAATTTTCAAGGGCTATCCTTCCAAAACGTTTCATTCACTATAAAAACACCATGTATAAAATATTATTGAAAAATATTGATAATTGAGGGTTACCCAAGCCACCTAAAATTTTGATGTTTTTGGATGAAAACCTAAAAACTTGAATTAGTTGTAAATGCAAAGTTTTTTGTTCAAACTTGTGGTTGTTAAGGTTCATTTTTATCAGCATAATGAGTACCATCATTTAACAAAGTTGAAAAACTTTATTCAATTTTTTTTTTTATTTGCAATTTTTTAAAACATTCTAAATTACATGCTGAAATATGCATATTTGCAGAAGTTATTTGCTTGCAAGTTTTTAACTCAATGTTATGCAAATGTTTTGTCGACTTGGGTATAGTTCCGAGTCCTGTGAAACCAAAGACTCAAAAATTAGTATTCACAGCTTCTCTTCGACGCTCAGCATTAAAGAAACTGTTCTGGTAATGATGGTGATGACAATTTTTAAAACCCAAAACCTCAGAAAACTTTAGACAGGTTTTAGTTTCAGTTGCGGTTTTGACGTTTAAGAAAAAACGATTTTGGTTTAAGTTTAGGTTTTCAAAAATTTAGCTGAGTAGATGTCAGTTTCAGTTTGGGTTTCAAAAGTTTCCTTTGAAACCGGGTTTACAGGTTTAAGGTTAAGGTTTGGGTTTCCACCCTTGCATATGGCTAATGAAGGCCGTATTTATGGGGAGACATGGCGTATTTATGGGGAGACATTAAACTCCCAAAATATTTTTGTTTAAGCTACTACAAGTCCAGTAATCATCAAAAATATAGTACTGGTATGCAAGATTTGCAAGTACTGCGGTACAATGTAACATTTTGTCCCCCTCGTCATCATTAAAAGCGTTTTCTTATAATAATGCTTAGCGCTCCAGGCACAAGGTGCTCTTGCGGCAACATTTCATACATTTGTCGCATTGGAGTATATACAACATGAATGAACCCATGAATGAATGAACCCATAAAAAAGCTCAAGCCTTAGTGAACTACTCATACAAATATATTATGGTAAAGCATGGAGATTGATTTAAAGATAAACTGTTGTTTGTTAAGTTGATTGCTATTATTAGTGGTTGCTCGTCAGTGGCGTAAAAGGAGCAGGCGCCTGGCTTTTAAAACTGTCATCGTGTGCACTACCAGTTTACTGCAAATTTTGCAATAATGTCATGTTCAACTGATCGATAGCTTTAAGTGTCAAATGATACTGCTTGCTTGAAAGTCACATTCTGCATAATATGCTGAACAAAGCTTGATACTTTCAATTATTTTAGTGGGCTAATGCGTAGAAATGTATTAAAGGTGTAAACGTTACAAATAATTTGCTTTTTTATTTTCTAAGGAAATTATCATTTTACATAAAATCAATGCTTGCTCACAGAACAGAATATGAGTTTACATGAATGGAAATAAAAAAGTGATATAATCTCCCTGTTACACTCTTTCTCGAAACTCGTTACAGCTGCAGCAAGTCCTTTGCAGTGAGAATTAGTTTTTATTTTAGTCTGTTGGTATATGAAAATTTAATCGTCAGCTTAGTACATGTCTGCCACTTCCTGCGCAGTACCTCTAATTATGCCCTGTACAGAAGCTATTCGCTCTCTGTAAGCATCAAGGCACTGTATGCAGTTGTATTTGCATTGTACTCGAGAAGTTTTGGTTACAGGAAAATAGTTTTGCAAGAAATATGCGTAATTTTGGCAAAACTTGCGCCTCAAGGTTCAGAAAATTGCAAAATTTTGGGCTCGAAACCGGGCTAAGATTTTGCTGGAGTTTACAGTCCTAATGCAATAACAAGTAACAACCATGCATGAAAGTAGGCCTACAGCAATGGCTGTTGTGCATAGTGAATTAAGGCAGTGGTTCCCAAACTTTTTTTTCGGCGACCCCAATTTTCAAAAAATCAAAATTTGCAAACGTTGGCGACCCCGCAATATAAAAATATTGTAGCACAGTACAGTAGATGTTTCAACACAAACACAATGTATATAAATTTACTCAGTGAGAAGAATGCGCCTGTATATTGTCAGTAAGTTTTTGAAATCTTGGTGTGATTTTGCTCAGGCATAACCGCATGTTATGTTCTACATTCAATCGATTTCTATGCTTTGATTTCAGCACACTCATTGCACTGAAGCCTGCTTCGCAAAGGTACGTTGTTGCAAATGAAATCAGTTGCTTAATGACATATTTTGCCATGGTAGGATAAACTGGGTAAATTGAAACCCAAAAATAAATATTTGCTTGTAAATTTGGATGTTTCTTCTTGAATGATTCGAAGGATATATGGTTTGATGCTTCAGCTGTCATTTCTATGAGTTCTTCCTCAACTTGTAGAGGTAGATCAGGAAAATTAGAAGATGCAAAAGGATCAATCATCCAATCTTGTTTATTGGTGGGTGTTAGAGCGTCATTGTAATAGTGTTTAAGCTTTTCGATAAGTTGTTTAAGATGTTCAGTTATGATACCTTGCACATCAACATTTCTCTCGGAAAGGTAGGCCTTTTGTTGAGGAAACATATCATATTTATTTTTTTTCACGTAACTTAGCTGCAGGATCAACTTAGTTAATTAGTTAGTTAATGTATTTTATTTCCGTACTGTCAACACAAGAATAATATGCATAAATAACATGCAGTATAATTGGACAGCATGAGAAAAGGGAAGAAGCAACAAAACGATAAACGTAACATGCAAGGGGAGAATAGAAGATCAAGAAAAGTAACATGAGAAGCATGGTTGCAGCACCCGAAAATAGAGATTTATCAAATAAAGAAAAAGAACACACACACATACAGCACAGAAAGAAACAAAAAAAAACGACGATCAGATAAAAAAGACAGCAAAGAGAGTCACAGATTCCACACTGCCATGCTATGGTGCAATGGTAGGAAAACATGACAGTGTGTGGCCTTTCAAGGTTAATCCAAGTCGTAACAGTGCTTATAGAACTGAAAAGCTAACGAAGAACACAAGCAAGAATAAAACACGTAATACCCGCCTTAATTACCCCGAGTGCTGCCGATAATAGAGAACCCTAAAAGGCCCAACAGGCAAAGAAACCTACCGAAAGAAATCCTGTCCAGCCAGACCACCGATTTAGAAACATCCCGTGCCATGAAGCAAGATGTTTGAGAACCAGTGAGCTAAGCCGTTTCCAGAAGTCTGTGATGTCTCAACATGGCAAGAACTTTACAGCAGGACCGACCGACAGAGCAGAAATAATACTAAATATAGCAATGTTAAAGCAAGCTAAATTTGGCATCAGCCGGCTACCTCCAGGTCTTGCCATCTCACATAATTTTTAGCCTAAAAAAAAAATAAATAAAATAAAAACGCATGTCTGATGTCCAAAGGCATAAGATGGTGGTTGGAAACAGGATGCACAATGTAGAAGTCTGTCCGAAATTGCATGCAGATCAGTTGATCATCTGAAAGTACAAAAAGGCAAAACGAAGCAATGTCTGTTTGAAACAAGAAGAAAAAATAATAATAATAAAATAAAAATACTGTGATAATAATAACAATGGCAATATAATATCCAGAGACAGGTTGCTGGCTTAACACACCATTACAATATGTTGCAAATGAAATGGAGAGGTGCAGAGATACAGCCAAGGACACTGAACAGTCTAATAGCCATTTATGAAGTACTGTTTCAATTTCTTTTTAAACGCACTGATTGTCCGGGATTTTCTAATGGCGATTGGACTTTCATTCCATACTTTCGGCCCGACATATCGTATGGATTGTTAGCTTATCGTACTACGGCAGAAAGCGGGAACTAACTGACTGTTGCTACGAGTTTTAATTGAATATGTTTTGGACCGAAACATATCGTCAAATGCAGATGGAAGAGCACCTTGATGATATTTACACATAATTACTGCTACATCGTGTTTGAATATATCTTTTATTGTTAATAAATTATGCCGTCTCATAAATGGTAAAATATCGTCTTCTCTAGCTAGACCGAAGGACAAGCAAATGAATTTATTGCAGATATTTTACAATTGACTAAATATAGCTAAATTGCCATGGAACCAATTAGTAATGCAGCATCTGATGTGGCTTCGCATTAACGAATGATAAATTACTAATAAAGCGTTTTTATTAAGGAAAGGCTTCACTCTAATTACGGCGCCCAATGTAGCTCTTAATTTGTTTTTTAAAGATAGCATGTGATCTTTCCACGACAAGTTTTCATTGATAACTGTTCCCAGAACTCGGATTGACGATACTCTTTCTATTGGTTTGTTTCTAGTCACTAAGTTTAAGGCACATGGAGGAGGTTTTGAGTTTACAGTCATAAAGTACACACACGTGGTTTTACTAGCGTTGAGTGAGAGCTTATTGGCAATTAACCAGTTATCAACATTATGTAATTCTTGATTGCCTTTTTCAAAGATTGATTTAGCATTATTACCACTTATCAGAATGCTCGTTCGTTAGCAAATGATAAACTGGTTCCATTTTTTAAACAGTTGGGGAAATCATTGACGTATATAATGAACAATAGGGGCGGGGAGCCAAGAATAGAACCCTGAGGAACGGAAAAGTTAATTGCATTGATATTGTTAGAAGCATGGTTGTTAAAACAAACTTGTTGGGTACGTCCAGTAAGGTAACTTTCAAACCAGTCCAAAGCTGTACCTCTGACGCCATAGTGCTCGCGTTTATGCAATAGAATTTTATGGTCAATCGCTAGAAAGATGCCCAGAATCGTAAGTTTTTTCTCAAATGCTGCTGTAACCCTGTCAATAAGCAAGCAATTAGCGTGGGATGTAGAATGACCCTTCCTGAAGCCAAATTGGGAACTTGAAAATAAATTGAAGCGACTTAAGAAGGAATACAAACGTTTATAAACTATTTTTTTTTAATCTTTGAAAAACTAGGGAGCAAGCTGATAGGCCTGTAGTGGTCAGGATTTTCGAGTCACCCCTTTTGTAGACAGGTACTAATTTAGCATGCTTAAAGGAGGAGATAAATTTACCCTGACAAAGGGATAGGTTAAAGATATAGCTTAGGACGTTAATGATACAATCGGGTAGATATTTTAAGGCGGCAGAAGGCATTTCATCCCAACCTGCGCTAAACTGTAAGGATGTTTCATTAATATGTTGCTTGAGTTCAAAAGGTGATGTAAGGTATAAGAAAATTGAACAAGGGTTGGCCGAGGTTAGGTATTCTTTAAAATGTTGAGAAGATTTTGGGAGTTGGTGTACCAGGTCAACAGCAATGTTTGATAAGTGGTCATTAAATCCATTAGCTATGAATGTTGGATCACAAGTCATTTTACCGTTAAAGCAAAAAGTTGATGCGGCACTGCCTGATCTACCCCTTCCAAGAAGATTATTAATGCATTACCAGGTTTTCTTCACGTTATTATGCGAATTCTTAAATTTTTGTAAGTAAAATTTTTTCTTCTTTACGCTTATCAGATGGAAATATTGGTTTCTAATTTTTTGATACCGAGTTTTAGAAGCTTGGTCATGTCTCGAAAAAAACTTCTTGTATAGTCTATCTATTTTTAACATGAGACGTCTCAATTCTAGATCATACCACTCACAGCATTTATTACTTTTAGCAGGTTTTGTTAAAGGAAAGTTTTTATCAAATTCATAAAATGATAAATCGTGTAGCATTTTAAAGCAACTATCAGGATCAGTACAGTAAAAAATATCGCTAACATCAGCGATTTCTAGTGAGGACTTGAATTTTTGAATGTTGCATAGGGCAAAAGATCTAGTTTTAGGTACACTGCAAATTTTTAATTTACCTAGCTTACTTACACACTTGTAAGACTAGTAAATGATCTGCAACACAATACACAATAATGCCACTCGTAATATTAGTTACCATAATATTAGTCCAGATATGATCAATGGTAGAACTATGGGAGTCAGTAATTCTGGTAGGTTTATTAATGAGAGGGTAGAAGTTGTTGTTAAACATAGCATCAGTGAACATTTCAGTATTTTTGTCCAAGAGGTTTAGCAAGTTGAAATTAAAGTCTCCCATTATAAAACATTTGTTTTTGGTTTTACTTATTTCAGTTAGTACCATATTCAAGTTTTGAAAAAAGCAGGTCAGTCTCAGGTTATCATTCTGAGGCGGTCTATAGACAGTGCCACAAATCAGCCTTCTGCCTTCAAATTGAATAGTGACAAACAAAGATTCAAAGGATTTTTCATGCATGAGCGATAGTTCAGGACAGGGGGCAAAGATAAAGTTCTGTTTTATGTACATTCCAACACCACCACCTCTGCTGACAACTCTGGGGTTAGAAATATACACATACCCATTTAAATTTTTATGTTGGCCAATTGTGTGAGACTTTTCCCACGTTTGAATAACTGCAATTAAATGTGGTTGAAAGTCTAGGCCAGATATTAAACTTTCAAATTTGCTGAAATTGTGAGGATTTATCAATGACCTTACATTAACGCATATTGTTGAGAAGCTCTCTTCATTACTGTACCTGCTATTCAGTAATGCATTAGCTTGTTGAACAGAGAAATAGGTATCAATCTGGTTATTTTGTACTATATTATCATCAATGTCATTATCAGAGTCAAAGCAATGTTACTTCTTGTAATAAGCGTTAATTTTTGCATAGTGATCAATGACTGTGAATCCAGGGCCTTGCATAGATTGATTAAGAGAGTTCAGTGAGTCAAATATGTTCGCTAAATATGTAACGTTTGCCATAAACTTTTCTTGACTAAATTTTTCCGCCAAAGCCATTTTTTTAAGTTTCTTCAAAAAGGTGATTATTTCTTCTTGTAGTTCAACAACTCGCTTTAAAACATGACCACATGATAACCAACGCACCTCTATATGCAACAGCAAAGTGGTGTGGTCGGCGCCCATCTCATTGCACGAGCAAGAAAACAAACGTTGATTAAGAGGTCTTGCTTTTATGTAGTTCACGCATTTAACAACGGAATCTAGCGTATTATGCAACGTTTACGACAGAGTTTTTGCTGCTAGTGCTTGTCTGTGTAGAAAGCAATGCGTCCATGTTACACCTGGCACTTTGTCTTTAACACATTTCACCACTCCACAGTTGACACCGGTATTTGCTGCTGCTCCATCTGTACAAATTCCAACACATTTATCCCAAGGCATTTCATGCTCGTTAAAGAAAGTGTCAAGGCATTGAAAAATGTCCTCTCCTTTAGTATGTAAAGGCAGAGCTTTACAAAACAACATATCTTCTAATATTTCCTCATTATTAACGTATCGAATAAATACAGATAGCTGCGGTTGGCTAGCAACATCCGTAGATTCATCTAATTGAATTGCATAGAATGGAGAAGCTTTTACTTGTTTCACAATTTGGTAGAGGACATCACTTGACATATCTTCAATCCTTCGCTTTACGATATTGTCTGACAAAGAAATAGAATTTAATTTTTCACTTTTTCTATGTCCTATCATTACTTTTACGACTTCTTTCATTACGGGGAGTATTAGCTTTTCTCCGATTGTATGTGCTTTCTTTTGCTTTGCTATTTCGTAAGATGCGAGATAGGAAGCATAGACAGCAGGTTTATTTACTGTCGTGAATGCTTTCATAACGTTTGCTTGTGATGAGAGTGCTTGTAATTTACTTCGAAAATACTCTATTGGTTTATCGACACAAGCTGGATGGTTTGTTTTCAAGTGATGAAGAAGTTTATTCTTCTTCAACGATTCTTTGAAAAGAACTTTTTCACAGACAACACATTTAGGTTTTCCATTGACCTCCATAAAACCAAGTTTTAAAAAAGCTTCATCATCTGTTCGTTTTCTAGTATTTTTAGCAGCCATTTTGATTCAGTTTAATTCTAATTAATTTAGAAATATATAAAACAGTAAAAATTAGTGTTCCTATCAAAAGAATAAATAACATCTTGTTATACCAGATTACGTATTAGTGAATAAATTTCTTCTTAGAGTTCTGTCGAGTTTTGTGGGATTATACTATATTTGCTTTGACGATAAATATATGCCTAACATGCTAGAATTTTACTTCCAACTTTGTTTCGCTTCCATCTTACACGATAATCGAACTCTTGTGAAAGGCAATTATTTGCATGCAAACTTACCACTGAACTTTCCTTCCTTGAACTCTTATAAGACAATTACTTTTCTTCCTTGAACTCTTGTAAGACAATCACTTTTCTTCCTTGAACTCTTATAAGACAATTACTACTGACAACCACGTGTCGCACAACTTACTGAGCTCTTCTTTAGTGAACTGTCACACGCTCTGAACAATAATTATGCAACCGTCTTCGAGAATATCCCGAGCAATAAAGAGAAAAATATTTAGAGCAAGAGCAAAATCTCGCATCGGCTGATACCTGTCGCAATTGTCATTTAAAAAAACTTTCCAATAAACCAGTTACGGGTAATAGTAACGAAATTCAAAATATTTCAAAGACTAGTTATAAAAGTATTAAGTTCATTGTTACAGTCTGAAGGAAATTTTATTGAATGTCGAAAGGTTTCGCTACATACAATTTTTCCAAAATCTTTTATTCGTTAAAGAATAGGCGACCCCAGAAAACAATTACTCGACCCCACTCGGGGTCGCGACCCATAGTTACCCTCACTGCTGAGAACTGCTTAATTAAGGTACCCTCACTGCAAACCAGATCTTTTTTTTTAGCGTAGCCCACGCATTTGCACTAGTGCAAAACTTTTTTGGACGTTGACTAAAGAAGACCAACTGCAGTATCTTCTACAACTCGTTTCTCAGCACCAAAAAAAATTTCCCAAACTGCTAAAGAACACATTAAGTGTGCAACAATGATTGACTTGTTCCCATGAAGCTATTATTATAAACAGAAAATATCTTCCTTCTCATGCTGGGAGTCTCATTAGAGCCTCAAATGTGAACCGTCTTTACCTGTATGATATGAACTTGATTCATAGCAACAGAACAAGGCTGGTGTTGTGATTACAAAACCTTTGCATAACGTCAAGTAAAAAACTAGCAAGCAAATAATTTTTGCAATATGAATATTTCAGTGTATTTTTGGCATGCACTTTGAATTTTTATAAACTTGAAAATGAAAAAAAATCTTGATTCAAGTTTTTTAACTTCTTTAAATGATGGTGCTTATCATGCTGATAAAAATGAACTTAAACATCCAAGTTTGCATAAAAAACTTTGGAATTGCAGGTAATTCAAGTTTTCAGGTTTTCGTCCAAAACATCAAAATTTTAGGGGGCTTGGGGAACCCCCAATTATCAATATTTTTTAAAAATATTTTACACATGATGTTTTTATAGTGAATGAAATGTTTTGGAAGGATAGCCCATAAAACTTGAAAAAATAAATTTTTTCCCCATTTTTGAAGCATCTTGAAGCATATACCTACATTATTTCGTGAATTCTGAATGATTATATTGCAGTAGGCCTATAAGCAAATTAGTGTCATAATTACATCACAATATGATTTTGAATATAAATGTGGTGGCTTCCAACTGGGTGGTGCATTGTTTTGAAATTCCAAAGGTGTCGCAAACGTGCTTTCATTAAGCCTGATTGACACTGGCGTGGTTATCACGTCATATGACGCTGCTTACGCGATAGTGACGGCCAATTCACACTGAACGATTTCGTGCGATGACGATGTGTTAGAAACGACAGCCCAACAGAAAAACTTGCTTTGAACGATGTTCTGACAAAGAAGAACCAAGTTCTACTTTATCGTTGTTGTTCAGCACGTTGGGAGCGCTTTGGCTTGGTTTTGTCAAATAATTTTCAGATATATTTGGGATTTTGGCTTCAAAACTTGATTTATTTTGTATTTCGAGAGGATGTTTCAAAATTTTTCTTTTGCCTACAATAACTGAAAAAATGAGTAACCTAGCATTAATTTGCATTGCATGAAAATGTGAATTATGTTGGTGGGCTAATTTTCATTAAATTTCAAATAATAAGTAAAGCCAGAAAATTGTGCGACAATTAAACTTTTGAAAGGTTTCATCAACCATGCCTAATTTTCGTTTACTTTTTCATCAGTGGATTTGCCAACTCTTAAATTAAAGCATCTGCAAAGGTTATGTGTGTTGGCTAATGAAGCTTTAAAATCGATGGTAATCAGAGTAAGCCCAGCAGAGTAACTTTTGCAAACTGTCCATTTTGAACCTTCTTGGGACCAGCGAAAATTAGACCAACTGCAAATTAATCTAGATGAGAATAGAAGAGATGGAAGTTACAAACTTGTTTTACACATATGTTATAAACAATTTCGTTTTGTTCGTAGCTATTGACTGAAAGAAACAAATTTTTGTAGTTTTAAATAGTGCAATAAAACTTACTAGCAGGGATGGCTATTGCATCGAAGAGCTTCTGCGATATTTGTAACGACTGTCAAACTGCGATGTGATGTGCTATGTGATACTTCACCTAAACTGCGGATGCGATTTTTGTTGCGATTATCTAAATTTTTTTGATGCGATTTTTTGTGTTGGCATTTGCAATTGTGCAATTTTTGATTTTTTCGAGCAATTTTGAATTCTCATATTTTACAAATTGTCACGTTAGAGCAAAAACTGTGTTACCGGTAGTTGTTTTTTGGTGAAATTGAGTTTTTAGCACCAAGTTGTTCTGCTGGGTCAGTGCTAACGCCTGACACATTTTTTGGAGAAATATATTGATGTTTTCGCTAGTTATGCTCCAGTTTCTAAAATGCGTAAGTCAGCGCATTAAATTGACAATAAATCATAAAATAACACAATGCATATGATGAAACCATTCAGTCTTTCGTCTTGTTATTTTGTTGTGGCACAGCAGTAAATACAAACAATCACATGCGTTTTTTTCAAAACACAAAAAAATGGTTTATGCAGTTTTTGCACAAACGAGATAAAATTTTTTTTACAAACGGTCAGTATCATCCCACAAGTTTTGTGTAACATCGTAAAACATAAAGAGTACATGCAGAAGACAGAAGTTGTTCTATCTTAATCAACCTCAAAACGCATCCTTAAATCATTTAGCACATATTTCAAGCTCGAAAAGACGCTGTTGACAGAAATTTGTGTCACTGGCAACTGCACCGCTATTCCAGCAATCTTATCGAGGTTCTTGTCCGTGCCTGCTAACACTAACCTATTTGATGAAAGTCGTCAGGGACTGTACCTACCTAGAATAAGACTGCAGTATCCGCGACACATAGCAAAATCTTCCAACCTATGTGCAAATTGCGCATCTTAAGTTAACTGATGTGGGGAAATGTTTTTTTAATTTTAACTGATCATCTTGCTGAACCACAACTTTTCTTAACGACTACCGATTGCCTTCCGACTTGACGCTAACCCGGTCATTTTATCTTTTTTATGTTTTGAAAATCATTCTTTCAAATTTTATTCAAGTCTAAAACCCCATGCTCGCAGAAAAAATTCTTAGTTTGGTTGACACATTTCTGTAAATGTGCAGACTGCAGAATGCAAAACCCGCAAAAATTTGAAATAAGTCACTTGCTCATGTCTATTGTGAATAGCTATCAACTATGCCAAGGATGGGCAAACTACAGCCGCGAGATCATTTTATGCGGCCAGTGAGCACTTACAGAAATATAAGCCTTGCTTCTTAGACCTTTTTGTAGAGATGGCATGGGCCGCTAAGAGACCCGCTAACAAGCCATTAACCGATCTTTTTAGTGGTTTGCTAATGGCCCAGTTCTATCTTTTGTTTCTAATTGAGCCGCTACCAATTTTCGAAATCCTGCAAATTTTCGAAATTGGAACATCTGCGCAGACGTGAGGACCTTTTTTGCCTGATTTAGAGTGGAAATTAAGACATGTGCGGTGCGACCCTTTTTATTTTACTCTACCAATCAGTGCAGCCCTCGGCTTCAAAATTTTTTGCATATGGCCCTTCGTGCGAAAAGTTTGTCCACCCCTGAACTATGCGATCCCAACCAAGCTTTTGCGCATTTTATGTTGGAAAATGGTTTTACAGTACTTTCATTTTTATTTTTATTTGGAAAAACACTGAAATATAGAAAAGAAAAAACTACACTGACGAGAAAAGTTAATTAAGTACACAAATGAGGTTTTTCCTGTGAGAGGCTGCGAAAAGAACATAAGTACAACCCCAGATAATGGTTGTCGAGTCTGCAGCCTCTCACATTCTGATAACGTAATTAATACGTTATTAGACATAAAACATACAGGTGAAGACACATAAACATATAGTTAAATAATTAAGCTTACAACTTGCAGCAGTAAAAAAAAATTTGAAAATAGCTTTGAAAAAAGCTGTTTTTGCGTTAGGCTTCAAGAAACCCTCTGTCATAACTCTTTGAGGGCTTTGAGAAAAGCTTTTGTCCCAGTAACTCTTTTTGAGTAGCTTTGAAAAAAGCTGTTGTTCCAGAAGCTTTTTGTGACGCACTCTTCAGTGGGTAATCGTGTCAAAGTGGAAACGAGAAAGCAAGGTCTGGTGATTCATAAATATCAGTTTCGGACGGCAGTGAAGCGATAGTTACATCAACAAATCCATTCAAGCACGGGAAAATCACGCGCACTTCTGATTGGACAAGTCGTGCGAACCTAAATTCTACTTGAACAGTTTAAGAATATAGACAAACTCTTTCTGTTTGCATGGATTAGGTCGCAGTACTTTGATGTAGCTTGCTTCGAGCAGACTAAGATGGAAAGGGCTGGGCGCAGTGTACAGAAAAGAGAATTGATCATCGTTGTAATTGGCAGCACATTGGTCGTTTTCTAATAAGTGTTGTCCAATTATGGATTTGTGGCTTTACGGACTGTATTTGTCTCCAGATAAATGCTGCCTGCTAGTCAGAAGGATGTTCTAACTGCCATTCAAAAGAGTTCCGTCATCTATGAGTATAAGTGCCACTGTGACAGTCGGTACATAAGTAGAACAGCTCAACGACTTCGAGACCGCATCAAGCAGCATGTTCCGAAATGGCTACGACAGCACACAGCCTCCCAGCGAGTGCAACCTAACCTAGCGTGCAAACGAAATCAACCCTCTCCAGATGGTGACTCGCAATTGGACAACACTTATTAGAAAACGACCAATGTGCTGCCAATTACAACGATGATCAATTCTCTATTCTGGACATTGCGCGCAGCCCTTTCCATCTTAGTCTGCTCGAAGCAAGCTACATTAAAGTACTGCGACCTAATCTATGCAAACAGAAAGAGTTTGTCTATGCTCTTAAACTGTTCAAGTAGAATTTAGGTTCGCACGACTTGTCTAATCAAAAGTGTGCGTGATTTTCCCGCGCTTGAATGGATTTGTTGATGTAACTATTGCTTCGCTGCCGTCCGAAACTGATATTTATGAATCACCAGACCTTGCTTTCTTGTTTCCACTTTGACGCAATTACCCACTGAAGAGTGTGTCACGAAAAGCTTCTGGGACAACAGCTTTTCTCAAAGCTATTCTCAAGTTCTGTACCGCCAACCAATTATTAAAAAAAAAAAGAAAACGATTATATTTAATACCACATAGGAAAATTTACTTCATCAAAGTTTTGATTTTTTTACTAAAGGATTTTACGCTTAATTCTCGAATTGATTTAAACTCTGAAGGCAAATCATTTCATAGTTTACAACCAGTGAATTTTATTGATCTTTGTGTGGTAGATTTGGTACAATGGAAATTTACTGCCCAGTTATCATCACAAGCAAACCTGGTTGGATACTCGTGTATTTTCGAAGGTATAGTAAAATAATCCTTAAAACAATTTGGCAGAATTTTCTTTTTAAAACTGAACATAAGTTTCAAGACTTCTGATTTATAAATGTCATCTAATCTCAGTAAGTTTAATTTGTCGTATAACGGAGAGATTTTTGTTTTGAAAGGCAATTTAGTGATAATTTTGACAATGGAATTTTGTTCAATTTGAATATGGTTAAAATACTTAGCTACGGTATTGCCCCATGATGTGACACCATAGTATAAAAGCGGATGGACAACACTATTATACACATTTATTAATATAGATTGAGGGGCGTGGTGTCTTAATTTGGCAAGGATTCCTCTTGCTTTGGTTAGTTTTTGAATAACATATCTCGTGTGTTCCTCCCAGGTCAGCTTGTGATCTACCATGACTCCCAAGTACTTAATAGCATTTTTCTTTGGTAATGTACCGTTTAAGGAATCAATACAAAAGTCATTATTAGATTTATTTTTCACATTGGAGCACAACACGCAATTTGTTTTTGAATAATTTAGCGTAAGTCTGTTTGAATTAATCCAATTTTCAAGTTGAAGAAACGAATTTTCACATTTACTTTGCTGGAGAGTTTTTCAGTATTCACATCAGTACAAAGCAATACTGAGTCATCTGCATATAATACTGTTTTAGATTCACACGCATTAGGCAGGTCATTTATGTAAACCAGGAAGAGAAAAGGCCCAAGCATGCTACCCTGCGAAACTCCGACTGAGATAGGCAGCAGGCCAGACGAAACCTGCTCCTCCCTGTTAACTGTATACTGAAAGCGATTAAACAGGTACGAAGTAAGCACATTGTGAGCAGTACCTCTGACACCATGGTGTTCAAGTTTATCTAGTAATATCTGGTGGTTAACACAGTCGAAGGCTTGGGCAAGATCTTAAAAAATTCCACAAACTGTTTTGGTGTTGTCAAGTTTGTTCTGTATAATTTCATTTAAGTATGTAATAGCATTGTTTGTTGAGTGTTTTTTTCTAAAGCCAAATTGACAATTTACAAATAGATTATATTTTTTCCAAAATTTGGAAAGATGTTTATGCAGAATAGTTTTGATTATTTTATTAATTGGGGACAAAATGGAAATTGGCCTATAGTTCCCTAGATTGATCTGCCTTTATGCAAAGGAATCAATTGGGCAATTTTCAGCACATCGGGGTAGATTCCAGATACAAAGCTTTTGTTAAAAGAATCTGCAAGGTACTCAGCTATTAAAAATTTTGCTTCTTTAATTATGCGAATCGGTATGTCCAAGTAACCAGGGGATTTGTGATCATTTAAGCTGGAGATAATTTCAACAATTTCATATGCGACGGTCGGCTGTAGAACAATAGAGGACAGATTATGCTTACCAAGAAATTTCAAATGATTTTTGCTTTGGTCATGGTTGATTGATTTAGCAGCAAGTTTTTCTCCGATTGTAGCAAAGTGCTGATTCATTTTGTTGCAAATTTTTTCGGGAGA
The DNA here is from genome assembly GCA_964006365.1 of Trididemnum miniatum. NCBI lineage: Eukaryota > Metazoa > Chordata > Ascidiacea > Aplousobranchia > Didemnidae > Trididemnum > Trididemnum miniatum. The sequence continues at coordinate 32,866,500 of OZ023234.1, read as the reverse complement.
AGTAAATGTTTGATCGTCGACTTTTATAGTCTGTGGCAATATAGATTTTGGTTTCCCTTTTCTAAGTAGTAAGTTCATGTAATTCCAGGTGATTGAGGAATTACTAGCATTGTGGAATGAGTTTGCGAAGTATTCCTGCTTTGTTTTTCTTTTAATATGCATTATTTTATTTCGGTACGTTTTGTATTCATTGAAGATGCTAGGATCCCTATTTTTTAAATATTTAGCGTATAGCTTATTTTTGCATTTTATCAATGCAAGGATGTCAGGGGAGATCCAAGGGTTCTTGGCCATTTTATATTGCCTTCGACTTTGGATTTTTTTTGGAAAATGCTGGTTGGTAAGACCACTAATTAAATTACGAAGTTTTTCAAGATCATTGCTGTGTAACATATCAGGTGAAAGTGAAGCATCATCCAAATCACTTAAAAAGGGTTCAATGCTTTCTTGTGTAATACGTCGAATGTACGGTCGTTGCGATGTTTTGATAGTTGGGGCACAACAGTATTTTACGCAGAGAGGCAGATGATCAGAAACATCTTCTTGCAGAATAACAGCGGGTACATCGCTAACAAATGTGGTGTTAATGTAAACGTGATCGATAATGGAACTACAGGTTGTACATATTCTTGTCAGTTTGTTAATAAGTTGCAAGCAGCCAATACAATTAATGTGATTGATATAATCAGCAATGTGTTTAGATGTATCCATTTTATTATAGTGAATATTTAAGTCGCCCAACACTAAATACTTTTGGTTAGTTTTGAACGATTTCATAATGCTTACAAAAGCATCTTCGAAGGTTCTTAAATCACTAATAGTGCTATTGGGGTGCCTATAAACGGAGCCCACTATTAAAGTGTCATTATTTGCAAGTGTTCATTCAACCCAGACATCCTCACAACCATTTACTTTGATTTTCGTTTGGGATAAAGGTTGACATTTAGTATTGTCAGTCATATGAATAGAGGATCCACCTGCGCTAGTGTTAGAGTTGCAGTAGTATAAGTTATAGGCGGGCAACTCACAAAATTTTACTTTGCTGTCAGTTCACTTGAGAATGAAAACTTGAGTCATGAAAAAAAAATCAAAACAGCTGTGACTATTTGCTCTGCTGGCTTTCTGTCCATCTCTTCGCGCTGCGTGAGTTTGCACTTCTAAAGTACCAGTTCCATTAAATCTACCCTCAAAATCAAAGTAATATCAATACAATGGTGTAAAATGAAAATTGCCGTCCTGATGAAACTAATTTTGCAAAATATCCGAAGAATGAAAATTGTTTTACCAGAAGTTGTAGGACGCCACCATGCAGGTCTTAAAACAAAGTATTTTATTTGATGGACAGCTTGTTTTAGTGATGAGGTCGATTAAATTTCACTGCCACAAAATGATAAAATAGTTGCTTCACTCTTTCGAAGAAATGGAGCTGAGAACAATGGGAAGCATTTTGCGATTACTGATATGATTTTTTTTATGTGTATCGATGCGATATTTTTGAAAAAAACGTTCGATTTGATGCGATTTTGATTGCGATGCGATTGCCATCCCTGCTTACTAGACAATAACAGGGTTTTCTGCTGGTACCAGTGCCAATCTGCAAGCAGTGCAAATGCCGCTATGTGTATCCATTGGAAACAATCGTATCAGACTGACATTTGGAAAGTGCTAGGCACTTGGAAATTTCCGATCGTTGTCGTGTCGTTTGCCGGTGTGAATCTGGCTTTAGCGTTTGCTGTTATTGCGTAAAATCGAAAACAAAAAATTAAGTTTATGCAATTTAGTTCTGAAAGCACTAGCATTGTTACGAGTTGAACCTAGTGTGGTGTTACTTGTACCATGACATCCTAGACATAGAGGAATGCAAACGTTTTTAAATTGTCTGACAAAATAGAAGCCTTTGTAAGAAAATTTTTTTCTTGTAGTGTTTTGACGTATTCGATAATTGTGGCCATGAATACTTTCCTTTTTGCAAGCTGATCTAGCTGATCTTTCCATTGTTTCTCTACCATTAGTAGTTTCAAACGCAGCTTCTGAACATTTGAATAGACTTAGGACAAGTTTCAAGCAGTATTTTACCAGTGATTTTTCTTCCTACGCCTGCATAGAAATCCATTTGTTCCTTCAATGTTTAACAGACCTGAAAAAAAGGAATTTATTCACTCTCTTGCAACAAACCTTGAAATCCAGAATGGATTGAGGCTCACGCAGATCCCATTATTTCAAAAACAGCTCTCTGTGTTTTGATTCCTGCTACTACTTCTTGCATGTGCGAGGCTGGTTTTTCTGCTGTGGCAGTTTTAAAAACAAAATTTTGCTCGAAATTTGATATCGAACAAGAAATGCGAGTTTCGTTATCAAACATCGCTTTACGATTTGGAGGTGCTTTGCCGAAACAAAAGAGCAATTACGTCGGATTAAGTTCAACTGAATAGCAATGTGTGAAACTGTAGTGAAGCTGTGCGTCATTTGATTTTTTGCGAGATAAGTGTACCCTGAGTTTAGATTAACTTGGGGTTTTGGACAAAAATATTGACATATCCCGATTGGCAGTTTGCACTCCTTAAACAAAAGCTTTCTTGTGGTCAGGTTGACCCCTTGTAGCTTTTGCAGACGAAGCATCAACATCACCTTGTTTAACAACAGGCACACTGGAAGACTAGGAGGCTTTTTGCAATAATGTTTGCTGTGATAGGCTAATTGGCCAAATAAAGGATGTGTTGATGAAGAAAAAGCTATATGCAAGATTCTGCTGAATACTGATGCAGATCATAAGATCAAGGGTTACATCAATCATGCTTTTTATGCAGCTAACTGAAAAACTTTTCCTTTATTATACTCTGTTTTGGGTTGTTGTTTGCTAGGAAGTCCATCATAGGCGCACCCAGCGTATTACAAAGGGGAAGGGAGGTTCAAGAAAAAAACTTCGATTCTGCTCTTAGGAGCGGATCCAGAAAATTTTGGTGGGGGGGGATGAAATTTTGAATTAGGTGAAATGTTGACTAAATAAAAAGATGTTAGACCCAAAAAAGACGTAAAAAGCTCTTTGAAAAACGTTTTCATTTTTTACGGCGTATTCAGAAATTGTTTCAGTGAAGGAGCACTAAACTTTGACATGTTTTCAAGCCTATGTTTTTTTGGCAGAATTATTTTCAAGCATATTGAGAATAAAAAAGGCTCTAGGGGGGTCCAGGGCATGCTCCCCTGAAAAATTTTTGTAAATTTACATACTATAGTGGCTATTTCGGTATATCATATACTTTTTGAACAATTTTTAGGTAAATTTTGTTTGGATTTTTTACCCTTATGTCTTTCGATTATGCATGCTTAGGGTATGAGGCTTATTGTAATCGAAAAGGTTGGAAATTATGGAAAAATTGTATTTATCAAAAACATGTTTGAAAAAGGCTGATGGGGGGATGCATCCCCACATCGCTCCCTGGATTCGTCCCTGCCCGCACCGATAACAATGTCTTTTACCACTACACCTACCAGCCGATTTGGCTTCAGTATGATGTGGGGCAAATTCTGTCAAAGCTGTTTTATAATAAGCACGTACTGCACTTGCACATTTTGGACACTTGACTTTAAAAACCAGGATTTGATTTCAAAAGGGGTGGATCCCCCAAACCCCCTCCCAGGTGCTCCACTGAAGTGCATTTTCGCATTTGTTGTGATTAAATACAATCACCTTGCACAAAAACCAGGTTACTTTACTTCGACAAGAATAAAAATTCCAAAAATTGACAATTTTGCTGATAACTTAAAAAGTGAAGAGTTTAGGCTCATAGTTCCTCTTGAAGTGGTGCATAGACTCGGGTATTAGGGTGGCTCGAAAAAATTTTTTAAAAAAGAGCCCCCTAGATTGTTGCCAAATGTAGTAAAACTAACTTTAAAACCGATTTTGGCTCGTTGCCACTTGAAATGTACCAGCAAGTGACACTTAGTGGTCAAAAATGGTAAAAAATTTAAAAAATGTAACTTCTAAACTCCATGTCGTAGAAAGCTGATTTGGGTGTCAAACGAAGCAGCATTAATAAGTTTATATTTACTTTAAAAGAACATTTTGTGCTATTTTGCTTAGAAAAAAGTTTTTTCCAAAAATCACAAAAAATGTAATATTTAACGTCGAAACAGGCCTTTTCTGAGAACTATAGCTGCAAAAAATCTATTTTCATCACTTTTAAGCCAATTTTCTTAACTTTTTTGCAGTTGAAGCAAAGAATTCGATTACGAATGGTCCTAGAAATTTATTTTCCAAGCTTTGGAGAGTCACACAATTTTCTGATAAACAAGTGTACAGTAGTCCCACGCAGCATAAAATCACAAAAATGTCATGAAGTTTCACCATATCATAAAATTTGGGTAGTATCGTAACAAATTTTCAAATCTGCTGTACCCGTTTATTGTTTTGCTTCTTAAAATTTAACTCATGTTTTTATTTTATATATCATTTCGTGTAGTTGTAGACTGCATACAACATAGTTCGCAAAATGGATTATTTGAAGTAACATTCCAAAACTCAACAGGCTTTTTGAGGAATGCTTACTAGTACTGCTTAGCAGATTGTGATGTTAAAGTTTTATGGTTTGCTTTGTGCTAAAACTAGTAAGCTCATTTTGTATACCTTAGGGTGAAAATCATTTTTTACTTCCACCACTGCAAACCAACTTACAATTTTCTACCAGTATTGTACTGTGGATTGGACAGCACATTGCAGTGCTCTTGCACAGATAGACACTGATATTAGTGGGTAGATGAATCAGTAATTTTCTTTAGCAGCCTTTTAACAAAATCATACACTTACTATAGACATAAAATTAGATAAAATTTAAAAATTGAGCCAGTACAGTTATCGATGCTAATGGCTTAGCAGTTAGGGAAAATTTTGCTTGTGTAATTTTGATGTACGAAATTGTCACACATTTTGTATTCAATAAATAGCATTGAAAGTGCATAAAATTAACAGTTTAGCCTTGACAAAGCCACGGAGACTAAGCTCTCATTTAACCTATTCTTTTTTTATCAGAGATTATATACTGCGCAGTGTGCATTCTGAATGATGATGCTTTCATATTTTTTGTTACAGAGGTATTTTGTTGTTGCACAGGTACAGTAATTCAAATTGTTACAGTGTATTTAGGGGGGGTATTGTGCCATGCCCCCTCCCCATTTGACTCGGCCTTTTAATAACAAAGAACAAAACTAATAGTGCCAAGTGACTAAAATATGCTAGACCAAAGGTGGGCAAACTTTTCACACAAAGGACCAAATTTGGAAAAACTTTTGAAGCCACGGGCCGCATGCTGATTAGAAAACAAGGTGAAGACTTTTTCTTTTTGGAGATCACAGCACCATGTACAAATGAAATCTCCAAAATAAAAGGTTTTCACCTCGTTTTTTATTTCAATTTTGCACCGTTGAGGCTAATTTTTTTTTTGAAAATCACTGCCATTTGTGATCTCTAAAGGAAAAAAAGGTCTTCCGCTCAATTCATGGTGGGAGTTTGAGTTTTCGTAAGTGCTGGCAGGTCAGAATAAAAGAATGGCAGGCCGGATTTGGTCTGCGGGTCGTAGTTTGCCCATGCCTGTGCTAGACTCTTTGATAGTTTCTGTAGATTATGACCAGGGGCGGATCGGAGGATGAAAGATAGGCTATGCATCCTCCCACCATCCATTTTCAAAAATATTTTTGATGTATAAAATTTTTCCATAAACTCGAACCCTTTCGATTGCAATAAGCGTTACGTCTTAAGCACTCATAATCAAAAATGTGCGAACAAAATGCATTATATTTGGCGAAGTACTCAGAAGTAGGTCCAAAAAATTTAAACAAAATTTGCCTGAAAATCAAAAAGCACTAACATATCCATTACAGCATGTAAATTTTCAAAATTTTTTCCGGGGTAGCATGCCCCCGGACCCCCTTTGAACTTTTCTTGTTTTTCAATTCGCTTCAACTTTGTTCGGCCGAAAAAAATACGCTTGAAATAACGTGGAAATTATGACCCTCCCCCCCCCCCCCCCCCTTTAGAAATTTCTCGCTACGCCACTGTTTAGCTAATTGATTTTGAATAATATGAGCAAAACATCTTTTCGACGAGTCTGTATGGAAGACCGGCCTTGGCTAGAACCTTTAAAGAACGATGTTTATTGTGCATAAAGAAGAAGCCTTGAGTAGCGAAAAACGTGATAAAAATGAACTTTCGTCTGCACAAGCAAAAATTAGCATTTGGTTGGATAGGAACATAAGTGTCCGAAATAATTAGCTGCTCTGCATTTAAAAAAAGTGAAATTATGTAAATAATCTCAACTGAAAAGTGAACCTACGAGTGCTGTTTATAATGTTACATTCATTTTGATTCTTCTTCACTGATTGTACAATGTGACTAAACATGTTTTTTTTTTGTGAATGATTGTTAGTGAGGTTATATGAAGAAGATAACATATTAACATACTATGAAGATACCATTTTAACAAATTTCGAAAGAGGTCCATTTGACTCTTTCTGATTGTTAACAACCAAGCTTAAGTTTTATTATGATAATAATTTTTCAACTGCTGCTATTGTTGTTATCTTTTGCAAAGACTGAATGCTGGCTAAAAAGGATTTAAATAGCAGAAATTCGGTTTGGAACTGCCGATATCTAAGTGAATTCGTTAACTCTTGTATTTGTTTGAGCTGTAGGCAATATTAGCCCTAAGTTTAACTAATATTAGCCATGAATACTGTATGTCTATTGTCTAATGTTCACTTTTTTCTTTGTGCTTTAGCTTTGATGTTTGATTTTTGAGATGCATGATTTTATTAAGTGCCTGGAAAGTTATCTGTAGGGTTAGATCGGATTTATCAAAACAATGTTGCTGGTAAATCCTGTCTAACCTTACATTTGGATTTTTCAAAACCTTTCTCATGATGTTGCTCTTTTTATAAAATGAATACCTTGAATTTTTGCGGTCTAAGTTATTGATATCTCTCCTAAAGCATAAGATCGCCATAAAATAGTGCAAAAAATCATAAAAAAACAGCAGTTTTCAATCTTAAATCATAATAAAAATACCCAGTTTCGGCATGGGACTCCTGAGTGTAAGATATTAAAGTTTTGCGGCGTAATGCTTGTAATGCCTGTTTTGATCATTCTGAGCTTGTAATTATTGCGATGCTTGGCGATGAAAACAAACCAGTCAGAGATATTGCTGTTAATAAGATTATGTCTTTACGTGAAACACTCATTGCTGGCCACACTGACAACTTTAAAGAAACAAGCTGCGAGGAAATAAAAGCTGTAAAGAAGTTCAAGGTTCCATCCATAGGAATGCAATTTCGTATTACCAGCTAGTTGATGCATGCTTAAAGGCTGAGCCTCCTCTTTTACATCATCTAACTAATGATAAGCTTAGAAGTGTTCGACAAAAACCTATGTTCTTCGAGCAGCCCTGCCACAACCAGGCTGTTGAACGCCATGTTAAGTTGGTCACTCAAGCATGCGCCACTGTGGCAGGTTTTGAAGGAAGAGATGGCCTTATACGCCAGATGATGAATTCACGATCTCTCATGAAAAAAAGTCATTTGTATAATTCTTTTGAGCATGTGCAGTCTCTATGAACAATAAAATGACCACAAATTTACGTTTTGGGTGAATAACGTTTTTTCTAAGCAAAATAGCACAAAATGTTCTCTTAAAGCAGATATAAACTCATTAGTTCTGCATAGGTTGGCACCAACATCAGCTTTCTACGACATGTACTTCAGAAGTTATTGAGTTTTCACGATTTTTTCTGATTTCTGACCACTAGGTGTCGGTTGCTGGTACAATTCAATTGGCAACGAGCCAAAATCGGTTTTAAAGTTAGTTTTACTATATATGGCAATGATCTAAGGGGGCTCTTTTTTTTAATTTCAAATTTTTTTTCAGTTGCGACTCACCCTATTGGGCATTCTGATTCTTATGACACTAATTGCGGCTCAATACGACAATTCTACTCGGAAGATAGAGCAATATCTTAATTTGGGGCTACGTCTCTATAGAAACGGGGAGTGTGGGAAGCTAAAATGCAAAAATTGGAAAATTTTTTATCACTGATCTAGTTGTTCGATTTGGCATAAAAAAATTGCTATTACAAAAGTTTGTAAGATGGTCAGTAAAAAAATGTTATACCCTATGATGAGGCTCTGAGCTTTTTGTTCTATTGCAGTAAAATTGTAAAAATTAAAGTCTCACTGCATAAAACAAAACAACTGCTGTTGCAAAAAACGCACGAACAGACTTACTGGAACACATTTAGTTCAGGTCTGGTTTCCACAATATATAGAAATGATGTAACATATAGGTTGCGCTTTTCTCAAAAGCAACTGTTGCGCTTCACTCATTCACTTTCATCCATGAAACTTTATTCCTTGTATACATCTGGCAGCCAGATGTTGTAAACAAGAGTCATATTTGTTCGTAAGCCATGGGTTTTTGACCACTGATTGTTGTGTACCGTAACCATCAAAAGTTTTCCTTAATTATTTGTTTTCTCAAGGTTGTTTTGCTTTTTTCTTCAGTTTTATTGAATAAATAATGGCTAGCAGTGATTTAGTGACTTCTACTTCCCAAATGCCAGGATTGGCCAATTTACCTGGAGGTGACGATGACAGCAGGTAGTGTGCTTTTTTTTTACATGTTAGTACATGGTGGGAATTTACTTTTTATGATGAACTTCTTTATGCCTTGTATAGTTTTTGTCACAATAAATCAAAAAGAGCATTATGGATAGGATGAAATTGGGCTGTGTTTTGGAGACCCAACAATGTAAGTTGTGAGGGAAGGAGGCAAATTCCAGTTTTTGAGATCAAAGCCATGTTGTTTAAAGTACGCTTCAACCCGCTGTACCCTGCTTTCAGCTCTTTCCTGCAATGGCAGGTGGAAGCTTTTCAAAGCAATTGAAAAATAATTAAATTCACTTTCTCTTGAACATTGTTTTTTTTTGTACCTTCGAGCTTGTTATAGCACTTCCGTAGCTTTCTGAAGATAGAAGAATACAAATATTCCCAAAATTTTGCTAACATTGTTATTGATCGCGTTATTAGATTTGTATCTACTTCAAATGGTGTTAACGCTTATTGTTATTGCAGAAGGAAGAACTACATTCGTGAAAGCGACTCGGAGTATGTTAAATTGGCAAAACAGGGAGGAATTAAAGATTTGTTAGCAATAGGAGAGGTAGCTAATTCGTAGAAAACGTACATTGTTTGTAGATTAGTTTTTGATAGGCCTAGATGTCACCTTTTGGTTGCCACGATGATTTCGATGTTATTAATATACACCAGGCATTCAAAATGTATGAAAGATCAGAGTTTTTGTGTTGTTAAAAAAAAAATCAAGTGAAAAAATGTCAGCACGTATGCATTGCGTGTTTGCTTTAGTTTAGAATACCCTAATGCGCGTTGTAGTGGCATTGTCTATGTTTTCGCTTTGTGAATGCATATCATATTAGAGATAATGTGTGCATTGGTTTTGAGATATTAATCGAAAATATTTGAGATTAAGCCTGGGAGTTATTTGTTTTTCGCTATTTCTAATGTGTGTGACTCAATATTTTTCAGCAACCTGAAGCGACTAAGGAAGCTGTTGCTTATCCTAAGTCGGAATGGTTTGGTCATCATGCGATGGAAAAAGCAGATCAACAGAAAATGTAAATATTGTTGTACCAGGTAGTGTGCTGTTGCATGCATTTCCACTAACATTTATCAATATCTTTAAACAGTTGTGCCTTGTGCGTGCTTGCAGTTTTTATGTTGCTTTGTGTAGGTTAGCTCTGTAACGAAATTGCTTTATTTTCTCACTGTTACGAGTGAAACAGTGTTATGAGATAATGTTTTGTATGGGCCTTTGAGGTTGTTGTATTGCAATGTCAATATTGCTACTTCTATATTTCCAGCAAACCCGCCACTTTCTCCCTGTTCTCAACTGCCAGCATACAAAATTTACAGCTGCAACAAAAATTTCTACTGGAGCTCGACCGATATATCGGTCAGCCGATGTTTATCGGCCAATAACGAGGTTGGTCGATAATCGTATTGGCCGTTTTCTACTGATAAATTATCGGCAATCAACAAAAACGTCTTATTTACGATTTTGCTAATAAATGCAAGGTTTTTCGGCGTAGTTGCGCACACACTTAAATGACAAGTAGGACCTTCAAATTTTCACAGTATATGCATATCAATGTGTGGAACAAAAATATGCCCAATAGTTGTCTTTAACCTTTGACCTGGGGTAATATTTTTGACCTTTGTAATACTACCGACCTTTGACCTGGGATAATTGTTTTCGACCTTTGACCTGGGGTCAAAGGTCCAATAAACAAATCTCAACAGTTTTTATGTAGCGTAAGGCTTTTAAACCGCTGATGCTAGAGACTTCAAATTTTCAGGGATGATAGACCTTGATGTGAACTTGTGTTCAGCAAATTTTGGGGGGTGGCGGTCAAGAGGTTAAAGGTCAATTAAAAAGTTTGAAAAAGATCTTTTCGAACGCCAATAACTTGTGAATGGAAACACGTAGGACCTTCAAATTTATCAAGTATATGCATCTCGATAAAGGTAAAAAAATGTTCACAGCGTCAGCCTTGCTACGCTCAGCCAATCCAGGCTAAATTCATTCCAGACTGTAAAGACTCTTTTTTTGCATTGCTTTACCTGGACATCTCGACTTCATATTTTTACTAGGTGGTGCCCTATTTTTAGCAGGCGATTGGCCCCAACCAACGATACCCAGTGGAAGAGCCTATAACTACTAACCCACAACTACAGTTTTTTGAAAAAAATCTTTTCGAAACTTTTGTTATAGTCGAAACATTAATATGTTCACAGTGATTTTCTGCATGTGAGGTCACTTGGGGTCAAAGATCAAATAAGCAAATATGTTGTTTGAGTTATAACTATTGATTAAAAACAGGAACTTGAAATTTACAGGAATGGTGTATCTTACCAGGTTCTTGCATTGTACTGACTATAAACGCTCTATGTCACGTGACTTGGGCTTAAGCGTTAAAAATTGATAAAATTTGCCAGTTTTGTGCAGTTTAAAGCTTTTGAACCGCTGAAGCCAAAGACTTGAAATTTTCAGGGATGGTAGATCTTAATGTGAACCTGTGTCTAACAAATTTTTGGGGGTGGCGGTCAACAGGTTAAAGGTCAAAAAACAAATGTTATCAAAACAGAAGCGAAGTCTTTAGATCGGTTATCGGCATCTGCTAAAAAAATTCATATCGGTCGAGTTCTAATTTCTACTATTTTCGCAAAATATTTTGACATTACAAAGCCAAGTAGAATTAGAACAACATGTATCCGACCCATTGGCATTTAATGGTAGTCCGGTGTAGGCTGCTATTCACTACATAACACGACACTCGTGCATTCTTTCTGTTGTCTCATTTTTTTCATGTTCGTCTTGTCAACCAAGACTATCTTTTTTGTAGAACCATTACGACGTAGATATATAATTGCAGTGGTAATCGTCAAGCATAGAAGCGGTAAATAACCAATTTTAAGTCTTAGTTGTGGCCAGTTGTACGAGCAGAAAGACCACGTAAAATGAGCCGCTCGTAAATAAGCGCTAAGCTACTAGACGTGCTAAAGTAGCTCTAAAGGCAGGCGATTGATCCACTCCTCTATCTCACGAGAAGCTAAATACGCGAAAAATCATTTTCAACAGGATCGCTGCAGCGACTTCAGTATAATGCGCTGACAAAAATCTAATCCTAGGAGGGCATTGATCCCCTGCCCTGCGAGTGGGAGTCATCTCACCAACCCCTACACCACTTCACCGTTGCCGTGTCATCGTAAAATGTTTGTACTTATGCTTTCTTTACGCATCACGTGACTCTCAAAAACGCTGTAGCGGTTTTGTTGAAAATGATTTTTCGCGTATTTAGCTTCTCGTCTCTATCTCATCATTTGGATCATTATTGGGACAAGAAGTTTGTTGCTTGCCAATGTGTAGGCCTACAAGTCATCGCGATTATAATTGTATTAGCAGCAAACCATGATTTGAAATGGGATTTCTCACACATTTGAGTTATGTTGAATTTTTATTTTACTTAGATTGGCAGAACGAAAATGGCACGCTCCTGATTATATGACACAAAGCAAGCCGGAAGTTGCTGAAAAACAGTCGATCGTAAAAAGTGATGCCGCAGATAAGGAGGGAAAACCCCGTCAGTTAACAGCTAGGGAAGAACGTCTAAGGATTCAAGCGAAGTACAACAATAGAGAAGTTCCTTTCCAATCTGATAACCTCTCGTGTTGGGAACGGAAAGATGATCCCCCACTGAGAAGTCGACGTCATAAGTAACTGCAGCCTTAGAAGTAAAATGTAGCGAAATATTCACAACGACAGTGGTTGTAATGGCTGAGATGTCGTTATAATTAAGAGTTGGTAAAGCCATTGTACGTTTTCATTTTTAAAACTAACGCATTTTTCTATTCATTTTTTCTCTTAGGGTGCTCAATGGTTATTAGAACTGTGAAAATCGAATTTTTTTTAAGCAAAACGCACCCAGTTGATATTTTTTAGCATTGTCAAGCATAAAGTAGCTTTTCTGCTTAGCTTTCGTGTTTTTCTATGAAAAGCACTGTGATATTCCAATTTGTATTGCATTTCTGCAAAATTATTTTGATAATCGTCTACTGAATAAAATATATACAAAAAACTTGGACTGAACGTCGTTTTGGTTGTGGGCTGAACAATGTTGTAGTGTATACATTAGGGTGGAGTGAAAAATTTGAAAAAAAAACTCGAAAAAAGTGTAATCCTCAAATCCTGGCATATGGTCTAAAACTTGTTGGAAAGTTTGTTTTTGAAGGGTTGCCCCCGTTTTCCAGCCAATTACCCCCCTAAATGTTATTGTGACTGATGATGCTGGGGGTAATTTTTATACCTCCGCAACCAATGGTTGGAGAGGAGAGTAATGGCATATGGCTCAAAACCTACGGAAAACAGTCAATGTTTACAAAAGGAAGTCGCACAAATAGGCGTCCAGTAAATTTAGTGATTAGGGTGGTCCTTATTTCGGGACTTTCAAATTTGTTATTGCAGACCCTCTCAAAAGTGCTCAATCATGAAAAGAACACTACTTGTAAAATATTTTTGAAAAATATTGTTTAGAGGTTGCTTAACGTTTCTGAAGTCTGACCTTTATTCTCATATTGACTTGTAAAGGAGTACTGATCGAAAACTTGGTTTTGTTGTTTGCACATCCATAGCGTGTTTAGTTTGCTACGTTTTACAACACGAAGCATATTCACCAGACATATATTGTACAGAAAAGAAAGCTGAGTCACAGCAAAATGGAGTATCACAAACCATGAAAAGAGAGTGGTATAGGGCCTAGTCAATGTTTACTTGTTTTGCTCATTCAGTAATGTAAGCATGAGGAAAATTTGTTCTTTATGATCAGCAACCATTTGGAATATAATTTACAATTGTTTTTCATCTTTGGTGATTTTCCCTGAATTTTCTTTATGTGACACGAATGTCCCACGCAGGGTTGGAAATCGATAACGAAAAAATAGAGAATAGTTCGATACGGTATCGTAACTAAAAAACAAAGTAGAGAATTCCAACATTCAATAACGAAAATAAAAGTAGAGATTATTGATCAATCGATAACCACAAATCGATACTTTTCACTGACTCAGTTAACAGCGACGGCGTCATCTTATTTTATGCCAAAGGGGGGGGAGGGGCTTCAGGTTAGGCAAAGTGGAGAATGTCGGTATCAAATGCATAGCATATTATGATAAGCTATTTCAAAACATGAATACCAGAAGATCCTTTTCCAAGATCAAAGATCACTCTTTCTCCCAAGTCCTCTCTACCTATAATCTTGGCCTGTTTCAAACTCTCCCCATATCACACTAAGACTACTGTTAGCAAGTTAGTTCAGCTATAAACTGACAAAAACACACCGCAAGTTCACGACCACTAAACTGCTACTAATTAGCTAAAGCATTATTGTTTTTTTAAATTTTTTTCAGTGACCAAATATCCAGTCCAGCACTCTACTGTACTTCACAGTTCATAGACTTCCCGTCCCAGGTCCAGGTGTCATAGACCAACCTAGCTTATGAAAAGCCTACTGTCATTTCTATTACCCTCACACCTACATTGGACTGCCTGGCCCTAGCCTGCCTTCCACAAAGCGATGCCATAAGTAACCAAACGTTTTCTAGTGTTATATTTTAGAATGGAATCAAAAGTGACAGTGCATACGGAATTTTCCGCAAGCTAACTGCTCTTGTGTGGATGTAAAGTGAAATATTTACCTGCAGCTGGAAACACCACGACAACCAGTTAAAATACTAAAAATAACATAAAAAAGTTTTTGAAAAAACTTAAGTTTTTGAAAAAACTTTTTCAGAAAAAAAGTATCGATTAATGAATATCAATTTCCCACAGTCGATAATGAAAAAAAAAAAACTGGAGAATTTTTGCATTTGATGACGAAAAAGTAGAGAATATCGATTTCTAATCGATATTTCCAACCCTGGTCCCAGGAAAGAACAGCTAAAAATTGCTGTGTTCAACACCGGTTGGTCGAAGGACTATAGCCCTAGGCTGTCCCAAAACTTGATGGTGAGATTACGTTGAAGATCTTGGATGGTCTCGCCTTGGTGTTCTACCAGAGTATCCATCCTTTGTCATGGAGGGTCACGATGTTTGGAGGCTCCAACTCAAGCAGCTACCCCCGAGATCCCCTAAGAAAAAGCGGGTCTAAAAAAGTTAGTTGGTATCCTTGTTTCATAAGCTCTCGCAAGTTCAGTTCATTAACTTGCCAAAGCAAACATGTAGGCCAGCTAAAACTAGTGACTAATCGATGCTAAATAATGATCATAGCGTCTTACTCGGGAAAGTAAAACGCCCCCCATCACAACATTGAGTCTAAAATTATGGCATCGAATTTATTGGTCATGTGAATCTGCTATGATTAAATTGCGTTGATGCACAGATCAGCTCATGATGTTGATGCACAGATCAGCTCATGTAGTAGTGGTGTCTTTTATTTCTGCACCGTCAAAATAAATAAAACACAGCAACATTTGTTTTCAAATACAAACGGACGCAGAAAAAGGAAGCGACAAAACGATCAACGTTGTGACATGCTAGCGAGAGTGAAACTTGAAGATGAGAGGATTAGTAGGCATGGTCGCAACACCCGATTAAACTGAAATAAGGCAAAAAAGAACAAAAGCAAACAAATGACGGCGAGATATAAAAAGACACTGGAGAGACCACAGCTCCAACACCGCTATGACATAGTGCAATGGTAGGAACCATAACAGTGTACGGCATTTCAAGGTTACTCAATATCTTCACAGTGCAACTAGAAAGAACAGAGAGACCCAATCTAACCCCACACCAAGCGCCGTTGAGACCATAGAGTAACCACATAAGGCCTGACATGCAAAGAAACCTACCTAAAGAAATCCTGTCCAGCATGACCGCAGATTTACGACAACTTTCACAAATGAGAAAAAGAGATTTTTTCTCGTAATGAGATAGTTTTTGTTAAGATTTTAACAATGCACTATGACTATGCATCCCATGCAAGAGTATATACAGAGATTGTGTAATAAAAATTGACAAGATCAAGTTGTTTGCAAATCTTGGGGCAAAACTGTTTCAGGAAACTGGTGGTCTCTTAGGATGGCAAGAGCTAATAAACGAAAAAAAAACAAACTAGTATCCTGTTTGAGAGGGAGCCGAAGGCATAGCAAGAAGAACCGAGTACATTTTGGCATGCAATAGATCTTGCCATCTCACCAAATCTAGGCCTAATAGCTAAATACGAATGTCCAAAAGCGACGGTGGGTTTGAAGTTAGGTGAAGTCACAGGGCTCGATGTACGTTACCTGAAAAAAATAGCAGAAAGCAGTTTTCTGTTCGAAACAATTTAACCTATGCAGGCAGGGTTAAGGAAGAGCTAGTAACTATTTAAAAGGAGCTGTTTTAAATTTTTTTTGAACGCGGCGATTGTCTTAGATTCTCTAATAGGTAGCGGGGTATTATTCCATGTTTTGGGACCGGTATATCTAATTGATTGCTGACTGACAGCACTACGACAGCTTATTGGGATTACGCGACTATTGCTTCGAGTTGTAATTGAAGTAGACTTGGATTGAAAAATAGGATTGAAAGCCGATGGTAGAGTACGGTTATGGAATCTAAACATAAGTACAGCCATTTCATATTTAAATATATCGTTAATTGTTAGTAAGTTATGCTGTTTCATCAGTGGCACGACGTCTTCATTACGGCTTAGCCCTAACGTCAGTCGAATAAATAGGTCTTGTTACACAGTGCTCTATCTTGTCGTCTCGTGATACCTAACAAAGAACTATGTAAAAAATTGTCTGTAAATATAATTATGGTAGTAGATCGAAACTGTAATGTCTTCCCGTGCAAGCAGGTGCCGTTTTTGAGATATAACCATTTGAATATTGAAAATTTTAAAGCGGATGAATATTAATGCGCTTAAGCGCATCACTGCTTTTTCGTCATTAGGTGTTGCCGTGTTTAGTTTTTAAATGTTTCTTGCTCAGTGTTCGATAACATTTCACACTGAAGTAGAAAAAAATATCTAATACATTGATTTTTAAGTTAAATTGTAAGCTGAATTTAATTATTTTTGTTTAATTTTTAAATGAAGTGACAGCATTTAACTCATAAAAAATCAATTTATGCAAGTTAAAATTTGGAAACATGTTCTTATCAGCTGTTCGTCATAGTTACGCCAAACAGCTGATCAAGGTAAAACAACGAAATAGTGGAACTGGCAGTCTACAAGTGCTAGTGGCACAAACTGAGGTAGGTTTAACCGCTGAAGTGTAGAGATTGGTAAAATTAAAAAGTTGGAGCGGTATTATTAAACTTTTTTAAAAGTCAGTTAGCCTAGCTTATCGAAATGAGTAATAAGTTTACTTGCAGAAAAGTCATATAACCTACGTATCTGTATACTCTGTTGCTGGATAGGTTTGTGAGGAAATGATGATAAAAAGTCAGGCTACAGTTACGTGCTTTCGCTGGTAATCCAGTATCTGGGTGCAATTCCTACGGACAGACTAGTTTGCTATACTGCTCAGATGGGCGAGTGATTGGAGCGTCCGCCTCGGGAGCTGTAGACTTGGGTTTGATTCCAGGTCGGGTCAAACCAATGACTATAAAATTGGTATTCATAGCTTCCCTGCTTGACGCTTAGCATTAAACGGACAGTGTGGAGAACAAGCCGGCAAGTTTACTTGTTGTGCCGTTTGGAAAGGCACTTAGCAGGATCCCCCCATCTTGGTGTTGTTGACAAATGGCCGGCAACTCCTCAGCGAGCTCGTATAGCGCATTGATCGCTTTCACGTAATAGGAGGATAAATATGCAACTAAATACAAAAATACTTCACCAATACTATTGGTGCTAATAGATCTCATTCAGCTTGGCGCTTATCATTTTCATTTATCGGTGAGTAATAATTTAAAGAATCAATGGAATACGTAATTGTTCACTATGATGACGTCTATGAAAGTGATTCAAAAAAGTTAACTGCAACAAGTTTCAACACTCTAAAGTAATGTGCTTTTAAATGGTTTAGTTTGGATTGTACTGAAAAAGTTATTGCTGCTAAAAATTTACAATTATGGGATATGAATTCATTAACTGATCTGTCACCGAGCGCCCATAGGCATGGTTTTCATCAATAATGCTATTTTCGATTTACCAATGAAAGATGTATTGAAAGGCGCGTATGCCTATGTTCGAATTCTAAAAGAAATTTCCAGAAGATGATTCTCCTGAAAGAATTGCAAGTTTGTCCATACAAGCGTTGCGGTCATCAAGTTTATTCAACATTTGCGAAAAAAGAAATCAGTGACTTGGCAGAGGCGATGATCTCTGCTTTTCCATCCACTCCAGGAAGATGTCTTTCAATATTTTGTAAGCAATTACGACATGTTCTGTGCTACGCAAGCCTCTGCTTTCCCTACTTTTGCCCTGTTGCAGCTACAGTGTATGGAGTCTACTTTATTAGCTGTACCCGTAGATTAGATTGGGAAAGTCATTTAATTACTTTGGAAAAGATAACTCCTTGGCTGCTTGCCTACAATCGTGTGAATTATTCTCGCTACGTTCCTGTCTATTTGCATAAAATATGTGAATTTGAAAAAACACACCCATTCGCTCATGAGCATTTACGTGCTGGTGAATTTGCTATTCAGCAACAAGATCGGTACGGATTGTTCGCAACAGCTGCAGATCAAGTGATTGAGCAGACTGTTAACAGAGACAATAAATCAGCTGGTGGAATAGTTGGAATTACAACGCGACCTAATGCTGTTGCTAAATCGATTCTTTCTCAGTCACAGCGATTAGCTATGACCCAGTTGTGTCGAAAATACGCTGATCAAGATGCAGCAGATCGGTGTAGAAAAGAACCTTGATCCTTAACGTCGTGCTCGAGACGCAGCTGGGGTCGATAGCGTTATTGATGTTGTTGAAGCTATGATTAATCCTTTTGATTATGAAAGATCTAAGTTAATCAGCATCTACTCAGGGAGTTGTTGCATCCCCTTTTTGTCAAGAAGATTTCATGAAAGCTTATGAATGCGGAAAAGAAACAGAGCATCATTTTACTGCCCGGTTTATCTCTGATCCGAAAGAACTTCAGCCTACCTTGAAAAAAATGAACTTGCACACATTTAAAACTGCTGTGAAGCCTAAAAAGGATAAAAAAGGAAAGTATTTATCGAATAGAAAGCTGTTTACTCGACTCATCATTCTGGTAAAACAAGATAGAGTCAAGCTTCAAGAAGTACATACTTATACCACAGTCTCTAAATTAGTAGTCTGGAAAGCCAATGGCAATTTGTTGCAAGGCAGTGTCATAGGTTTTAAAATTGCGCCACCTAGTAGCGGTAGGGGTAGTACGTCTTGCAAGCTACCTGACAACACTGTGATTGATACCAGTTTGGGTTAAAAATAGTGGTGGAGGTGAGTGAAAGGATTAAGAAAAAGACTACAATTACAAAAAATCAAATAAAAAGTTATCTATGCTATAGTAAGCTTAGTTTTGTTGCAAAAGCAAAGTTTCAAAGTGGCCCCCTAAGCATGTTGGAGCCTAGTTAGGCAACAGGTATCTGCACTCCTGCATTCTAATACATTTACCCAGGTTCCAGTACTAAGTAGTTTACACTGTGCATGAAATGACTTTTTGTCCTTCACCCAGCTATTAAGTATGCTGTGAGAAGTAGAAGAAAAATATTTGTATTTATTATTCAGACTATTATATGCACATGACAGGTTGAAATTTTCACATACCAG
This sequence comes from Trididemnum miniatum, assembly GCA_964006365.1. Classification (NCBI taxonomy): domain Eukaryota; kingdom Metazoa; phylum Chordata; class Ascidiacea; order Aplousobranchia; family Didemnidae; genus Trididemnum; species Trididemnum miniatum. The sequence goes on along the minus strand of OZ023234.1, from coordinate 32,847,151 downwards.
TAATCCTGACTTAGGCAGTTAGGTACCGGTACCAGTGCGTAAAACAACATGTCAAAAGTAGTTGGCTAGTTGAATAATTACGGCTGGTTAGCAGTTAGCTTGGATAGATACACAAACCAATAAGCTGGTAAAATTGCATTTTTAGTTGCTGCTTCCTATCAACTTTAACCTAATGCTGTAGCAACGGTATTGGTATCTCGGGTAAAACATTTAGAATAATTAGATAAAATACAATGTACGTCAGTGTTACACAGAAAAATTAAAATTGATACTGGATCATTATATATCGTATAGTATGAATGTATGTATTTGATGCAAATGTAATTGCTGGTACGGTGGTAAGAGTGGTAGCCTACTGCAATAGACTTAATGCTAGCATGTATGGTAGACTCCTGCACAGACCTTAAATTATGAATTATACTAATATATATATATATAAGAACTGTGGTAAGCCTATCTTCACAGTTTACTTGTTTTTAGCTTTTTGGAGTTGTTTTTAGACTGTAGATTAAGGTTTAACTGTGCACTACGACACAAGATGTCAAGTTTAAAATGGAAGACGTACAGAGGAAAATATTGTTGCTTGCCTGGGTGCAATAGCGCTTCAAGCAACAACATTAAGCTGTATCAAGTTCCTAATGGAAAAAAACGATTTGGGACATCAACTGTAGAATGGACTAACAGATTTCATGAGGTTAGTCTAGGCTACCGGTATATTTTAAGTTAAAAAGTGGATTTCATTTGTGCATAGCACAAATAACCTGAGATGTTAGAACGTAGGCTTGGTTTGAATGTCAGAAATTATTTTTACAGGGTTCCCAGCCACTCAGGGAAAACAGAAAAAAAGTTTTTTTTACTTCTCCAGACAGGGAAAAATTAGAGATTTTGTTAAAAATGTGAAATATCAGGGAAATCTTAGGAAATCACTAAATTTGAAGCTCAGGAAAAAACCAGGGAATTTTAAATTTCCTAATCAGTTGGTAAAAGCTTTAAACTTTGATGAAAGTTCAAGAAATTTGCCAGAATATATTTTAATTTAAGTTTACTAAACAAATTTTTGCTAAAAATCTACATTAGGTTGCAGCCTTCTGGCCTACATGGCAAAAATAAGCTAGTTGAATATTTACATGCTATTGTATAAAACTGCCAGTAAAGTACCACTCATACCAATACCTGTATCAGGTTGCTTCAACCATTTCAACTACCATTTTCATCTTTTAACCTATTTTACATATCGTTCACTCCAGGCATCATTATTAATCTGTTTAGGAGAACAAATTCTAAACAACATTATAACTTTAATGCACTTAAAATAAAAATGCTCATTTGAAGGCAATTTAAAATTTGACTGTGCTTTTTGACTGTAGCCAATCTGTTTTAGGTGATATTCCAATATCGGTACGATGCAAGTTTCAAACAAAAGGTGAAATTGGGAAAAGCATTTATTTGTGAAAAACACTTTAATGATGATGATATTCAAAGAACTGTAACAAAATCATGGATCAAAATCGGTTGTCTTCCTTCTGCAAATATGCCCGTAAAGTCACACCAGTCAATCATCAAAAAGCGACGAGAGCCAGTTACACATGCATATCAGCATGCTGTAGCTAATGAATGTGCCACAGATGACATAGACATAATGGAACCAGAACCTTCGCCAATTTTGAGTCTTTGTGATATTTTAGCTGAATTCAAAAGCTTAAATCTTACAAATTGGAGAGTTTATTCAGAAAGCAAATTCTTGCACCTAACATACTATGAAAACCTTGATTTGCATGGAATTGCATCTTTAAGTTTTTTAATTTCTGAACTTGATAATGGAGGAATGTCATTCAGCATTGCTAAAAATGGTCTATATTGTGAAGAATTGAGCAATAGAGTTTCAATAGAACACTGGAATTTGGAAGGAACATTAAATCTTTTGATGAAAGTTCGTAGTTGTGCAGGATATGATGCTGTTATAACAAATAGTGGCTGGTTACATATGCCACTAAGGCTGTTGGAAGGATCTTCTACACGGTATGTTTAATGCAGCTCAATTTCATGCAAACAAGCTTGATGCAAGCTATTTGATGCCAGAGGCTTATGGTGCATAACCACTAATAAATGTGCTATAATTAAAGCAAAACATTGTCTAAAATATTTAATTAATTCTCGCCAGAACTTCAATGAATTTTAGACAAAACATTTTGACTTCAATAGCTCGCATCGCTAGCATAAAATTGCCCCTGCAGCTCATATAAATTTGTCTGCATGAAATCATCCTCATCAAATTGTTGTGCAATTCTGAATGTTACAATCAGTGCTAAATTTTTGATTTTTCCTTTCGATTTGCTTACTTTATACTTTATAAACCTTATACCGGTAATTACTCAGAATTGGTGCTTGTTCTGTTGCACAAATAAAGTGCGTAGGTATGTTTGTGTCAATTCGTACTGTTTTTAAACATACCCAGACTACTCTGAGCTCCTCTGATGAGACCTAATAAGGTCGAAACAGCGGCTGTCAGGAGATTGAGTATGTATATATATTATGAAAAAATTTTATTTTATATATAGCAATCTTTGTGTAATAATCTTTTTTTAAACAATTTTGCGTTTTTAAGAAATTAATTGTAGAATGAAGCAATTTGAGAAATAATATGCTTTGAATTATCAAGTATCAAAAGCTGTACATATGTTTTGGCTTAGTTATGTTGTGTATGCTGAATTTTGAATATAATTTGCAAGAATCATGTGTAGCAAAAGCAGCTATGCATCATGTACCAAGCCTGACGACTATGTGGGGATACGCATAGCTTTTACAGGTGTGATTTGAATGTCATTCTTCATTAAAGTGGTTGCCGCTGATTTCACCAGCTGTCAGCAAGTCTGGTCAATTTTTAATCGGAAAAGAATGAGTAAATGTTGCTGCTCACTTTGATGAGTTGAAGCAAAGCTTTTGCTTTTCAGGTACATCAGCAAATCTTGTGAGGCCATTGTTCTCGACGATAAATCTCAGGTTTGCATTGAGTGTTCTAATTTGAAGAAAATGCAAAAATCCCAGCAAGATCGACAGCAAAAGCGAATAGCTAGACTTCGAGTTAAACCTTTATCAAAATTTACTGCTATTTCAAGGGCCAGTAAAGAAAGACTAGGAACAAGTTGGCAGATGCAGCAAAAGCGGTAATTGATTGATATAAATTTGGCAAGTTACAATGCAGCACTTCAGTTATATTTTAATGGATTTATTGCTTCTAAACTATCATATAATCTATTAATTTCCCAAATACTTATGCCAAAAAAAATCTATATTTTCATTTTGCAGGCTAAAAGAACTAGAAAAGGAGTTTTTTTCAAAAGGAGTTACTGTTAGCGAGCAATGTGCAGAGATTTTGGAGAGTGTCAGCAAAAGAAAGCATAACAATGCTTTCTTGAAAGAATGGTGGTCAAGACAGACAGAGTTGCAGCAATCACAAACCAAATATGCAAGGCGTTACAGTCCTTCCATTATACGGTAGAGCACTGATTTTTTTTACCGCACAACAAGACTTCATGACATGAATTATTTAGATTAAACAGAACCTATTTCAAATTTAAATATTTCGTTTGATACGCAGTTTTTGTGTATTTGCAGGTTTTGCTTGAAACTTTATGCAAAATCTCCTTCTGCCTATCAACTTCTTCAGGAAATCTTGATTTTGCCAGCTCCAAGGCTTTTACGTACTGAACGAAATAAAAGTGGATATTTGCAAATTGGCATGCAGAAAGAAGTATTGCTACGAATTAATGATGCTGTCGCCGCAAGTAGTGGAAAAAGATGTGATACTATGGCAGTATTAGCTTTTGATGAAATGACTATTAAAGGTGTATATGAACGTCATACCAGTAATCGGGTGTTGCTGCTCTCGGTTTGATACCTGAACTGAGCAAAAACTATTTGTTTCCTTGAGAAAGACACTTAATGCACATTCTCCTGACTGGTTTAATAGAGCTCTAGGGATCAAGCAGTTTACCTGTCAAGGTGGTCCCGTGACGATTGAAAACTGCTGAGGCAAACCACGTGATGAACCGGTTAACAACCGTGTAGATAAAGTACCAAGAGCTTATGGGTCACATGGCATCCGTAAGAAGTTAAATGACTAAATTAAAAATCAGGGTTAACTCGTTGTGTAGCTAGTAGCACGTCAAAACTTTTTGTGCCTTTTGAACTTAAACTGCTTAGCAATATTACGTGGCCATGACCGAAGTGTTGAATCGCAATTAGTCAATGAAAATAACCATAACTTCAAAGGTGTTATAAGATGTGTGCCTACTTTACCAGCGCAACTATAAAACTATTGATAACTTGTCTTTTTGTAGAGGAAATTGCCTATTGCTCAGCAACAGGTGACATTGTTGGGTATGTGGATTTTGGTGAAGAAAGCTTAACCAGCTGCTCGAAGTCAAAAGAAGAGATGGCAACTCACATGCTTGCAGTGTTTGTAAGAGGTAACATTGATTGTTACGCTGTTGTTGCAATCGATTGTGTCTTGCTGACTGACCGTGTTGGTATAAAGAGATCTTTTACCTAATTGCATTTGTACGCTGCACATACAGTACTAGCTTTTGCAAATCCAAGTGTTTCTCGGTTTAGACAAAAACGTTTCTGCTTCATTTGGTAAATTATCAATATTGATGTATTATACAAATATTGTTGGCTATAAATTTAATCGATATAATTCTGCACATACTACTTCGAATAAAAATTTAGTGTAAGAGGACAATTCGTCAAAACTATTATTTTGTAGTCACTGTTTATTGATTAGGAATTACCAACAAGCAGCTCGACGGAGTGATTGCTTACTACTGCACTAAAGGAATCAACTACGAAGAGCTTATGCTTGTCATTACCGACTTGCTCATCGAAATTCCTCTTCAAGCATCAATAACTATATGCGGAATTGTATGTAAGTACTATATGTGTTTTTAAATGAAATTAGTCTCTTTAGCTGTGCAACTAAGACAAAGAGTTACTCTTTCACCATCAACTTTAACAATAACATGTCAGTAATCTAATTCTTTGATTATTCCTCGCAGTGAAGGCCGGTGTGATAATGTTTGCGGTTTTTCTTGGACGCAATGGTAACCTTATTTTGATCACGTTGCACTTTTGATTAAGCATGTGGCTGTACATTAAGACAGTATGTGCTGCTATTGCTGTTTCAAAAAAGGTAAAAGTACCATTATTTCTATCTTTCAGTTGATGGACTTGCAGCAAACCGCACTGTCATGAAATTGCTTGCATCTGCCTGTAATGATGTTGTTCCTTATCGAATGCGTAACCCAGTGGATTCTTCAAAGTAAGGAGCTGTTAGGCCTACTACATTTTTCTTGCTTTAACTACATTTTAAAGCGGCAACGTGGCTTAGTTGGTTATACCAGTGCGTTGGCTACTATTATTAAGACGAAGGGTTGAATTCCTAAAACTTTGAAAAAAGTTTTTATGATTAGGATAGAATCATGAAGTTTTCCTTGGGAAAAAAACTAACAACGCCGTTTTTTCTCGCTCGTTTACTGTGTGGTTACCAAAAACAGAATCAAAACGAAACGTAATTGAGGTTTAGCTTGAGGACAATTTCATATTAGTTGCTATATATATTTATATGGTTTCTGGCTCATGTGAGAGAAGACACTGATATTCCAACACCTGTATCACAACATTTTGTTTACTTTAAACAGCTTATTTTTAAAGATACATCTACTTCATTCCGGATCCACCTCACTTAATTAAAACCTGTAGAAACAACCTCATCAACAAGAAGAGGCACTTGTGGAACAACGGCATTATATCTGTTGAGCCCATCAAGGATCTAATTCGGGTAAGAAAGAAATCTTTTTGCTTATCTTTATGTTGTAATTGTAACGATGATTGTATCAGATGTTAAATTTTTTGGGTTTGCAGCTTTGATTCAAGAAACTCTTGACAAATTATTTTGTTCTCTACTCAGGAAGATTTTAAACGGAACGAGTTGCGACTGTTCCACAAGTTGAGTGAGAATCACGTCATGCCCTCATCTTGGGAAAAAATGAACGTAAAATTAGCCGCGCAACTGCTTGCGGAGACTGTGGGTATGCTCTTTTTTATTAACATTTGATGACTGAGCGGGTGGGGATGCCGACGTCTTTTATTTGAGTCGAAACATTAAAAATTTGGGAAAACTATATTCAAACATAACAGATGGTCATAAACAATTTCTCAAGCGATAGTATAACTGTTGGGCTCATAGATGAAGGCTTTTTACAAAAACAATCGCACCTCTCGATGTGAAATGGGCAATACATAAAAAAAACTTTTTTTCATTATCACCACTCACACGCATATTAGAGGACATTTATATTGTTATTATATAGTAATTTTGCTGCTGGCTTTCAGATATTCGTTTCCCCTTCCCCCCATCTAGTACTTCAAACATTAATGTATAACGGTTACAGGTCTTGCAATGCAAGAAAAAGGCTATCGCAGTTTGGCGAAATTTATTCTCACCATGGATAAATGGTTCGATTGTATGAATGCAGGTATGTTAATTTGACGTGATTTATTTGATGCTACCTTTAGATTGTGACAACTCATCCACTAAACTCAACTACTTTAGCGCTCAGTTAAGAATAGTAATTGTTAAAAATTTATTAAAAAATTCGTGACGTTCTATTCAGCCTGACAAGGACATCGCGTTTGCTAGTTTAGAGGGTGTTTTTTCCTAGGGTTCCAAAATTCCAACTTCAAAGCAACCAGGAAGCCATACAGCGAGGACAGTGATGAAAGATTACAATGGTTAGAAACAGATTTTTTCAACTATTTACGGGAATGGCGTTCAAACGCAACTGCTCGGTGCCTGGAGAGTGGATTTGATGTGAACTGCATGTTGTTGAGTCAAAGTACCGAAGAAGGATTGATGGTATCCACTCTTTCAATAGTTGCCCTCGTTAAAGAATCTTTACAAAGTGGTGCAGCCTATGTGCTGGCACGTAGAATCAATCAAGATCCGCTGGAAGCCTTTTTTGGTTACCAGCGGCGTAGAGGCGGATGCGGAGAAGCACCTACAATACGAACATTTTCAAGCAACGCCAGAAATTTTGATGTTTTACGTTGCAATATCGTAGCTGGTTCAAATGTGGAAAAGTTGGTTTGATAATGCATCGTTTATCTTTCCCTGTTGTCATCGTAGTAATAGTGCTACTATTCGACCACGAAAGGTTGCGCTAAGATTTTGCGAAAGCTTTTAAAATGGGAGCATTCAACATTTCTCCTTGAATGCTTTCTGTCAAGAAGAGATGAGCTCTAAGTATCTATTTTAAATCTAATTTGACCAGACTTGGAATTGCACGAGAGTACATTATTCGAGGCAAATTAAGGGGATATCGTTCTACTTTGCGGTATTCGTCTTGTTGTAGCAGGTTTTATAGGACTAGCACGTAGCTGGTGAAGCTTTCCTGTTTTTTCAAAAAAAAGCTAACGATGGTAGGTTGCAACCTCGTGGGTGCCAATGGAATGCAACCAAAAGTTGAAGTTTTGAGTCATTAGAAAAAAAAACTACTGTCCTATGCATTTTATTTCGTATTTTTAGCATTGCATGCTTCCCTGAAATAGATCAAGGTTTTGAATCCCCGGTTGGAAACCACTGTTTTAATGCTTTCTAAAACCTAAATCGATGAATGATATTGTGTCTTTAAATGACGCCTAACACAAATTTACCCACTGTTCATAATTTTAAAGTCGCACAGCTACGCACCAGTGTTGTGCCCGTCGTAACGTTGAAGCGTTCGGAGTTGAGTAAACTTACGATCTGGGACTCGTACCATCACGACTTTGCGCTTTTATGTCGCAAATCCATTTTCGTGCTTAATAGATAGGCCGACATGGAATTCCTATGTCAGTTGTTCACAGATATATTTAAACTAATTGGAGTCGTGATATCAACATACTGTATTTTGATGCTTTTTGATTGAGTAAAGTAAATAATATCGATCTAAAGATATTGATTATCGACTTCTCTTTTCTTTATATTTTTTTTTATCGAATTGAGCTTATTTTTATGAAGTATGGATTATCAAATTATTCTTTTACTTTTTCATTATTGATTTCCAACCCTGCAATATTATCAGACAAATTACACCTTACTGCAGTGAATAGCTACATTTTTGCATGTAGCGTACCGTATCGATGTAGACACCAACATCATATCCATTTTTCACGCTGATTTTAAGTTCATATTTGCAAATGACAAAGCACGAAAATAGTTTCACAAAAACTCAACTACGATAATAGACTACAAAAGATACTAACTACTGACACGACACATCATTCGGAACATTTCCGCCTACACAGAACCAAAAAGAGTAAATGTATTTTCGGACAACCAACAACCATATTCGGAAAAACGCGATGTTAGTCTAGATAGAATGCGTATTTTTTTTGCAAGTGTTGTTACCAACCGGCGCTTGGTGTATCGGTCAAGAAACTGGTAGCCGCTTGGTAGCCGGGAAACTGGGGTTTATTCCGGTCGGGTCATACTAAAGACTTCAAAAATAGTATTCGCAGCTTCCCGCCAGGCCCTCGGCTCGTGCGGAAGTGCGAAGGGTAAAGTGTATGCGAGTTGTTTGTTATGTATGTCCCCTAACAGCGTTCAATCATTTCATGATTGATATTTGTAATGGGCCGCCATTGAAAATAGCCTACACAATCTGTGCTTGCACCTGCTGTCCCGTACCTTTACCTTTTTACCATGCATGCGTAATTTTTTCTAGATACTTTGGGCTCGATTATCTTTTTTAGTGGTCTTCACTCATTTTCTGGCCGAAGCCCGAGGTTGGTCTTTAATCCTGGCCCGAAATTGTCTCTCGCCTACCCTGGTCACCACAATACGACATTGACTGAAAGCCGGAGTTCTTGAGAAAGTAAAGCTCGTGTGTCGTCTTTGACGCCTTTACAACAGTGCAGTCATCGGCCTCCTTCCTTCGCAGTTCAGTCGCATTTGACCTGGAGTACATCCATGCAGCTGTAACAAAACGTACCAAAACAGTAAACATTGGGTAGATCTATTGTACTGCATCTTTCGAAAGAGTAAAAGTCCATAATATGACCGCTGTAGCACTAGGACAAAGCAGCGTATACAAAAAATTAAACGAAATTAAATAGCAAAACTAGACAATGAGAAATATTGAATTTACCTCGACAGTCGACACAGAGCAGTTGACTTAAGAGGGGGGCAAGCGTTTATAAGGCCCCTCTGGGTTCTGGCCTTCCCCTTGGCACCGGCTCTGTTTTAACAGGATCAAAGGTTTTATTTATTCCTTATTCTTGCATATATAATTAGATCTACACTTTTTCGTAATTTTTTTTGTTAGTCCGCATTGTTTATTTAGTAGCCCATCTTTGCAACACATGATAATTTTTGCATAATGGATCTTGAAGCAGTGGATATGGACCTACATGAAGTAATTGTGCTCGTTGATGAGGTCAGTATGACGTTATGCCATCAAGGTTGTTAAATAATGCATTACTCTTTCCTATGACATTTACTTTGGCCTTCAATTTTCTATAGCAATGTAACTTATAACAGGAAAAGTAGATGCATAAGTACGAGGTTGAACTCGTTTCATTATGGAGTCACTTGCAATCTGCTGAGGCTTTTTAGATGCATTTGCTAATTGAAGCCATTTTCATTTTTACATACGAATAAAAAAACACAATAATCCAGTTAAAGGCGCCAGTACCTATCAACGGACGTATTGTCATATTGATAGAACCACCACGAACAAACTTCAGCTCGTTACTCGCACAGCAAGCATCAAACCAACATATTGATTTGATGTTTTGCTATGCGGGTATCAAATAAGGGTTTAGTCGTATCTATCAATGGTGCTGCACTATCGAACAGCAGAATGGAGTCAACCTCTCCACAATGATTGTAAAGTGTTGACTCAGCACAATCGTACATGGGAACATAAAGTTCTGATCTGTTCGCCACTACTGCGTCTTTTGACAAACACCTAGTTATTATCAAATTAGCATTGTCGTAAGGTAACTGCACTATACAGGCTGCTGCGAATATGCATATGTAAATATACGTAAGCTATAGTCACCTGACGAATTCTGGGAGAGAACAGGTTGAAGTGTTCTATCATAGATTTCAAACGTAGGTGGTGTGGTGAAACAACCTTTGCATTTTACCAGTACATATATTCATCTTCTGCAGATTGATGAAAATGATGATATGGAATGGCAGACCAGCATAACATATGATGAATACGAAGATGCTATTAATGAAGCAGTTGAAGCACTATCCCTGCCACATTTCTACAAAACATTTTTTCTCCATCATGTTTGTCCTGATCTAAAAGAAATGAACTGTGTTAGTAGAAAAGAAAAATTTAGAAAATATGCATGCCTACTACAAAAGAAATATCCATGCACTAGTGAAATCAAAGAAATTCATATCCGCAGAATTATGAAACATGTGATCCCAAACATTTTTCTTCAAATTCCAGATACAAAAGAAAACCAAACTATGATCCACGTCACTAAAACAGATAAAGATATTGTTCAGTATTTGGGTGGTGCTATTTTGAAATGGGGCATCAACAAGTTACCAAAAGAAGAAAGCGATTGGTGTAAAACTCAAGTTTCAACCACAAATAAACTATCATCCCACTTCGACAAAATGAATAGAGGTTTAGTCGTGCCAAATGATGAATTTCTTAGCTTAGTTCTAAAATGTGAAAAAAGTTCAGAGAAATGAAAGACAAAAGAAAAATTTCCCCTCCGGCAATAATGGACAAAGTATTTCAGCAAGGTATTGCAATCACAAATTCACATGAAAATGCAATAAAACAATTACTTGGACGCTATATTAGAATGCGTGCTCTCATATCAACAAAACACACTGAAAAACTTAATTTTTAGTTTATGAAATGAAATGGTTCAAGCTTGTGACGACAGTAAATATCTACAAACAACTCATCTAATGTAAACTTGTTTTAACAACTACCGGTATATACCGGTATACTACAAATAAGCATTTTATTGTATTTGTTACAGCTGTTACAATAGAATTTATGGTAGACCTAGTAATGATAACACATGGTAGACCAATAAACTAGTCTTCACCTAAATATGTGCCACCAATTGCTTCATCAAATAACGGCATGATACATTAACTAAGACTTACCGATACAGGTATACTGGTCCTTAAAATGCAAAACAGCATTTAATTGGTCAACAGATAAATAAGTTAATATGCTCAAAAGTTTGTTGTTCTCTAGCTCTCTAGTAACATCTGCCAGTTGATACTAGCAGTAACTTGTACATCAGTGCACTGGTGTATGGCCTAACCCTTGTCCATGCTACAGAGTGAAAATGATATTGGTTAAAGATGATAGCGTACGGAAACTGCATGGATCCAAACCCATGGTACATAGGTATTGATCTATTTTCAGATTTTTTTCACATACCAACCGGTATAGCAAGTAACTGCATATGACATTACTAAAACACAATACCGGTGTGAAAAGTAGGCAAAGTACTATAAAGTTATCATTAAAATCTCCAATTCAATAAAAGTACGCTCCACATATCACTTAATAGTCTAAATATTTAACTTTCTGCCTAAAACAACTTCCAGAATGGATAAAACGCTCCTTTCTTCTCATCTTCTAGCGTTCAGTACACCCTGAACCATTAGCGATTCAGCCAAGAAATCAGCACTACCCCTACCGCTACTAGGTGGCGCATTTTTAAAACCGTTGACACTGCCTTTGTAACAAGCCTTCCAGACTACTAATTTAGAGACTGTGCTTATACCCTTAGACCAGTGTCATATCCCCGGGCAAGTTCTGATGATTTTCAAGCTAAAACGCCCGAATCTGTCATAGTTTATTTGGTTCAGAGCAATTAGCCCGTAGAAGAAAAAGCTATCGGCGCGATGCCTGTTGTTATTATTGATTGTAGTTATTGTTGATATTGATGCAATGTGCTTGATTCACAGTTTTCTTCCGTCTAGACTTCCTAAGACATTTATGGAATTTGCTGCTTGCATTTTAACTCAAGTTACAAAAATGGGTCTTCGCTTTAATGCTTTCAGAGTTGATATAGTATTTGATATTTATTCAGTTATTTCCAGCAACGCTCTTGAACATGCCCGTCGTTTAGGCTATAACATCCAAAAAGTTTCATCACCTCTTCGCAGAATTATTAGCTCAGAGCAGCAGTTACCAAAACAGTGGAAGGAATTTCTCCGTCACGATCCCAATAAAGAAGAGCTTTTCGTTTACCTCTATCGAGAAATACTAAAAGGGGTAAATTTCTTTTTTGATTTATTCGTTACGCATGGAGCTTCTTGTGATGTTACTTTATTGTAGTGGAAAAACAGTGCAAGTTCCGGAACTTCACTGTGATCACACCAAAGCTGACACTCGGTTGTTTTTGAATTCTATGCACGCTGCCGAAAAGTATTCAAATATTTTTCTGTCCAGTGCTGACTCAGATGTTTTTGCAATTGGTCTTTTTCTGGCCCAAAAGCTACCAACTACCATTTATTTGGAGTATGGTAAGTACAAAACGAAGTTATTAGGCATTCACAAAAGTTTATTTTTTTATTACCTGCTGTTGTTACTAACTTGATGAAGTCTAATGTTTTAAATACAGCGCGCATGGGTTGCTGTATAGTAATTTTTCGTACTTTTACTAATTGTATTGACAATTGACAGATGCTCCAACTTAAACTATTTATATTTCATTTTTAGGAATCCAGAAGCGCATCAGTAACATTTCGTTGCTAGGGCAAGAGATGGAAAGTCGCACTACCGGAGGGCTTTTGGGGCTGCATATTTTTTCCGGGGTTGATTCAACTAGTGCTTTCGTCGAAAAAAGAAAAAAGAAAGCATTTGTTCTATTTAAGCAATATGTAGGCTACAGTTCCAAAGAGGATTTCGTCTTGGGCTTGAGTCAACGTATTGGGCAAATGTGGGACGTTTTGTGTGCAAGCTTTACTGGCATTTTGGCAATGACATCAACGAACCACGGTACAACCTTTTTGTACAAATGCTTTGAGTGAGGTGAGTTGACCTCTCTGCCGCAATGCCCTGGTACATCATATCAAACGAGGTAATTATCTGGCGGCTGTTTGGCGGAAAGCACTTTAAACTAATATTAATGCTCCAAGTTCAAACGGTAATGGTTGGATGAATGCTGCAAACAATAGTTTTGGTCCGTTGGATGACCCAGGAACAAGCCCCGTCAGAATTGCTGTAAAATTAGTCTTGCAATTGTAAAACATCCAAATGTTCTAACAATCAGTGTTCTTGCGTTGGAAACGGCGTATCATGCACCGAACTCTGCTCTTGCGTTGTTTGTGAAAATGATTTTGAGACCGTAATTGAAGTAGAACGACTGAATGATGTCAGTGACGACGATGGTAGTGATGACAACCAATTTGTAGCTAGTTGAACTAAAGGTATTATTTTAATGTAACGAAATTTAATATAACTTATTCAAACCAAATTTCTCTTTGTTTTTCAAGTAATACGACCTGCTTACCAATGTAGCCTAGGTGTTTTAGCTAGATACGAAATTTAGTCGATGAAAATATATTACGGCGTAAAAATTCATATTAACATCTTTTTAAAGTAGATTGGCAGCAACAAACAGTAACTAATAAAATTAATTTGCTGATCCAATAAAGTTTTTGTTCGTAAAATATATTTCTTTCTTGAATTATGATGCCATCATTTAATTGCACAAAACTGAAACAAAGGGTACCGGTATGTTGTTTCTGGTTACATTAAAAAAATACTTTGAAGTGCTTAATTCATACCAATTGAACTCCTTAACGTTAACTTGATGCAGTAGTTGAAATACGTGAAGTATTGTAAAGTTATCAGCTGTTGGAGAGTAGGATAAACGTCTCGTAACCTAGAAAGGTATGTGATAAAACTGGACAAAATTTGCAGGTGTGCCAGTGTGTACCGTATACATAATTTATCCATGTCAAGTTTCACATTACTTTTCAATGAAAATTGTGGTTAAAAAAGTTTATGTACACTCTGTTCAGAGAAAGTTGTTACTTGTGGGTGAAATGACGTCATCAACTTAAGACGTCAGTATTTGGCCCAAAAGCAAAATATTGACTGAAAATGTCCCAAACTATTTTAAAGTGTTTGCATTGCTAACACAAGAAGTTGAAGCAATTACTGCATAAAATTATTTACTATCTGGTATGATTGCGCGTTAAGCTAGCAATAAATAGCTAATTGTTGTACGTCTATAGAAGAAAAAAAATACTCCATAAAACTAGTCAAAGTTTTGCAAATGCGTTAATATGTATACTTAGATTTTCCAAGCCAAAATTCAGCTTTTTAAACGTACTATAAATGAAGTTATAAGGAACTGTATATGCACCCTGTCTAGCAAAAATATATTTTTTGCAAAATCTTACTTGTGAGTTATGACGTCATCAACTTATGACGTCAGTATTTGAAATAGAGGCAAATTATTGACTAGAGATGTCTCCAAACTATTTTAAAGTGTTTGTATTACTAACACAAGAAGTTGGAAGCAATTACTCAAACGATTATTTATTTTCTGGTCTAGTTGCGGTTTAAGCTAATGGTTAATATGTAATCATTGCAGGTCAATAGCAAAAAAACTACTGAATAAAACTGGTCGAAATTTTGCTGATGTGGCAATACGTATATTTGAATTTTTCACACCGATTTTCAGCTAGTTAAACGTACTACAACCGAAGTTATAAGGAACTGTATACACCCCATCTAGAAAAAATTATTGTTTTTACAAAATCTTTTACTTGTGGTTCATGACGTCACAATTTGGCGTGGACATAGTCTGTCAATCAAAGATTACTTTGAAAGTGATCTGATGCATTTACATCAATCACAAAAAAATTTAGAGGCTTTTAAGTGTGTGGAATTACTGCATCTTTGAAAGTACTATTTTTGTCTTTATGACGTCATGATGACGTAACGGCACCTGTTGGACACGGAAGACACGAGATTTAAATTCAGCATTTCTTAATCTTCAAATTTACGAAGTTTCATCTAGTTCTTCGGTGGGTATCACAAAATCCATTTTCTAGGCGTTTTTTTTGATAGCGTAACAAGGCCTAAAATTTATTACAAATACCCTAAAGTTGATTTAGGATTGTCGAATTACCATGGTTCCAGTTAATTATACAATAGCGAATACGACTTATTACCAGTGAATGATAAATCGATAATAAAGGTTGTTTACTGAGATAAGGTTTGACTCGAATCACGGCACCCAAGGTAGCACGCAATTTACTCTTGAGAGCTAGCATATGCTCCTTCCAAGATAAATTTTTATGAATTATTGTTCGTAACACTCGCACTGACGACACTCTTTCAATTGGAATGTTTCTTATTACTAAATTTAGATCACTGGGGGGAGTCTTGGAGTTAGCAGTCTTGAAATATACACACTTTGTTTTGCTTGCATTTAGGGAGAGCTTGTTGGCAACCAGCCAATTATCGATATTACCGAGTTCATCGTTCCTTTTATCGAAAAGTGTTTGGGCCGTTTTGCCACTGATAAAAATACTCGCATCATCCGCGAACGACAAACTAGTTCAGTATTTCAAGCAATTAGGGAAGTCATTGACGTAAATAATAAATAATAAAGGGCCAGGAATAGAGCCCTGAGGCACCGATAAATTTATCTCATTAATATTGGAAGAAGCAGCACCGTTGTAACAAACCTGTTTAGTGCGTCCAGTCAGGTAACTTATAAACCAGTTTAAGGCTGTGCCTCTAATGCCATAATGATTAAGTTTATGCAAGAGAATTTTATGGTTAATAGTATCAAAAGCTTTCGAGAGATCAAGAAAAATTCCGAGAATACAAAGCTTTTTTTCGAATGCTGCAGCGACTTTGTCAACAAGCAGACAATTAGCAGGGGAAGTAGAGTGACCTCTCCTGAACCCAAACTGGGAATTAGAAAACAAGTTGAAGCGATCAAAGAATGAATACAGCCTCTTGTAAACGATTTTTTCGAGAATTTTGGAGAAGCTAGATAACAAACTAATTGGCCTATAATTGTTTAAATTCTGAACATCACCCTTTTTATGAATTGGCACTATTTTAGCGGGTCTAAAAGCGGTGACAAATTTACCCTGACAAAGGGACAGATTAAAGATTTAATGATATTATCAGGCAAATACTTTAATACAACTGGTGGTATTTCATCCCAGCATGAGCTACAGTATGCTTCGGGGATGTTTTGTTAATAATCTGCTTTACTTCATAGGGGGAGGTGGGATTAAAGAAAATGGAAGAAGGATTGGCTGGTGCTAGGTATTCGTGAAAGGGTATAGATGGTTTAGGAAGTTGGTTTACGAGATTAATAGCAATGTTAGAGAAATAGTCATTAAACTCATTTTCTATCAGTAAAGAGTCACAAGTTTTCTTCCCATTGATAAAAAAGGATGAAGTGGCTCTGTTTAAAGACGTTCTACCAAGAAGACTGTTTATATACTGCCACGTTTTTTTACATTATTATAGAAGTTCTTGAATTTTTTTTGATAAAACTCTATTTTTTTTAACTGGATAAGATGAAAATGCATATTTCTAATCTTATGATATTGGTTCTTAGAAGTCAGGTCACGCCGTAGAAGATATTTTTTATACAGTCTATCTTTTTTGAGCATTAGGCGTCTTAGTTCACGATCATACCACTCAGAATAATTGGTTGTTTTAGAAGATTCTTTAAGGGGAATGAATTTCTGAAATTCTTCAATTAGCAAGTCATATAAATTCTTAAAACAGTTATCAGGATTATCTTGATTTTCTACATTGCAAAGATCAGCATTTTCTAAGGATGCCCTAAATTTTCTAAGGTTACTTAGAGCATAACATCTTACATTAGGGACCGGATTGGTTTTAATTTTTCCAAGATTTGATACTTTTATGACTGGTAAATGATCAGCCACACAATGCGCAATTATACCACTTTTGATACTAGTATTTGAGACATTGGTCCATATATGATCAATGGCAGAAGAGCTCGAGTCAGTGATTCTAGTAGGTTTGTTGATCAAGGGGTAGAAGTTATAATTAAACATGGTAACTGTGAATTGTTCAGTCTTTTTATCAGAGAGGTCTAATAAATTAAAGTTTAGGTCTCCCATCAGGAAACATTTACTTTTGGTTTTATTTAGTTCACCAAATACCAGTTTGATAGAATCGAAAAAGCAACTTAGCCCCAAATTATTATTAAGAGGAGGTCTATAAACAGTGCCACATATCAGCCTTTTACCTTCAAAATGTATAGTAACAAATAGAGATTCGAAAAGTTTTTCATGCATGATTGAAAGTTCGGCATAGGGAGTAAAGATTAAGCTCTATTTGATATACATTCCAACACCACCGCCTCTGCTGACAACTCTAGGATTAGATATATAAACATATCCATTTAGATTCATATGTTGACCTGTAGTACGGGGTTTTTCCCATGTTTCATTCACTGCAATGATATGAGGCTGATAATCTAATCCCGAAATCAAACTTTCGAATTTAGTAAAATTGTGAGGATTTGTGAGAGATCTAACATTTACACACATAGTGCTAAAGCTACATTCTTCATTCTTTCCAGATAAAAGCTTATGAACTTCTTGAACAGTTAGATAGAAATCCAATTGGTTATCAGTTAAAAACACGTTATCAGCGTCATCAAGATCATGATCAAAATGATTAGGCACATTTGACAGTAATCTGTTAAGGTCATCAGCAGAAGGTAGAGGTGATTTAGGGTCATGAAACAAGTCAGAAAAGTCCTTGTCGGTTAAGGAAAAAAATGGCAAGGTAGCTGCAGCACACGAGATGCATAGGCAATCATTGTAAAAAGGTTTCAGTTGGGAGGTTTTATTTAAGTAATTGATACATTTTTGACGAAATTCTGCACTACAGGCACAGCAAGACTGATACTTCTGTCGTTTTGAAATAGGTGCTTCACAGACTTTACAGAACATGCCCACAATACTAGATTCAAGCAATCTGCCTTTTATGACTTATCGCGTGTTAACAAGAGCTTTTGCAAAAACCAACCTTCCCATATAGAGACCAAATTATGGTGTAAATTATACAGTAATTATAAAAGCATACATTGGACTTCTTGTAAAAAAAGATTCAAAAAATATCTCTTGGATCGCTATTGACATCATTTAGGCCTAGAGATATGCAGTACATTTAATTGCATT
Source organism: Trididemnum miniatum (assembly GCA_964006365.1). NCBI lineage: Eukaryota > Metazoa > Chordata > Ascidiacea > Aplousobranchia > Didemnidae > Trididemnum > Trididemnum miniatum. The sequence goes on along the minus strand of OZ023234.1, from coordinate 32,828,907 downwards.
TCGAAGTATTAAGTAATCTTTTTGTTTTTTTATTTACTCTTTCCAAAGTGACTGCTATTGCTTTCGTTTGTGTCTTGTACTATCCGTATTCTGTAACTTTATTGTATTACTTATATCGTATTGTGTTATTACTAACCGGTATTTTTTTTTATTTTCATTTTTTTATCTCACTGTTTACTGCATTCGTGTCAGGGAGCATCTTGACGCGATAACCTAACGGTTTTTCGGTGCTTCCTGCCATTGTGCACAAATTATTGTATTGTGTGTAACACTGCTATTACTACTGTATGTGTAATCGTTTTTTTCTGTGACACGTGTAGCCTACTGGCAAAAAAATAAACTTTCTCTCATGTGCAAATTTCAAATTTTGATTTAGCCCACTTCAAACCCCCTACACAGCGCCTGAAGTGCCGAAAATTTCAAGCGCCTTGAGCAACATCTTAACATTGGAATATCTCAATAATATTTTACAAAAAATGTTTTTATAAAAATTAGAAACTTTTGGCAGGGTCTGCGTAAAAAATTCCGAGGAAAAAAGTTTTGAGCTTCACACAAGGACCACCCTATTAGTAATGTTAGAAATTGATTTTCATGTGATGCGAGAATGTTTTTAAATCAAATACGAAGAAGTTGTAACATATAAAGACTGGGTGGTGTCAAGACAGACTTCATACCAAAATACAGTACTTCCTCGATTATCCGTACCTCGTTTATCCGGTATTCGATTATCCGTCCATTGGGTCAGATAATGCTTAATGACGTAATAATGAAGTGTTGTTTTCATAATATTTTATTCAAGCCTTGTCAATTGCCATTGTATCCTAGCAGAGCTCCTTCGTCCGGCATACGGAACCATTGGAATGAGACAGCTGGAATGACAAGTTATTACCAGTACTCGAGTTGAGGGGAGATGCGGTATCCCCTCATAAAATATTTTAACATAAACTATTCCCTTATAAGAATCATGACCATCATTTCTTACGTCTGCGTGACAAGTTGCACCATCCCCCATAAGTGTTTTTACAACTCGAGCACTGGTTATTACTGTAGTCGACAGTGTCGGTTGTCAAAAAAACCTTGATCCTAGATTTTGAAATGGTTAAACGCAAAAGAGTTGTTTTGTCGATTGAAGGAAAACTGAAAGTGTGTGAGATGTTTTGAAATAAAATTTCTAAAACTGACGTCATGCTATAGTAGGCCTACACTCCAACGTTGGTACGACCTAACGAGATAGATGTCGAAAAAGGTAAATCTTCGTGAAGACAACCCAAAGTTGATTCATTTTTTAGGCCTGTTGTTGCAAGTAATACTAATGATAATATTCTGGAGTTAAATTAATGCACCAATTAGCAATTTCCAGTTATTGTGAGGGTAATAGATAAAGGTCTGTTTACACTAAATGCGATTTCAGTCCGATTTGCTGTCGTACGAAGTTTCATCAGATTTTTGACGTAAGCAGTTGACGAAAATATCTTTCACACAATAAAAACCCAAACAGTTTTGCTTCCTACTGGTTGTTTTGGGAAGCCCCTAACGATTGTATTCTAGAATGCCGCGGATAGTGACGTTGCTTTACGTCATAATCTCTAACAGTTTCGTAACCTACGTCACTGTACGTACGAAAAATTTCATCGTATTCTGTGTAAACACACCTTAAGTCTACTGTAATAATAACTGTCACGGATACTTACATTGTTTTCAATAAAAATAAAACAAACAGCAACCCTCCAATGCTGAACAGTAATTGATGTTGACCCTCGTGTGAAGTTTTGATGCATTACAATCTGTTTCTTGCTGCGTAGTTTTGGATTAAATAAAGGAATTCAATTATTCGTTCTTTTCGCTTATCCGTTCAGGTTTGTAAGAAATGCTGTCCCAACTAGACCGGATAATCGAGGAAGTACTGTAATGCAATCGCCTACAAGATAGTTGGTTAGTTAGTGTGTCTTTTATTTCCGTACCGTCAACACAAGAATAACATGCATAAATAACATACAGTATAATTGGACAGCACGAGAAAAGGGAAGAAGCAACAAAACGATAAACGTTGTAACATGCAAGGGGAGAATGGAAGATCAAGAAAAGTAACATGAGAAGCATGGTTGCAGCACCCGACAATAGAGATTTATCAATGTAATAAATGGCTGTTTTTAGCAGCCAAAATGGCTGTTTTTAGCAGCCAAAATGCGGTCAACCTCATAAGGCATAGTTGTGACAAATTCGAGAAGTTTGGTGCGGTGGTGCACGCAGTACCGTACTAAGGACTAGGGGGGCCCGGATCTAATTTTCCGGAAGGCCCCCATGCTTTTTTGCAGACCTGATTTTGACGTTAGTATCGAACTTTTTCAGAGGACGCCATTTGACGATCTTTTCTAGGGTGGCCTACCCATGTAAGCAGCTGTCTTAAGAAGCACGATTTACACAACAGGCCCCTTGCTTTGCTTTTTTCTGCTCTCAAATACACCAACCTACGTATCAGGCTGCAAATTCACGCCTGAAAGATATTTTTCGCAAAACTCGAATTTAAAAATTTAAAGTTTTTGAACTGCAAAAAATCAAATTTCGCTGAACTTGATCGAAAATAACACTGATGAGCTTAAAAAAAATAAAAAAATCAACAATTCTGACCAGTAAAGATCCACTAGTGTAGCCAGGATTTTGCAATGAGGGGGTGTTGAGAATGACATCACATTTGACCATACGTGTATACAGAAGCGGATCCACAAAGTTTTGGTGGGGTAGATGTATTTTTGAATCAGTTTGAATGTTAACCAAATGCAAAAGCGTTTAGACCCGGAAACGGTCGTAAATAAGATTTTTGAAAATGTTTTCATGTCAGGCCCGTAGCCAGAAATTTTTTCAGGGGGGGCCCGTTGACGCCCACATTTGTATTACATATATGACGTCAAACACTGGGACAATGTAGGAGCTAGGCTAACATAATTTTTATCTTGTTATACATGAACTGTACACGTGTACAGCTTATTGGCTTCTCTGTACGATTTATGCGCACGGTATTTTAAAAGTAAATAAGTTTCTGAAGATGAATACCGGCACTACAATAATAGATTTGCTTGTATTATGTGCACAGAGGCGCCCGCAAAAAATTTTGTAGGGAGAGGGGTCAAACTGCAGACATGGTAAACTATACAGGAATAAGGAAGGGCTTTAGGTGTACTATATAATATTTGTTTTCGGAGAGAAAACTCATCAAATGCTAGCAGAAAAAGCAAATGAAGCGCGATATACGCCTAAACAATCACACGTGTTTTGAATAAGCATAATGATACAGTATACACCTGTTTGCCTTGAAAATAAGTTAAGGTGATATTATAGATTTCACATTAAGTCAAAGCTGAGCAAGCACTCCCAGTAGGGTGTAAAGCACTTTATAAATTCAGGCGTCGTGGATGTTAAGACTTCTACAAATTCATTAAGTTTGGTGTTATTGGTAATGTCACTTTCGTATGCCAGGTGCACCAAACTACTCTTTCTTCTATGATTCATGCTCATACGCTGCTTGCTTAACACTTTTTGTAAGCATGAAAAGGAATTTTCACAAGCAGCAGTGGAAGCTCCAAACAATTGAACTCCGCAGAAACGTCCAAGCTACGAGTCCAAGCATAATCGAGGAATCAAATGCTGATTGGCTGAAGAAGAGTTGCGTTAATGTGGTTTTTGCGTTTTATCCCCGATAGACTGAGTTTAAGCATATTTTCAAAATGTACCAGAAATATAGGCTACCAAACCAAAACTTTACCTGCCAAATAGCCAAAAAATTTATCAGTTGGCAACGCTGTTTACGATTGAAATGAAAATAGCAGTAAAAATTTGACTCAAAAGTAGGTTCCTCTGCGCAGTTCCAACTTTCAACCGCACTTTTGTGCTCTGGTACAAAACCAGGGCCACGCGTTTATCACCATCATTGTTACATTATACAAGCGCTATTTTCAACTCGTAAAACAAAGTTTTAGTTGTATCTATAATTTTGCAATTTTTTTCAGAAAAATTTGCAAAATTTACAGAAAAAATTTGCAAGTTACACGGGGTCCAAGGTTTTTCAGGGGGGCCCGGCCCCCCTGTGCCTCCCCGTAGCTACGGGCCTGTTTCATGTTAGGGGCGTATTCAGAAATTTTTTCAGGGAGGGGGCACCAATTTTCGTCACTTTTCAAGCGTAGTTTTTTTCGACAGATTTAATTTAAGCAACTTAGCCTAAGTAACAAAAACGACTCCAGAGGGACCGGAGGCATGCACTACCGGAAAATTTTTGAAAATTTGCATACTGCAATGACCATTTTCGTGCTGTTTGAACAATTTTTAAGGAGAGTTTGTCGTATTTTTGGCCCCTAACTTTGAGTGCTTCACCAAATATGATGCATTTTGTTCGCACAGTTTCGATTATGCGTACTTAAGGCGACTAAGGCATATTATTATGTGGAGGTTCGAATTTATGGAGAAATTTTATTCATCCAAAACATTGTTGAAAATGGCTGGTGGGGGAATGCTTACGCAGCATACCCCACATCCTCCCTGGATCCGCCCTGGTTGTATAATAACAAAAGATGGCCTCAAATTTTAAGGGAGATGTTTTAAACCAGAAATAGCGAAGGCAGTTAAGACACGATTGTTGTAAGGAAGCCAAAGGAATGCTTTCTGGTGAAAGTGGTAAAACGATATTCAAATGTTAGCGATTTAGTTCTTTTTTGAGCCACAGTACGTACATCATTTTTGCTTGAAATCGTTTAGCCGTTTTATACGGAAGGTCTGAGGGGCCGAGAGCGGTTGCATGTACAGGAGCTGCACTGCTCTGCTAATAAGTTACGTCATTGCTTCGATAAGCATAACGGCAAATAACAAAATTCAGGAAACAACGCTACGTAATTCTTGTTATTATGGCAATTACTTCGAAATAAATATTAGAAAAAGAAGTAAGTATGACGTCATTTGAGGCTCAATGGAGGAGGGGGTTTGTAACCCCCAATCCCCCCCGCGGCTACGGCAGTGTAAATGTCTAATGAACTCGACTTGACTACGCTAAAAGTTGATCAAGTTTGCCGTCCCGCTAGGCCGCTACGATTGCTCTGTCTTTATCGTCTCTACATTCTACCTGCACTTTTAAGAACAAAACTGCGGCACAGAATATGATTACGAAAGTTGGAAAATTGAATATGGAAAGAAGTATTGAATAGTGATGTTTATGATGCCACAATCGACGTCACTCAGATTGATGCACGTAGTGGAAAACGCATTGTCAACATGATCTCGCAGTCAAAGATCAGAAATTTTTTTAACCTTAGTATCTGAAATGAATTCCTGGTTGCCAAAGCATGCAAAAATGAATCTAATGCACTTTAGCAGAAACAGCTAAAATAATGGCATATTCGCTAAACGCGACAGCTAAAATAATGACATATTCGCTGCACTATTAAAAAAATAGAAAAAAGGGACAAACGTCTGTAGTGGTAATACACTTACAATACTTTATATGCTGGTTATTAATAAAGTAGCGAATAGCATAGCTTATCCACCGGACCACCTCGGCGGCTTAGACTCTTCAAGCCGGATAAGTAATGACAGCGACGTGGCCAGTGAAAAATTTAGGGTGATGCTGTACCCAGATTTAAGGAAATCATCAAGGAAAAAGATCTTTTCTAAAGAATATCTTCACAAGGAAAAAAAAAAAAAAAAACCTTCCCCCGGCTACGCCACTGAGTAATGGTCAAAAAAACTGTGAAAAACTATACAGCATATGAAGCAGAACTAGTGTACAGAACAACCTTCCTTCAAATGCTTCGCCGAAACGCTGTATCAAAACTTTTGCAGGGCTGCCACTTACTGGTATCAATTGCTAAAATCTCAAAAAATCATCATAACATACGGAAGTGATTTAATGGCCATCTAAACTTTTCATACTTAATTTGATTAAATTTAAAACCGAAAGGGTCTCTTTTTCTTGAGGACGCCATTGACAAACTTTTTATCACTGATCGGGGGCCCCCTTTTCTCGGGGAGCCCCGGGGCTATAGCCCTCTCCCCCCCCCTTAATCCGGCTCTGGGTGCACGTATGTGGTAAAGTAAATAGCTCAAAGCAAAAACAACTGCATTGAGATCAATTTTGACCCATCCGGCTTATAGAAGGGGTCACACGGTTTACCAAAACACCTTAATTGAACTGTTTTTTGGTGTCAAATGTTTTTGTAAGTTTGCGAGATTTAATTTTTTTGTTGAATGACTCATCTCGTCAATCAAATCTTGCAACTTGTGCAGACGCTTCCGCAACATATTTGATGCGCCGCTCGACAGGCAGGCTATGACATGTAGGTAGGGTAATACCAGAGGTTTCTCCAGCCATTCTTCTATTTCTGTATCTGCAAGGCTTGCAATTGCTGGGGGCTTTTGCTGGTAAGAATCGAAATTGGCTAATGCTTCCGAGTTCAGAGTTGGTACATCGAACAAACGAATCAAACTGCTGTTCAGTGCATGGGGGCAGCTATCGTTATTTGCACTTTCTTCAACTACTTGTTTCCGATGTGCTATCGCTTTTGCCACTCTTACATTTCTTACATTTTCATTGTCATTCCCTGACAACGCAATCAAAGCATATTCTTGGTGTGCAAAATAACCATTCCTTTGCACCACACTCAAAGCACTGTAATTTCTTCAACACGTTTGTTTGAAAAATTCCTAATTCTTTGAACTACGTTGAAAAAGTTGCTGGATCCATGGGTTGTGTGATTGTATGATGATGTTAGGGGATGATAATAAAAACGTAAGAGTGGCAAAAATGATAGCACATCATAAACAAGTAGCTGTAGAAAGTGCAAATAACGATGACTGCTCCCTTGCACTGAACAGCAGTTTGATTGGCTTGTTCGATGTACCAACTCTAAACTTGGAAGCAAATGCTTTCTACAAATTAGTCAGTTTTGATTCTTCAATCAAACAATAAATTTTTTATTTACCAAGTAACTTGAAATTAACAATGCGTAACGTAGGGAATTGTTATACACCAAAACGCTTACTCGGCAAGAAGCAGCTAGCACTGTTCAGCAAAACAAAGTTAATTAAAAAATTTAAATACATTCAAAAAAATTTAAAAACTAGGCTATAGATATTTTGCACAGTCCGTCGCTTTTATTTTATGGCAGCTGCTTATTTTATCGATTTTGAAGGTTAGCTGTTAACGTCCAAATTAAGTCTGAAAAAAGCAAAGCTCCTTCCTCCCCAAGAGTTAGCCCCTCCTCTCACATTATGAAAAATTGCACTGCAAAGACAGTAGGCTACATTTCTTTTGAGTGACTGTCTGCAAAGTCAGTGCATATAGCAGGGTATACCATACATTGGTGGAGGGGCCTATAGTTTTGAGTTTAGTTGCTATTGTTTACTATAAACGACACCTGCGACAGCTGCTGCACCCTCGCCTCGTCTCAAGATGTAAGGCCTACTGTAAAGTGCTTTTTTCCATACTGAAAGCTTAGATCAGTGATTCTCAATCTTTTCTGAGCCGTGGCCCCTTGATTGTAGCTCTAAAAGACCGTGGCTCCTATTGGCCCTACAATGTGTAAGTTTAAAAGTCCCGGTCTGTTATAATTCATTAATAATTCCTACCATGGTATCTCCCAAGAGAACACTCTGTGCTTCCTTCGGGGGGCCAAAGGCCACGGTTGAGAACCCCTGGCTTAGATGCTACCAATCGCTGGTTTGCCTTTATATGTTAGGACGCTCAGTTTGACATTTACAAGCCATAAGTTAATTTTTTTTTGCTATAAGAAGGTTACACTTTTTCTGTCCCCCCCTCCCACAAACATAATTGAGAAAACACCTCTGGATTTAAGCTTTCCTGGATTTCAATTTCGATGGTAGGCCTATTAAGTTTCAACTACATTTATGCAGAGATATTATTGTGGAAATAAACCCCCAGGGCCCTCCTTGAAAAAAAAAAAGTAAAAAACCAGGGCCCACCCGCCCCCTCCGCTTCCGCCATCTATGTTCCAACGGCTCGTGCCGGATTTGCTGTTGCTGTTAAGTTACCCATGTCTCAACTCTTGACGTATCAGAGGAGGTGGTAGTCGAAGTGCTATTACTGGAAGCAATAAAACCTCTCACTTGAGATTCAATTTCATTGCACATCTCGATTAATTTATCCACCTCTTCATAAACGTCGTCACATTTGCTACATTCTCCGTTAGCGTCACATGTCTAGGACAACCGGTCAAAAACTTCCATCAACTTGTTGTGAGTTCATTGTTTGAGGTCGAGAAAGCGCTGAGAATTGCGAGTCTCAATCTCAAGGTCAAGACATCTCGATGCCAAAAGTAGAAGAGCTTTATTTTAGCGAGCGCATACATATTTAAACGATCACACAAAAAAGGCACAGATTGGGTTTTGGCGACACCAATTCCAAGAACCCAAGCAGAATTTAACACAATTTGGTTCTCATGTGAAACATAACAAATAATTCAATCAGTGGCGACTCCAGCTTTTTACGGTTACTCGGGATCGACATAAGCAGTGTTAAAAAAACGGTAAAAAATCAATAAAATAGCAATTCACACAACCGTTAAATTGTTGCAAAATGCTTTCATTTATACATAAAGTTTAATCTTCTTAATTCGATGGCAAACTCATACAAAGTTTGTTGTGTAGCTCTTTGTTATCAGCTAACCATTTTGAGCCAGAGAGGAACAGACATTCATGACAAAACAAAAAGCCTGCATTTACTATATGGCCCCATAGTTTTCTGTATTAGAGTTGTCCGACTCTATCACGTGATTTCGTTTTTACGCATGCGTACTTATAGGTCGATGCAGCCGAGCGAATTCGAAATCATTATGAAGATGTTAACAAGCTCATTGCTACCGTGAAGGCTTCGGTAGTTAAAAATAAAGACCGAAGAGAAAAATTTTCAGAAATCGGCAGTCCATCTCAACCTATTGTCACCCGGTGGGGCAGTTGGTTAAATGCGGCGAAGTAGGCCTACTATGCTGAATATTTCCCCAAAGTTTGTGATATTGTGAATGCATTCGAAGGCACAGGGCACGTGGTAGTGAAAGCAAAAGAAGCAGTGGCGGCTGAAACTCTTCCAAACAGCCTCGAGGAAATTTATCAATGCTACATGAAGTTAGTGGATGAAATAAAACGAGCTGAAAGTGTACAGTAGACAGTTTGTCAAGCTTATGAAAAGGGATACAAGTTAGATTTTGGAAGCGATCCCGTTGGAGTTCAGTAGTATTTGAACCACCGGCTTGAACTGAACAGTGATTGAAAGCTATTGTAAATATATCAAACACAAATGTTAGCCCAGCACTCTTAGCACACGCTAAGCTATTGCAGTGCCAAGCTACTTCATGCAATGTAGAGAGGAGCTTCAGCATGCTTGGCAAGCTCTTGGCTAAAGATCGCCAGTTTGCCTAAGACAATGTGGAGAAGCATTTGGCTTTGTATGTTAATAAAACAAGCGCAGAGTAAACGCAAACCTTCTCGGTGTTGATTTCGCTATTCTTTTTATTCGTTTTACGCAACCTTGCAACTTTCTTTGAAATATACGCAACTTTTGCAACTTTCTTTAAAAATAAATGCAACTTTTTAATTTTTTTAGAGCAACAAAAAGTTGCCCTAGTCTTAAACAACTACACCAACTGCAGTGTAAATTAAAAATAAAAAAAATTTGAACAGAAATGCTGCAACACCTCGATTTTTCTGCTGTATGATCTTAGCTCGCTGCACCGCAAATTTGACGTTTCTGTAATAGGCATTCGGATTACCACAGTTAAGCAGGCTTGTCAAAATTTGTCGCTTGCAGCACCTCTTGTTTCTTTGGCCACGAGCCGCCACTGTTCGTGCTTCAAAAATTTATAAGGTTTTCAAAATTGGTACAGTGATAGTTCCACGATTCAAAGTACAGTTTACTCAATCAGATTTGTTACTTTGCAATAGCTATTTCAATACTTCATTTTGTTGTGGAACAAAGCTTGTAGAGAATGATGTAGGCCTATTCCGACAGATTTTTACTATCAGCATTTTAAGGCTTGAAAGGAAAACTAGCTTACTAAGTGAAAAACTGGCCCCAAAATGACACCATAATATGTAATTCAATGCTATTAAGACACCAAACCGTCACAGCACAAAATTACGGATTTGATGCGAATTACTCTGTCAAAAAACGAATAAATTTAATAAACTCTACGCTCTGGTAGTTCGTTAGTTTTCGTTTTGTCCTGAATAAATTTTGTGTTACCAGTGGTATTGTTTGTCAGACTTTCCGATCGTTAGTTTGATGCCAATGACATCCATAACACGTGTTGAAAACACCATAGACAAAAATGTCTCCCACAGAAAAACACAAACAAACATCATAGAAGCCAAGATTCAATTAGCAGATTATCACGTACACTATACACACTTACACTGCAAAAAAAATCTTGAGTTAATTAGTCCAATGAAAACATTATTGTATTAAAGCAACACTATTCCCTTAAGAAAAACAACTGAATGCCATCTGAAATGCAAATCAGCATTTTTTCTCGTTTGAAACTTTGTACCTTGCCGCTTGTGATCTATTCTCGGTTATATATTTTTTTTAACTAAAATAAAATAAACCTTTCTATATATAGGCCTATAATAAGTGCATAGCCAATCAGATAAATAGTCAGATAAACAATACTGCGAAAGACAGGTAAAATTTGGGAAAATACTATCCGGTACATAACAATCTACAGGAATGATTTCATACTAAAACTGTAGAAAGAGTTACCTTAATGCTGTTGTACCAGTATGGCTGCGATAAGTAGCATAAAACGCAGAACAGTACCAGTAGATTTGGTAAAGCAATACAAATTTTTTCTTTTGGTTTTAAATTACAATGCACACTACGTACATATGGGTAGATTGTGGGCTATTATCCACAAATTCAAGTTTTTTTTAAAAAGCATTTCGGAGACCTTGCATGGATCCCCAAATATATAGAATATACATAAACCGGGTGCCGATATGTATATACCTAAAACCTGCGAAAATTGCAGAAGAAAATAGTTTTTTTAATGCAACTAAAATCTTCCCTAAAAAACCTGCCAAACCTACACTTGCTCGAGCAAACCATCGCATCCTTGATCCAGTTACCACTACATGCTTCTGCAACCATCAACCAACTTTAGCCTAATCTTATCACAAGAGTATCAACTGTCTGAATCATAAGCAGATGAGCATTTACACTATTTACTGCCTGGCAGTGGTCTAAATGTTTACACATACTGGTACCAGTAGCCTATCATTACTGATTAGCCTACAGTTAGGCTACCGGTACTGATATCTGTCTGCCTAGTCTAAAATAGAAAGCCTATCCAGTCTAAATCTGCATCAAGTACCAACTATCATACTACTCTTACACGGGCTAATTCGATCAGATGTAGCAGGGCTAAAATTCATAACAATCTGATATTCATAACAATCTCATGACGACCGCAGACAAAAGATTGTACAACTGTTGCTTATTTTCAGACATAACAACAGCTTTCGATGCGGTCGATCATAAAATTTTACTCTAGAAACTCAAAAAGTACTTTGGATTTAGAGGCCCGTCCTTAGACCTTTTCAAAGATTATTGAAACAATCGATTTCAATATACCAAAATTGCTAATTGCGAGTCTAATTTGTTAAATTTCACTTGTGGTGTACCGCAAGGTTCCACACTGGGTCCTTTACTATTCCTAATGTACATTAATGATCTACCTCAGCTTCAGAGTTCTCCACAACGCTATTTGCGGATGATACGTATTTAAACATGTCTCACGCCAATCTGGAATCGCTTCAGTCTAGGGTTAATTGTGAGCTTAGTAAAATTAGTAACTGGTTTAGACGGAACAAACTATCATTTAATTATCAAAAATCAAATTATATACTAATCAATAAAGTTCCGCAAAAATCTATCTCGGCACCTTCACATTGACCATTAACAAAGCTTTAATAGAAAGGAAAAAAGCAGTTAAATACTTGGGGTTATACATCGATGAAAACTTAAGCTGGTCGTCACATATGAAAGAGTTGTCACTGCAGCTTGCAAGAAGTTCTGGGATATTTTACAAATTAAGATAATTCGTGTCAACTGATACTTTACGCACTGTACTCTGTGCTTTTGTTTAAAGTCACTTGCAATATCGTATCATTGTCTGGGGCACAGGGCATAAATATTTATTGCAAGAAATTAATTTGAGATTACACAGATCGATTCGTATTATTACATCAAATACAAAATTCTACCGAATATCTCCATTGCACAAGAATCGGAAATTACTAAAGCTAATTTCGAAATCGCTAAATTCTTTCAGATCTACATAATTTCGAACTCGCTAATTTTTTTTTCTGCTCGTACACGATTAGTTGCCGTCGGGAATTTATGAAAACTTTACAAAAATTCAACAAATTCCAGATCATAATACAAGATCTAAAAAAATTGTATATTTCGTACCTCGGCTTTCAAAATCACATTTTGCACAGAGGCATTAGCTATGGAACAAACTCGATAAAAATTTGAAGAAAATGCACTTCATAGCTTTCAAAAAGGTTTATAAAAACTACCTTGTTGCAAGTTACTAAATTCAATATTATAGATTTACTGTAGGCTTATATGAATCTAAATTTTCCTTGTTTCCTGTTTGATTATTCGATTATTTTGTTCGTCTGTTTTCGCTTATTTTTCTTAAAAATGTGCTTATACAGTACGGTACTTAGTGTATTCATTTTCTTTTTTTCTCTTTTCTGTAAAAATCATAACCTAATTCCATCTTCTGGTTTTCGCGCACTTAGGTTGGCTTGTTCTTATGTGATATGTATATTCCAGTCAGGGGCACCTCGACTTGAAAAACGAATGTTTTTTCGGTGCTTCCTGGCCATTATTATTGTTCAATTCTAATACCTTGTCTATTTAGTTGTAGTTACGGCAAAATACACGAACTTGTCTTGTCTTGTCTGAAAACCAGTCCCGTTAAGCCATAAGTCTGAGCTAGTCTCAATTCGCTTTGTTCTGCCAACAGTGCAGCTCATACAAAAATTGAACAGCGAGTCCAAAAGCGTCATGAATAGCCTTTGTTGCATCACCGTTTGGCTCCTTTGCATACGAAAAAAACTTGAGCTGCAGAACAAAATAAGGATTCCAATTAAAAAATATATTTATATATGATCAAAACATTGAAAGAAACAAGAAATTTAAAAAATTTGGCGATAGAACTTCGAAAGGTAATGAAAAAAAAAATTAAGTGCATAAATAGAAGGTAGGAGGTGCTGCAGCTCTGCAACTCTCATGTACGAGCCGCTGTTAAATAAGTCAAAAGAACGATTGTTCGTATGCAGCGCTTCTGGTGCCCGAGCGTTATTTATTCAACTTTCCGATTGATATATAAAGCATTGATTGTTCCTTGATTTTAAGTTAGTGGTACGTAAGAGGTTGGTGGCCACAGTACTTCCCTTGCAGTGAGTGACGATGGCTTCGCAAGGAAGTAAAGAATTCCAAGACAAAGCAGAGAGTTGTTTGTTGCTGGAATGAATGACGCATTGCAAGCCATTGGAGAACTCAGCTCGAGAAACCGGTGTGTGATTGCAGATCCGTGGGTCAGAAGAAGGTTGCATGTCCGTGCGTCGGGTTGTCACCAAGGTTGAACATGATTAAAAGAACGATCGGTTGTATGTGAAGCGCTTGTGGCGCCCGGGCGTTATTTATTAAATTTTCCGATTGATATATAAAGCATTGATTGTTCCATGGTTTTAAGTTTGTGGCACGTAAGAGGTTGGTTGCCACACCGCCATTGTGTGGCAACTAGCTTTTGTCATGAACTCCATATATTTCTATATTGCGAAGGGTAAACAACATGAGTAGTGCTGACATTTACTGCACAATGTTGGACATAAGGACAATCAGCTATAGAAATCTCCACTAACTTCAGGTAATCTAAAGCACTAATAAATCGTTCTGATCTCTTTAAATGCGGAGCCGTTGAGTGCCAAGCCCGGACCTGGTACCAAAATTAAAACCGGGACCCCTGCAAAAATGACGAAAACAATGGTCTGCCAAAAATGATAAAAGGATGATTCGCCAGACGACCCACTTTGTTATATCAAAATTGATTAACAACCAAAAAAAGTCAATGATACTCTTGAACAGGTGGTGATGCTTACTGTTAAAGTATCCTAGCTAAAATTCATTATTTAGCCAACTCGCAGCGCAGCAGCATATTAAACCTTTAGCAGCCTCTGTTGGTGCACAAAAATTCGGACCATACGTAGCTAATTAGACCATTAGAAATGCTTAAGTAACCTGTTCTGGTATTGCTCAGATATGCAAAGCACATTACACTGTAAATACAATTTCTATTAGCAGCTTTTGCAACCATGAACATTATTTCTTCGTATTTCTTATGCTTGTGTATTGATCTTTTTTTCTTCGTATTTCTTATGTTTGTGTATTGATGTTACCGCGAATAAATATTGATTGATTGATTCATCTGTCCATACATAATGCCTGACAAAAAGTACTAGGCCTACATGATGTGTATCTGGTGAAGGTGGGCAGATTTTAAAACAGTTGCCATAATACTTGAATTTGATGGTGTATGGTGTTACATCCAACTTTAATCATTGACAGTATAATAGCATATGCAGTACTTTAACAATAATGAGCAACATAATTGTCTCTACTTATATACAGCCCACTTTAGTAAGCGTTTGCAAATTTAGAAAGAAGACATATACGGTACTGCTCATTACAATAAATGACATTTAAAAAAAAAAAGAAAAATTGAAACAATTTTTCTCAAGTTCAATGCATAACAGCTTAACCAAAAGTACAGTAGTTAGCTACGCAGGTTTAAATTTTGCAAATTGGTACTTGTCTGCAATAGCACGTTTTTATGCTTTACATTAAGGTGATATATTCATGAAACTTCAGCTTGCATTTTGACCTAGTTACAAGTGTCAACGATAGGTTCCTTACTCCCTTCTAAAAATAAAAGTTCCAATAATCCCAGTAATGGTAATAACTGTAGCTACAAATCGCAGCAGCAAGAAAAACCGGAAAATTTCAATAACTTTTTTTGCTCCATCGGTAAAAATCTTGCTCAGAAAATCTCAACTTTACCATCTGATCGTTTTAAATCCTACCTAAAAAATCGTGTTTCGTCATCGATGTTTTTAGAACCGCCGAACATCAGCGAAGTTATAGCTTTGATGCAGGCTCTAGACGTGAATAAAGCTGTAGGGCACGATAATATTCCAGCTTTCTTTATTAAAGTGTCAAAATTTGTTACAGCTTCCTACCTTAACATCCTAATTGATTTTGCCTTCTCCAACGGGATATTCCCTGATAGCTGTAAAACTGCAGAAGTCATTCCTCTTCATAAATCTGGTAATGTAAATGACCCCAATAACTATCGTCCCACATCCATTTTAACTTGTTTTTCCAAAATACTTGAAAAGCTTCTGCATAAGCGCCTCAGCGAATTTCTGAACAAAAACAATGTAATCATTCTCACCCAGTACGGATTCCAAACCAATTTTTCCACTTCACATGCCATTTTAGACATTATTACTCACGCATATGATAATATCAACATCAACCAACTCACTGGCCTATTTTTTCTGGACCTAAAAAAAGCATTCGATACTGTCAACCACAAAATTCTTGAATTTAAGCTAAATCACTATGGTATTCGTGGATGCGTTCTCAATTTAATACTGTCGTTTCTTGAAAGATATCAATATGTTTATATCCATGGGATTAATTTGACAACCAAGTCAAACCCTTATGGTATCCCCCAAGACTCTACTCTTGGCCCCTTACTTTTTCTTTTATACGGTAATGATATGCCAAATGCCACTCAATCAACCCCAAGATTATTTGCGGACGATACTTGTATCTGTGTAAATCACCGTAAGCTATCAAACCTTCAAAATCTTCTTAACACCGAATTGGGCGCTTTATCAGAATGGTATGCAGACAATCAACTTACCATAAACCCCACTAAAAGCCAATAATACCGCCCAATTTGAAGGCGAACTTCGAGAATTTCAGTGTCAACGTCAACAACGCATCTGTCTCCGCAAACGAATATGCTAAATACCTAGGCGTTTTAATCGATTCGAAACTTAATTAAAATTTTTACATAAAAGCTGTTGAGCTGAAATTATCCCGAGCCGTTGGAATAATTGCCAAATTAAAATCCTTTTTACCACGGAATGTGTTAGTGCAACTCTACTATGCGTTAGTTTATTCGCACCTTTTGTATGGACTAGGCGTGTGGGAATCCATGTATCCCTCTTATTTGACTAAACTCTCAACTCTTCAAAATAAGGTAGTAAAAATAGGTGGAGGAGGCAAAATATTCGATAGGGCCACACCATTTTACACCAAACTAAATATTCCAAAACTTCTAGACTTATACACTACAGAGATTGCTGAATTGACGTACAACTTCATTCATCGGCCCAATCTTCTACCAAAGGTGTTATCAGATATTTTTATCAAAGCCACCAGCGTATCCCAGAAACAAACCAGATCTTCAACAGCCCATATAGACCTTCTGTACATTCCACGTTACCGTTCCAACAAATTGCAAAGAAGCCTAAAATATCAAGGTATCAAGGTTTGGAACTCGATTCCGCCAGAAATTAGAAACTCTTCCTCTCGATTTTTTCTTACAAACTCAAAAAACATTTCACAATACATTACTAAAATCAAAAAATAAAAAAGCGCTAAAAATTGAAATTCGTAAGTGTTGTAAATTATATTTTTGTTAATTATCTCAGCAGCATGTCGCTGTTTACTTCCCAAGTCCTTGTTCGATTTCACGAAAAATTACAAATAGTCACGGTGGCTGCAGACTCGATGACCCAAAAGGTCTTTTCGCAGCTTCTAAGTCCACAGTTTTTTTCAATATGTACCGTACTTTTTATTGCTGTATTGTGTCACGACTAAAATAAAGTGTGTGTGTCTGTCTGTCAGTAATAAACACTCAAGATACACAGCACGAAAAAAAAATTAAAAATCACTGGTTCTACTACAGAAACAGCATGACACTAACTACGTATGACCTGAATCCGTTAAGCACACCACTGAACCACTGCTGCTAAAAATTGCAGAAATTGTAGCAAATCATTTGTGCTTATCATATTTTAGAACCTAGCGCTTGTCTGCAAATCTGCAATAGTACATTCCTCTGCGTTACGTTTACACGATATCGTACCGTTCATAAAACTTCAGCTTGCATTTTCGTTACCGTACATATGTCAATAATAAGCACTCAAGACATGAAAAAAATTAAAAATCATCGGTTCTACTACAGAAACTGTATAACACTGACTACATACCGCTATGACTTGAATCCGTTAAGCACACCACTGATCCACTGCTGCTGAAAATTGCAGAAATTGTAGTTAATAATTAATTTTGGCATCGTCATCTAAATGAAAATTTTTGCAATCTGATAATGGTAACAACTTTGCTAGGCTAATGAACTAGCTCACATAATCTGTAATAAACAATCTGCCAAAAAAAATAAATAAATAAATTACCAGTTCTACATAATTGCGAACTGGAACAACAACAAACTGAACACCGTTTTGGCACTACCACCGCTTTTAAACATTCCAGAAATTGTAGCTACCAATACCCTATGTGTTTGTGCAATAACAACAATGCAACCAATTTTTTTTTTCAACTGCTTCAGTTTTACTCACTGTTGCATTTTCAAAAACTTTGCGGTTGGTAAAACTCTAGGTGCTTAAACAAGTAAGCTATAGGATATACTGAGTTAAAAATGATGAATTAGTAGAACTTTGCGAGCTTTTTTTCAGCAAAAATTTCATAGTAAGCCAGTCATAGATAAAGAAATATGACTGGGCATACTACACATTTTTCATTATATCATGAAATTCTCTGATCTGCTGTGGTCAACTTGTCATGACAGCTGAGGAGGTACTAAAAGTTGGGCACTGTTAAGAGCACACCATATGCTATTTATGGGGTATCTATCCAGCAATCAAATTCAAATCGTTATTTGAATGAATAAATGATCTTCACATATATAACGCAAAGTAACTCCAAAATAACTAACCAAATTTAGATGTAGCGTCGTCACAATCGGTGGTCGACTACAGCCGATTTCGAACTCAGTTTCATGTTTTGCCAGTCTAGATCACAGTGACCTTTGTTACTCTAGGTCACAGTAACTGGCGTTGTGCAGCTTATATTTCCGGGAGTTGTCATTGCCGATTGCTTCTTTTAAGATGTGCGATTAGCTCATTGATTAAATTTGTTTCTTTTTTGAGTGTTTTACAGCTTCGTTCACATGCAATACGAAGTTGATTTCCGATAGCCGCAATTGTGATTGTACAACTCATCAGATGGAGTTTGACGTGCTGGTGATAGCAGCGTCTATTTAGTCGATTTGCAAGTTGCAGTGCAATTGATTCTATTTGAATAAGCTTTAGATGTTTTAAGAAATTACAGAGCTGTTGCTCGATATCAATGTGTGTATAGAGTTACTAGTTGGAGCCTTTATTGCTCGACAAGAATTTAACTTTGAGCTTTCATTGCTCGACATTATTTGTCATCCGTTGAATTTATATTTTCATTACCGTCTGCAAGAAATAGTTGGTGAGTACCATATTTGCATACTTTGTCTGATCGTCGGTCTCGAGTAAATTTAAACCAAATGTTAACGGCTGACTGTTGTGCAACTGCGATGCACTTTCTTCTGAATTAATTTAATTTAAGATATATTAAAGGTTTAAGTTTAATGTTGCGATTATTGTCATTATTTATTTGTGTTTATAACTTTAATAGAAACCGCTCAAACGCTCAAAACGTTCAAATCGAGTGAGTTCTGTATCGACTCCGCGATAGCAGACGGTTTACTTCGGAATCGTTACAAAGTTTCAACTAATTCAAGTCAACCATTGCAAGAAGTTACATCTCAATTGCTGCAAGACGTTTCACGCCTAGAAGCTTTGAATTATTTTACGATGTTCTACCACGTCAAGACGTTGATGTCAATTTCCCAAAGGTACTGATAAACTAATGGTTTTTGTGTTTGAACTTTCTTCAAACCATCTACGAACTTTTGACGGACGTACTAAATCAACGCTCCAAGACTGTGTTGATATTATACTTTGTAATTATTTGTTTGAAATTTAAATTTGTTAAAATGAGTACCGAAGCTTCAGAAACTGTTGCTAATGGCGATGTGCAATCTGCAATAGAGCGATTACAACGTGTCTTAAGTGATAATTACTTAATTGCTGAAAGGCTTATGTCATTGCGCAACCCCAGTAAAACTGACTTCGATGTTATTCTGGGCGAGATCAACGCCACTTATAAGGAATTAGTTAGGGCGATGTCATCGGCTGGGGCGGAGCCCGGGGCCATTGTTGCTGTTTCTCACAATAAGTTCGAGTTCGATTCTCGTAAAGATGAATGGCTAAATCAAATTGGTGCCCCGACTAATGGTAACATTTCGTATTCTGGTTCTCATTTGACTTCTTCAAAACCACCTAGCATTTCTCTTCATGAATCTCGTAATTCACCTTCTTCAAGGCGAGGTACGCGAAGTACTAGAAGCACTTGCTCTACGCAGTTAAGTGTTAAACGCTTGGAAGCTCAAGCTAAACTACAAACTGCCCAGCTAGAAGCTATTCAGCAAAAAGAAAGAGTTATCGATAAAAAACGTAAAGCTGATTTGGAAAACGAGATAGAAGAAAGAGAAGTCTTTCGCAAAATTGCGTTAGCCGAAGTTGAGTGCCAAGTCTGGGAGAGAAATAGCATTGTCACCGAACCTCACAAGGACTCGAACCTGTACCAAGAGAGTAAGACGCTACCTTCTTCGTACAACCTTACGTCATCCTCTAAGGTTTTACCTAATCACAACTCAGTTGCTACACACTTGTTACTTCCTGTAACTGATAGTCAACCTAACGTTTCTCATGAATGCCCAGATACTCTACTTATTAAGAACAACCCTACAGCGCTTGTAAAAACGAACCCGCCCTTGCAACAAACTTGTACTAAAGCTTTACTTGTTGACTCTAATCTTGATAATCTTGTTCATTCTCAAAACCTGAACATCGAAAGACCTTCTTCGTCACGCACACCTGCAACTAAAGGCGTATCTTTCATTCATTTACCAGCTCGGCCAATCGCTACAAGCCGGCCGGTAACCTATCAACCTGACGACAATTTGAAAACCGACTCGTTGATGTCCACTGCTGAAGCAAAGAATATTTACTCTTTCAAGCCGTGTGTACAAGCGACTTTAAATCCTTCTACCCTCGTTGATCCTTCCTTTTCTGCAAATTGTGATACAACAACATCAGTTAGTATTCAGAACCGACCTTCCACTTCTAATTTTTACCCTCGAACATACCCCTCTGACCCGCCTTCGACGTCATTCTGCAATCCTTTACCTAATCCCTACAATGAACAAGGCCGAAACCCATATTATCCTACCGCTCCTGTTCTCTTTCCAGCTACTTACGACAACTTGTTTCTTCCAAGGCCAGAATTTCCTAAGTTTACGGGAGATTCCCTAGAATTCAAGTCTTTTATAAACAACTTCGAAACTCACGTAGAACCGAGGGTTTCCGATGAAAAGACACTGTTGTGCTTGTTACTTCAACACTGCACTAAACCTGTCAAAGATAAGATTGAACATTTCTCCGTTCACGATGAGCATTGCTACACCCTTGCTAAACAAAGGTTACGCAGAGAATATGGTTCACCTTGGATCATATCAGATGTTTGCGAGCAAAGGCTAAAGAAGTTCGCGACAATTAAATCTGGTGACGCTAAAGAACTAAAATTGTTTTCAGAATTACTTGAAAAAACCAGTGTCATCATCAGGGACATCCAGAATTATACGAGTTTAAATTCTTTAGATACTTTAGCAGAGTTAGTGAGCAAGTTACCTTACGAACTTAAACGGCGTTGGGTGAAGAGGTCTGTTCAAATCGAGAATTCCTTTGGGCATCTAGCGAACTTCGCACACTTTGTTGAGTTTGTGCGACAAGAAGCTGACGAGATAAACTCTCTTTTTGGTTTGCGCTCACTCGGGTGTACTAGTTCAACTCGCTCAAGGGCGAAAGCTTCTTACGGAGTCGTGACCTCTCGACAATCTAAAACATTTCACCCTAAGTCTAATTCTGCTAATGCTTGTTGGTTCTGCAATTGCAATTCACACAAACTTCTTGAGTGTAAAAAGTTTAAAGAATGCACAGCACAAGAGCGTAGTTCTTTTGTAAAGTCCGCAAAGTTGTGCCACAAGTGTTTAAGTTCAAAGCACAGAACGCCAGAATGTAAAAGGTCAAACACTTGTACTATCAAAGGTTGCACGGGTACTTATCATCATACCTTGCTTCAGTGGTCGAAACCCGATAGCGCTAAGGTATCCGAAACTCGTGAAGTTGGTACATCTACAGCAGCTGAAGTTAACACAATGACTACTTGTAATCTGTCAAACCGAAATCCTTCCTCATCCTTTCAAGAAAGAGACGTTTATCTTTGCATTGTTCCAGTTAGGGTGGCTTGTAATGGCAACGTCATCACTACGTATGCCTTTCTTGATCAAGGGTCAACAAGTTCCTTCTGTGATCAGTCGTTAGTTGAAGCACTGGGTGTAACCGGCACTCGTGAAAGCTTGCAACTCAAAACTATTACTGGATCCACTAAATGCTATGAAACATTATTGTGCAACTTAACGATATCTGATTTAAATAATGAAGTTTCGTTTTCTTTACCAAATGTGCGTTCAATCGAAAAAATTTCAATTAAACCGAACATTCTTCCGGTAAAGAAAGATATGTCAAGACTGTCGCATCTTTCGGATATAAAGTTTGAAACTCTTCCTAATGCATCAGTTAACTTGCTGATTGGAGCAGATTTCCCGGAGTTCTTTTGCGTATGCAGTGCTCGCAAAGGTCCACGTGGCACCCCGTGCGCTATTGAAACCCCAGTTGGATGGTCTTTACTAGGTCCTTCTATCTCACCTTCTCATTCCAGCAATTGTGAAGTCAATTTTGTGTGCAGAACAAATGAGCCTGTGCATGAAATCATTGAACGGATGTGGGAATCCGAACTCCAGGTAGGAACTTCTGTTTTCGATACCCCTAACTCAAAGGAAGATCGTATTGCATACGAAACGATGCAATCCTCTATAAGCGAAGTTAATGGCCATTATCAACTTCCATTATTGTGGAAAGCTGAGGGTAACTGCATGCTATCGAACAATCTATCTTTGGCCCAAAAACGCATGTTTAGTTTGAAAAGGCGTTTACTTAATGATGATTCATTGCGACAGAAATATGCTGAGGTCATAAACACTTATGTGACCAAAAATTACGCCAGAATAGTACCGCAGGAAAAACTGGAAGGCAAGCGGAATATGACTTGGTATCTTCCGCACCACCCAGTACTAAATGTTCATAAACCCGAGAAAATGCGTGTGGTTTTCGACTGCGCAGCCAGGTATAATGGTCGAAGTTTAAATGATGCGCTCATGTCAGGGCCACCTCTGATGAATACTTTGGTGGGCGTCCTTATTCGTTTTCGAGAAGAAAGAATAGCTTTGGTGGGAGACATTGAGGCGATGTTCCACCAAGTAAGGGTGGATCCGGTCCATGCCGATGCTCTACGTTTCCTCTGGTGGAAAGATGGTAAATTAAACGAAGAACCATTAATCTACCAAATGCTGGTTCACTTATTTGGTGCCACGTCATCTCCTTCTTGCGCTAACTTTTGTTTGAGGCACACAGCAAACGAGTTTGGTCATTTGTATTATCCTATTGTTTCTAAGGTCGTTCACCGAAACTTTTACGTTGACGACTGTTTGATTTCTCTTCCCTCTGTAGAAGAAGCTGTCTTGGTAAGAACACAGCTGAACGAAATGCTTGCTCGAAGAGGATTTCGTTTGAGAAAATGGATTGCAAACAATGCAAGACTTTTGGATAGTATACCGATAGCTGAACGATCCACTAAGGCAGATTACTCTTTGGATGATTCTGCTAATCAAAAGGTATTGGGAGTGCAATGGATAGTGAAGCAAGATTGCTTTACTTTTGACATAAATTTACCTCAAAAAGGGTGCACCAGAAGGGGTATTCTCTCAACTGTAGCTAGCTTGTACGATCCGCTTGGCTTTGCTGCGCCTGTGACGTTAGAGGCGAAGGCTCTTCTGCAGGCTTTGTGTAAGCAAAAACTGGATTGGGATGAAGAGATCGGCGAAATAGAACTACAACGCTGGTTGCGTTGGATTGAACAATTATCTGGTCTTAACAGCATTCAGGTACCGAGATGTTTCAAACCAATCACTTTCAGATCCGTCGCGTCAATTGAACTTCACCATTTTGCGGATGCTTCTTCCTTTGCGTATGGTGCATGTTCCTTCTTGAGATTAGCTGATGACGCAGGTAACATTTCTTTATCTTTCATTGCTGGCAAGTCCAGATTAGCTTCCATTAAATCCGTATCTATTCCTAGACTTGAATTAACAGCCGCTGTTCTTGCAATAAGACTGGATGAAATGATAAGAAAAGAGCTTGACTTGCCAATTACATCTTCATTTTTCTGGACCGATTCCACGGCAGTGCTGTATAGCATTAAAAACACCACTAAGCGTTTTCCGGTGTTTGTGGCCAACCGCTTAGCAAGTATTGAGCGTGGTAGTAACGTTAATCAATGGCGGCATGTGCCATCTAAGTTGAATCCTGCAGATTCTGCTTCTAGAGGTCTGTAAGCTTGTTCATTGGACACTGTGAAATGGCTAAAGGGACCGGAATTTCTTTTGAAGTCTGAATCCGAATGGCCCGAGCTGAACACTTCTTCTCCAGAGTTACCACCAGAATTTCTCGAAGATAAAGGACAAGTTAAAGTGTTTAATATTTGTGAGCCTAGTGTTTGTGTTTTTGAACATTTGATAAACCGTTGTTCTCATATCTACAAACTGAAGCGCGTGATGGCATGGATTCTCAGATATGTATCTGTCACGCGATCCCGCTTGGAAGGTAAACCCTTTGTGGTCGAAACTTCGCTCTCTGTGAATGAGTTACAAAGGGCCGAAACTGAGTTAATCAAATATGTGCAGCGCAACCATTTCCCTTATCTCCTTTCAAATAATACTAAGCAAAAGTTGCCTCGCTTCATGCAAAAACTTGATCCAGTTTCTGTCGACGGCGTGATACGAGTGGGAGGTAGAATCGACAGAGCTTTAGCAGACGTTGATGTAAAACATCCCATAATCCTCCCTCAACACTCTCACTTTACAGAATTAATAATTCGACAGAAACACTCAGAAGTTGGCCATGCTGGTACCAGCCACACTTGGGCGTCCATAAGGAGACGCTTTTGGATCGTGAAAGGAGGAGCAGCTGTGCGCCATTCTATCGGACAATGCATACAATGCAAAAAGCGCAACGCAGTCGTAGGTAAACAACTCATGGCCGATATGCCATCTTGTAGATTACAATCAGATAAACCGCCATTTCGTAATGTTGGCATAGATTACTTCGGACCATTTTTGGTCAAACAAGGACGTAGCATGGTAAAACGGTATGGCTGTTTATTCTCATGTCTAACTGTCAGAGCAGTGCACATTGAGGTTGCTCATTCACTAACCACAGACTCTTTTCTCAATGCCTTTAGGAGGTTCATTGCCAGAAGGGGTAAGCCCGGGGAACGTGTTCAGCGATAATGGTACTAATTTCGTCGGGGCAGCACGCATCTTAAAGGAACTTTTGCTGGAAATCGACCAGCAAAAAATCAACCATTATTGCACCCAACTCCAAATCCAGTGGTCATTCAACCCTCCCCGAGCAAGCCACATGGGAGGGTCTTGGGAGCGCATGATCCGCTCAGTCCGTAAAATCTTAAGAAATTTAGTGGACTCCCAAACTTTAAAAGACGAAGGGTTCCTTACACTAATGACCGAAGTGGAAGGAATTTTAAACTCTCGACCTTTGGTACCCGTTCTTTTTGACGATCACAGTACTGAACCGCTGACTCCCAACCATATTCTTTTGTTTCAAGGAAATCTTAATTTGCCCCCAGGTCTTTTTCAGGAGAGCGACAGCTATGCCCGCCGAAGATGGGCTCAGATCCAGTATCTCAGCAATCAATTTTGGCGTCGCTGGGTCAGCGAATTTCTACCTAACCTGACACAAAGACAAAAGTGGTTTCAAGCCACTGAAAACTTTCAAGTGGACGACGTCGTTCTTCTTGTGGAAAACACGCAGCAACGGTCTCGGTGGGTCTTAGGAAGGGTGTTAAAAACGTTTCCCGGTAAGAGAGGGCTGGTACGGTCTGTTCTCGTAAAAACCCAGAATAACATTGTTAACAGGCCCATCTCTAAGCTTTGTCTCATTGTTGGCCAACACGACCCGAAATAAGTTGCCACGATGTTTGTTCGTAATCTGCTGAATCTTTATGTTACGTACCGTTTCAGAACTTATGTCTTTAAATCTTTACGTTAAATAATGCAGTTGTGTTATTATATTGCCTTACGTTATGAATTGCACTCTCTTTATATATATATACTTTGTTATTTATTTGCTACCCTTGTTTAGTCAGGTTTCCTCCGCTCTTGATGCAGTTGAAATGCCTACCCATATCGGCATTTGGGGGGAATGTGTAGCGACGTCACAATCGGTGGTCGACTACAGCCGATTTCGAACTCAGTTTCATGTTTTGCCAGTCTAGATCACAGTGACCTTTGTTACTCTAGGTCACAGTAACTGGCGTTGTGCAGCTTATATTTCCGGGAGTTGTCATTGCCGATTGCTTCTTTTAAGATGTGCGATTAGCTCATTGATTAAATTTGTTTCTTTTTTGAGTGTTTTACAGCTTCGTTCACATGCAATACGAAGTTGATTTCCGATAGCCGCAATTGTGATTGTACAACTCATCAGATGGAGTTTGACGTGCTGGTGATAGCAGCGTCTATTTAGTCGATTTGCAAGTTGCAGTGCAATTGATTCTATTTGAATAAGCTTTAGATGTTTTAAGAAATTACAGAGCTGTTGCTCGATATCAATGTGTGTATAGAGTTACTAGTTGGAGCCTTTATTGCTCGACAAGAATTTAACTTTGAGCTTTCATTGCTCGACATTATTTGTCATCCGTTGAATTTATATTTTCATTACCGTCTGCAAGAAATAGTTGGTGAGTACCATATTTGCATACTTTGTCTGATCGTCGGTCTCGAGTAAATTTAAACCAAATGTTAACGGCTGACTGTTGTGCAACTGCGATGCACTTTCTTCTGAATTAATTTAATTTAAGATATATTAAAGGTTTAAGTTTAATGTTGCGATTATTGTCATTATTTATTTGTGTTTATAACTTTAATAGAAACCGCTCAAACGCTCAAAACGTTCAAATCGAGTGAGTTCTGTATCGACTCCGCGATAGCAGACGGTTTACTTCGGAATCGTTACATAGAGTTGCTCAAATCTTTCTGTTTGTCGTATTCTTTCTGATGACTTTGAAACTAGATAGAGTTAAAATGTGCGGTTAATGGTTATGCGCGTTAGCAACAACGCATCTAATATCAATAGCAGCGACACTCCGGTATGTCACACTCATATGGTGACTTTTCTTGGTAGGCTGCTTCACTGTACACTGACTACCAGGTAGAGTATTACCAGTAGGTGGTGGCAAGGGGTGATTTTGTCTGCCTTCATTCAGACTAGAGCTACCCTTTCAAACTTGTATGCCAATTTTTACGCGCGGCATTCGCAAAATTCCGGGCCCGGTACCGAAGAAACCCCCTGGATCCCCCTCTCAACGGCCCTGTTTAAATGTTACAAATCCCACTCAATATACTATATTGCCAAGATGAGGACAGCGACTCGTCATTATTAGGACTTGTGCAGTGCAACGTGATTGCGAATATATCTATTGATGAGTTGCACTGACGTCACAGAATTTTCCCGCCAAAATCACTGGACGGCAAAAAGGTCTTTTCTGTCACCTTTCATAGTGTACGCTGCATGCGCTTACTTTGAAAAGGTGTGGGGTGTATGGAGGAAGGGATGGGAGACAGTGGCGATTCTAAGGGGGGGCCAGAGGGGGCCATCGCCCCCCCAGATTTTTGCTTGGCCCCAGGTTGGCCCCCCAGTTTTAACAGGCTCATGTAGCCTATATGGCAGGGTATGAAAATATGTTAATCGATTGCCCAACCTCGGAGTTTGACATTCGTTGTTTTTGCTTTTTAGTTTACTAAACTATGTGAAACTTGCATAGTTTGCTTTGGTCTTTGTCTTCGCTTTTCAATAAACTAGTGCTTTTATTGCATCACACAGTTCCGTCTAAATCGTAAAATCGCTATCAGAAGCGGTTAGGTCATAAAGCAGCCTGTGCAGATTGAAGAAGCTATTACAAATGGGTGAAGAGGTATAAAGAACTAAATACCGGTAGATCAAAATCTTACGTATCATGTCTTTGGTAGTCGCTAATCGAAAGAAGAGTGTCATTTCCAATTTTTTGTAGCCTAGTTAGTCATGTACAGGTATTTTTTACACTTTTTGTTGAAGCCTAATCAGCGAGCACTAAAAAGGAAAGACAGCAATGTGCATTGTGGCAGCATTGGCAGGCGTAATAATGGTATTATTAGTAGCAACAACAGCCAGTGCTTTATCAAACTTGGTTTTAATGCGTCATTCGTTGATGGCTATGGAGTTTGGAGCGTGAGAACTTAGTTGAGGGTGAACTGGTTCTATAGGCAACGCAGTGATGCCTTGTTTTATCATCGCTTTTGAAATTACAAAATCATTAAGTTATAAAGCAGTCGACCTTCCTTGCCTGATCATTTGTCAGCCTGCGGTTGTTAGGCGACTGATATAAAAGGCGAAAATTACAATATGTTTATCATGAAGGCAGTGGCGTAACTAGGGTACCCTGCGCCCGGGGGCAAAAAGGAATTTTGCGCCCCTTCTTTCACTCCGAATTTTGCACAAATTATAAAAATGACAGTGAAATTTGGTGTTTCATTCGAGTTGCTAATGAATCGCGGTTTGGAAAAGAACAACGAAGGAGAAAGATTAACAAAGCAAGAAACGAAGAAGAGTGGAGAGATCAGTGACGCATTCAGGATTTGGCAAAAGGAGGCCACAAGCGAGGGTCGGAGGGCAGAGCCCCCAGCCTCCAACGGATTTTCAGAGTTTTTACAAGAAAAAACTCATTTTAGCCAAGTTTTTTTGTCGAAAAAGAACACACTGGTGTCTGAAATTTTAACAACACGTATCGGTATCCATAACAACGCCAGGGCCAAAGGTGGGGCCATGGCACCGTACTGGCCCCCCCTGCGAGCGCCTACATGGTCCATCCATTTTCTTTAATAAAAAAACTGAAAAGTAGCCATGGGCGTCCCCCCGGGCCTGAGTCCGGGGGCGTCTGGCCCCTCGCCCCCTTGTTACGCCACTGTATGAAGACATGATAATCGTAGGATTAAGTTACACTTAATAATAGAGAGCCATCTGGCTGAATGATTGATTGAGTGCTTAAAACTATTGATTCGTAAGTTTCGCATTATTTTTTATCTACAGTTCACTTCTTTAATTCATTTTTTTGTATTGTGTTTTTTGATGTGGGAAGATATCAAGTGGTGTGGAAGACCTATTCCTTTTCTGTTCCACGGTTTAGGTTTGAGCTACAGATGTTATTTTTGTCCAAGTCTTGTAGTTACCGTGTGCGTTTGTTCCCGACGCTCTTTTTGCATGTCTATAGTCAAACTGGGCCACCATGAGAGGTACAGTAGGATGTAGGGATTCATTATCATTAACTGTTTGCACTTACAGATGAAAGAATTACGACAAGTGTCTTTTCCAAGGGTGTTATTACAAGCAAACCTGCCGTCTTGTTGTCGATACTATTCCTTTAATGTCAAAGTCGAACGTATAGCAGGAAAACTGTGGATACTAATTTTTAGGCTTGGCAATTTCGGAGTCATTCCTTGAGTCTACCGCTCCAGAAACAGACGCTCTGACCATTTTGCCATCTTAATTACTGTATGCTGTAGTGAATGTCAATAATAAATGTATATAGTGAGTCATATTGCAAATGCTTACTTTTTAAGTTTGGTTGCAAATCTCTTTGAACTTACTCTTTTCCTCTCAAACAGTTTTCAGTGGCCCCAGCTCAATCTGTCTTGGCCCCAAAGTGGCCCCCCCATTTTTTGGGTGCTAGAATCGCCACTGATGAGAGAGTGTGGGAGATGGGTGCGGAGACGTGTGGGGAAGGTGTAGGGAAGTGTGTGGGGGGGATGGGACGTGTGGAAAAATGTGGGGTAGGTGTGGAAAAGTGTGTAGGGGTGTGGGTAAGGGGAGATGTGGGGAAGTGTGTTGGGGTGTGGAGGAGATGTAGGAAATTGTTGGGGGAGGTGTGGGAAGTGTGTGCTGGAGGTGTGGGGAAGTGTGTTGGGGTGTGGGGGGAGATGTAAGGAAGTGTTGGGGGAGATGTGGGGGTGTGGGAAAGTGTGATGGGGTGTGGGGGGAGATGTGGAAAAGTGTTGGGGAAGGTGTGGGGAAAATATAAGGGAGGTGTGGGAAAGTGTGTTGGGGGTGTGGGGGGAGGTGTAGTGTGGGGTGTGGGGGGGTTGGGGGTGTGGGGGGAGGTGTGGAGGAGGTAAGGGGGAGATGTGGGGAGAAGTGTAGGGGGTGTGGGGAAGTGTGTTCGGGGTGTGGGGGGGAGGTGTAGAGAAGTGTTGGGAAGGTGTGGCGAAGTGTGTTGGGGGTGTGGGGAAGTGTGTTCGGGGTGTGGGGGGAGGTGTAGAGAAGTGTTGGGGAGGTGTGGCGAAGTGTGTTGGGGTGTGGGGGGTATGAAAAAATTTTGGGGGATGTGTGGGAAAGTGTGTTGCGGTGTGGGGAAGGTAAGAAGAGATGTGGGGATAAATGTAGGGGGTGTGTGAAAGTGTGTTGGGGGTGTGGGGGGAGGTGTAGGAAAGTGTCAGGGGAGGTTTGGGGGGTGTGCGAAAGCGTGTTGGGAAGAAGTGTAGGGGGTGTGGGGAAAGTGTGTTGGGGTGTGGGGGGAGGTGTAGTGGGGGGAGGTGTGGAGAAGGTAAGGGGGAGATGTGGGGAGAAGTGGAGGGGGTGTGGGGAAGTGTGTTCGGGGTGTGGGGGGAGGTGTAGAGAAGTGTTGGGAAGGTGTGGCGAAGTGTGTTGGGGGTGTGGGGAAATGTGTTGGGGTGTGGATGGAGGTGTAGGGAAGTGTTGGGGGAGATGTGGAAAAGTGTGTTGGGGTGTGGGGGGTATGAAAAAATTTTGGGGGATGTGTGGGAAAGTGTGTTGCGGTGTGGGGAAGGTAAGGGGAAATGTGGGGATAAATGTAGGGGGTGTGGGGAAGTATGTTGGGGTATAGGAAAGTGTGTTGAGGGCATGGGGAAGTGTGTTGGGGTGTGGAGGGAGGTGTAGGTAAGTGTTGGGGGAGATGTGGGGAAATGTATTGGGGTATGGGGGAGGTGAGGAAAAGTGTTGGGGAGGTGTGGGGAAATGTTGGGGGAGGTGTGGGAAAGTGTGTTGGGTGTGGAGAAAGTAACAAGAGATGTGGGGAGAAGAGTAGGGGGTGTGGGAAAGTGTGTTGAGGTGTGAGGGGAGGTGTAGGAAAGTGTGTGGGAGAGGTGACGGGGTGTGGGAATTAAAGTGTTGGGGGAGGTGTGGGAAAATGTTGGGGTGTGAGAAAGTTTTGGGGGAGGAATGGAAAGGGTGTTGAAGTGTGGGTAAGGTAAGGGGAGACGTGGGGAGAAGTGTAGGGGTTGTGGGGAAGTGTGTTGAGGTGTGGGGGGAGGTGTAGGAAAGTGTCGGGGGAGGTTTGGGGGGTGTGGGAAAGCGTGTTGGGATGTGGGGGGAGATGTCGGGAAGTGTTGGGGAGGTGTAGGGGCTGTGTAGAAGTGTTAGGGGAGGTGTGGAGGCTGTGGAAAAAAATTTTGAGAGGTGTTGGGGTTTCCCATGCCTTCCCCACACTTCCCCACATCTTTTTTCACCACTCCTACACCTCAACACACTTCCCACATCCTAACACACTTTCCCACACCTCCCCCAACACACTTTCCCACTACTTTCCCCACACCCTAACACACTTCCTCACACACCCCACACCGCCCCTAACACTTTTCCCACACCTCAACACACTTCCCTACACACCCCACACCTCCTCTAACACTTCCCCACACCCTATCACACTTCCCTACACCTCTCCTCCATTACTTCCCACACCCCAACACACTTTCCCACACCTCTTTTCACTTTCTCCCACACCCAAAACACTTTCCCACACCTCCCCCATATTTTCCCACCCCTCCACTTTTCCACACCTTCCCCCACATCTGCAACACACTTTCTCACACCTCCCCCACATTTTTTCACACCCCCCATCTCTCCTCACCTTCCCCACACCTCTTTTTAGGCTACTTCCCCTGCACCCCAATACACTTTCAAACACCTTTTTTCACTTTCTCCCACACACCTCTTTTCACTTTCTGTCACACCGCAAAACACTTTCCCACACCTCCCCCATATTTTCCCACCCCTCCACTTTTCCACACCTTCCCCCACACCTGCAACACACTTTCTCACACCTCCCCCACATTTTTTCACACCCCCACCTCTCCTCACCTCTCCACACCTCTTTTTAGGCTACTTCCCCGTGCACCTCAATACACTTTCCCACACCTCCCCCACATTTTTCCACACACTCCACCTTCCCCACATTTTTCCACACACCCCACCTCCCCCCACACCCCAACACACTTTCTCACACCTCCCCCACACTTCTTCACACTCACCCCCTACACTCTTCCATCCCTTCCTCCACTCACCCCACATCTTTTCATATTAAGCGCATGTACACTATAAAAGAATGAAGCTCTTTTTGCCGTCCAATGCTTGTGGCGGGAAAATGATGACGTCAGCTGCAACTCATCAATACAAATACAAAAAGAGCACCAATCAGGCATTATAGTGATGTATATTGATGTAGTAAGTCTTTCCTGAGCCTGAAAAAGTTCTTCGAAGGTGTCGGACAGGCACGGCACACTGCTTCTTCTTGCTGCTAAATATTTTGCCGCCTGGTTTCATCTGTTGTGATCATATTCGTGAAATCACTTCCGAATTTTTACTGCTCAGATGGCCGAGTGGTAAGAGCGTCCGCCTCTGGAGCAGTAGACTTGGGTTTGATTCCGAGTCGGGTCAAACCAATGACTGTAAAATTGGTATTCACTAGGGTGGAGTGAAAAAAATGTTTTTTTGAAATCAAAAAAAGTGTAGTTCTTAAATCCTGGCAAATGGTCTAAAGCGTGTTGAAAATTTGTTTTTTGGGGGTTGCCACCATTTTCCATCCGGATCTCCCCAAAAATGTTATCGCGACTGATGACGCAGGGGGTAATTCACATATCTCGGGAACCACTGGTCCGAGAGTAACAGCATATAGTTCACAATCTGCGGAAATGCCATGTTTCTATCTTCGGTAAGAAGAAAATTTTCTCTATTTTCAACACAAAAAAGTTACAGCCAAAAAACAAAAATTGCGACCATTTTTGGTGCGGTAAATTTTTTGGAAAATTTACCTACGAGTATTAATTGTGTAAGAAGCACAGTCGTTTAATTTTGACTGTAAAACTGATTCCTCTCGTATAACTAACTCTGTGATTTATTGCATCAATAAATGGACGGATGGTGACTTCCACTCTTGCTGAAACAGGATGGAGTGGTAACAACTGCCTCAAATCAGCAAGGACATATACCATAAGACAAAGTCACTGAAATACGCGTTAAGCAAATTTAATGATTTTAGTAAATAGATTTTAATTTGATGCTAGATTGTTTTTAAATTAAACGCGAAAAATATGGCACAAATGAAGGCTGGGTGGTGTCAAGACTAACTTTACGACAAAATAATAAAATAAAAGACGAAATAAATGGCTGTTTTTATCAGCCAAAATATGCTGTCAACCTCATAAGGCTTAGTTGTGACAAATTCGAGAATTTTGGTGCGGTGGCCGGTGGTGCAACCGTGTGGTATAATAAGAGCAAAAACATCTGCTTTGAGATCAATTTTGACTCAATTTGCTTTGAGATCAATTTTGACTACTTTGTAGAAGAGATCACACGATTTACTAAAGCACTTTATTTGAACTGCGTTTTGGGGTCAAACGTTTTCGCAAGTTTACGAGATATAATTTTTTTGTCCAATGACTCATCGCGTTGTTGATGAAATCTTTCAACTTGTGCAGACGCTTCCGCAACAAATTTGACTTGCCGCTCCACAGATTGGCTATGACATATAGGTAGTGTAATACCAGAGGTTTCTTCCGACACTCTTCTATTTCTGTATGCGCAAGGCTTGCAATTGCTGGAGGCTTTTGCTGGCATTCGCTGGAAATACGCTGCAATTTTTTGCTGGAAATTCGCAGGAAATTTCGCTGGAAATTTTGCTGGAAATTCGCCCAAAAATGCAGCGCAAAACATGTAGAAAACTTCCTATGTATTATATAAAACAAATTATTGCTCAAATTCGCCAAAAATTGCAGCCCAAAACATATAGAAAATTTCCAATATATCGTTCAAGACAAATATTGCTCAAATTCGTCAAAAAATGCAGCGCGAAACATATAGGAAATTTCCTATACAATATATAAAACAAATTATTGCTCAAATTAGCCAAAAAATGAAACGCAAAACATATAGGAAATTTCCTATATAAGACAAATTATTGCTCATATTAGACAAAAAACGCAGCGCAAAATATATAGGAAGTTTCCTACATATTATATGAGACTCAAAGTGTTACATGAATTTGCCAAAAAACGCAGGGCAAAGCATTCTATACGTTTTGCGCTGCTTTTTTTGGCAAATTTATGCAATAATTTGTCTTATATATTACATCGGAAATTTCCTCAATCTTTTGCGCTGCGTTGTTTGGCTAATTTGAGCAATAGTGTGTCTTATATAATATATACGAAATTTCCTATGTGTTTTGCGCTGCATTTTTTGGCTAATTTGAGCAATAATATGTCTTATATAATATGTAGAAAATTTTCTATGTGTTTTGCGCTGCGTTTTTTTGGCTAATTTGATCAATAATTTGTCTTATATATTATATAGGAAACTTCCTATGTATTTTGCGCTGCGATTTTTGGCTAATTTGATCAATAATTTGTCTTATATATTATATAGGAAACTTCCTATGTGTTTTGCGCTGCGTTTTTTGACGAATTTGAGCAATAATTTGTCTTATACATTATATAGAAATTTTCTATATGTTTTGCGCTGCATTTTTTGACGAAGTTGCGCTTTAACGAATAAAAAAATTGATTGCGAAAGTTGCCTTGCGCTTCAAGTGATATAAAAACTAGATTGTGCTTTGTCGCGCCGCGCTCCAGACAGTTTATTGAAAATGCCCACCTCTAGCTTGCAGTAATCTCTCTATCATCGTATTCATTAACCATTTGCCAACAATTTATCAAAGTTTTTGCACTAAAATTTGGGAGTAAATTACCACATTGCGAGTAATAAGTGCTAGACTTTTTCGAACAATGTTGAAGTGCATGTGATTTTGAATTAATCTATTTGCCATTTGATCTTTTCGCCATACGGAATTAATCACGCTGCTTAATTGCTTTTAGTTGGTTCGTTTTTATAGGCTATTGTTGTTTAATGCTAGTACATTTTGATTCTCATGGTCATGCAACAATGCCAAATCAGTTTCGACCGGCATGCCTCAACGCTCATACCGTTGTGCTTCATGCGCTTTTTCACTGCAATAAAATAGTCAGTATTTAGTAGCTCTTACTACAGTCTTCTAGCTAAATGCAAACGTGCTAAATTTTTTATGACAGAAGGCAGCATAATTGTCCATACGTTCAATGGTTCAATGCGCTTGCATGCTATCGTGTTATGTATCAAATTAAGCTTAGCTTAGCTTAAAATCGCGCAAAGCTTCGAAGACATTACGAATGCAGTCCAAATTACCCCACTACAATATTTCATGGCATAACACCGTAATGCTTGCATTGCTAAGTAGCAGACAATACCAATCAACGCTTACAACGGAGTCTACCTTCAGACAAAAAGAAAACATGCTAGCAACTTGTTTACGTTAATTTGGCTTTTGCACAGTAGGCCTATAACTTTTTCCAGAAAAAGTTTGAAAGTCCACTCTTGTGAAATGTGCAAATGCTGGAGCATCTTGGCAAAAAATTTTCATTGAAACATTTGGATTGCTTGTGTGAGTTTGTGCCCGAACTGTAGCGTGTTGCAGCTGCTGCCAGAGATCCAATCGCAGCAGTATTGTTTGCGCGCGTAGCTGAGTTGCCTAGATGCTAAGTAGTGGAGATGGAGACCGCCAACTCGTGACACGCGTCAGCGTATCACGCAAGATGATACAGTAGTATAACTATTTTAGAATTGCGTCTTTCGGTAATGTGAAAGTCATTTCCGCAGTTGTAGCAGTTTTTAAGTTTTAGCCACGATATAACAACAAAAACACAAATAGGAGCAGGGCTAAAAATAATACAAAGCTACATACGTCAAAACGTGCATATAACTCCAAAAATTAGAAAATTATACAGACAGAATAAACATGATTAAGTCAGTTGCCACTTCACATAAAAAACTGACAGAATTATATCCCGAAATCGTATAGTAATATTATTTGCCAACGGTTTCAAAAAATTTAAATGCCCGCATAAAGAAAGGGCTTAACAGTAAGTGATCTCTACATCCATTACCAACGGACTACAAAGAATTTAGTTGGGCATTCGTTTACATTATAATCCATTACGCTAGGGATTTGACATTCTCTTTAAAACCTTTTTGCTTTTTTTAAATATAAATTCTGAATTTTTTGATGTTTGCAATCGTGTATCAACATCACTTCGCATGTTAATTACTTACTGATTGCTCAATTTTCTACCATTTCCGCAATCAGCAAGCCAACAGTACTAACCTGTCTATAAGTAGCGCTAAGTAAAAGGTCTGCCACTACGTGCGTCAGCAGACCATCCAGTGGTGTGTTTTGCACTAAGTGCTCTGTGGTTGGTAAAAAGCATATCTCTACCGAAATTATAATAATAGATTAATCAAAATATTAAGTTTTAACCAATTCTTCTTAGAATCAAACATCAAAAATAAACATAAAGTTATGTTAAAACAAAAGATTAACAAACCACTTCATTTCTAACAGCACTAAAGGTGGGTTTACACGAAAATAATTGCAAGTGGAGCGGAGCGGAGCTGAAGCAAGTGGAGCAAAGTTGAAGCAAGTTGAGCAAAGTCGAAGCAAGTGGAGCGGAGCTGAAGGGCTGTTTACACGACATTTTAGTTGAAGTTGAGCTGAGCAGAGCGTAGCTGAAGCAAATTCAGCAATATTGCGCTAAAACATATTTGGTGTCTGCGCGAATGAAACTTTCAAAGACGTCGGCGTGATTAATATTTTTTTGGCTTGATTAATATTTAAGATTAATAACAGCTCAGATGGCCGAGTGGTATGGAGCGTCTGTCTCTTGAGCTGTAGACTCGGGGTTTGATTCCGAGTTGGGTCAAACCAATGACTTTAAAATTGGTATTCACAGCTTCTCTGCTTGACGCTCAACATTAAAGAGACAGTGTGAAGAACAAGCCGGCAAGTTTACTTGTTGTGCCGTTGGGAAAGGCACTTAGCGGGATTCCCCCATCTTGGTGTGGTAGACAGATGGCTGGCAACTTCTAAGCGAGCTCGTATAGCGCATTGATCGCTTTCTCGTGATAGGAGGATAAATATGCAACTAAATAAAAAAAATAAATAAAAAAAAATATAATAATTGGGCGGAATGTGAGTGGTAATTTAAATGCCTAAATTACTTTTGTGACACAAGCTTTTCGATAACAAATCTTTTGCTTCTAACCTAATTGAACAGTTTGGCCTGCTGCAATATTCCTTAAAATTAACCAGCTACTCTTACATTTGAAATAATTTTTCAACCGATTTGATTTATTGGTAAATTTTCGCGGATCAAAAAACTATCGTCATCGACATTCTCATAACCTACTGTTAATTTCGTAACACTGACTCGCTGATGCAAAGAAGCTGCCACAGCATCGCCGTAATGCCATAGCCCTTATTTTTTGTGAAACTTGATCGCGTTTTGCACTTCGTCGTCAAAGCAAACTCGTTTATGATTAACTAGCCTACTTTGATATGTCGTAATCGTCTAAGTAACTTGATGAAAATCGTCAATTGCGAAAAAATTGAGGAAATTGGCAACCATGCAAGAAGTCGCACCGAACTTTACGTTAATTTCATGGTATAACTACCATGCATGGTATAACTACCATGCAATCAAAACTTTAATTCGTTTTTCGAATGCACAGACCTATCCCGACTCACAGATTTAATTAAAGTAAAGTCTCCCACCAAAAAAAATTCAAATATTCCATTTTGGAAAATTAAACCGTGGAAAATTTTGGTGGAACACTTTAAAACTTCCCGGTGGAAGCCGACAATTTGTGCGTCGATAATTTTCCAGTGAAATGGAATATTATTAATTTTTCCGGTGGAACCATAGCTTTAAAAGTCAGTTAGCTGACGCTTTAAACTGACTTATTTATTCAGTAGGCTGCAGTTAATTAGTTAGTTAATTAGTTAGTTGCATATTTATCTTCCTATCATGAGAAAGCGATCAATGCGCTATGCGAACTCGCTTAGGAGTTGCCGGCCATCTGTCTACCACACCAAGATGGGGGAATCCCGCCAAGTGCCTTTCCCAACGGCACAACAAGTAAACTAGCCGGCTTGTTCTCCACACTGTCCCTTTAATGCTGAGCGTCAAGTAGAGAAGCTGTGAATACCAATTTTAAAGTCATTGGTTTGACCCGACTCGGAATCAAACCCCGAGTCTACAGCTCAAGAGACAGACGCTCCATACCACTTGGCTACTTGAGCTGTTAAATCTGTACAGTCAAAAATACACCGGTTGGTTAGCGCAGTTGCTAAGCGCACGCTATCGAAGCGGCAGGTCTGAGGTTTGATTCCCGAGCCGGTCATATTGGCACAGAGTCGCCAGCGGCTCGTCATCGCTGCGACGTTTCTTTAAAGCTGTGTTGCCCAGGCACTAAGCCGCGGAGATGGGCTCCGCCACTCGTTACACGCTTCCGCGAGCTGCCGCGAGTATAACGAAGATTAGATTTGGCAGTCAAAATTAACTCTGTTTTAAGATATCGAAGTTTTTCTTGGATTGCCTAGTTTGTCTACCTACGATGTACTATCGGCGTAGACTTAGTGAACATTCACATCATTTAAGGCTCGCTTACATTTGGCGTGAAATTGTCTGCGTAGCGTAGAATTCTTTGTTTATTTTACGAATTTCGGTGTAAATCGGCATCTCAGCGTAGATTTTCAGCTTAAAAAATTTACTTTTTTATTAAATTTTTACGCGGACGCGATGTCGAGTTCAGCGTAGAAAACTATTTTGCTGACAGGTATCAGCAGATCTTTTTTTTTTTTGTGTGTGTGTGTGTGTTATTCTTTATCTTGCTTTTTTTTTCCCCGTGTATCATTAATGAGAGAGTCCAGACTTGGCGACCAGCCGGCACATGCGGCATAAGGTCTTTCACGCTCTCTCATTTGACGATTATTACCTTACTTATTCCCATTATTATATTTCTTATGTGAGCTTTATGCGTCAAACAAAAAATAAACTTCTTGCTTGAACTTGCGAAGCAGGCATAGGATTGCTGGAAAAAGCATTGGTTAGCGTATAAATTTGTCACAAGCCAATAGTCTAGTGCAGTGGTTCTCAACCGGGAGCCACGGAACGTTATCCGGGGGGCTACAAGTAAGCTGGAAGTAGTCTGGACGTTATCGGGGGACGTTATCCAGCTGGAAGTAGCCTGGAAATAGTGTACCAGCTCTAACTTACCTTGAATTTTTGCTGAGCAGAGGGGCACGAGTGTTGAGAGTTTTAAAAAGGGGGCACAAACAATAAAAGGTTGGTAACCACTGAGCTAGTGAAATAAACTTATCGCTTGGCGTTTTACTTCAGCCTAGCAAAGGAGCTGTTTGAGGTTAGTTTTGCCTTAGCTTTTTTACCAGACCTAGATCTTCAGCTTAGAGTTATCAATAAAAAAGCCCTCTTACTCCTGGATATAGGCTACTTCATTCTTTTTCGACTTAAAAAAACTTTTTTGATGACTTATTACATAAAACTAACCAGTAACCATAGTGCACAGGCTAACCCACTACAGAGAGTCAGACTCCAGAGATTTATTTGTGTATACCGGTATATAAAAACCAGGCCTACGTACCGGTACATATTGATTTAGTTAGTTAGTTAGTTGCATATTTATCCTCCTATCACGAGAAGCTGATCAATGTGAGCTCGCTTAGAAGTTGCCGGCCATCTGTCTACCACACCAAGATGGGGGAATCCCGCTAAGTGCCTTTTCCAACGGCACAACAAGTAAACTAGCCGGCTTGTTCTTCACACTGTCCCTTTAATGCTGAGCGTCAAGCAGAGAAGCTGTGAATACCAATTTTAAAGTCATTGGTTTGACCCGACTCGGAATCAAACCCCGAGTCTACAGCTCAAGAGACAGACGCTCCATACCACTCGGCCATCTGAGCTGATTTGACTAGTTTTGTTTCTATTCTACAGGTTTTGGTTGAAATCTTGTTTGACTGGTTTGTGCTTCATGGTTTTTTCACCATATTAGATTCCAAAAAAATTCTGAAACTGCAACTAGAACAATAACAATATAGTACACTTGCTGGTGGAAGTTTGGAAATAAATGCTACAACAACAAATATGTAAAGGTAAATTGTTGGAAACAGGTTGCCCTGGGATATTGGTGTCCTCATGTAAGTAATCTGCTTGTTCTATTTTGTGCAGCTTTAGTTAACCAACACAGTAGGTGTGTTTTTATCCTGTTGAATTCTGGAGAAAGCATAGAAGGCGCTACCAGCACCATGAAAGGTTACACCAGTACAGGAGTAGCCTGGATAGCTTAGGTGACACTTAAAAGGCAATATTTTACACCAAACTGTTGTTAGATGCTAATATTGTTGCTAGTTTTGGTGACGACATTATTATGTAAAAATAGAGATTGCTTCCTCACAAATGAAAGTGCTTTTAATTTTTTTAATAAGGCATTTATACATTTTTTATCGCACTGATACTGGTGCATAATTTAAAACGTTTCAATGTTGAACCAGATGTTGTAGGTAACAAGTTTGAAATTTAATAGTCTGGGATTACCATGAGCTGTGTTAGTGCCATCTGTATAAAGCCAATACGTAAACCACTGTGTGTTGCTTGATTTTGCTTGTATCCATTTCAAAAATTTGGAATATTCATTTCAAAAATTTCTGGGGGAGGCTTCCCATACCATACTTTCTTGAAAGAATCTAAAATTTTGCAAATTTTCGTCGCTTGGTTTGTCCCCCTCACTTATTTCTGACTGGCGCCGTCTCTGATGTCTGTTAAACCTGACACCGGTAGTCCGTTTGTAATTGTTGCTCACATATTGCAAAATATTTACTTGAACGGTCAATTCATCGAAATAGCTTTAATTTTTTTCGTTTTTTACAAATTTAATTTGGACTATGACCGATATTTCAAAATCGAAAAAATAAAATTAAACGGCCGTTGGCGCAGTTGCTTAGCGCACACGCTATCGGTGCGGGAGGTCTGTGTTCAAATCCCGGGTCGGTCTAGTTGGCACAGTGTCTCGAACGGCTCGCCACCGCTGCGACGTTCGTTTGGAACAGTGTAGCCCAGGCGCTAAGCCGCGGAGATGGACCACGACACTCGTTAGACGCTTCGGCGTAATACCGCGAGTATAATGAAGATTGGATTTTTTTTTGTGACCGAAATTTTACTGAAAAAAAAAAACAAAGTAGGTTCGATAGGCCTACCGGGTATAGTTTAAAGCAGGGGTGGGGAACCGGCAAAGCACAGCGGGCCACATTGATTGCATAATATTATCAGCGGGCCACATTTACTTTTGTTTTCTTTAAGTTCAAGAGATTGATTAGCCTAGTCAGTGCCCATCGTATGGTTAATAATCAGATAATGTACCGCCGTACCGGTAAACGGTTTGCCAGGTAAAATTGTGTTAATTAAAAGTTTTTGCAGAAGTTAAATTATTTGCAGAAATTTTATGAAAGCCTGATGGAAGCTTACCTTCTTCTGTGCCTATTCCTGGTAGCCTACTCTTTTTGGATGTTCGCAAGTTCATTAATTGTGAAAGGCACTTGGATTTAATAGGGTAACTTTATGAACTTCTTTAGCAAATTTTAGCTGTCCGAGTTGGCTTTGTTTTTATCAATAGATTACCTACGTACTGTATTAATTAGGCTGCTCAGATGGCCGAGTGGTAAGAGCGTTTACCTCAAGAGCTGTAGACTTGGGTTTGTTTCCGAGTCGGGTCAAATTAATGACTTTAAAATTGGTATTCACAGCTTTCTTGCTTGACGCTCAGTATTAAAGAGACAGTGTGAAGATCAAGCCGGTAAGTTTACTTGTGCCGTTGGGAAAGGCACTTAGTGGGATTCCCCCATCTTGGTGTAGTAGACAGATGGCTGCATGGCAACTCCTAAGCGAACTCGTTATATCGCTTTCTCGTGATAGGAGGATAAGCATGCTACAAAATATAGAAAGTAAAAAAGTTTAAAAACAGATTGGCAACTGACTAAATTGTTAGTTTTCATTGGTAAATTTTATTGTGGTTTCCTTATTTTGCATTTAGCTTTCAGATTACTGGTAGCATAAATGGTGTAATTTTTGTATGTGCTAATTGAAGTTGCAATTTTGATAATTTCATGTCTCGAAAAACCCCCCAAAGTATCTGACATTTGGCCTCAAAAATTTTCACTGCAAAACTGTGCGAAACGCCTTTGCTCATGTTAAAATTATAACCAAACACTATGTATACAAACCTAATCTGGTAGGATGTGTCGTTTACCGTTGCAACTTTAAGCAACATTCTCAATGACAAACATACACCGCAAAAACTGCAAAAACCGATTTGTCAGATACAGAAGAGGACAAAAAAGTGTTCTGAAGACTTTGTCAGATGAAAGAGCTTTTTTGTCTTGTGCGGCATTACGAATGCTGGTGAAGATATGCTGGACAAAACAAGAAAAACGTAAATCCTACCAAATGACGAATATGCAAAAAGTGTTGGTTTCCAACAATGATCTCATTTTGTAATGGTTTTCTACCCCAGGCAAACCTTATCTCCGCCAACCGTTTGAAGTTACTTTTAGTCGGCCTCTGAAAGTAGAGTGGAACCTCCTGATATGCATGTTTGGAAGAAAAGCAATTGCAAAAGGAAATAAAACAGACATTGGTAACCCACGTAATACTTCTCGTAAAACCACTTACCTCTCTAAAAATTTTTTTACTGCCGATTACATGTGTCATGTGTAGGATGATAGACCTACAGTTTAATAGGCTATGTTATAGTGGTGAATAGTGATGTTGATCTTTGTGTGCTTTTGTTTGTGCGTAATTTTCTTATCCTTTATGCAGTAAGAAAACAATAAATTTTAGCAATTCTTTTTCTATTTGTTATTTCATTAGAGCAACAGCTGTGAAAAGGCTGGATAATGGATATGCAATTAACTATCTAGGCTTGTGCGATTAGAGTGTCCCATGTTGACGGCATATCATTGAAATTCGTTCAATACTGGTTATTTTTTTTTTTCTAAATTTGACTTCGGTCAATTGACCTAACTGTCTACAAAAATTTTGGTCATTTCAATTTTTTTCGGTCATGTTTGAAATAACAATACGTTGAACGAAATGTGCACCAACTCCTTTGTAACCGCAGCACAAATAAAACCTACTTTGATCAGTTTGATGTCTGTCAATGGACAAGTCCCCTCCCCCACATCTTCTCGGCCGATTTTTGTAAATCGTGCAAATCCGTTAATTATTTTTTTCTGGGATAGGAGAGGGGGCAGACGTGGACCCTCTCCTGGTTTCCTGTCTTTAACACACAAAAACTTTAACAAATTACTGGATAAAGTGTCAAGGGAACCCAGAAATACATAATTTGACCGCAAAATACTACCTTTTGACCGTTATACGCTTCTCATATTCTGTCGGTGCCATTACTTTTTTAACATTTTCAGGATTTTTCAATTTTGGTTTTCATTCTTTGCCGTGATACTGCAATAATACACCATATCTAGGGTTACCATATTTTCACTATGCAAAAGAACAGGTTTTTTGAGGGTCATCACGTCCGCACATGTTCATTTTCTGCTCAAGAACAAGCCGTGAAGACCAAAAAAAAGGTCATCACGTCCGCAGACCGTAGTTAGCACTGAAACTTTCCAAAATTGTTCGTGGAAGAATGTTGTGACATGTTTTCACTGTTCATAATGTCGAAAAGGAGAACATTTGGCAATTTTTTGGCGTCCTCGGAGGACAATTTTTTTTGGTCAAAAAGGAGGACATGCCCCCAAAAGAAGAGCGTATGGAAACCTACATATCTTTCACTAAATTTGGTCGAAGATTTGCAGGGTAGATCGTTTTTTTTTAATAGCCTACTTTGAACTACAGTAGCACACTGTACTGCAGAATCTGGCTACGGAACTACCACGCACAATAACCGAAGGCAATGTCAATTTCTGAGCAATTACGCTTACTAGTATCCTATTTTTACTTCGTACTAAGTCCCCATTTCGACGAAAATTCCTCCTGAATATACGCCAGAATGCACCAAATTAATTCCAAAATTTCGAAATTTTCTGGGGGAGGCTTCCCATACCATATCTTCTCGAAATAGTCTAAATTTTTGCAATTTTTCGTCGCTTGGTTTGTCCCCCCCAC
The DNA here is from genome assembly GCA_964006365.1 of Trididemnum miniatum. Taxonomy (NCBI): domain Eukaryota; kingdom Metazoa; phylum Chordata; class Ascidiacea; order Aplousobranchia; family Didemnidae; genus Trididemnum; species Trididemnum miniatum. Next base: position 32,785,072 of record OZ023234.1, on the reverse strand, counting down.
TTATTTTTGAGTGGCGCCGTCCCTGATGTCTGTTAAACCTGGTCCGTTTGTAATTGTTGCTCGCATATTGGCAAAATATTTACTTGAACGGTCAATTCATCGAAATAGCTTTAATTTTTATCCGTTTTTACAAATTTAATTTGGACTATGACCGAAATTTCAAAATCGAAAAAATAAAATTAAACGGCCGTTAGCGCAGTTGCTTAACGCACACGCTATTGGTGCGGGTGGTCTGGGGTTCAAATCCCGGGTCGGTCTATTCGGCACAGTGTCTCGAACGGCTCGCCACCGCTGCGACGTTCGTTTGGAACAGTGTAGCCCAGGCGCTAAGTCGTGGAGATGGACCACGACACTCGTTAGACGCTTCGGCGTAATACCGCGAGTATAATGAAGATTGGATTTTTTTTATGACCGAAATTTTACCGAAAAAAACAAAGCAGGTTCAATAGGCCTACCGGGTATAGTTTAAAGCAGGGGTGGGGAACCGGCAAAGCACAGCGGGCCACATTGATTGCATAATATTTTCAGCGGGCCACATTTACTTTCAATTTGTTAATTTTGTTTTAAAACTAAGCAATATTACGTAGCAAATTTATTCAACTTTCACGCTGAGTTATTTTTTGCCGCAAAATCAGAGACTTTTGCGCGTTTTTTATGCTACAAAATATAGCATGTAGCAGAATGTGAAGCAGTTTTTACAAAATCTTAATATTTCCTATTCTACCAGTGTCGCGAAATAGGAAATGGCATTACTTCGCTGACAGGACGATTGATAAGAACTGTACGACAAACCGTAGGAATTAATTCGTTCTTAGATCTGACCTCACGAAAAAACCAGGACCTTTTTCACCAAAGAAATATAATAATCGATCCAACATAACTCACTTAGCTACGGTACTCACCGTACTGCTTTTATATAAACACAAGCTCCACTGCTCACTTCAGTAACACTATACAACAAGGGCTATACCCTTCAGCATACAACAATATTGCTTGCTCTACGCACACTAAATCTACACTCGAATAATAACGCTCGAAAATTCACGCCTATTTATACTTGAAACTCAAGCTCGAGAACGTTCTACAGCATTATCAAAAAGAAACAAGAAGAGAAATGACATAACATGCAAAAACTCACACCAAATCACAGTAAACACGATTGTGACGTCAAGAGAAATCATATGACATGCAAAATTCACTCCAAACCGCAGTAAACACAATTGCGACGTCACAAGCACAAATTTTATCGCAGTGAAATTACGTAAAGGAGAAATCTGTCGAGAATATTCACGAGAGAAATTACGTCAGTAGAAATTTATGACTTCATACTGCAACCTTACGAAATAATCCCACAAATAAAACTTCGGAAAAACAACGCATCGGTCCAAAACCTACTACAGTATACAAAGCATATAAAACAAAACATATTGAACAGTTATACCGTTACAACCAGTTTGTTGTACGCTTAACAAACTTCTGACGCGGGCCTCATTCAAAACTTAAGCGGGCCGCATGTGGCCCGCAGGTTCCCCATCCCTGGTCTAAAGTCACATTACTAAAAATATGAAAAAAATAGTAAAGTATAAGGGGACTATTTTTAAATTTTTAATGCCGAAATTTCGCTGAGACCCGAAACAAACCTTGGCTGCTGCTAAGCCTAGTATAGTAGCATTTACGATTTGGTGTTGAACAGGCAAAAGCCGTAAGGCGGGCCTATGGCATTACAGCCAGCCATAATATCCGCAAGTTACTGTCATATTTGAAACAGCAAGCAACAGTTTGGGCTGGTCGTAGTCATCAAAGAGAGAATAAATTATTCCGGACGCCACCACATTTTTCCCCCAGTTGCTGGAAAGGCATGCTTTTTCCATCTCAAAAAACGTTTGGTGAAACAGTTTCTTGTTGTCTGCTCTATATTTTAAATCTTGAATTTGCACCAAATATTCAGGCAAATTTGAAGTTTATGCAGATTGTGTCGCCAATCAAACTTGCAATGCCTTGCACTGTTGCATATCAGCATTCAACAATGCATTGAACAAGCACAATCAACAACATCATCGCAAGAGTGTTATTGCCATAAGACAATTCATCATTTTAGTTTAAAATAATGAAACTAAGACAAGTCTACAATTTGATCACTAGACAACAGCCCACAGCCAAGACCAAACACTGCCCAGAGCAGAGCCTAGACCATAACATAAACCTAGACTAGACTATTTTTGCTGAAAATAAATTAGTGGTTAAAACAATTAAATAAATATGGAGTGAGTTCAATCTAAGTAACAATTAAAAAAATAGACCTAGTACACTCCTCTTCTTTACTGTATTAGCAGCTTGATTTATCATTGTACAGGTCCCTTTCGTCAGCTTACTGGTATGTTTGTCAGCCTAACGCAATCACATATTTTTACACCTGGAGGGTGAATTTTTCAGTCTTTTTGAATAAGTCGATAGCCTACAAGTACTTGGCAGTTCTTAGAAATTGAAACAACTTTACTGCACAGCTGCGGGCATAGTCTGGAGCCCAAAAAAAAAAAACGTTACTGCACCAGCAAGGCAGGACTAACAAAGTAGCAGAAAAGGCTAGCCCATGACTGATTTCAGAGAGAAAGAGAGAGAACATGTTTTATTCGGCAGCTAGAAAATATAGCACACAGTAACACATCACACGTTAAAAATGCGCGACGTAATCTAAAGCCGTGGAATGCAGCGCAAGAGCAAAGCTCACCGAGGCAACTGCCACCACAAACCTTGAAATCACAATGTGCTATCTCCAAAAATTATCAACGAAAACGAAAAAAACAAAAGCAAAATGTAAAATCATTGAGCAAAATGAGATTACTTATACGCTGAAGCAAACTATTCACAAAAATATATACAAAATACATACAAAATACACTCCCAAGTTTGGTTTGAACAGAAAGCAATTGTCCAGGGATTTAACATACTGGTAACGTGAAATGGTTTAATATTTTTTTTTTTAATCATTCTTGTTAATTAGAATCTGTCTACATTCTTTCTTAAATCGATGAAATGTGTAAGATTTGATTGTAGGGGGAATCTGATTCCACATTTTGACTCCAAGAAATTTTATGGATTTCTTTCCCCTGTTTTTTCTTACGGAATTAAGATAGTAGTTTTGATTAGATTTACTTCTAGTATTATAGTGATGAGCTTGTTCGATGGGCAAAAAATAAGGGTCAAATATTTCGGGAAGAGATTGTGTGTGGTACAAGTACATAAATTTGCTTAATTCGAAGTTATAAATATCAGCAATTTTTTAAATGTTTAAGCTTTTATGTAAAGCATTAATAGTAACGCGATCTTTCCATGTGGATTTGTTAATTATTCGCAGAACTTTGTTTTGAAGAATTTGAATAGGTTTAATTTCAGTTTCTGAAACGCTGCCCCAACCAGGAATTCCGTATAAAGTATGTGAATAGAAAAAAGTGTGATATAAAGCTATAAGGTTTTCTTTGTTTACGTAATTTTTCATTTTCGCTATTATGCCAACTCCTTGCGATAGTTTCTTACGTAAATTAGATATGTGTGGTTTCCAACTTAAATCTTCGTCCAAGAGTATTCCTACATATTTAATTGAGTAACATCTGTCGATTTTAACTCCCTTGATTTTAGCATCAAAATCGAAGGATTCAACGCATTTATTTTTGAACGGTTTTATAAGCAAATACTTTGTTTTAGTGTAATTTAATGATAGTTGATTAGCATTTAACCAGTGTTCTACTTTTACCAATTCTCTGTTGACATTTTCATTTAATTCATTGATTTTCACTTCACTTAACATCAAAGCTGTGTCATCTGCGTAGAGTCTAGTTTCAAATTTTGATGCTTTTGGTAAATCGTTGATGTAAATTGAAAAAAGTAATAGACCTAAAATAGAACCTTGAGGTACACCACAAGTTAAAGTTTGTTGAAGGGAATATGTATTATTGATATGAACAGTTTGTTTCCTATTTGTTAAGTAGCTTCTAATTAAAGTTAAGGAGTTACCTCTAATTTCATATTTTTCTAACTTGTTTAAAAGAATCTTGTGATTTACAGTATCAAACGCTTTTGACAGATCTAGTAATATCAAGCAAGTACTGTAATTGTTATCACGTAAATTTTGTAACTTATTTGTAACATCTGAAATAACATGATTAGTTGAATGTTTAGTTTTAAAACCGAACTGTTTTTTTGCTAAAACGTTGTGAGTAGAGAAATAATTGTTTAAACGGTTATAAATTATTTTTTCAAATATTTTGGAAAGAGGTGATAGGATCGAAATCGGCCGATAGCTCGTAGTTTTATGAGTAGGCCCACTTTTGTATAAAGGCGCCACTTTAGCAATTTTAAGTCTATTTGGAAATGACCCTCGCAAAATGCATTTGTTAAATAAGTTTGAGAGAAGTGATGATGTAATTTCAGAAGTCATTTTTAGAGACCTAATTGGAATGTTTTCAATGCCAATTGCTTTTTTTTCATTTAGATTCATCAATTCGCGAAAAACTTCAAATTCAGTACAAGGTTCGAAGAAAAAAGATTTTGGACATGATGAAATAAAATTTAGAAGGTTCTTTTCAGAGGAAGTTCTACTAGAAGTAATTTTTGATGCCATGGTTGAGCCTATATTAACAAAAAAATCATTTAATTCGTTGCAGATGTCTTTGCACTCAGTGAGAATCACATTATTATCAGTGACAAGTTTGTTTATTGGATCTTTTTGATTTCGATTTCTTTGCAAGATTTCGTTTATCAGCTTCCATTGTTTTGAAAGATTTTTTTTATTCATTTCGATCATATTAGTATAATATTTCTGTTTAGCAGCTCTCTTTACACTTGTTAATAAGTTACAGTAGTTTTTGTAGTTCTTGATCAAAGATTCGTCATTCTTTTTATAGCATTGCTTATACATTGCATTTTTTTTCTGAATAGATTTCAAAATGCTTTTGGTTATCCAGGGTTTAGTTTCTAATCGAGTTTCCTTTCTAGTCTGAGGGCGTAAGGGTGCATGTAAATTTACTATTTCGGCAAATCCGTCTAAGAATTTGTCTATTACTTTTTCTGGATCCCATTCATTATCTTGTACGTTGTTTATTGTTGAAACTAATATATTAATATCATTTAAAAAGTTTGTTTCATTAAAGTTTTTCACATCGCGAGTTAATTTTTTGTCCTGTTTTTTAATTGTTTTCTTTCTTAAGCAGCATAAAGTTGGAAGGTGGTTAGAAATGTCGTAAATAAGAACTCCCCGATTGGATATATTATTTGTCATATTTGAATAAAGGTGATCTAGTAGGGTCGCAGTGCTTTCTGTAATGCGGGTAGGCTTATTAATTAAATTACTGCATCCTTCTGCATATATAGCATTGACATAATTACTTATTTTTGGATTACAGTCATATTTGAAAAGATCAATCTTAAAATCTCCACTTATAACAACGGCAAAATAGACACTGCCAAAATTTAAACTGAATTATCATTCACTGTCTTATACCTTTTCCACTAATCCATAAATTGTAGAGCAGAGATCAAATGATTAACGTCCCTTCTATCCCTTTATTAGCAACTACACTTTCGGTAAATATTATTTTGATTTTATTTATTTATGAAATTCAACACTAAGGTGTTGGGTGCAAACACTGACACACTCACAAGTGAAGCAAGAAAAAAAATACATCATAATTAATATTAAATTGCATTTTAGTTTCAATGTACTGGTCCAGCAAATATCAGAATATTGCATAAGGGTTGGTAACGTTACCTGACGAATACGTTGTTTTGCCTGACAAATACGTTACTGGGCTGGTAACGTTACCTGACAAATGCGTTGCTTTCCCTGACAAATACGTTGCAGGGTTGGTAACGTTACCTGACAAATAGGTTGTTTTGCCTGACAAATAGGCCTACGTTGCCTGACAAATAGGTTGTTTTGGTCAAAATAATGAATAAGGGGCGCCCTAATCTGGGGCATGACAATGACTGTAGGTAAAACGATATGTAGCACCCTCTAGTGGCCGAATACATCAAATCATTGTTTTTGGTGAGGAATAAAAACATGCAAACGTTTATGCATCGGTGGACTCTATGATTTAATGTAGGGTACGAGTACGACTGTGCATAGAGGCACACGCACTAAAATTGTAGCACTCCCTAGCGGCAGAAAACATATTACCGTTTTGATTTGGGTTAGGAATGTAAAATACATGGGCACTGGGGCAAATGCGCACTTTGGGGCGAATGGGCACTTGGGCAAATGTGCTCATGGAGAAATGGGCACTGAAAAGCGGTTTCTCTGATTATGGGATACAGATAGTACAGAATATATAGTACATTGAATACCGGTAGGTGTGTTGGGGTGTAGGGAGAGGTGAGGGAGAGGTGTGGCGAAAGGTGTGGGGAGAAGAGTGGCAAAGTGCATTGGAGTGTAGGGGGAGGTGAGGGAGATATGGGGAGAGGTGTGGGGAAGTGTGTGGTGGTATGGGGAAGTGTGGGGAGAGGTGAGGGGAAGTGAGGAGAAATGTGGGGAGAGGTGTGGAAAAGTGCGTTGGGGTAGGGGGGAGATGAGGGAGATATGGGGAGAGGTGTGGGGGTTTGAGGAAGTGTGGGGAGCGGTGGGAAGTGTGTTAAGGTGTGGGGGGGATGTGGAGAGATTTGGGGGTATGGAGAAGCGTGGGAGAGGTGTAGGAAGAGGTGTGAAGAACTGAGTTGGGGTGTGGGGGGAGTGAGGACAGAAATGGAGAGAGGTGTGGGGAATTGTGTAGGGGGAGGTGTGGGAAAATGTGAGGAAAATATGGGCGTGTTTAAAAATGTCGGAGAAGTATAGGGTTTTGAGGGGAGGTATGGGGAGAAGTGTGTTGAGATGTGGGGGGATGTCAGGGGAGATGTTGTTAAGAACTCGACACTAAGTCAGTACTTTGAACTTATTCCATACTTGTTCTGGACCTAGCGCTGGTCCCTTTGTTGTCCCAGGGGAAGCTCCTGGGTCTTCACTCAACTGTTCTTATATAAAGAAACCAATCCAAAAGAATCAAATATAATATATTGAGCAAATAAAAAGACACCAGCTAAGCAAAAATTATTCGGAGTTTAATCGCGAATATTTTCGCCAGCGAACCAACTTGTAAACAAAATAAAACTTAAGAGTCGCTAAAATGCTGCTTGCCGTCCAATGTTACAAGCTCGTATAACTGAGTCAACTCAAAAAGCCAACAAGCAGCCATTACAAAAAAAAGGCATAATAAAGGTGCAAGAAAATCGCGTGTAACTAAGTGCCTTAAACTAAAAAAACGTGCAAAGATTGCGAAGCGAGATTATTAGAGGTTGCATAATGGCCAACTTGGAAACTATTCATGACAAGCCTCGCGAAGACAGCGAGTGAAGGATCGAATCTCCGACGTGCCGACAAAACAAAAGATCGTGCGATAACAACAGATGTGGCGGTATGGGGAAGTCTTGGGGAGGTGTGGGGATAAGTGTGTTGGGGTGTGGGAAAAGGTGAGGGCAGATGTGGGGAAGTCTGTGGGGATATGAAGAAGTGTGGGGATAGGTGTGAGGAGAGATGAAGAAAAGTGTGTTGGGGTATGGGGGGAGGTGGAAAAAGATTTGGGGAGAGGTATGGGGGTGTGAGGAGAGGTGTAGGGAGCGGTTTGGGGAAGTGTTTTGGGGTGTGGGTGGAAGTGAGGAGAAATGTGGTGGTTTGGGAAGTCTGGGGAAGGTGTGGGGAGCGTGGAAAGAGGTGTGGGGAAGTGTGTTGGGGTGTGGGAGAAGGTGAGAAAAGATATGGAGAGAGGTGTGGGGGGAGGTATGGGGGTGGGGGTGTTTAAACATGTGGGGAGAGGTGTGGGGAAGTGTGTTTGGGTGTGGGGGGTTGAGGGGAGAGGTGTGGGGGTATGGGAAAGTGTGGGAGAGGTGTGTGAAAGTGTGTTGGGGTGAGGGGAGAGGTGAAAGAAGATGTGGGGAGAGGTATGGAGGTGGGTGTTTTAAAACGTGGGAAGTGTGTTGGGGTGTGGGGGTGGTGTGATGAAATGTGGGGAGAGGTGTGGAGGTAAGGGGAAGTGTGGGGGGGAGATGTGGGGAAGTGTGGGTATAGGTGTCAGGTGAGTGTAGGGTAGTGTGAAGAAGCGTTGGGAAAAGTATGGATGGAGGTTTCAGGTGAGTGTGGAGAAGAGAGGTGTGAAGAAGTGTTAAAGGCGGTGTGGGGAAGTGTTAGAGGAGAGACATGGAAAGTGTGGAGGGAGGTGTGGGGAAGTGTGGGGGTTTAGGGAAGTGTGCGAGGGCTGTTGGGAAGCATTAGTGATTAATTTGAAATTGTAACAATTATATCGCAGAATAAGAACGGCGCTGATATAGCAATGTAGACCAAGACATTTATCTAAAAAAAAAGTTATAGTACCGGTAATATAGATACACAGTGGTTCATAGCATGTGAGGTGGCGTCGACAGTTCATAGCATAGAGATTGCGGTGAACTGCAGGTGGCAGTGACAGTTAATAGTAGCCTATAGAGATGACGGTTGAAATGCAGGTGGCGGTAAAAGTCGATAGCATAAACTAGAGGTGGCGGTTGAAATGCAGGTGGCGGAAAGAGTTATAGTACCGGTAATATAGATACACAGTGTCTACATTGCAATATCATCGTCGTTCCTGCTCTGCGGTTAAATGTTACACTTCCAAATTAACTGCTAATGCTTCCCACAGCCCCCACACTTCCCTACATCCAAACACACTTCCTTACACTTCCCTCCACGCTTTTTCAAACCTCTCCCAACACTTCCCCACACCTCCCTTAACACTCTTCACACCCCCCACACTTACTCGACACTTTCCCCACACCTCCCTCCAGACTTTTCCATATCTCTACCAACACTTCCACACACCTCCCTTAACACTTTTTTATACACCCCACACTCACCTGACACTTCTCCCCACACCTCCCTCCACACTTCCCCATACCCCCACACCTCTCCGCACATCTGCCCTCACCTTTCCCCACACCTCAACACACTTCTCCACACGTCTCCCCACACCTCCCCCCACATCTCATTTTCCCCTACACCCCAGCACACTTTCTCCCACCTCTCCCCACACTTCCCCATACCCCCCACACTTCCCCTTACACCCCAACGCACTTCCCCACTTCGCTCCCCACATCTCCCCTCACCTCCCCCACACCTCTCCCCACATCTCTTTTCATCTTCCCCCACACCGCAACACACTTTCCTCCACCTTTCCCCACACCTCTTCTCTCCCCCCACACCTCAACACGCTTTCCCCCGCTTCTTCTTACTCCCTTCCCGATACTTCCCCATAACCCCACACACTTCCCCTAATCTTTCCTCACCTCTCCTTACACCCCAACGCACTGCCCCACACCTCTCCCCACATCTACCCCAACACCCTTACGCACTCTTCCCCACACCTCTTCCCTCACCCCCCACACACCTCAACACACTTTCCCCCACCTCTCCCCACACCTCCTCCCACACACCCCAACACACTTCCCCTCACCTCCCCCCACACCCCATATCTCCCCCCACACTTCCCCATACCCACACACTTTTCCATACCCACAAACCTCTTCCCTCTCTTTTCCTCACACTTCCTCATACCCTCACACACTTCCCCACACCTCTCCCCCACATCTCCTTTCATCTCTACCACACGCTAACACACTTCCACACACCTCCCCCATACCCTAACACAGTTCCCCCACTTCCTCATACCCCCACACTCCAACACGTTCCTTTCCCCACCTCTTTCCACACTTTCCCCGAAACTTCCTCATACCCCCACACACTTCCCCACACCTCTCCCCACACCCAATACACGTCCCCACATCTTTTCCCACATTTTCAAACACCCCAGACCTTCCCCCACATCTCTTCTCACTACCCCCACACCCCAACACACTTCCTCACAACTTCCTTCTCCTCCCCCACATCCCAACACCTTCTCCCCTCACCTCCCCACACACTCCAACACACTTCCCCCACATCTCCCATTACTTCCCCCTACACCTCTCCTCACTTTCTCAAACATCTCCAACACTCCCATACCTCCCCCACATCTCCTTTCACTTAATCCCCACACCTTCCCCTACACCCCCATACCTCCCCCCACACTTCTTTTCATATCTCACCCCACACCCCAACACCCTTCCCAACACCTCTCCCCACATTTTCCACATCTCCCCCCACATCCCCATACTCTTCTCCTACACCTCTCCGCACATCTCTTTTCACCTCCCCCAAACACACTTCCTCATACCCACACACCTCTCTCCACATTTCCCCTCACCCCCCCCTACACCCTAACACATTTCCCCACATTTTCCTCCATACCCCGTACATTCCCCACGGCTCACTCCATATCTTTCCTCTCCTCCCCCCACACCCCAACACACTTCCCCACACTTCTCCACATTACCCTCATACCTCCCCCACACCTTTCCCCACTCATCTCCTCTTACCTCTCCCTATACTTCAACACACTTATTCATTGCAATATTCCCTGCTATTCCATAATTAAAGAAACCGTTTTTTTTTCAGCGCCCATGTTGTGTTTCTACAACCACGTTATTTTTATGCTAAGCAATTACATTGTATATTGTTTTACTTAGTTATATTGTTTTACTTAGAATTACACATACAAAATATGAAAAATACAAAAATGATTAAAATAGCAACTAGGAGTGCTAAGCTACGACATTAACTTAAAACATTTCATATACACTCAATACGCTTGTGCTTAACCAACTACGTAATGACTCCATGCTACCATTTACATTATGAGAAAAGCGCTGACATGTGGATCATTCTATTTGAATAAGGTGTAGCGTATGGAGTAGGGTGTTATAACATTTAGGCCATAAATTTGTGTAAATATTGTGTAAATTAGGTTAGTATTAAAAAAAAAAAAAAAGTGACTGTGAACAGCTGCTGCACTTGAAAAAAAAATTTACCAAATTCTTGATTGCAATATACCGTACTGATATATACCCTTGCTTCAATCAATGGAGAATTTCACTGACAAAATCACCCAGGAAATGAAAGCTTTTGGAGATAGATTGGCAAGGTATGAGGCTGAATATGCTAGCATTAGCACCAGGCCTGATGTTGAAGCTTCTAAGACTAGCAGCAGGCCTGATGCTGTTGCTGTTGCCAATCTTGTTGCAGATCAAAAGGAGCAAGGAAACAAGTTAACGGAGATGAGGACTGCATTCAACAACTTGCAGAAAATCATCAACTCGCTCCAAAAAAGAATGGAAGATCAAGAAAGGAAATTGGACGACCTAGAACAGTATGGGAGGTCCAACTGTCTGATTGTCCACAAATGTGAAGGAGTTCCGAAAAAGGGAGAGTATTTAGAGCATGAAAAATACATATGTAGTGTGTTAAATGACAACTTACAACTAAACCCTCCTTTGCAGTTAAACGATATCGATGTTGCCCATCCTTTGCCCTCAAACAACAACAACTACTGCCCTGTCATTGTTAAATTTTTACGGCGAAGCCAAAGAAATTACGTATATTCAAGAAAAAGATTACTAAAAGGGAAACGAATGGTCATCACTGAATCACTAACCAAACGAAGACTTCAACTATTAAACGAGGCACGGGAGGTATTTGACTGGAAGTCGGTATGGTCATTTCATGGTGACATATATGCATTTGCTGCAGGAAGAAAACAGGTGATTCGCTGTGTTAATGATATTGTTAAGATTAAACAATTGATTTTGGCATAAAAAATTTGTAGTTCTTCACTTAGCAGCTAGTCTAATATTAAATTTGTAGCTGAAGCATAATAAAATCTAACTGAAGTATAGTCAGTAAGTGATTAAGCATATTGTTATTATCATAATTTATTATGAGAAAAAAAAAAACATGTTATTATAATGCAAAAATGGCTAATTGCCCCTATCACTTGAAAGTACAGACAACTTTTTGTCTTTGTTGTCGCCAATAAGGCATAACTAATTTTAAGCTTTTTTGTTTTGTTTTTCACCTATTTTAGTTTTTTAATTGAAAATTGTTTTGTTTTTCCTTTTTCCACTAGCAGCATGCTAAATAGCATTAAGTCAAAATGCAGCCAATGCAATAAAACAATAACTGGTAAACAAAGATATACAGCTTGCAGCCTTTGCTCCTTAGTTTTTCACCAGAAATGCCTTGTAAGTAATATGTCAATAAATGGGAATATTTGTGTCTCCAACAGCAACTACATGTGCCATAACTGTGCTACTGCAATTTTTCCCTTTTTTTCCCTTACCAATGAAGAACTCCTGGAAGAATTTTCTTCTGCTTTTAGAATTAGTGCATCAATGCTTAATGATATGTTTGGTGACTCTGAGCATCTAAATAACTGTGATGTAAACCTTAATGAAGATGATATTAGTAATAACATACTAAAAGATGTGTACGTTACTGCAAATGAAGCAACTAGATTTTTATTAGATCCAGCAGAAAATGTAAACAATAATTACCGATTCTCAACTCTATGTGTAAATGCTCGGTCAATAGTAAACTCAGTCAATTTCACCAAAATAGAAGGATTGATCGCTTCGCTAGATTATAAGCCCGATGTAATAGGGATAACTGAAACATGGGAACAACCTAATTCATTTGGACAGTATAAGTGCTTACCAGGATACATTTTTGTATCTAATGGAAGAATGCGAAAAAAAGGAGGGGGAGTTGGATTATATATTAAAGATAGTTTGAACTTCCATGTGTGTAACGATTTGACTTTAATGAATGAACAGATTTTTGAATCAATTTTTATAAATATTCAGTTCATGAAAAAAGAGATAACTTGTGGGACAATTTATCGATCACCCCAGACTAATCAAGAAGCCTCTACCCAGTTTTTTAATCACCTTGAAAATACTTTGAAGATTTTGAATAAGTCAAAAAACAGAAGCTTCATCATGGGGGACTTTAATATTGACCTTCTAGATGTAAATAATAATAACTTAGAAACATATGTTGAGACAATGTTTGATTATAATTTCTACCCCTTGATTAACAAACCAACTCGTATAGTAAAAGATAAATTCTCTGCTATTGATCACATTTGGACAAATGTTACTGGAGCTCAAATAAAAAGTGCCATTCTTGCTCATGAAATAGCTGACCATCTTCCAGTAATTCAAGTTTCTAATATTGGCACACCTTTGTTAAAGTCTGAAAATCGAGAATGGAACTTTAGTCAACCTAACCTGCAAAAATTTTGTCAAATGCTAGAAGCAACGGACTTTGGTGAAGTGTATAATATGTCTGACCCGGATGATAGCTTCAAAGTGTTCTTGAGAGAAATTAACCCCATGTTAGTTGACTGCTTTAAGAGGAAAAAAAGTCCAAAAAGAAATATTCAACGTTGTGTATGGTATAACCGTGAGCTGTTACTTCTCTCTCGAAAAAAAGACAGACTGTACAAAATCTATCTTAAAAAGAAAACTTCAAGCGCGAAAGAAAAATATCATAAATTTAGAAATTTTTATTTCCACGCGATAACTCAAAAAAAGAAAGAACATGTACAAAATCAATTTAAAAAGCATCAAAATAATATTCGGAAAACTTGGCAACTGATGAAAAATCTTCTTGGTAAAGTTCGCGATAAGTCTAGTTCTACATCTATCAGCTATGAGGGTGCTCACGTCAATAAACCTGTCGAAATAGCTAACTGTTTTAACCATCATTTTTCTACAATAGCTAAAAAACTAACTGACAAACTACCTTTGTCTGCCTCTAAATTCACTGATTATTTACCACCACCAAATCCCTCTTCCATGTTCATGACCCCTACAAATATAGTTGAAATCAAGAGATTTATATGTGAACTTAAACCTAAGCTGAGTGCTGGTGTTGATCAAATCCCTCCAATCGTTTTGAGGTATCTTCCTGATAATATACTACACGCCCTAACTTACATATTCAATCAGTCTTTATGCGAAGGAAAATTTATATCTGTGTTTAAGCTAGCTAAAATTATAGCAGTTTACAAAAAAGGAAATCCAAAGAATGTTTTGAATTATAGACCTATTAGCTTGCTCTCTTCTGTGTCAAAAATTCTGGAAAAAATTGTTTACGCTAGATTGCATTCGTTTATTAACATGGATAATAATCTCTCGCATCAGCAGTTTGGATTCAGAAATAAACATTCGACCAACCATGCAACAACTCTGCTTATTAGTAACATTGTAGATGCTTTTGAAAAAAAACAATTGGTAATGGGAATTTTTCTTGATATCTCAAAGGCATTTGACACAATTGACCACGCAATTTTACTGCATAAATTGAATAACTATGGTGTAAGAGGTATATCGTTGAATTGGTTCAAAAGTTACCTCTCCAATCGTTCTCAAATTGTGGAATATGCTGGCGTTACTTCTTCTAGCCAAATGAATACCTTTTGTTCGGTGCCACAAGGCTCTATCCTCGCACCTTTATTATTTATCATCTATGTAAACGACTTTAAAAATTGCCTGCAGTATAGCACAAATATATCTTTCGCTGATGACACGAATGTTTTTGTTGTTGATAAAAATCTTCAAGCACTTCATGAAAAAGGAAACATCGAACTTGAAAACATTGATAACTGGATGATAGCAAATAAACTATCTGTAAACACCAATAAAACAAATTATATTCTGTTTCAAACACCAAAATCCCGATTAACAAAAACCGTGAAAAATTTTCAGCTGAAACTAAGAAATAATGCGATAGATAGAGTGTCGTCAACTCGATTTCTTGGAGTGTTAATAGATGAAAACTTATCATGGAAGAATCACGTAGATATGATAAAGAAAAAAATGAGAGCTGCTCTTGGTGCTGTTATGCGCATTCGTGTGTATTTATCTTCTAAAGCTATGCTTTGTCTTTACCACTCATTGCTACTTAGCCATGTTCGCTATTGTATAACCAACTGGTGTTTTGGCAATGAAACCAGAATTCATCAATTACAACGCATCTGTAATAAATTTATCAGATTAGTTTTTGGCTTAAAGAAACGTGACAGTGTAAAAAATGTCATGAAACAAAATGGATTATTGACTATTAAACAAGTATATCATGTTGAGCTAGCTATTTTCATGTATAAAACCGTTAAAAAACTTCACCCAGTCGCAATACTAAACTTATTTCAATTAAAATCAAGTCTTGTATCAACTAGAAGTAATAGTCTTTATATCTCCCCATCATATAGATTAACTATGTGCCAACAGTCTATAAAATTTTCAGGACCTAAAATATGGAGTAAATTGCCAACTGCGATTAAGGAAAGCAAGAGTTTAAAATCTTTTTCAGATAAAGTTAAAGCACATTTTTTGAGCACAGACTAATTATTATGTCGTTAACAAGCTCTGTCGATTACCACTACCTCTGTTGGGTCATTGTACATTGACAGTAATTGATTTATGAATTGATCTGTTCTGGTGCTGCTGTTGATCTTTATTTGCAGATGCCCAAAGAACGAATAGAATCATGAAGTTGGAAATCCAAAAAGATGTCGACTAGCAACTCCATCTAATACTAAATCAAGAACCACAATGCAGAAGCAATATTTCACTTTGATTGATGAACAGTGCCTATTTCTGAAAAGATGGTTAATTATTATTATCACATCTCAGTTTTTAAAAAATACCTTTTTGTGATTACATATATAAATTATACACAAAACTGCAGTCATTCGTAGGCTACTGTTAAATACCCCATCAAAACACTGGCATAATATTTCTAATCTATCGTTAATCTGATACCAATACACTCCTGGACATGAGTAAAAACTGTACCCGGTTGTGAACTTGTCTTTTAAACAAGTGCGGATGAATGAGGGTACCCATTCACAACTCCCTCCAGGTAACCCTTGGGCAAGGTTTAGAACCTGTTAGCCCCCCAATAGCTAGGGTCACAGGCTGAAATCTTAGTGCTAATACAGTTTATTTGCAAATTTGATCTTGTTTGCTATGGCATGTTGCTTAATTAATTAATTAATTTTGTTTCTGCGTTGGTTCGTTTTGTGCGTGTGTTTTTGTTGTTAAATCCATTTGTTTTTTTGTTGTTTTTATTTGTTTATGTTTGTTAGGGTCACGCAGCCATGCCTAGTCTTTTTGACGGGCATGCTTCAACGATTACCCGTTTTGCTGCGTGTGCCCTTTTCCACGCTTTTCCAATACTTATTATGAACGTGTGTTTATAACGTAATGGAGTGCGGAAATAAAAAAGAATTGATTGATTGATTGATTGATTAACGAGCGCCTGGGGAATCGCGTAAACTCGAAAGTCTCCGTAAAAAGCATTAATGATAGCAATCCATCACAACCGTAGCATGAGGTCAATTGAAAACACTTTTGTAGACTTGCACAGTAATTACAAATAATAGCAAAAGCTCATAGCTTTAATATACAGGTTATGTTCACAACACCTCCACTTCTGATTTCGAATTATTTTAGAAGTCAATAGTCTGAAATTTGGCGAGGTTTTCGCTTCCTCTGTGATTTGCGTAGTAACGGGGGTGTTTCATTAATGTGTGTGGGGTTATCGATATCTTTGCCTTCGACAGGAAACTCAGAACGATGTGTGAGAGAATCGGTATGCCGTGGGCGGAGTTATTCAATGTGACTTCGCCAAATCGCGCTGTTTGATGTGATACGCACGTTAAAACTTGGTGTACCGAAAACTTTAGTAACAACTCCAGGCACTCATTTTGGTTCACGTGTTTGTTTAGGACCACAGTATAAAACGTAACATGGTGTCCCTACTGTGTATGTTATTGCCGTGTGTTTGTCATCATGACTGTCATTGCTGTTTTGATAATTTTGCAATATGTGTGGTGGTGATGGCATTAAAACATCAAGCCTCGTACGAATGCGACTTCCGTTTAATAATTCACTGGAGGAATAACCACATGGATGCGGTGTTCGTCTGTATAGCATAAGAAATTCTGACAGCGCTTGTGGGGGCAGCATCTCAGATTTTCTTAGCGCTTGTTTAAATGTTGTACCAGTCTTTCGGCAGCGCCGTTTGTAGCGGGGTGATACGGAGCGCCTGTTAAATGTATGATACCTCGAGAAGCGCACCACTTTTGGAATTTATCAGACTTGAAAGTGGTCGCATTGTCCGATACAATGGCGTGTGGAAAACCAAAGTGTGCAAATTCTTCTTCCAGCAAATCAGTTGTTGCTTTTGTGCCAACGGATGTTGTGGGGCGAATACAAGGGTATTTAGAATAAGCGTCAACCACGATCAACCAGTTCTTTCCCATGAAATTAATTGCGTGGTCAATGTATATTCTGCTCCACCGCTTTTCAGGCATTATCCACGAGTGGTTAACAGCCTTAGGGGGATTGTTCTGGTGCTCAGCGCAAGTGGTGCAATTGCGACGTGTGTTGGCTATGCCATCATCGATTCTAGGCCAATACACAACCGTGCGAGCTAATTGTTTCATGCGCTGTATTCCAAAGTGTCCTAAATGGAGCAATTGTAGTATTTGGTCATGAAGTCCTTGTGGAACCACTATCCGTGAGCCGTAAAATAAACAACAATTTTGACAAGACAACGAAGTGTGAATTTTTCGAAAATCCGCAACTGAATATTTTAAATTAAAATCACAATTTGTAGTTGCATCAGATTCAGGCCATTCTTCTTGCGTCTAACGGATTACAGCAGAGATTACAGGATCTTTGGAGAATTCTTTCCTCAGTACACCAGGATCAGTGGTGTTAACTTGTAAACTCAGAGTTTTAATTGCATTCACTACACTTTCATCATCATCTTCTTCCCTGTCGAAGTCAGCATCGGGCCAGACTGGAAGTCGGCTCAGAGCATCGGCATTTTCGTGGTCCGTTATTCTGCGGTATTCAATTGAATAGTCATACTGACTCAGCAAAAGTGCCCATCTTGCTAGCCTGTTGGCTGCCAAAGCAGGAGTTGCCTTGTTCTGTCCAAATAAAGCTAATAAAGGTTTATGATCTGCAATCAAAATAAATTTTCTAACTTAGAGATAATGATGAAACTTTTGCAGTGCAAATACAATTGATAGTGCTTCTTTTTGAATTTGACTATAACGCCTTTGGCAGTCTGTAAGTGTTTTTGAGACGTTCGCTATTGGGCGTTCTTTGACCATCTGCATAATGATGAAACATCACCGCTCCGATGCCCACGCTAGACGCGTCACATGAAATGTCAAGCGGAAGTGAGGGATCAAAATGTGCGAGCAGTGTTACAACACTGAGCATCTCTCAGTTTTAAAAGCGTTTTCATGCTCGGCCGACCAGTTCCAAGTTTCGCCTTTTCGCGTCAGTTTGTGCAGTGGTTCTGTGATTGTAGTAGACAAATTTGGCAGGAATTTGCCATAAAATTGCACTGAACCGAAAAATGATCGAAGAGCTGCAACGTTCGTTGGCGATGGCATTCGTAATACCGCATCCGCTTTGGTTCCTTTGGCAATGCCTGCGTTCGATAGCTTATGTTCCAAATATTCTACTTGCGGTTGCCCAAAAACACATTTTTCGAGACGGCATCGCAAACCTATTTCTTGCAGACGTTGCAGCAACGCTCTTAGATTTTGTACGCGTTCTGTTGCTGTAGCTCCGGTTACAAGAATGTCGTCCAAATACACCACCACGCCTTTGAGGTCTTTTGTCAGCTGCGTCATTATTTCTTGGAAATATCCAGGAGCTGAACTAATACCAAACGGTAGTCTCTTTTGAAGCAAAACCCCGCGGTGTGTACTTAAAGCAAGTTTCTTCTGGCTTTCTGGACTCAGCGGAATTTGATGATAAGCATCAGCCAAGTCAATTTTTGTAAAACCATATCCACCTCCGAATTTCAGCACCAATTCTTCGGGCAGGGGAATAGGCTGACGATGAGTTTCTAGTTGTTGATTTACGGTGACTGAGTAGTCGCCGCAAACGCGAATGGCTGCTGTGTGTTGTCCAGGCAGTTTGGATTTACGTACAGGTACCACAGGTGTGCCGTAGTTGTTAAACTGTGTCGCTTGCCAAACTCCTTTCGAAATACCGACGTCGTAAGCCTATGCTAGCTCATCTTGTATTGCAAATGGCACTGGGCGCGGTTTGCAAAATATCGGCGTGGCATCATTTTTAAACTGAATGTCCAGTTCAAAGTCCTTCAAACAATCTAATTCTGGTTTAAAAAGGTCAGGGAATTCATCGCACAGTCTTTCACAAGCTTGTTGCCACCAATCATCATGGTGACAGTTAACTTGATTAACCGTTTGCAAAATGTCTTTAACAGGAAAAATTAATGCATTTACAGAAATTTTTAACTTTGAAATGCCATTTCTACCAAGCACGTCTAAATTTGGAGTAGATGTAACAATAAAATCAATGTCTTCAAAATTTTCATCGGCGTCTTCACTCTCGGTAATAACAGCAACTTTCGCCGGCTTGAATAGCCCTAAAGTCGGGAAATTATGTCCTGATACCGATTGAAAATTTTTGGTCGTTGGTTCAAGAAATGGTTTGCCGAGTCGCAGCCAACTTTCACGAGAGAGAAAATTTTCGCAGGCCCCTGTGTCAATTTCAAATTTAATGTCAATGTCATTAACGTAAAGAGTTTGTTCAATTCGTTGAGCAGGTTGTTCTCTCTTCACGGAACGCAGGCATCCCGAATAAGTGACTGTTTTTACGGCATTATCCTTCTTTTTCTTTGAACAAGCTGCTTCAATGTGACCCTTTTTGTTGCACTAATGACAGACACTTTCTTTAAATCGGCAATCTTTACCCGTATGGCCCAGTTTACCACAGCGTATGCAGGAAGTGTTCATGCTTTTGTGTTCATTTCTATTTGGTCGTTGCGATGAGTGTGGTTTTGCAGCAGAGTTACATTTGTTTCGTTTTACTACGTTGATTGGAACAAACGCATTAGGTTTCGAATTATGCATAGTCTCTTTAGCAACTTTTGCAGCGTCTTCGGTTTCTAAAGCGATTTGGATTGCCTTGGAAAACGTCAGTTCGTTGGTTTGCTCTTTGAATAGAGCCTTTATGACTGTTTTGTTGTTCACAGAGCATACTAACGTGTACAAAGTGCTTCGTCTAGCGAATCCTTTATAGATGGGAAATTGCAAGTGACTGCATCTTGCCGAATTCTGGCCGCCAAATCGTGTATAGATTCACCCGGTTTTCTTTTCAAATCACTCCAAAATTTGTGCCTTTCTCTTAGCACAAAACGTTTCGGGTCGTATTGTTCCGACATAAATTTCACGATATCGTCTGTCACAAATTCTGTGTCATCGAAGCAATTCTTGTTGTTTGCGTGCATCCATCATTCCTGTTGACATTTTCTTTACCGATTCATTATGTAACGACCTGAATGCGCTTGCTGTGGAGTTGCGCTTCATTAACTTCAAATTGTTTGGCCAAAGTGTTTTTCTCTCTGTGACCCTTGGGAGTTAATGTCTAGCATGTATTTGTAGGAGTCAGCACGTGTGGAAATCTTAGAGTCTGGATTAAGAGAATGCAGTGATGTTTTTTTTGTTAACAACTTTCTGTTTAAACAAGGTAGTTGCGTTATTATGATTGCTTGTGTTCTAATTCTTGTTGGTTTTTTTTATGTTTCATTCTATTTGAATAAGTTACTGTAATATAAAAATTTTGAGTGAAGTTTTAAAGAGTGCAGTCGGCGTGGGCCAGCAGAATCTTTGATCGCAAACAAAGAATCTTCCTAAGTTACTTTTACCGCGCCAGTAGGCCCTACTCCGTGACAAATTCTGGGGGCTCGTCCGGGAATTATTTTACTACTGTTGTGCAACCTCAAGGCAAAAGTAAAAAGAAGGTTATTGCGATGGAGAGGTTGCTGGAAGCTGACAGACAACTTGGATTAGAAGGCGATAATCTAAGAAAATTTATTAGGGAACAGCAAACATACGAACGCGAAGAGCGAGCTAGAGAGAGAAAAATGAAGGCTGAGCAAGAGAAGGCTGCTCATGAACGCGCTCTGGAAATGAAAAGGCTCGAAATCCAATTAGCGCAATTAAATGGTCAGGGCGTTGGCGCTTCCACCGCCAGAGGGAAAAGTCCTAAATTGCCAGTATTCGTGGATGGCAAGGACGCGCTCGACAGTTATTTGTTGCGGTTCGAGAGGTTTGCTGCTGTTAATGAGTGGAAGCGAGAAGATTGGGCGACTTCGCTGAGTGCGCTTTTAACAGGCAGAGCGTTGGAAGTTTATTCTCGCTTATCCGACAGGGATGCGGTTAATTATGATCGGCTGAAGGAAGCTCTTTTGAGTAGGTACGACCTCACTGAGGAAGGATATCGCTCAAAGTTTAGGACGGCGAAACCCCTTCAAGGTGAGTGCTGCAAACAGCTTATAGTTAGACTCCAGAATTATGTACAAAAGTGGACAGAGACGGCAAAGTGCGACGAGTCGTGGCCTAACGTGCGAAGTCTGCTAGTAAAGGAGCAATTTGTTAATTCGTGTTTATCCGACGTAGCTATACATCTAAAGGAGCAAGCTCCTAAAGTTCCAGCCGCACTAGCAGCCTTGGCCGATCAGTTCTTGTCTGCCCATGCACAGTCTTTGACTTCATCAAGAGAAAAAAACCGTGCTGATCCAGTGGAGGAGTGCAGAGTGTGCAACAGCCGTAATCACAAAGCTAAAGATTGTCCGAAAATGAAGACGGAAAGTGGGTTTTTGAGAAGATGCTTTCTATGTGATCGTGTTGGGCATCTTGCCAAAGATTGTCGAGCACGAGTGCCTGCAAGGAACTGCAACAAAGCGTCTGTGAGTACGATTGATGCTACTAAAGTGACATCTAAAAGCATAAATAATTTTTCGGGTTGGATGCAACAACCTGTAACTAATCGATTTCCTATTGCCGCGGGCTGTGTGGGCGACAAAGTTGTCTCTGTTTTACGTGATACTGGATGCAATGGGGTCATCGTTAAACGGCAATTTGTTCAGGACGAACAATTAACTGGTGATGTGGTTAACATGACACTGCTTGACATGTCAACTGTGCAGGCGCCTTTAGCGAAAATTGTTGTTGATAGTCCCTATTATAAAGGCGAAGTTATGGCTCTATGTGTTTCAAATTCGCTGCATGATTTAATCATAGGAAACGTAGATGGTGCGAAAATGCCGATTGATGGTGAAATTCAAGCTGCCGCAGTCACCAAAGCTCAGGCAAATACCAAAGCAAAAGAGCCCAAATTGCTTAAAGTTAATGATGGTAGCAAGTGGTTGGCGGTTAACAGTTCGGAGTTTAAAACCGCTCAAGAAGCAGATGGGTCATTAAGTCACTTAAGAGAAATGAATGCGAGAAAAGTTAAAGGGGAGGGAACGGCATACTTTAAAGTTGAAAATGGATTGCTGTATCGGTTTTATCAACATCCAAATGTGAATAGTGGCAAAGAGGTTCGATAGTTAGTTGTACCAAGTAGTCTACGCGATAAAACGATGGAGATTGCACACGACAGTTTTGTAGGTGGCCATATGGGAATTAAAAAGACTTCCGACAAAATTCTAAGCAATTTCTTCTGGCCCGGCCTTAAAGATGATGTTAAACGGTTTAGCCGATCTTGTGATGTTTGTCAAAGGACTGTGAATAAAGGTCAAGTTTATCGCGTGCCTCTACAGATAACTCCCGTAATAGATGAACCCTTTAAAAGAGTGGCGATTGATCTTGTAGGACCGATTCATCCACCAAGTGAAGCAGGCCACCGGTTTTTTTTGACGCTGGTAGATTACGCTACCAGGTATCCAGATGCTGTGGCATTGAAAAGCATCACTACTGAAAATGTTGCTGAAGCGCTGCTTGATTTGTTCTCACGAATTGGTTTTCCCGAAGAAATTTTAAGTGACATGGGCACACAATTTATCTCAGACTGCATGAAAAAGGTAGAGAGACTTTTGTGGATAAAACATATAACGACCACCCCATATCACCCTCAGTGCAATGGCTTGGTTGAGAAATTTAACGGGACGCTTAAAACCACGTTGAAGCGTATGTGTTCAGACCAGCCCAAACAATGGCACCGCTACATAAATGCGCTTTTGTTTGCCCATAGGGAAGTGCCGCAAGACACGACTGGTTTCTTGCCATTTGATCTTCTCTATGGCAGAACAGTACGCGGGCTGATGCGTAATTTGAAAGAATCGTGGTCGAATTCTGATGCTGAATCTGAGGTGGTTAGTTGCAACTAATATGTGTTTGATTTGCGTGAGCGACTTGAAGGGACGTTTAAACTGGTCAATGACAATTTGACGAAGGCCCAAGCGCGCTGCAAGCGAAATTACGATCGTAAGGCAAAGCAGCGTAATTTCTCGAAAGGGGATTTTGTTTTAGTATTGCTCCCTACGGATAAAAACAAACTGTTAATGCAGTGGAAGGGGCCTTTCGAAATTGATTCTCAAATAGGGGCCAACAATTACAAGGTAGCTATGGGTGACAAGCTGAAAATATGACATGTCAATATGCTTAAAAGGTACTTTTCGCGAGACACATGCGCTAAGAGTTTTGCAGGTAGTGTGAACAAAGAAGTTGTCGTCGAGGAGCACTCTGATTTTGACTGTAATGATTTGCTCGAATTTCCAGTTGTTGTTGCTAAAGAAACAATTGATGACGTTACGCTAGGTTCTCAACAGTCCTCTGAACAGCGTAGTGAGTTGCCGGATGTTTTGAAAGATTATGTTTCTGTGTTCAGTGATTTGCCTGGCACTATTGATTTGGTGCAACACAAAATTGAGCTGACTAGTGATCAGCCTGTCTGCAGCAAGCCGTACCCAGTGCCGTTCAAACTCCAAAAAGAACTGCGAGGGCATATCAAAGAAATGTTGAATTTGGGTATTATTCGTCGATCTGATTCTGCGTATGCGTCACCAATAGTGCTTGTTCGCAAGAAAGACGGCACAAACCGTCTGTGCATTGATTATCGAAAACTAAATAAGGTGACGTTGTTTGATCCACAACCGATGACCAACACAACAGCCGTGTTGGAAAAGCTAAGTGGTGATAAATTTTTTTCTACCATTGACTTGACAAAAGGTTATTGGCAAATTCCTGCTGCGGCAGATGATGTGTATAAAACCGCGTTTGTCACAAATGAAAGAGCTTACGAGTTCCTGAAAATGCCGTTCGGCATGATTAATTCATCTGCCACTTTCGTACGGGCGATGCGCGAACTTTTGCGTGATTTGAAAAATGTTGATTTTTGTATTGATGACGTGATTGTGCATACTACAAGTTGGGCTGAGCATTTAAATGTTTTGAAGGGGTTATTACAGCGTTTTGCTGACGTTGGTGCCACCATTTGTCCTTCGAAATGTGTATTCGGGTGTAATGAAGTTGATTTTGTGGGACATAATGTACGAGTGGGGTTTGTTGGTTTGCATGAAGATAATGTGATTAAGATAAAGAATGCTCAGAGGCCTCGCACTAAGAAAGAAGTTTGATCATTTTTGGGATTGACAGGGTATTATCGTGATTATATTTCGCACTATGCTGAGATAGCTTCCCCGCTTTCTGATCTTACTAAACGTGGTAAGCCAAACAAAGTAGATTGGGAAGAAACACACGAATATGCTTTTAATTTGTTGAAGTCGAGTTTGCTGCGTAAACCTATTTTGAGATTGCCCGATGTGACTAAACCGTTTGCGCTTCGTACTGATGCTTCTAGTGTTGCGCTTGGTGCTGTTTTACTGCAGAAATATGATGGTCAACTTTTTCCGGTTAGCTTTGCAAGCAGAAAGCTTAATTCTGCGGAACGAAATTATTCTACCATTCAACGTGAATGACTTGCTGTTGTTTGGGCAATTAAGAAGTTTACTATCTATGGGTATGAAGTTGAATTCACTTTGCAAACGGACCATCAGCCACTGGTGTACATAGACAAGTCTAAAGTTCACAATGATCGCATAATGAGATGGGCTATGTTTTTGGAGAATTACGTAATCAAATTTCAATGCATCAAAGGCTCTGATAATGTTGGTGCCGATTTTATGAGCCGCATATGTACTGATTGTTAAATCTTGGTTTTAATTGCGACAATGGCTTATGCTGCATGCGCTTGGTAATTTTGCTGTAGTTTGTTTTGACTCTTTGTATATATTCATGTGTGCCTGTCTATAATTCGTTTTAGGCTGAATTTGTGTTATTGTGGCCAAAATTAGCATTCTGTCTTGAAAGGGGAGCAATGTCTCAAATTCTGTGTCATCGAAGCAATTCTTGTTGTTTGCGTGCATCCATCATTCCTGTTGACATTTTCTTTACCGATTCATTATGTAACGACCTGAATGCGCTTGCTGTGGAGTCGCGCTTCATTAACTTCAAATTGTTTGGCCAAAGTGTTTTTCTCTCTGTGACCCTTGGGAGTTAATGTCTAGCATGTATTTGTAGGAGTCAGCACGTGTGGAAATCTTAGAGTCTGGATTAAGAGAATGCAGTGATGTTTTTTTTGTTAACAACTTTCTGTTTAAACAAGGTAGTTGCGTTATTATGATTGCTTGTGTTCTAATTCTTGTTGGTTTTTTTTATGTTTCATTCTATTTGAATAAGTTACTGTAATATAAAAATTTTGAGTGAAGTTTTAAAGAGTGCAGTCGGCGTGGGCCAGCAGAATCTTTGATCGCAAACAAAGAATCTTCCTAAGTTACTTTTACCGCGCCAGTAGGCCCTACTCCGTGACATCGTCCATAGTCAGTTTATTAATGTCCACTGGCGGCTGTTGTTGGGTAGGCAGATTTTGCAATAATTCATACTCGACATTTGTTTCATTCGTCAAAAAAATTTGGGTGCGTTTGTCCTCAGGGACGGAGTGCGCGCCCAGAAAAGTTTGAAATCTTAAATAATAATCAGTTCATAACTCACTTGCCGGGTCAAAAACACTGAACGACGGTATAGCAGCTGCACTTTCCGGTGATGCTTCAGAAGAAGCCGAGGTCAATCCGAACTGCTGAAGAGCGTCTAAAAAAGCTTTTCTTTCGTTTCTGGTTTCTTCGTTTTGCAATTGCTGCTGTTGTTGCTGTATTTGTATTTGCTGCTGTTGTTGCTGCAATTGTTCCTTCTGCTGTTGAAGTTGTTTCAATGATTCAATTATTTCTTTGTTACTCATTCTTGATTTTTTTTGCAAAAGTAAAATCTCTTAGTTAAAATAGGAGAGTAAATCCACATGCAAATAATCCAATCCCAAGTTCTGTCACTTGCAATTAATACTGCTTCAATCCTGTGATCTTGATCCCATCCTCGTCGCCAATTTATCTGCTGAGTTTCTACAACCACGTTATTTTTATGCTAAGCATATATACTGTATATTGTTTTACCTATTCAAATAGAATTACACATGCGAAATATGAAAAATACAAAAATGATTAAAATAGTAACTAGGAGTGCTAAGCTACGATATTAATTTAAAACATTTCATATACACTCAATACGCTTGTGCTTAACCAACTACGTAATGCCTCCATGCTACCATTTACATTATGAGAAAAGCGCTGACATGTGGATCATTTTAACGAGCGCCTGAGGAATCGCGTAAACTCGAAAGTCTCCGTAAAAAGCATTAATGATAGCAATCCATCACAACCGTAGCATGAGGTCAATTGAAAACATTTTTGTAGACTTACACAGCAATTACAAATAATAGCAAAAGCTCATAGCTTTAATATACAGGCTATGTACACAGCAGCCCATTTCCCCATGAGCACATTTGCCCAAAGTGCCCATTTGCCATGGCACCCATATGCTCCAAAGTGCGTATTTCCCCAGTGTCCATGTATTTCACATTCCTAACCCAAATCAAAACAGTAGTATGCTTTCTGCCGCTAGGGGGTGCTACAATTGCAGTGCGTGTGCCAAAGACTATACTCTAAATGACTGGAAACTTCCCGGATACCAGGAAAAAGTCGTTCACTTGATCACGCTCTGATGCATATGAAGAAAAGCATAAAGGAAAGAGATAGGAGATAGAAGAGATAAAAGAGATGGAAAGAGATAGAAGAGATGGAAAGAGATAGGAGATTGGTAGTCTGCTGGCATAGTTTCTGTTCCTAAATCTATAAAAACAGGAATTAAGCCAGTTGAAGGTAGTGGGAATGTAAGTATTATCCTGCACTTCTAAATTTCAATGCTGACAGACGTATTGCGATATGTTTTAAGTTGAATAATAAGAGTTTTGGATGGCCCTTAAAGGTTTAAATAGCTGGCCTAACAATCCAAGGATTAATTTTGAAGGCTTCCTGGTGGATCGATGTCTTGCGTAGTTTTTATGATTACTAAGAGTGATAAGCTAGGGCCTTTTTTTTTTTTGACTTAAAAAAATATACTTTTGACTTTATTTTAGTAAAATTTTGACTTTATTTTGACTTAACCGCTTCCGCGTATTATTTATGTCTTGTTGCACTTCATTAATTAAATATGTTGTATGATCTGCAATTTACATAAATTTTTAAAAAAAAAGGTAGCCTACTTCGAACATTTTCTCAATTACTCAGTGTTGAAGCTAATGCAACAAAGCGACGCATGACGTTAAAACCTAGGATAACGAGCCATTGTGTGTACCGGTATCAATTAGTGTGTAATACAAAAGTTGCGTTGCTATCGCAACTGTACTGCACACTAACACTATGTCTATGATTTCTTTAACGAAAGCCACGCAATATAATAACAAGAACGTTTTATTGTAATACAGCATCATATGTTTTTTTACGTTCTTAACATCAAAATTTCTGTCTTTTCTCAGTAATCTATTGAACACAGAAAACGACCTCTCAACAGCAGCATAGGTTGGCTGGGCTTTTTGCAATAGTGCGTAGCTCAGTGGTTCTCAAACTTGTCGGAAGTATCGAACCCAACAGGTGTCATGCAAGCATACATCGAACCCTTAATTATAACCAGGAGCGGATCCAGAAAATTTTAGAGGGGGATGCAGTTTTGAATTAGGCTGAATGTTAAATGAGTGCATAGACGTTAGACCTCTAAACCGGAAAAAAGCATAAGCTCTTTGAAAATGTTTCACGTCAGGGGCGTATTCAGAATATTCTTAAGGCGGTGGAGGGTGGCATAAAATTTTTACATTTTTTGAGCGTATTTTTTTCCGTAAAGTTAATTTGAAGCAAATTGAGGAACAAAAATATGGCTCTAGGGGGGTCCGGGGGTATGCATCCCCGGAAAGTTTTCAAAAATTTAGACACTGTAATGGCCATTTTAGAGCTTTTTGAACAATTTTTGTGGCAAATTCTGTTTAATTTTTTTGCTTCTAACTCTAAGTCCTTCACCAAATATGATACATTTTGTTCGCACATTTTCGATTTATGCGTGCTTAAGGCGTAAAGATGATTGTTATCAAATAGGTTTGAAATTATGGAAAAATTGTATTCATCAAAAACAGCGTTGAAAGAGTACGGTGGGGGGATGCATCATTCCACGCAGAGATAGTCATTTACTACAACTGTATGCCTTTTTGCAAAAACTTATTCTGATCTTAGCCGAACCCCTGCTACAGCCTCACCGAACCCCTGAGGTTCGGTCGAACCCAGTTTAAGAACCACTGGCGTAGCTTGTTGGGTCAATTGTCAAGTTGGTACAGTTTATTATTGTTTCTAAATCAGAGTTAGATAGTCGTTTGTTAATGTAGTCTTTAATTGCGCAAGGATCATCATCGAATTGCATATTCTTCAGCAGTCCGTATGCTTTGGTTATTGTGCAGGCACTTCCTTCTAAGAACTCTACGTTGGCTGCTAGAGTCCGGTATTGATTCATTTTAACCAAGCCCGACACCAAACCTTCCACATTGATAGCGTCTTTTGCTCTGCTGACTAAGAGGCCTGCACTTGTCCAATTGTTGACAATGGTACAAACAGCTGGAAGGTTCTCACTATAATATAAGGCAGCTCTAAGCCAAGTTGCCCATCTTGTAATTACAGGGTCAGGAGGAGATGGCAGACCAGTATCATGAAACTCTTTCTTGCGATCTTTGTTTTTGGTTGTTGCTGCCTTGATCGTTGCTGTTACTTCATCAATATTGCTTAGCGCACGCATAGCGCAGTTATGTAGTAAGTGCGCAACGCAGGCGACATGCATCAAAGAAGGGTATAATTCCTTTAATGTCTTTCCAGCCGAAGACATGTACCGAACAGCATCAGTCAAGAACAATGAAAAATTCTCGCGTTTTATTTCAAGTTGTCGCAATATGTCATCCACAATGTGCAGAATAATACTGCTATTAACATTGCGACCGCTGTCAAGTGGATGGCAATTAACGAGGAATGTCTAATTTGGAGCATCTAAGCTGCCCACAAGCACACTAATATACTTTTGTTTAGCAACTTCTGCTTCATCCACAATCAAAAAAAAAATTTTGTCACGAAGTAATTCTTGAATTTGTTGCTCTTTTTGGGATGCCAATTTAGCAACACATGCCCGGGCTGCAGTCTCCGAAGGCAATACTTTTCCCATTCTAGCAAACAGAGACTTCAAAGAAGGATGGTTCAGTTTATGAAGTGGGATATCTGCAGCTAAGAATGAAGAAACAACCTGTTCCTTGAAGTTTACTTGATCGAAATGTAAAAAGGTTTTGCTTACTTTGAGATTTGCTCTTCGTCTCCAATTTTCCTTGGTGTTGCTTACTTTTTCGGTGGCTTTCCATAAAAAACTTTTTGTCGCATTTGACTAACACGTCGCAAAGGTTGCATCGCAAGTCGCCGGCAGGAGTTGCCGAAAACTCATCCGGATTTTCCTGGCAAGTTTGCCTAACTTTCGCTATAGAAGATTTGGCTTGTTTTGGCATTCTTTGCTTTGGAAGCTACAACTTAAAAGACCACGTGTAAAGAGCGCAAGGCTTTTATAGGATTAGTTTAATTGTCTAACAATTACGTATTTTTGCATCAACAATGACTTTTCGTGCATAATAAGTGCTATTTCCTTCTCAATTACCGCACGCATTGTTGTGACGATAATGCAAATATTGCAACTATTTCAAAAGTTTAAAATCCAGTAAAACTGCGCATAAAATTTTAATAGCAGCTCAAAAATTCAAAAAAATATTTAAAAAATATAAATTTGTTCGTTTTTGTAAGGAAATTTTTGATAAAGACAATTTTGACAAATTTTGACTTTATGCAAAATTTTGACTTTATTTTGACTTATAAAATCTACGAAAACAGACTCCTGAACACCTGAAACGAACGTTAGTACACATTTGACCATGTAACGAGGCCGTGAAAAAATTTTGACTTTATTGACTTTAGCGGGCCCTAGTGATAACGTTTTCAACAGTAATAATTTAATCTTTTAAGACATGTGGTCAATTATAAAAACAGTCATGGGCTAGTTTTTTCTGCTACTTAGTTAGTCCTGGCTTGCTGGTGCAGTAACGTTTTTTATGGACTCCAGACTATGCCTGCAGCTGTGCAGTAAAATTGTTTCAATTTGTAAGAACTGTCAAGTAGCCTACTTGTAGGCTATCGACTAATTCAAAAAGACTGAAAAACTCACCCTCCAGGAGTAAAAATATGTGATTGCGTTAGGCTGACAAACATACCAGTAAGCTAACGAAAGGGACCTGTACAATGATAAATCAAGGTCCTAATACAGTAACGGAGAGGAGTGTACTTGGTCTATTTTTTTTTAATTGTTATTTACATTGAACTCACTCTACATTCATTTAATTGTTTTATCCACAAATTTATTTTCAGCAAAAATGGTCTAGTCTAGGTTTATGTTTGTGGTCTAGGCTCTGCTCTGGGCAGTGTTTGGTCTTGGCTGTGGGCTGTTGTCTAGTGATCAAATCATGTAGACTTGTCTTAGTTTCATTATTTTGAACTAAAATGATGAATTGTCTTATGGCAATAACACTCTTGCGATGATGTTGTTGATTGTGCTTGTTCAATGCATTGTTGAATGCTGATATGCAACAGTGCAAGGCATTGCAAGTTTGATTGGCAACACTTTAAATTTGCCTGAATATTGTTCTGTTCTATAACTCATTCGATCAGACAGATACCGTTAACACGTTATTAGTTTATATACAACTCACAATACTCACACGAGAGAATGAATGAAAACGGCGCGAAGCAGTAACGTATCAACTTCAGTGTTGCCATTTAATAAAGATGCATCTATTTACAATCATAATGCATAACACTACAATCCCCCTTTTAAAAGAGGGCACACGAAACTAGACACCTACGTAGTTTTCTGGTCAAGCTATACGAAATCTTTATAACGTGATGGATTTTGTCTATGTCTCTCGCTTCGCCTAGCAGGAATGGGTTGCACCTCATCATTGAAGTGGACTTTCGTGTAGAGTTTTCGGAGTCTTCTTCCGTCTCTTGAAATACTATGGCGGCAGGTTTCACAAATCTTCGGTTGCGCCAAAGTACACGTCCGCTAGGCAAACGAACGTGGTAGTCTCGGTTTTTCCCAATGCCAACGATATCGCCACAACGATCCCATTTCTTCGTGGCAGGGTCTTGTATGCGAACTTTGTCACCGATTCGTAGCGATTTTAAAGGCTTGGCATGCTGATTGTAATATTCCTCCTCTCTCTCCTTTGAAGTCGACTGGTCTAGGTTCTCCAATTGTTCCTTCCACGTCTTGAAGAGAGATTTGAGAGTAGCTGGTACAATAGATCTAATGGGGGATCCGTACTAGACCTCAGCTGGAGATAACCCATGCTGTTTAGGGGTGTTAAGCCATTCCAGATGGCCTTTACAAAATTCGTCGCAATCAATGTAGCCGCTAACGGTGGATTTGGTGACAAGACTCTTCATCGCTTTGACAGCTGCTTCAGCATGTCCGTTGGACTGGGGGTAGTGAGGAGTGCTGATGGCGTGATTGACTCCCCACCTCTTCAAAAATTGTCGGAATTTGCCGGAGGAAAATTGGGGCCCACCATCTGTGCGAATGCGAACTGGGACGCCTGCATCCACAAAGAATTTGCGAAGTGTACTGATCACTTGCTGGGAAGAGGGGTCATTGTATTCCGACATCTTGATCCAGCCGGATAAACGATCAACATAAACCAAATACAACTTTCCCGCATGATAAAAAAGATCAGCCGAGACATCTTCAAAGGGTCTGGACGGTAGAGGGTCGCACATCAACGGTTCCTTCTGAAGGCGTGGGCGGTATTCCTGACACTGAGAGCAAGATTCGACAGTATTTTGTATGTCACTTCCAATACCCGGCCAGTAGACTGTTTGGCGTGCGCGTCGCTTTGTCCTCTCTATTTCGTGGTGAGAGGCGTGTAATTTAGCCATCACATTACGCCTTTCACTTTTGGATATAACGATGCGGTGTCCGTTCATGACAACTAATCCGTCTTCAACAGTGAGCTGGTGCGAGAGCTTCTTGAAGGGTTTCATAGACGCGTGTAGCTTGATATTGCTAAAAAAACCATCCTGAATAGCTACAATGAGAGATTGCATATCTTCGTCTGTAATTGTACTCTCCCGCATTGCTTCTATCAAAGGATCAATGAGAGGCTGCCCATCCACGTTTTCTTCTCGAAGGACGGCAGAAATGTGCATACGGACGGAGCCTTCGTTGTCGTCCGATATAAGATCTTCTGGTGTGGGGTCACAAAGCGGGGCTCTTGAGAGGACATTTGGAATGGTATGGTCCTTTCCTTTTCGTCAGATCGTGTGAAACGTGTAAGCACAAAGTTTTTCCTTCAGCCTCTGAATTCTCGGATTGTCAATCATCTCCATCGTTTGGTCATTTAAAATCGACTCCAATGGTTTGTGATCCACTACGACATCGAACTTGGGCATTCCTTGTAAGTATGTGCGGCACTTGCGGATAGCCCAAACAACTCCTAATAATTCTAGTTTCACCATAGCATAACGAGACTCGGTTTCCGTGATAAATCTTGAGCCAGCTTGAGTAAGCTTCCAGTCGTCTCCATGCTTTTGAAGCAAAGCGAATCCAAGACCTTTTAATCTGGATGCGTCAGTTTGTAACATCGTCAGCAACTTGGGGTCAAATGGTGCGAGAATAGGGGGAGAACACAGCACGTTTTTAGTCTCTTCAAATGCTGCCTCGTGATTTGGGGTCCATAAAAATGCGTTCCTCGATTTCATCAAGACACGGAGTGGTTCTGCAGCTTTGCTCAACTGATCGGCTAGACCCACCAATCGTCTCAGCTGATTGGCTAGACCCATGAATAAACGGAGCTCAGTAATGTTGGTAGGGGTTGGAAATTTACGTATGACTTCCAATTTTCTCGGATCCGCCTTCACTCCCTCACTATTGATGCGGTATCCAACATAATCCACGGAGGTCTGCAATAATTCAAATTTCTCGGGATTGAGGGTAATGCCGTGCTGACATCTATTTAACACAGTAACAACGGTATTCAAATTGTCTTGAGGAGAGCTGCTGTGGATTAGTATGTCATCTACCACTTTTTCGACACGATCGATGCTTTGAATGGCTTCATCTCCTCGAGAGCAACATTCGTCTTGGGAAGACGTCAACCCCATAGGTACTCGCAAAAATTTGTATCTGCCATAGGGAGTGATGAAAGTGGTCAGGTTGACTTTTTTCGTCCAAGGGCACTTGCCAATATCCCTTTACTGCGTCCAACGTTGTGAAAAACTGGGAATCGAGTGCAATGTTCGATACTGCATCACTTGGGGTGCGAGTTGGGTAGTACGGTCGTTTAACATACTTATTCAGCTTTTGGAGATCAACGCATAATCTTAATCCTCCGTTTCGTTTTGGCACAACCACAAGAGGATGGACCCAGTCTGTGGCTTCTGTGACAGGTTGGATTACGCCGGCGGCGACTCGTTTGTCCAACTCTTCTTTAACCAGCTGACGGTAAGCAAATGGTATTTGGCGGGGTGCCGACAACGAGAATGGTTGAGCATCGTCTTGTAAGGATATCTTCATTGGTCTTCCAGTCATCTCTCGGAGTTTCCCTTCCTGGGTGGAAACATCGCTGTATTCTCGTAGTAACTGTTCTTTGACGTTAACAACTTCTTCCTCTGCTGGCTGACAAGAGACATGAAAATCCACAGTGGGATGGCGGTCAGTGACCCGTGACACCGGTTTGGTAGAGTGCGATTGATTAATAGGCCGTGGGTAAGTGTTTGGCAAGATGTCAAGCGACATACATGTGTACCAAGCTAACAAAAAAGTATCAACACGCTCGCAAATATACACACGTTCATCGACTGTACGGCCACAATACTCAATTACACAAGGTAGAGTACCAATACAACACAACTCATGCCCATTGGCAGCAATTAAATTGTCATTTGGAGGAGGAAGTAAATTTTCGGTGGGAATTCCCAACAGGTCAAGTATGTAGGTTCCGGCAAGGATGGCTTCCGCCCCCGTGTCAGGTGTCGCCACGAGTGAACCAATGTGATCTTTCGTCTCTGTAATATGCAAAGCGACGGTAATTTGCGGGGCGGGTTGATCACCTTGCGTCTCATGGATGCTGCGAGCACACACTCTGACATGGCCAGTAGCTTTTCGCTTGTTATCGGTAGCACATTGCGCGTTAGGCCTGCTAAAACACACTGATGCAAAATGGCCCTTTTTGTGGCAATTCAAGCATGTTTTGCCGGTTGCTGGGCACACAGTTTGTCCTTTGGGTGGGCATGTAGATCTACCGCATCTACGGCAGGAACTGGATTTTGATATGTCTTTAGACTTGGATCGAGCTCGGCAAACGTTTTTCTCAGATTTCGCTCTGCCCATGCGAGCCTCGTCAAGTTTTGCAGATTCTTCATATCTGCATAGATCGGTAACTTTTTGTAAATCCGGTAACAGGGAAATAGCCAGAAGTTTCATCCGGGTTTCTTTATCGCGTATGCCCGACATGATTTTAATCACAAGACGGCGGTCCATACAAGAGTCACATAGGTCGGCGTCGCGAGCTAATGTTTTCATAGCGATAAGAAATGCATCAAAAGACTCACTGAATGCTTGCTTGCTTGCGTTCTTCAAATGCGACACAATCTAATGCAATGTTGCGCTGGCTTCGAACGTATTCTTTAATTTTGTCCAATAGTGCCTCTGCTGACAATTCAGTTTCATCAGGAATTAGGAGAATGTGTTTGACTGCTTCCCGCATGTCCTTAGAGAAAAATGTGCGCAATAATGCTAGCTGGCTTCGCTGCGGCAGCTCTTGAGCCTGAGCTACCACTACGTAATCATTATAGGCTTTTCGCCATTTTGAGAATTCTGCCAACGAAATTCCTACGTTTAGAATAGGAGGCTTTTGAGCATCTGCCTTCGGACGGCGAGGGAGATCCCCTCCCCGCGTGTGGTTACTTGAAAACTGACTTTCTTCAGTGTGCGACTCTGTTGCAGAAGCGCGTTGTACCAATTGGCCCATTAGCTGCTGCATTTGCCGTTGACTTTCAGACTGCGCTGTTAAAAACTGTTGAATCCAAGTTGGGGGTTCAGCAGATGTAGCAGCATAATCGTCTAACTGCTGTGGGGAAACTGCTTCAGCCAGCTTTTTTCGTAAATTATCGACCTCAGCTTCGAGTTCCTTGCGAGTGGGCATAATGATGAATGCAGCAACTGTCGGTAGACTAAACTGCTGGTAACTGAAATGATAGTCGTAATGCAGGCTATGCTGTGTGGATGAAAACTCTGAAGAACTTAACTGAATTTTGCTGCTGTAGGTTCTAAATCATGACCGACGACGCCATGTTCTGTTGTGTAAGTCATTCGAATGGACAGATAACTTCAACACGTTATTAGTTTATATACAACTCACAATACTAACACGAGAGAATGAATGAAAACGGCGCGAAGCAGTATGCGTGGCAACTTCAGTCTTGCCATTTAATAATAACGCATCTATTTACAATCATAATGCATAACACCACAAATATTTGGTGCAAATTCAAGATTTAAAATATAGAGCAGACAACAAGAAACTGTTTTACTAAACGTTTTTTGAGATGGAAAAAGCATGCCTTCCCAGCAACTGGGGGAAAAATGTGGTGGCGTCCGGAATAATTTATTCTCTCTTTGATGACTACGACCAGCCCAAACTGTCGCTTGCTGTTTCAAATATGATAGTAACTTGCGAATATTATGGCTGGCTGTAATGCCATAGGCCCGCCTTACGGCTTGCCCGGTCAACACCAAATCGTAAATGCTACTTAAAGACTATATACCAAATGACTGGAAACTCCCAGGATACCAGGAAAAAGTCGTTCACTCGGTCACGCTCTGATGCATATGAAGAAAAGCATAAAGGAAAGAGATAGGAGATAGAAGAGATAAAAGAGATGGAAAGAGATAGAAGAGATGGAAAGAGATAGGAGATTGGTAGTCTGCTGGCATAGTTTCTGTTCCTAAATCTATAAAAACAGGAATTAAGCCAGTTGAAGGTAGTGGGAATGTAAGTATTATCCTGCACTTCTAAATTTCAATGCTGACAGACGTATTGCGATATGTTTTAAGTTGAATAATAAGAGTTTTGGATGGCCCTTAAAGGTTTAAATAGCTGGCCTAACAATCCAAGGATTAATTTTGAAGGCTTCTTGGTGGATCGATGTCTTGCGTAGTTTTTATGATTACTAAGAGTGATAACGTTTTCAACAATAATAATTTAACTTTTTAAAACTGTCTGGTTAATTATGAAATCAGTCATGGGCTAGTCTTTTCTGCTACTTTGTTAGTCCTGGCTTGCTGGTGCAGTAACGTTTTTTATGGACTCCAGACTATGCCCGCAGCTGTGCAGTAAAGTTGTTTCAATTTCTAAAAACTGCCGAGTACTTGTAGGCTATCGACTTATTCAAAAAGACTGAAAAACTCACCCTCCAGGAGTAAAAATATGTGATTGCGTTAGGCTGACAAACATACCAGTAAGCTGACGAAAGGGCCCTGGGGGGTTATTTACAGGATGCTCGTTATGCGGTTTACGAGCTCGCAAACTGCTCGGTAAGGAATTTTTCCTCGCTAACGCGCTTTTCGGGATTATAGGATTTTCCGAGCTGGTGAACTCGCTCGGCAAGTAGCGAGAAAAAAAATGAGTACGTTAAGTTACCGAGCGACAAATTTCATACACAACTAGCCATGGCAGAGCGCAGTTTTTTACGTCATAGTTTATGCACAATAGCTAGTACCTAGTATATGACACAACTAGAGCTTTACACAACTCTCACGCTTGTTGTGAAATGGTAGACTCAAGTTCAAGTTTATTCATTCATGCGAAAGAGGTTAGGCTCATCAAGTCGCTACACTCTATTTCAAACATGACACATGCCAGCAGAAAAAATCAGATTTTCAAAAATAAAAAACAAAACAAAAAAGAAAAATGCAAAGCATAGTCTACACGCAAACAAAGCCGGTGCTAGGAACTGCGGGGCCCAATTAGAAATCTAATAGCGGGGCCCCTCTTTTCATAATAAAATGTATAGACGTTTGTGTCTCATGAAAAAAAACATGTAAACGAACCAAAAAAATAGACATTTAATACCTGCTATAAAACAAATCTAAGAGCCGACGCCAGAGCAGTCGTCTTAGGGGAGCCAAGCCTTTATCAAAAAAGGTCAAACGTTTAATCAATTCTGTAAACTACAAAAAAATCTTTCACGCCACAGTCTTCTTTATCAACAAGAACTTTGCAGCGAGCTGACATTGATTTGAACTTTAAGATGCCGTTTTTGTGCAAGTGTTATATTATATCACAGTAATCTCATGTTGTTTTACGAGTTCGAAGACAAAAGAAAAGCAGAGGAACACGCTCACAGTTGCTTGTTGTTTTGTTAACAAACGCAATTTCCATATTTGATATTTTTAATTCGAACGAAACGCAAAGCAGTTCCGGCGAAGCTGTCTCAGCAATACATAAATTTTTAAAATTATGCTTAAAAGCCGCTGTCTTCAAAAAAGTAAGATTGTCGATTGGAGGTTAAGAGTGGGGGTGGGTGGGGAGCAAGCTTGCTGTATGTGGGGGCCAGGCCACCCCTTTGCGCCCACTCTGCTTTTATTGATTACTGTACTTTTAACATCAAGAAAGCCAGCCAATTAGTTAAATGATTTTAAATTTCAGACGAGCATTACTTTATGGTAATATCTTGAAAATTATGCCACAACGCAATAATTTGCGATTATATTTTTTTGAATTTGGAACTTCTTCAAATATACCTAAATATGCCAACAAACAATAAACTAAAACTACCGGAGAGATTTTTCAAAATGCACTAAAATTGTACTTGTTAAACAAAAATTTTAATAAGTTTCCGAGAACGCATGGCCCCGGACTTCCTAAAGATGGTTTTGTCCATAAATTGCTTCAAATGAACTCGAACTGATGTTGCCACTGTGCTATTGCCTTTGTTACTATAAATCTTGAAGGTTTCTCACAGTTTTTGCTTTTCTTGAACAGAGTATACTTTACAATTTAACTTAAGTGTCAACTACTTTGGTGGAGAGCGTGCATCTTTAAACAGACGCTAAAAAGCTGCAACTGAATTTAACATGAAACCCCTCTAAAACTACCTTCAGGCGTTTACTTGTGAACAGCAAACCCACGTGACCATACAACTGCGTAACTTTTTTCCTTACCAAAGCTTGGTTTCAGAGCCGGATTTGGAGAATGAGAGGCCTTAGGCTTAGATTATGTTGATACCAGGTAGGCCGCTAGTGATCATAGGTCGCTGATCACGCTCATCTCTAAGGTGGCCATGGTTGATCTCGAAAACAAAGAGGTCGCTCCGTAATCGCGTCGAGCCCTTTTGCTTGTGACGAGGTCCGTTGTTTCTCCGAGGCCTTAGGCTTAATTCAGCCTGCTTTGCCTAATGGTAAATCCGAGCCTGCTTGGTTTGACCAGCTACCGAGTTGCCGATTTTTTCTATTTAACCTAACCCTAATAAAAAAGAAAATAGAAATGATTCATAGATATTATGCGCCGGTTCAACTTTTGGCACTTTCACCTATTTTGTATGTCACAGTACAGAAAGGGACTCCCGCTAGCGCGGGGCCCCTTAAGGTGCGGGGCCCAATTTGGTCTAATCGGTCAAATCGGCCTAAAACCGGCCCTGCACGCAAATACATAAACATCAAACTAAGATTGGTAGGCCAGCTGCTGATCACCGGTACTAGCTAGCGCTTAGTCCACTGCTAAAACTGTGCTAGTGATTTATTACAAAGTTGGGATGGTTTTAACTTGATTACAGGTAAGAGTGTATGTAGTAATGGTGTCTACAGATGTACCGGTATAGGCTTGCAGTGAGGTGCTAGGCTAGCAGCTGCTCTTTGCTGGCTGGCACCTGGTCTGGTGCTAAAACTGTGCTATTACGCCTATTGCAAACATGCGTTGGCTGCAGACTTAGTTAGAGAGTATGTAGTAATGATATCTTCCACCATTAACTGTGTGAGGCCATGGCCAGCAATTGCTAGTCTAGCACCTCACAACAAGCCTATGCACCAGTAGACACCATTACTGCATACACTCTTTACCTATAACCAAGTCAAAACCATTCCAACTTTGCAATACTAGCACAGTTTTAGCACTAAACTAGGCGCTAGCCAGCAAACAGCAGCTGTCAGTCTAGCACCCCACAACAAGCCTATACATACCGATCAGTTAGCGAGATACTCGGCTTTACCGAGTAACTGCTCTTTCTGCGAGCGCAACCTGTAATCCCAACTTTGCGAGCACGTTGTCTGGGCTGCCACTCGGAGAATTTCTCCTCCGAGGAGAATTAGCGAGAGAAATCGCTCGCTAACTCATAAAATCCTGTAATCACCCCCCTGTACAATGATAAATCAAGCTCCTAATACAGCAATGGAGAGGAGTGTACTTGGTCTATCTTTTTTTAATTGTTACTTACATTAACCTCACTCTATATTCATTTAATTGTTTTATCCACAAATTTATTTTCAGCAAAAATGGTCTAGTCTAGATTTATGTTTACGGTCTGGGCTCTGGGCTGATGTCTAGTGATCAAATCATGTAGACTTGTCTTAGTTTCATTATTTTGAACTAAAATGATAAATTGTCTTTTGGCAATAACACTCTTGCGATGATGTTGTTGATTGTGCTTGTTCAATGCATTGTTGAATGCTGATATGCAACAGTGCAAGGCATTGCAAGTTTGATTGGCAACACAATCTGCATAAACTTCAAATTTGCCTGAATATTTGGTGCAAATTCAAGATTTAAAATATAGAGCAGACAACAAGAAACTGTTTCACCAAACATTTTTTGAGATGGAAAAAGCATGCCTTCCCAGCAACTGGGGGAAAAATGTGGTGGCGTCCGGAATAATTTATTCTCTCTTTGATGACTACGACCAGCCCAAACTGTTGCTTGCTGTTTCAAATATGACAGTAACTTGCGAATATTATGGCTGGCTGTAATGCCATAGGCCCGCCTTACGGCTTGCCCGGTCAACACCAAATCGTAAATGCTACTATACTAAACTTAGCAGCAGCTAAGATTTGTGTCGGGCCTCAGCGAAACTTCGGTACGAAAAATTTAAAAATAGTTCCCTTACTCTATTATTTTTTTCATATTTTTAGTAATGTGACTTTAGACCAGGGGTGGGAAACCTGCGGCCCGCGAGCCACATGCTGCCCGTTTAATTTTTGAGTGAGGCCCGCGTCAGAAGTTTGTTAAGCGTACAACAAACTGGTTGTAACGATATAACTGTTCATAATGTTTTGTTTTGTTTTATATGCTTTGTATACTGCAGTAAGTTTTGGACCGATGGGGTTTTTTTTCGAAGTTTTATTCGTGGGATTGTTTCGTAAGGTTGCATTATGAAGTCATAAATTTCTACTGACGTAATTTCTCTCGTGAATATTCTCGACAGATTTCTCCGTTACGTAATTTCACCGCGTTAAAATTTGTGCTTGTGACGTCGCAATTGTGTTTACTGCGGTTTGGAGTGAATTTTGCATATCATATGATTTCTCTTGACGTCACAATCGTGTTTACTGTGATTTGGTGGAGGTTGCTATGCTGCACTGATGAGACCATGATAAAGTTGAAACGCGTCTGCAGCTGCATATGAGTGGGTTGCCATGGGGGCTTCTAGTGATGTGGGCTAGTTAGGCTACCGGTAACTTAGTTGTGGGTTGGTAGTTACAGGCTCTTTCATTGGTTATCGTTGTTTGGGGCCAGTCGCCTGCTAAAAATAGGGCACAACCTAGAAAAGAGATGAAGTCGAGATGTCCAGATAAAACAATGCAAAAAAGAGTCTTTACAGTCTGGAATGAGTTTAGCCTGGATTGGCTGTGCGTAGCAAGGCTGACGAGACTTTTGTTATAGTCGAAACATTAATTTGTCACTTGCAAATTTCTCATCTAACTCGTAATTGATGACAGAAGTGTATAGTTCAATTCCCACCTGCATGGGGGAGTACCATTTTCCATTCCAATAAAAGACTACTCTTATTGTTGGACCTATTCTTACCCTGACACATTGGGCTTTGTTGTTGGCTGACTTT
The DNA here is from genome assembly GCA_964006365.1 of Trididemnum miniatum. Taxonomy (NCBI): domain Eukaryota; kingdom Metazoa; phylum Chordata; class Ascidiacea; order Aplousobranchia; family Didemnidae; genus Trididemnum; species Trididemnum miniatum. Next base: position 32,743,680 of record OZ023234.1, on the reverse strand, counting down.
GCAGGTGCGTATCGGAAAAGTGTAGGATAGAAGAATTCTATTTTACTTACATATTATCCTTCTTTGTGTCATCTTGCTGGATCCTGTAACTCCACATGCAGTTCGATAAACGTACCGGAATATTGATGTTTAAACCACCCATAAGCGCTGACGTTCAGTGTGTTTTCTGGGCTGCATGCGCAGACACAGTGCCTGCCTTGTCCCCCACTTTTTCACGGGCGAACGGGTTGAGCAGAGAGGTTTTTGCAGGCTTTGGTAACTGGTATAGTTACAAACCGTAAACAAAAAATTCCTTCTCAGTTTACCAGGAAAACAATGTTTAAAGCAACCGGTCATTTCTATTCTTTTCGATTATTATCAGGGAATCTGTGACATCATAATCCAGCATGTACCAATTCCTTGAAGGTTTTATTTCAAATGTTCTACCTTGAGCAAAACGAGTAGAGGCTTAGATTTGGGGTGTGTAGTTCTTTTGAAGGTTAGAATTTTTTTTCAGGAAGGTGGGAGGTTGCTATGCTGCACTGATGAGACCATGATAAAGTTGAAACGCGTCTGCAGCTGCATATGAGTGGGTTGCCATGGGGGCTTCTAGTGATGTGGGCTAGTTAGGCTACCGGTAACTTAGTTTGGGGTTAGTAGTTACAGGCTCTTTCATTGGTTATCGTTGTTTGGGGCCAGTCGCCTGCTAAAAATAGGGCACAACCTAGAAAAGAGATGAAGTCGAGATGTCCAGGTAGAACAATGCAAAAAAGAGTCTTTACAGTCTGGAATGAGTTTAGCCTGGATTGGCTGTGCGTAGCAAGGCTGACGAGGTCTTGTTAGTTTTTACTTAATAAATGTGCAGCCAGTCAGTAGCCTACCAACAGCCGTCAGCGTTTGGCCCAGCGTCAACACCAGATCAACTGCTGTCTTTAAACAACTAGTGGTACCGTAGTTTATTTCATTTAACGACCAGGCTAAGACAAACAAAAACAGCAAACAAAAACAATGGTCGAAAAATAGGTAACAGCGACAAAACGATATACATTGAAACATGCTTCAGCTAACAAAAAATCATTAAATAAAATACAAAGAAATGCATGCATTATGCCTGCATTAGGCATGCATTTAATAAAATACAAAGAAATGCATGCATTATGTTTATGTAGTTTAAAGGAGGAAATACAGCAAATCAAATATAAACAAAGTTCGACTGCTTCTCAACTTGATGAACTGGAACATTATGGGCGAAGAGAGAATCTAGAGATACATGGCATTCCCTCCAAGCCAAATGAGAATACTACTCAATTAGTCAAAAAGGTGGCTAGCCTCGTCAACGTGCGACAGGAAGACAGTCACATTTCTGTCTTCCATCGTCTCCCAGTGCATGCAAATGAAACAAAAAGGAATGCACCCAACAAACCGACTGAACATGCTCCAATAATTGTTCGTTTCTCGAACCGAGATAAAAGAAACGAGTTTTACCAGAAGAGAAAATTAATTAAATCTTCACCTAATTCTAGCAAAGATTGTTTTGAGGATTACGGGCTTATAAGAATACGAGAAAATCTGACTTGCTTCAGAAAAAATCTTTACAACCAAGCCAAAAAAGCAAAAATAGAACTAAATTACAAATTTCTCTGGACATCTAATGGAAGAATATTACTACGACAAAACTCAGCAAGTAAAGTTATTCATGTATCGTCTGTTGACGATTTAGCTAAGCTCGGTTATCGTTCGCCTATTGATCATCCGTGGGGTGGAAAAGAAAGCATCTATTAAGGGCCTAATATGTATTATTAAGTTGGATTGCTATCCAATGACAAATGCCTCTACTTTATTTAGCTCATTTACCTATGACTAGTTTTATTATAAGCATAAATACGTGTAATGTTCAAAATAGTAGATGCTATATACACTCTCAGAATTGCAACCAAGAATTGCGACTACATGCTTTTGAGGTCCTATCATTCGTTACATTATCTTATTTTTTATTGTAAATACTCATTATGATATTCAAATGTACTTGCGTGTCTTGTAATAAGAGCTGTATTAAGCTCCAGAAATGTATTCAGTGTATTGTTTTCACCAAATGGGTTCATTTACGTTGTGTAGTAATATCTAATCAAACAAATTTTTATTTTTGCCCTGGCTATCTTCAAGAAAATTTTCCCTTTCATCAATTAAATGATATCGAAATGAAACTGGAATTTACCTTACCAAGCACCTTGACTAAAAGCTTAAATAGTTTAGAAGTAGGTTTTTCTGGACATTTCCCTGTGCCTAATTTGTCTAGTATGTATAAATGTGTATATTGGCTTCAATCCAAATTAAAAAATAAAATTATTGCAAACTATCCGTTATTCACCTAAACGTTTGGTCTCTTCCTAAAAATAAAAACGTAATAGAAGAGCTGATACGTCTCCTAGACTCAAACATAGGTGTTATAGCAAAATCTGAAACTAAACTAAATAGCAATAATTTTAATGATATTAACATAGAAGGTTATAATTTTATTTCTTCAATTCCTCTTCTAACTCTGGGGGTGTAGCACCGTTTATTAATGACCGATTTAAATTCACTGTGCTTCCAGAACTCTCAACCGCAAATGACTTGTGTGAAACTGCTTTTATTGAAGTTACTACAAAAAATAGCGAAAAAGGAGTAGTTGTTGGTGTCGTGTACAGACATCCTAGACCCAACATCAATTTATTCCAGGAACATTTTCTACGAATTTTAGGAAAGTTGTCACTAAAAAAACATGAATTTCTTATCTGCAAGGATTTTAATATTGATTTGCTAAAGCATCACTCTAGCTCTGAAATTGAATCATATCTAAATACTCTTTACTCTGAATTCTGTTTTAATTTAATAACAAAACCAACTAGGATTACATCTCATTCATCAACCTTGATTGATGATTTGTATACAAGAAGTTATACTAACTCAATGACTAACTTGTGAAATTTCTGACCATCTAATGACCTTTTGCATAATACCGATCAAAGTCGACATCATAGAACCAACTAAAACTTTTCGTTGCGCTAAAAATTTCAGTGTCGATAATTACGAGATGGATGTTGAGAATTTAGTTTCCGATAGTTCTATTGATTGCTGCAACAACAATGGCAACGCAGAATTCGTTTTTAACAATTTTATTGATGGTTTTTCCAATATTATAAACCACCACCTGCCAATCAAGACTGCTCCCCAAAAACGTTGCAAAACAAATCATAAACCTTGGCTAACAAAAGGAATCTTAAACTCAATTAAAACGAAAAATAAATTTTTTCGTAAAAGCTACAAGCAAAATAATGTTCAATTAACTACATTTTACAAAAAATACTCAAACAAATTGACTACTTAAGGAGGAAAAATAAAGCCGCTGTAAATCTCAAAACAGTTTTGAGATTTACAGCGGCTTTATTTTTCCTCCTTAAGCTATTTTCGTCCCATATTTATTGTATTCCGAAATTGACTACTGTTAAGCGAGCCGCAAAACAACGGTACTATCAGTCACAATTATCTACATTTAGAAAAAATATAACTAAAACATGGGGAATCATTAAAGAAATATTAGGAATGCGGAATCATAACAGTTAGCCTTCCATTTCCAAACTGATTACGCAAACTGACGATGCAATAACTGACAAAGGTAAAATAAGCAACGAATTAAATGCTTTTTTCACTAATATTGATCCTTCATTGGCTGCAAAAATACCTGCTGTAACGAAAGCATACGTTAATAAACTAATTCCATCTTCTTTTATCCAGTTACGTCCAAGGAGGTAGAAAAACAGTTTGAAAGTCTTAATGCTTCTAAAGCAAGTGGTCCAGATCATATACCAATAAAATATATTAAAATTGTTAGCAAAATAATCTCCCCTATGCTCAGTGATGTATTTAATCAATTAATTTGGAGGAGTTTTTTCCAAAATATTAAAAATAGCGAAAGTAATACCCATCCATTAAAGAGGATCTGTTTTTTCCCCCAATAATTACCGGCCAATTCCTTTACTTTCACCCTTCTCAAAACTGCTAGAAAAATTAGTATTTGTTAGACTAAATTCATTTTTGACAAGAAATAACGTGATTCATAATCAGCAGTTTGGTTTTAGGAAAAAGTATTCTACTTCTCTGACTATTGCTGACGTTATTTCCCAATTAAAATATCGTCAAGACAACAATTATTTGACCTGTGTAATTTTGTTAGATTTAAAGAAAGCTTTCGACACGGTTGATCATGAGTTATTGTTAACCAAACTTGAAAAATATGGTATAAGAGAAAATATTCATAGCCTGTTTAAAAGTTATTTGACTGAAAGAAACCAATACGTCTTCAAATAAGTATTTTTTACCATTTTTTTCTACTAATAAAGCTCAAACGATTATAAATTACACAGGAGTAAAAATTTGGAACAAAATAACAAATTCACTTAAAAAACTTTGTTATAAAAAGTTTATTTTTGAGTATACCCAACAACTTGTAGCAAACTATGGGTAGCTAATTTAATCCTTTTTATTTTTCAATGTAACAATTTCGAGGTTAAACAGATTGTTCATCTTTCGATTGTCGACGTATATCTTGTATTCAATTTGCTTGAGATTGATATGCTTACATTTATTTATTTTTTTAGGTGGATAGGCCTATAATTTGTACTTGGGTGTTGTGCCGTACCTGTATGTACTGATGATTCATTATTTATTTTAAGACTATGCCCTTGTTCGTTTACTAGAGTGACTTCTTAGCCTTGTTAAAGTGTGGTGCAGTAACTCGATGAGCAGTTTGCTCCTTTACTGCTTCCGTACGTGCATTTTTTGACGTAAAAATAAATTCTGTTCTGTTCTGCCATTCCCCCGGAAAACAACATGCATGGATGCTATCCCCCCGGAAAGCAACATCATCCCCTCATAAAAAATTTTTGGCCTAAACCATCCCCCTATAAATAATGACAATCCTTCCTTTACTTCTGTGTGAAAAGCTTTTTTTTGCTCTTCACTTGAATTTGCGCCGAAAATCGGACATCAGTGGAGGCGATGACCATTTTTTTGCTCTATACTTTGTTTTCGGCGGAAAATTGTGGCAATCCTAGCACCATCCCCCCATAAGTGTTTTCACAACTCGAGCATTGCTTACGAGTGCTCGTATTTTTTGAAATTAACAAAATGTAATATTAATACGAAAAAAACACACATGCATAACTAACAAAAAAGGGAAAAAAAATTTTGCCAACAGCTTCTTCGACTTAAAACTTCAACCTGTAACCCCAGACAAGGAGACTAACAGGTGCTACACCTTGCTCAAGGGTGATCTGGGAGCAGCGACAGTTAAGAGATAGCTCCATTACGTCTCAAAGAACGAATCCCCGTCACCGGATGTAGTTTTATGTTATTACTCAAGACAACTTCTGAAATTGAGGACCTGTTCTTTCATCTCCCCAAATTGCTGCAAATCCGGTTCAGGATCCAGCACTTTTGTTGCTTAACCAGCTTCCGGAATCGCTGAGTAACCCAGATAGCTAGTTAGTTAGTTAGTTGCATATTTATCCTCCTATCACGAGAAGCTGATCAATGTGAGCTCGCTTAGAAGTTGCCGGCCATCTGTCTACCACACCAAGATGGGGGAATCCCGCTAAGTGCCTTTTCCAACGGCACAACAAGTAAACTAGCCGGCTTGTTCTTCACACTGTCCCTTTAATGCTGAGCGTCAAGCAAGGAATCTGTGAATACCAATTTTAAAGTCATTGGTTTGACCCGACTCGGAATCAAATCCGAGTCTACAGCTCAAGAGACAGACGCTCTATACCACTCGGCCATCTGAGCTGTAGCAAGCCCATATGGGATAGAAGTGGGCAAGTGGGCTCAATGTGGGTAAATTATTGGTATTTAATTGGGTCCCAAGTGGGCAAAACCCAGATTTTTATATTCACAATTTTCAATTTATGCAGTTACAATTTTTAGTTTTATTAGAGGAATTGGTCACAAAATTCATTTTACTCATTTGAAAAATAGTTTTTTAGAAAAAAATATTGATGAGTTAGAACTGAGTAGATAACCCAGTTTTAACCCACTTTGGACCCATATGGGCTACCCACATGTAGCCCACTTATTTCAATTTTGTCTGTTCGCAATATAATCTAAACTTTAAGTCTTGGAAAGGTCAAGGCTTGGTAGCAAATGCATTTTTATCACTGAAATCATAGCTTCTTTAAAAAAAGGATTTATGGGTTAAACTGGGCTGCCCAGCTAGAGCCCACTTTGTAAATATCCCAGATCTAACCCACTTTGGACCCATAAGGGCTACCCACATGTAGCCCACTTATTTCAATTTTGTCTGTTCGCAATATAAACTAAACTTTAAGTCTTGGAAAGGTCAAGGCTTGGTAGCAAATGCATTTTTATCACTGAAATCATAGCTTCTTTAAAAAAAGGATTTATGGGTTAAACTGGGCTGCCCAGCTAGAGCCCACTTTGTAAATATCCCAGATCTAACCCACTTTGGACCCATATGGGCTACCCACGTGAAGCCCACTTATTTTAATTTTGTCTGTTCACAATATAAACTAAACTTTAAGAGTTGAAAAGGTCAAGGCTTGGTAGTAAATGTATTTTTGTCACCAAAATCATAGCTTCTTCAAAAAAAAAAGTATTTATGGGTTAAGTTAGAGTCCACTTTGTAAATATCCCAGTTCTCACCCACTTTGGACCCATATGGGCTACCCACATGCAGCCCACTTATTTCAATTTTGCCTGTTCGCAATATAAACTACGGTACACTTTAAGTCTTGAAAAGGTCAGGTTTGGTAGCAAATGTATTTTTGTCACCGAAATTATGGCTTCTTTTGTTCCGGTGGGTAGTGTTAGAACTAATTTCGCTCTCTGTAATAACTTTGAACAAATGCGTAAAATCACTGATTTGAGGCTAATTGGTTGGATCTATGAAACTGCAGTTTTATGCTTCTTGTCGGAGAAAAATGCAGAAAACTGTGCCTCCATGGTGTATGGGGAAAATTTCTGTAAATTGTATTTTATCTGTTCTTCTGACAGCTAATCAATGCACGTTTGATGTTTGGGCTATCATTAAATGTCAAGGTGAAGTTGTGAATCTGTTTGTAGTATACTTCCCAGAAATCAGATTAATTTGCAGCCACTGCAGTGACGGCAAAGTGTTTCCAGCTTTAGCCTAGGTAGTACGGTAATTTATGATAGGTAGTGTGTTGTCTGGATGTGCTAGTGCTTTGTTGATGGTCTGAAAGAGTTCCGACCATTTTGAAGTCTGTGTGTTGAAATTGCATCTGGTTGTAGTGCGTCTGTCGTCACGAAGCTTTTATGAGATTTCAGCTGTTGTTGCGTTATACTTACTGTTAAAAGTGTTGATAATTTGAGATTGGTTTGCCCAGTTAGATCCAACTTTTGGCTGCTTTCTCCAGTTTAACCCCACTTTAGTGGCATACATGGGCTACAGCTACACACATAAACGCAACCCACCAACTGTAGTTTGATTTGATACCGATAGGCCTATCGGTACCAAATTTGAGAGGCCTTGGTAACGTTACCTGAGAAATACGTTGTTTTTCCTGAGAAATACGTTGCAGGGCTGGTAACGTTACCTGAGAAATATGTTGTTTTGCCTGAGAAATACGTTGCTGGGCTGGTAACGTTACCTGAGAAATATGTTGTTTTGTCCGAGAAATACGTTGCAGGTCTCGTTTGTCAAAATAATGACTAATTAAGGGGCGCCCTATTTGTGGGTATGACAATGGCTGATGCAAAGTGATATGTAGCACCCTCTAGTGGCCGAATATATCAAATTATTGTTTTTGAAGAGGAATGAGAAACATGCAAATGTTTATGAATCCATGTAAGCTCTATGATTTCATGTGGGGTACGACTATGCATAGGGGCACACGCACTACAATTCTAGCACCCCCTAGCGGCAGAAACCATTACTGTTTTGACTTGGATTAGGAATGTAAAATAAATGGGCACAGGGGCAAATGGTCACTTAGCTATTTGGGGCAAATGGGCACTTGAGAAAAATGGGCACCAGGAAAAAAATTGCGCATTTATATGGGCAACTGGTCACCGGGGCAAATGGGTATTTGGGGCACTTAATTGGACAGATGAGAACTTTTGAGGCCGATGGGCATAGAGACAAGTAGGCATTGGGGGCAAATGGGCACTTGGGGAAAACGGGCACCAGGAAACATGAGCACCAGAGCGAACAGATATTTGCAGCAAACGGACACTTTGGAGCATAATGGGCACCTTGAGACCGATGGACATTGGGGCTAGTGAGCATTGGGGGAAAATGAGCATTTGGGGCAAATGCACACCAAGAAAAATGAGCACCAGGGCAAATCAGCAATTGGGGCAAATGGGTATTTTGGGACCGATGGACATGGACATTGTTGGGGTCGGGGGGTTGGGGTCGAAGGGGGTTGGGGTCTGGGGTTTGGGACGAGGGGGTTGGGGTCAGTAGGTTGGGGTCGGAGGGGTTTAGGGTCGGAGGAGGTGGGGTTTTGGGGTCGGGGGGTTAGGGTCGGAGAACTAGGGGTCGGGGTGTTGGGGTCGGGAGAGTTGGGGTCGGGGGAGTTGGGGTCAGGAGAGTTGGGGTCGAGGGGGTTGGAGTCGGGAGGGGTTAAGGTCGGAGAAGTTGGGAACGGGGGGTTGGGGTCGGGGAGCGTTGGGGTCGGGAGAGTTGGGGTTGGGGTCGGGAGAGTTGGGGTCGGGGAGTTGGGGTCGAGGGGGTTGGGGTCGGAGGGGTTAGGGAGGTCGGGGGCGTTGAGGTTGGGAAAGTTGTCGTCCTCGCGTCAAATAGTCCTCGCATCAAATCGTCTTCGCGTCAAATCGTCATGTACTCTTGGGCATTTGGTGCAAATGGGCACTTTGGACAAATGGGACGTGTTTGGGACAAATGGGCATGTGGAGACTGGGACAAATGAGCATTTAAGAAAATGGGCACTTTGGGATTGATGAGCATTGGGGCAAGTGGGTATTGGAGGAAAATATGGGCACTTGGGGAAAATGAGCACCAAGAAAAATTAGTATCGGGGCAAACGGGTAGGCTATTTGCGGCAAATGAGCAGGGGGTTGCGGCAAATTGTCGGGGGGGGGTGAGGTCGGGGGGTTAGAGTCGGAGGGCTAGGGGTCGGCGTGTTGGGGTCGGGGGTGTTGGGGTCGGAGGGATTGGGGACGAGGGGGTTAGGGTCGGAGGGGTTGGGGTCGGGGGTGTTGGGGTCAGTTGATTTCATGTGGGGTACGACTATGCATAGGGGCACACGCACTACAATTCTAGCATCCCCTAACGGCAGAAACCATTACTGTTTTGACTTGGATTAGGAATGTAAAATAAATGGGCACAGGGGCAAATGGTCACTTAGCTATTTGGAGCAAATGAGGGCTGAGAAAAATGGGCCCCGGAAAAAATGGGCGCAATTATAAGGGCATCACCTAGGCAAATAGGTATTTGGAGCACTTAATTGGGTAAACGAGAACTTTGAGGCCGATAGGCATTGGGTTAAGTAGGCATTGGGGGCAAATGGGCACTTGGGGAAAATGGGCACCAGGAAACATGTAAAAGTAAATGTAACATGTAAAGATGTAAAGGGGGGTTTAGGGGGTGTGAAAAAGTATGGAAGGAGATGAGGGGAGATGTGGGGGGAAGTAAGGTGTGGGGAGAGGTGAGAAAAATGTGGGGAGAGATGTGGGTGGTGGGAGAAGTTAAGGGGAGATGTGGGAAGAAGTATGGAGGGTGTTGGGAGGTGTGGAGGAAATGCGGAAAGAGGTGGGGGGAGATGTGCAGGGGTGAGAGGAAGTGTGGTGAAAGGTGAAGGGGAGAGAGGTTAAATGCTGTGTGGGGAGTGTGGCAAGGTTTGTGGAACGGTGTTGTGTGGGGGGTGTGGGAAAGCGTGGGAAGACCAAAAAAGGTCTTCGCGGTCGCAGGCGTTCATTTTTCCGCACAAAATCAAGGGAAGACCAAAAAAATGGTCTTACATGTTTTATGAGTTATCGCCCCCTTTCGCCACTTTCGCCCCTATTTTGCTTTTCGCCCCAAGGAGGCGATATCACCCACTTTGAGAACCGCTGCATTACAGTACCGGTACAATTACACCTATGGTTGCTGCACTGAAATATAGTGGGATTTTTACTTCCGTAACTCATCATTGAAGCGTGACAAGATAAAAAAGATGAAAAAGAATTGTTCAACCATATTATAGAGAACCAAAGTCCTTATAACTTGTGAGTTACACGGACTTTATAGAAAACTATGTTGGCACGGTAAGGTGTACAACATGGCTACTTAACTGGCGGACCGCAATACAAATATTAGGCCAAATAAAACTGATAGAGCTTAGAATCAATAAAAATATTGTAACAAAGCTAATACAAATAAAAAGATTAAGAACTGATAGGGATAATAGAACTAATAGACATTGTGGCAAATGAGCACATGCCCATTTGTCCCAAACACGTCCCATTTGCCCAAAGTGCCCATTTGCACCAAATGCCCAAGAGTACATGACGATTTGACGCGAAGACGATTTGATGCGAGGACTATTTGACGCGAGGACGACAACTTTCCCAACCTCAACGCCCCCGACCTCCCTAACCCCTCCCGACCCCAACACCCTCATCCTCAAACCCCCCGACCCCAACCCAACACCCCGACTCCTCCGACCCCAACCCCAACGCTCTCCGACCCCAACCTAGCCGACCCCAACCCCCCCGACTCCAACCCCTCCGACCCCAACTCTCCCGACCCCAACTTCCTCGTCCCCAACCCCTCCGACCCTAACCCCCCCCCGTTCTCAACCCCTCCGACCCCAACCCCCCCGTCCCCAACCCCTTCAACCTTAACCCCCGTCGTCCCCAACCCCTCCGACTCCAACATCTCCAACCCCAACCCCCAGCCCTCCAACCTCACCCCCCCGAGTCCAACCTTCCCAACCTCAACCCCCCGACCCCAACCCTTCCCGTCCCCAACTCCTCCGACCCTAACCCCCCAACTCCCCCCGACCCCAAAACACCCCAATTAACCTACCGATCCCAACCCCCCCGTCCCCAACCCCTCCAACCCTAAACCCCAGACCCCAATCCTCCCGACCCCAACCCTCCCGACCCCAACCCCCTCCGACCCCAACTCCCCCAACCCCAACAATGTCCATGTCCATCTGCCCCAATGTCCATCGGTCCCAAAATACCCATTTGCCCCAATTGCTGATTTGCCCTGGTGCTCATTTTTCCTGGTGTGCATTTGCCCCAAATGCCCATTTTCCCCCAATGCTCACTAGCCCCAATGTCCATCGGTCTCAAGGTGCCCATTATGCTCCAAAGTGTCCGTTTGCTGCAAATACCTGTTTGCTCTGGTGCTCATGTTTCCTGGTGCCCGTTTTCCCCAAGTGCCCATTTGCCCCCAATGCCTACTTGTCTCTATGCCCATCGGCCTCAAAAGTTCTCATCTGTCCAATTAAGTGCCCCAAATACCCATTTGCCCCGGTGACCAGTTGCCCATATAAATGCGCAATTTTTTTCCTGGTGCCCATTTTTCTCAAGTGCCCATTTGCCCCAAATAGCTAAGTGACCATTTGCCCCTGTGCCCATTTATTTTACATTCCTAATCCAAGTCAAAACAGTAATGGTTTCTGCCGCTAGGGGGTGCTAGAATTGTAGTGCGTGTGCCCCTATGCATAGTCGTACCCCACATGAAATCATAGAGCTTACATGGATTCATAAACATTTGCATGTTTCTCATTCCTCTTCAAAAACAATAATTTGATATATTCGGCCACTAGAGGGTGCTACATATCACTTTGCATCAGCCATTGTCATACCCACAAATAGGGCGCCCCTTAATTAGTCATTATTTTGACAAACGAGACCTGCAACGTATTTCTCGGACAAAACAACATATTTCTCAGGTAACGTTACCAGCCCAGCAACGTATTTCTCAGGCAAAACAACATATTTCTCAGGTAACGTTGTAGCAACGCTCGCTCGCTTCAGCTACATTAGTCATAAGTTGGTACCACAAACTAAAAATCTCGCAACAATCAATCACTTATATATCAATCGGAATGTCGAAGAGATAAAGCCCGGGCGCCAGAAGCGCTTCGCATATGAACGATCGTTTGGCTACATTGGTGACAACCCGACGTGATCTCGACAACGCAACCTACGCACTACGCAATCTTCAGCCTTTCCGTTCTCACGGTAACGACGAAGCCCTGCAACCAACGCCTCTCAACACTTCAAACAGACATCTCTCTCTCTCACTATCTTCAACGGAGTTAACAGGCCTGCAGCATCAAGCTTCACTCACAGCGGAAGGGGGAAGTACTGTAGCAACGCTCGCTCGCTTCAGCTACATTAATCATTAGTTGGTACCACAAACTAAAAATCTCGCAACAATCAATCACTTATATATCAATCGGAATGTCGAAGACATAACGCCCGGGCGCCAGAAGCGCTTCGCATATGAACGATCGTTCTTTTGACGTTTGGCTACAACGTAACCAGCCCTGCAACGTATTTCTCAGGCAAAACCACGTATTTCTCAGGTAACGTTACCACCCCTTATGCTAAATTTTGCCACTTTCCAAGATAAAGAAAAATTTGTATATTCTAATACCTGTACCTTGGAATCAGTAAGATCGAATTTAATGGTATCAATTTTGAATAATTTTGAAAAGGTTGTGTTTAGTTACGATTATTAAGTCACTTTAGACTTGCTTTGTTTTCTAATAATTGCCTTTATTATACTGCTGACGTAAAATCAGGACCGTTATCAAGTTATTATTATGTCACAACGGTTTGTCCATTGACGCCATTTTGTGTTTTTTTGTAATTTGCTCGCTGAAATTTGAGAGGAATGATAGCGCGAGCGGAGGAAAGCGATGAACACTACCGGAACTAGCTTAAAACTTTAAATAGTTTTCTGAGTTTTTTTAGGAGGAACGAATAGACAGTTTAATAAAATTCCACAGGTCGCCAGATATTATAAACAATTATAATATCTTTTTTCACGTTGCGATGTAATATATCTTTTTTTGTTTAAACTAAATATTGCGCTTGGTCATATCCATATTCACCATCTTGCTGAAAGATAAGACAAAATAAGTTGCGAAAAAAAAAAAAATTCGCTTGCCACGTATTGGTACATGCTAGTTTACTTTTACCGTGCAACCATTTACATTAGCGGGGCAAAAAAAGCTACCGTCAGGGCCGGTTTTAGGCCGATTTGACCAAATTGGGCCCCGCACCTTAAGGGGCCCCGCGCTAGAGGGAGTCCCTTTCTGTACTGTGACATACAAAATAGGTGAAAGTGCCAAAAGTTGAACCGGTGCATAATATCCATGAATCATTTCTATTTTTTAAATTAGGGTTAGGCTAAATAGAAAAAATCGGCAACTCGGTAGCTGGTCAAACCAAGCAGGCTCGGATTTATCATTAGGCAAAGGCTGAATTAAGCCTAAGGCCTCGGAGAAACAAGGGACTTCGTTACAAGCAAAAGGGCTCGACGCGATTACGGAGCGACCTCTTTGTTTTCGAGATCAACCATGGCCGCCTTAGAGCTGCATCCGATCAGGAATTTATGATAACTAGCACCCTACCTGATATCAACATAAGCTAAACGTAAGGCCTCTCATTCTCCAAATCCGGCTCTGAAACCAAGCTTTGGTAAGGAAAAAAGTTACGCAGTTGTTTGATCGCGTGGGTTTGCTGTTTACCAGTAAACGCCTGTCGCCTGGAGATAGTTTTAGGGGGGTTTCATGTTAATTTCGGTTGCAGCTTTTTAGCGTCTGTTTAAGGATGCATGCCCTCCACCAAAGCAGTTGAGACTTAAGTTAAATTGTAAAGTATACTCTGTTCAAGAAAGCAAAAGCTGTGAGAAACCTTCAAGATTTATAGTGACGAAGTCAACAGCACAGTGACAACATCAAGTCGAGTTCATTTGAAGCAATTTATGGACAAAACCATCTTTAGGAAGTCCGGGGCCATGCATTCCCGGAAATTTATTAAAATTTTCGTACAAGTGCAATTTTAGTGCATTTTGAAAAATCTCTCCGGTAGTTTTAGTTTATTGTTTGTTGGCATATTTAGGCATATTTGAAGAAGTTCCAAATTCAAAAAATATAATCGCTAATTATTGCGTTGTGGCATAATTTTCAAGATATTACCATAATGCTTGTCTGAAATTTAAAATTATTTAACTAATTGGCCGGCTTTCTTGGTGTTAAAAGTACAGCAATCAATAAAAGCAGAGGCGGCGCAAAGGGGTGGCCTGGCCGCCACGTACAGCAAGCTTGCTCCTCACCCACCCCCACCCTTAACCTCCAATCGACAGTTTTACTTTATTTAAAGACAGCGGCTTTTAAGCATAATTTTAAACATTTTAAGTATTGCTGAAACAGCTTCGCCAGAACTGTTTTGCGTTTCGTTCGAATTAAGAATATCAAATATGGAAATTGCGTTTGTTAACAACTTAACAAGCAACTATAAGCGTGTTCCACTGCTTTTCTTTTGTCTTCGAACTCGTAAAACAACATGACATAGCTGTGATATATAACACTTGCACAGAAACGGTATCTTCAAGACTTAAAGTTCAAATCAACGTCAGCTCGATGCAAAGTTCTCGTTGATGAAGAAGACTGTGGCGTGAAAGCTTTCTTTGCAGTTTACAGAATTGATTAAATGTTTGACCCCTTTTGTAAAAGGCTTGGCTTCCCTAAGACGACTGCTCTGGTGCTGCCGGCACTTCAATTTGTTTTATAGCAGGTATTAAATGTCGATGTTTTTGGTTCGTTCGCATGTTTTTTTCATGAGACACAAACGTCTATACATTTTATTATGAAAAGAGAGGCCCCGCCATTAGATTTCTAATTGGGCCCCGCAGTTCCTAGCACCGGCCCTGGCTACCGTACCCTACCAGTAGCGCTGAGCAATCGCCCATACAACTGAAAATCACTCCAGTTGATTTGTGTGGTTCACAGTTATAGGTACCGGTATTAAACTGTATTGATAATAGGCCTACTGGTAGCTTACATATTATTAAAAAAGTGTTTTAATTTATTTTTCATTTCAGATTGGCTGTAGCAGGTACCTGTATCCAGTTTCTGGTAAAAAAAGCTTGCAAAACTACAGTAATGCAACTTGATTTCGATTGTTAAAATTCTTTGTGCATTATCACTATTCCCTGTAACATTTTAACTAGTGCAATTTTGCCGAAATATGGAAACCATTAAAAATTTGCCCAAACATATAAAGGATGTGTCGGTAATTTGAGGTCTGGAATAATTTTTGTTTAAAATAAGAGTTTCTATGTTAAAATACTTTCATTTGACACAAAAATGTTTGAGCACTTTCAACTAATTTGCTTTTAGATCAATATAGCAATGTGAAAAAATTGAAAAATTATGCCCAAAATTTCTCATTTTCCTTAAATTTTGCACCTTAGACTGTAAGAGGAAACACTGTGTACCGGTATGATACTTACTGGTAGTCATTGAAGGTGCCTATACCTGTACCGATATACCTATTTTTGACTCTTAACAGACTTTATTCCAACAAAATTTTCATAAACTTTTTTTTAGGATTAGACTAGCTTTTTTGGTTTACATTTATATTTGTTGTAAAAAGTTATGATTTCTGTAATTGCAAGGCAGAGCTTGCTAGACGTTTTTGCCAGACAGAACTGTTTTAGTTGCACTTATCCCCTAGCTCAGTTGCTTGATATTCAAGGGTAGCTATTGAGCTCAAGGTGATCACTTGGTAAAAAGAGTCAAATTCCCTGGAAAAGATACAAATCAGTGTAATTCAAGAATTTTTAAAAAGCAGGTAGGCTATTGTAATTAGAATTTTTCACGTTTGATTTTCTTTTAGGATTGCAAAAAAATAATTCTATCTTACTTAGCTGCTCGGTGATCTAGTTTGTTGCAAAAAATTGAAAGGTGTCGATGCCATATGTGCTGCTTGGCCCTACTACTTCAACTGTACTGCAGTATATATATACTATTATAGCTCCTTTCTTTAAACATAGAGCAGTATAGGTACTAGCCTTTGCAATCACTACCAGCACTTTAAGAAACAGACCATAGGACCATTACAGGGCTAATTAATTCCTTATGGTATAATCCAGGAGTAAGGACCTGCGAAAGAAACGTGAGCCAATGCGTCTAATGCATGATATTTCGAGTGAACCAGTTCTAAATTTTTAGAAATATATAAAACCTTGTCTTTGGTTTGTCAAGCAATCATTGCAGGTTATTTTACTGCAAAATTAGAGAGTTGTGGCAGTTTTCTTTTTACCATAT
Source organism: Trididemnum miniatum (assembly GCA_964006365.1). NCBI lineage: Eukaryota > Metazoa > Chordata > Ascidiacea > Aplousobranchia > Didemnidae > Trididemnum > Trididemnum miniatum. Next base: position 32,727,388 of record OZ023234.1, on the reverse strand, counting down.
GTCACAAGTATTAGAAATAGTTGAATGTGAGGCAGTTAAATAAGAATAATGTTTTTAATGCTTGTGCTATATTGTACACATGACAATCTGACAATGTTTGATAAAGGTAGCAGAATAGAAGCAAGTGGGCACGATTCCGCATCCCTGCTACAAACTCTTTTGATAATAATCAGCTGAATTTAGCTCACAATTGTGATTTTGCTTTTTTAATAGTCAACGTTGAGTATCAGTTGCTGTATGCACAGTAACATTACAATTAACAATAGGAATGCATTGCCACATATTCAGTGTATTACTTGTTTTGTATTTATTTACTACATTTTATTTACCCTACAAACTTCATAGTTTGCAAAGAGTGTTTTGTTTTGTGAATACTATGCCATAATTTGTAGACTACGTGGTGCATTACATGAAAGCAGCTATGCGATATACACCTAAATAAATTGTTTCAGAGCTTGGTCATACATCACAATTTAATACTTTTAGACACGTCATAGTGTAAGTTGCTTGTTTAATTTCAAGAAAATTTAAAAAATTATATCGTAGTTCGCCTTATGGTCCAAAACATACAATAATTTTTGATCATTTGAGGATTTTGATACGCCAGCTTTCAATTGAACTGCACGTTTTTTACATCCTAGTCAGTTTTTTTACTAGTTGTATATATCATTGTTCTTTATAACATCGGCAGATACACTCTTCATGCGCTTGTTTGGAGAATTTTGGCCTCCCTACGTCATGAAAAACTAACTTGATTTTGCAAATGATATTACGTGGACTGCAATGGAAAGCATTCGTTTTCAAAATTTTTGCTATAAGTTCAGTTGCATACGGAACTAGTGTAGACACATTTTACTGTACACTACCAATTAGGGTGTTGCAGGCGCCCCATAAAATTTAAATTTTGTGCTGATTATGCTGAACCATTTTTTAGTATTGCAGTTTGATCATCTGACTATGAATATGAAGTTTCGGGGCATTTCGTTAATGTTTACCTCTGCCACTGAGGCCATTTTGAGACCCACTTTTTAAAAAATTTCATTTTTTTTTTGCCACTAGAGGGCAGAGTATACCTGTGACGTCATTTTGACTGTCTTTAAAATCTGCCCTTTTGTGTTTTGCACTGTTTAAAAAAAATTCTTTGAAATTGGTTGGTTTACACCAGAGATATTGATGTTTTAGCACGTTTAAACGACGTGCTAGCGCTGCTAGTGGCGAAAACGTAAAGTGAAATATTTTGCTAAATACTTGGCCGATTTTGGCAAAATTTACATCTACCTCCAAGTTTTCAGGATCAAGGAGTTGGAATTTGATGCTATTTTTATGATAGGAGGTTTACTGGAGTATACAAACTTTAATTGTGTTGTATATTATGAAAATTTGACATGTCAAATTAAAGTACTGACGTTGCGTTAATCAAAAATTTTTGGCTATACACATACTACCACATTCCCACTGTTAAAGGAAGCATTTGAAGACTCCAAAGAGATTTGTATCAACAAAAAATCGTCATATTAATGTTTCACAAAGTTTATTTAATGTACAAACGGCGCTCTATCACACGGTCACATAACTACTGGTACACTTAACATACTTCACACACAAATAGAAACAAATAGAAATGTCTATTCCTTAGCCAAAGGGCGTTTACGGAGATTGGGCACTTTTCTTCGATCCTTTTCCACCACTTGCGCAAAGCTTTGCAAGTTTTCTTCTTTTTTTGCTGGGTGAAAAAAATCAGCTACCAGTTTCACTCCTTTTTCGGCCGAGTCATTGCACACCCTCGGAGTGCCCATAACGTCTCGTTTAAAGCTGTAGCCATATAAATATTAGCAAGCTCATCAACATCATGGTTATAGCACATTTATGTCAATAACATCTCATTCGGCACAGTTTCATCATTTTATAAACAACGTAAAATATAATACATCCGTACACAAAAAAACACCTGTGAGCTGTTGAATAATGCAGACTAGCCGTCCTTGGGTCACCATCACATACAGACATAAGTGCTCTATGGTATTGGAAATTGCGGTGGTTGAAAGCTTGTTTTTGGCATTAGATGAAACAAGAGATGGGTGTTTTAATACATCGTGTGGAATAAAAATCATTGTGCCTTTTTTTACTACAAGCTTGTGTGAACGTTGAAGAGTGCAAGTTGTTGGTTCTTCTGTTTCACTTTCCTGTGTGCTGCTGTCAGTCGATGATTATGGGTTCCAGGTTGTAGTATCAGCAGCTGTTAGCTTATAGTATTTTGCAGAGGTGGGCACAATTTTTTGTTTTTCTTTCTGTGCTGTATGTGTGTGTGTGTGCTCTTTTTCTTTACTTGATAAATCTCTATTGTTGGGTGCTGCAACCATGCTTCTCATGTTACTTTTCTTGATCTTCTATTCTCCCCTTGCATGTTACAACGTTTATCGTTTTGTTGCTTCTTCCCTTTTCTCGTGCTGTCCAATTATACTGTATGTTATTTATGCATATTATTCTTGTGTTGACGGTACGAAAATAAAAGACACTAACTAACTAACTAATTTCGTTAATTGTTAATAACGAAGCTAACTTTTCATTTGCTAGTTAATTCGTTAAATTTCTTTTTGAAATTAACGGACTAAATTAACTTCCGTTAGTGCGTGATAACTTCCGTTAAATTTTTATAAACGCTCATTTCTCTTATTTCGGTTAAGTTTGACATCGACATACTAGCAAAATACGACCAATGAAGCCAAAAATCGAGATAAAAACAACTAAACATATTGCTTGTGAGCAGAAAAATTGCTTAAATGTTTACGCAAACATTGATATTCAAAAAGTTTTAGCTTTTTTTAAAAAAGAAATGCCATTTTAAGTTAAAATTAACGATTTAACGAATTTAATTAACTTTCGTTAATTGGAGCCGAATTTAACGAATCAACGTTAACGGAGGTACATAACTGTGTTAACGAAGTAGTGGTTAACGAAGCTAACGCTTTGCATTAACTTGCCCATCTATGGTATTTTGTTTTAAACAAAGCCTTATCAACACTCTTCTTGCTTCCGCGACTATCACAATTTCTTCATCTTTTGTAGCGTAATGGGCAATATGGTTTGTTTTAATGCTACGCAAAAACAAAATATCTTCATCGATGGCTTCCATCTCTTTTTTACTTTTCCCCTTCTCGTTTTCCTTTCTTTTTTCATTATCTCTAGGCCCAAAAGGCAGGCCCTCTATAATTTTCTCCTCTATTTGTAACTCTATAATTTTCTCCGCTATTTTTTTTTTCATGGAGAGCAGGAACACGTTGTGCTTTTTTGTAATGTGCTAATTCTTCAGCCACTACTAAATTTGCACAAGATCTCATCGCTTTCTCGTTCTTCGTCTTGTCCTCGTTTCTCAGTTTTTTCAGGTTAGTCAAAACACAAAAAAGAACCTGTTCATAAGTAGGTAGCCACGATCCAAATGTTTTGATGCTCTCAGGTCCAGGGGTTTCGGGCAAGATACATAGCTTACTATCAGCACTGCGAGTGCTCATATTTAAAAAGAATTAGCGCATTAGTATTTTATTTACGTGCACTTTGCGATTTGTAGTTAATTACTTTCACACAGGAAGCGTGAAACAAAATATGATGCACTCATTGCCATAATAAAACTCCAGTTGACAACACCGGAAAACTTCCGGGGTGATATTTACTGCACGCTAACAAATAACTACAACGTTTTTTTAGCTAATCAACTAGCAGCAACTTCAAAATTTCAGTTTATAAAGTTTTGTTTTTTTATAGCTCTACTTAATTATAAGTTGATCTTTCATTGCTCGTAGCTGCGATATTACTACATAACCAGTTAGGAGAAGAAAGCTATGGCCACATTTGCAGCTACATTCAAAAATGAAAAAAACGTGATAAATTCACTTCACCAAGAGCGAAATAAATAAAATTTTTGAAGAAATTGCCTTTTATAACAGTTAAATTTTTTATCAAAATATTTGTAAATCTGAGCGCTTGGATAAAGCAATATCTTTAACTTTTAATGTTTTCTCGTACTCCCTATCATAAAAATAGCATCAAATTCCAACTCCTTGATCCTGAAAACTTGGAGGTAGATTTAAATTTTGTCAAAATCGGCCAAGTATTTAGCAAAATATTTCACTTTACGTTTTCGCCACTAGCAGCGCTAGCACGTCGTTTAAACGTGCTAAAACATCAATATCTCTGGTGTAAACCAACCAATTTCAAAGAATTTTTTTTAAACAGTGCAAAACACAAAAGGGCAGATTTTAAAGACAGTCAAAATGACGTCACAGGTATACTCTGCCCTCTAGTGGCAAAAAAAATGAAATTTTTTAAAAAGTGGGTCTCAAAATGGCCTCAGTGGCAGAGGTAAACATTAACGAAATGCCCCGAAACTTCATATTCATAGTCAGATGATCAAACTGCAATACTAAAAAATGGTTCAGACTAATCGGAGAAGGTCGGGGCGCCTGCAACTCCCTACTACCAATGTACCTGTAGCTACAGCAACTTGGAAGAGTGGTTAGTTAAAGAGCGCAGAGACTGATTGATTTGATCGGTTTCTTCATCTTTATTCTATCACGAGAAATTCTTCATTTTTATTTTATCACGAGAAAGCGGCGGAGGCGCTATGCATAGGACGAATCCAGACTCACTTAGGAATTGCCTTTGTTTCTAAGTTTTCTGGTTGAATTTTCTTCTGACTTCCTTAATTTGCTGCTTGCCAGATTCCACCAAGCAAAGATAATCATCGTGAAGCATCTTATCCAAGGACGCAGCAACGAGACTAGGTTGGGAGTTGAACCATTAACCTTGCGATCATGATTGTCGTAAAAACGATGCTCCAAACCACTGCGCCACACTGCCGAGTTGAAGTAATACTCGGTTCGGTAATCAGCTTAACCCAAACATATTACCATAACTAAATGCAAATGAACTTGCTTTTGCTGACTCACTATCCAATTCCTGCAGCAGTGATGACATTCACTGTTGTACAGCAATCGATAGACTTTTTTCCCGTCCACTTAAGCTGGGTAGCTGTAAAATGTGGATTAGGGTGACGAGTGATGACTAAAATAATTTTTCATTTGCAAAACTCCTGATGTGGGATTGGATGAACTTTTTTACGTATAAAACAAAAATGGGGTGATTTTTAGTGTTGTTAAAAAAAGTCCCCCACCAAATGACTTTTTTGCTCCCCATTTTTCATTTTTTGACCATCTTTTGCCAATTACTGTGAGTTATCGCAGCAAATTACAGCTGGCGCAAAATGACTTCGGACCTATAGCAAATTTTTCATTGTTAGTATGCTATAAAGCCCAAGCTTATGATTTTTGTTTATGCATTTGTAATTCATTAATAACAATAGGTCAGTGTGGAAATGGTAAAAGAAATGGTTGTACCATAAGCGGAACAACGCTGTTTCGGGCTATCAGCCACACTCAGGTAAAAAATACACTAATCTTTCAAAATGCTTGACCTTTCTAGAGCACCTTCTGGATACGCTGGAAAGTGCTCGACAAATTTCCAGCGCACCAGTAACACAAAATGAATTTGGAACAAGTTAACCTTGGTTATTCGCTGAAAACCTGTCGAGCACCTTCTGGATATATGGAAGTCGTTGTGACTTCCCATTCAACAGGCCTGGAAGGACGACGTCGTTTTATTGAATGGGAAGTCGCAACAACTTCCATGTATCCGGATGAATGTTTTGGCAAGGTCAAGCATTTTAGAGGATGAGAGTATCTTTTACCTGAGAGCGGCTGATGAAGGTTGATGATAGCTCAAAACAGCGCTGTCCCGCTCTATGGTACAATATATACTTGTTCCACCATTTCCACACCTATATATCTATTGTTATTAATGAAGTACAATTGCATAAAAAAAAAAGTCATAAGCTTGGGCTTCGTCGTCGTCGTGTGATTGGGCATCCTCTTCCGACGGTTTAGATGTTGACGGCGTTGATTTTAAGCCAGCGTCGGGTGTCATCATCCAGGACCAACAGACCTTGTATTCCTTTTGGTGCACGATGTAGGAGGCATGTAGAAATGATGTGGTCTGCAGTTTGCTCAGAGGCACCACACTCACAATTCAGTGAAGGAGCAGCACCCCATTTGTGCATGGATGAATGGAATCGCCCTACGCCAGTCCGCAGACGATTCAGTTTTACCCAAGATGTTCTGGGCAAACCCTTTCCAAGAGGCTTAGGATTGGCCCTGGGAATAAAAGCATGAAGCCTTGATGCACTTTTCACGTACTCCATGTTCCATACATAATCCATCCATTGCGATGTACGAATGTCTGATTCGGTCAGACTATCCAGTAGTTTCGGTGCAGCGGGTACAAACGGGCGTCTTGATTTGAGCCTTCCCTGGTGCGCATTTTGTTTCCCGACCAGCTGCTCATGTAGAATATGATCAGGGTTAAGGGTGGCGCGGCTAGCCAGGGAGAGTGTCGCTCCTCGACGACGAAGCTCAGCTGGCTGGATGCCTGCGAGGATTGGAAAGTAGTCCGTTGGAGTGGGTCGCAGACATCCAGTGACAATGCGCAAGGTGTCATTTAAAACACTGTCGATTAGCCGAATGTGAGCACTAGAACACTAAACAGGTGCGCAGTACTCAGCTGTGGAGTAAACCAGGGACAATGCGGCTGTTCGCAATGTTTTGGCTCCTGCACCCCATCCCGAGCCTGCAAGTCGCCTCAACAGTGTGACGCGAGTGGAAAGTTTCTTGCGCAATGCCTGTAGGTGATGACGGAAAGTGAGCGACCTGTCCAGCTTTGCACCAAGGTAGGTTAGAGTTGGACAGTATGGCAATAGTTTGCCGTTGTTGAAGATTTTGAGCTCACGTTTCGCCTCTCGGTTGTTTAAATGAAAGGCCGTCGTCACCGTCTTAGTGTGGCTGAGCTTCAGCCTCCAAGTCTGGAGATACGCTGAAAGCGTTGACATGTCTTGGCTTAGAGTGCCCTCCAAAGTCTTCCAGTCCTTCGAGGCATGCATCAATGCCAGGTCGTCGGCATACGCATACCTCTGGGAAATTGTGGAAGGCAGATCGTATGTGTAGATGTTAAAAAGGAGGGGAGCCAAGACTGATCCCTGTGGGAGACCATTTCGCAAACGTCGTAACCTGCTTCGCTTGCTGTCACCGATGGAAAGGGTGAAACTTCTAGTCCGGATAAGTTCCATAATCATTAGGACCATGTGTTTATCAGGAAGGAGCCTCAGCAGCTTACAGGTGAGGCCACGATGCCAGACAGTGTCATAAGCAGCTGTCAGATCGACAAAAACAGCACCGGCCTTCTTCTTGGTCTCAAATGAGTCCTCGATGTGTTGGGTAAGTAGAACAGTTTGGTCTACTGTGGACCTCCCCTGTCGGAACCCAGCTTGCTCCCGAGGAAGAAGCGGGTCGACAATGGGCTCGATACGGGTGTAAATGAGCCTCTCGGATGGCAGATGCTGTTGGTCCGGATGGCAGATGCTTCCATGTAGCCCGGGCTGTGATTAAGTTTGTACAAAGCTTTTCTCTTGTAAAGTTACAATGACAGACCGAAACCAAATCTGCCGACCCGGAAGGGTATCCACTCTTCCCGATGCTCAGCTTGGGCTTTATAGCAAACTAAGAATGAAAAATTTGCTACAGGTCCGAAGTCATTTTGCACCAGCTGTATGTACTTATAAGTTTATGAAGACGATGCTCCTTGTCATTTGACAGCTTTTAAAAAAAATTGTTCAAGACGAATAACCAGGGCCAGAGATATAAGCAATTTGGTGTTCAAATTTTCAAGATTGCCCTCTAGTGGCAGAATTGAATATTAGCTGTTTCAGAGAGTACTAGAGCGATTTAGATAGTTTTTGTGGTGGTTACCAATTTTTAACAACGAGGAAGTTTGTTTATGCACTCGTATAAAAGGATTTTTGCCACTAGATGGCAACAGCATCATTTCTTTTAGTTTTGAATGAATATGCGCTCTGCTGTACATGTGTGACTTTTCAAATGTTTTCATTTCGCCAGCATTAATAGGAACACACGTTACTATGGAAATTATATATAAATACCCAATCTATTGAAAGAAAACAGACAGCTTGTGCATTCAAAATTTCTGGTACAAAAGCTTGCTCAAAACAGAAACTAAAAAAGATCACAATTTTTTTTTTTCAAAACACTAAAAACTTGCTGTTAGGATAGCTTGCTGCACGATACAAGTTTAAGTTTGAGGTATTTTTTTTTAGTACCTACACTTTTTGTGCAGTTATTCAATTGATTTCACTACTCCTTCAGCAATCCAACTTTTTCATCAAACTTACAATTAATGTTACGAATTGGATGGTTCGATTCCCACTTTGAGGGATTATCATTTTCTATTGCATTAGAAGACTGCACTCCAATATTAAATTGAAGAATGAATTTATATTAGAAGATCCTTCAAGCCATTAGGGCTATTAAACGATGGCAGGCTCAGCAAGTGACTTTGAGAAGACAAAAGTTGGTTCTTTTGTTGTGAACTAATCGATTGTTGCATAGGCGCTCGCAAGGGGAGGGGCACGGTGCGATAGTCCCCTTTGGCCCTGTAATAAGGTGCTAAAACCTAACTTTCAGTCTATTATTTTTTAAACTAATAATGATGGCAGCCTCTTTTCACTTATTTTAGCCAAGCTTCTGCTTTTAGACATAAGCTGCCAAAAGTTTTTGCATTGTCCATATTCACTGCTCTCACTGCATGCCCTTTTTCGATAAACAAAGTGTGCTAAAATAAATGTTTTTTTTTATGTGAAAACCGTAAAAATTCGTTGGCGGCTGGGGTCTATGCCCCCAGACTCTCTTAGAAGGGGGGCACAACCAGGAGTGTAGTTTCAAACCCCAGACTTCCGGTTGTGTCCCCCTCCCTTTGCAAATCTTCGGTGCGCCACTAGATTGTTGGACCTATTCTAACCCTTACACACTGAACTTATTTGTTGACTGGTTTTGCAAGTGTCTATCAAAGACGTGCAGGATAAAGGAATTCCGATTAAACTACATCTTCTTCATAATCACATCAGATTTTTGTTGCATTCTCTTCCTGGATTCTGTAACTAGGGATTCTCTAACTAGGAACCGATCAGATGACCGAGTGGTATAGAGCGTCTGCTTCTGGATCGGTAGATTTGGAGTTCGATTCCGAGTCGGGTCAAACCAATGACTTTAAAATTGGTATTCACAGCTTCCCTGCTTGACGTTCAACATTGAAGAGACAGTGTGGAGAAAGCCGGCAAGTTTACTTGTTGTGCCGTTGGGAAAGGCACTTAACGGAATTCCCCATCTTAATGTGGTAGACAGATGGCCGACAACTTCTAAGCGAGCTCGTACAGCGCTTTGTCGTTTTCTCGTGATAGCAGGATAAATATGCCAATAATAATAATAATAATAATTAATTCGGATGGAGTTTCGGCATTTTTTTGTTTTTTTAAACTTGGGAGAATAATGTTGAGACCAAACGATCATTTCTAGCTTTTTTGATTATTTTTGAGGGACTCTTATGACATTTTAACTCATAGCTGCATTATTCCCTTGATTTTTTTGTGTGAGTAGTTCATATACTTTGAGAAGAATCAGCAGAGGTTAGAATTGGGGTTTGCAATTCTTTTGGTTAGGAATTATTTTCAGGAGGATGGGAGGTTGCTAAATGCTGCACTGGTGAGACCATAAAAAGGTCGAAACGCGTCTGCAACTGCAAATAAGTGAGTTGCTCTATGGAGCTGTATTGATATAGTGAAGCTACCGGTAATTTAATTGTGGGTTAGAACTTATAGGCTTTTTCAACTGTTAACTTAGTTGGGGGTCAGAACTTATAGGCTTTTTCATTGAAAGTTTTTGTTTGTGACTGGTCGCCTGCTAATAGGAGGGAACCCCCTAGAAAGAAATGAAGTTAAAAAGGAGGGCTCTTATGACATCTTAGCTCATACCTGCATTATTCCCTTGATTTTTTCGTTTAAGTGTTTGAGAAGAATATTAGGAGGGAACCTCCTAGAAAGACTTTGAAAATACTTCTCAAAGTATTTCTATACTAGAATAATAGGGCAATGTAGTCCTTACAGTTTGAAATGAGTCAAGCCTGGACTGGCTATGCATAGTTAGACTGACGAGATTTTTCTGTTTTCGCCTACAACACTCACCATCAACTTAATAGTCGATTTTTTATTGGTAGCCGGACACATTTATGTAAAACTCTCATTGCAGGCAGTGTGCGGCATTTGTTGAACTTAAGTTTTTGGACCTCTCCGCAGGTATTTTAAATTAAAAAAAAGACGTCTTTAATTACAGGATATTGTAGCTATTTATACAGATATATAATCCCGAAGAATGTTTATTTTTACATTAGCTTACAAATGAACTGCAACAGAATGAAAAAAACGATGCTGCTACCATCTAGTGGCAGAAATTACCTTTAATACGAGTGTGTAAACGAACTCTTCATTGTTAAAAATTGGTTACCACCACAAAAAACTACCGAAGTCGCTCTAATACTCTCTGAAGCAGCTAATATTCAATTCTGCCTCGATAGGGCGATCTCGGATATTTGAACACCAAATTGCTTATATCTCCGGCCTTGGTAATCCGTTTTGAACAAATTTTTTTTTAACGCTGTCAAATGACAAGGAGCGTTGATCGTCTCCATAAACTTATAAGTACCTATAATTTGCTGCAATAACTTACAGTTGGCCAAGATGGCCGAAAAATGGGTTGCAAAAAAGTCATTGGGTGGGGGACTTTTTTTAACAAAACTAAAAATCAACCCCATTTTCGTTTTATGCATAAGAAAGTTCATCCCATCCGGGCCATCCCACATCAGGCTAATTTTTTTTTCAAAGTTATCACCCTTATGTGGATACCATTTTTTGAGTCTTTAGTATGACTCGATGTGAATGACTGTGCTTCTATAGTGGCACGTTATCCCTGCAATTTACACGCTTGTGCTATAGCTGTGGTGTTTTAGAGATAAGGCGCTTACCAATCAGATGTCTAATTAGTTGTGCAAAGCATCTGCCTGTAAAATTGATATTCAGAGCTTCCCTGAGTTTCAAAAACTGAAATTTTAGCTTAAAAAATAACGTTCCAAATTAAAGGGACAGTGTAGAGCAGTGTTTCTTAACCTTCGGTGGTTCTTGGACCCCTAAAACGTATTTTCAAAAGCTATGGACCCCTTTGGCTTGTTAGAAAAAAACCCAGCACGTTAGAAAAAATTTTTTAGAGTAGTCGTGGTGCATATACGGAGCTGTCATCTATCTTAATTCTAAATAAGGACAACCACAAATCTAAACAAGATTTGTAATGCTAGAAGTGTTTGATTAATATTTAATCATGCGCAAAAACGGTTTGGCAATCCCATGTATAGTATATATAACTGCGATTGTGACCAACCAAGCGGACCCCTTGGAGTACCATTATGGACCCCTAAGGAGTTCGTGGACCTCCGGTTTAGAACCCATGGTGTAGAATGATTGAGCCGTCAAGTGGCTTATGTTGTGCCGTGGGAAAGGCATTCGGGATTTTCCTATTTGAACAGTAACACACATACCAATTTTTAAAGCATTAGCGTAGGCAGTTGGTCAGCTACTACGAATAAACATAAAAACATGTTGCTGCCAGTGACTCACCACCGCTGCAGCATTCTCTCCGCTTTTAGGTGTAGCATGGTCTGACAAATCAGAACACAAGTAGGCCTATAAGAAAGAAGAGACATTTTTTTTGTGTGATCTTTCGGTGATATTGTTATAAAAAACGGTACTTTCTTTTATTCTTATTTTATTGGCCTTTTTATCCTAGGGAGCAGCTGAGCGCTATGCGAGCACGCTTAGGAGTTGCTGGCCATTTGTCTACCACAGTAGGACTGGGGAATCTCGTTAAATGTCTTATCCAACGGCACAACAAGCGAAAATATCGGCTTGCTCCACATTGTCCTTTTAATGCTGAACGTCAAGCAAGGAAGCTGTGGATACCAATTTTTAGGGCATTGGTTTGACCCAACTCGAAGTCGAATATCAAGTCTACCAATCCAAAAGCAGACGCTCTATTTATCCACTCGGCAATCTAATTGGTTTAGTTTTTTAGAATGTTCCAAAAAAACGCAGCCACTTCAAACTTAAACTATTTGTTAGCCGTTACGAGAATTTTAGCTTTTTTATGTGGTTGCAAATGCATGAGATTACCGTAGGCTAAGTAAATCAGTGTCCTTTACATAATGTTTCACCACTACACAATCTTTTAAATAAAACTTTCCTCATTGCTCATGAAATGTTGAGCGTAAAAATGCATGTATAGAAACCACGTCTAACCTTCAAACTCATTTCGGTTGAATATTAGTCTTGCTTCCCTAGATCACTTACACTAATATTTGATTGTCATAAATGAGTCGTTTTTTAAGTGATAAAAAGGGTTGATTGATTGTTTTATAAAAGTTTTGAGTAGCCTTTTCATGTCACATATTGTCTTATATTGGATTACAAATTCCTTGGTGTGGAGTGTTAGAAGTGTTAGTGTGAAGTGCTAGAGAAGAGAATAAGAGAATTAGTGAAGGTTGATGACATGCAATTTGGCTTTATGCCTGGGAAGGGCACGACTGATGCTTTGTTTATTTTGAGAAGGATGCAAGAGGAGTTTCGTGGAAGAGAGAAAAAGCTGTACATGTGTTTTGTGGACTTGGAAAAAGCGTTTGATAGGGTTCCCAGAAAAGTGATGAAATGGGCATTAAGAAAGAAAAGCTTGCCAGAAGTGTTGGTGAAAGCAGTAATGAGCTTGTATGAGGGTTCAAGGACGAAAGTCAGAGTTGGATCGGGTTTTTCGGAGGAATTTGGGGTAAGGGTTGGTGTGCATCAAGGGTCTGTGCTATCACCATTAATATTTGCTATTGTGGTTGATGCAGTGTCAGAACATGCAAGAGAGGGACTATTGAATGAAATTTTGTACGCGGATGATCTTGTGCTGATGAGCGAAAGTTGGAGGATCTAAGAGAGAGGTTCCAAAGGCGGAGAGATGCATTGGAAAGCAAGGGATTGAGAATAAATATTAGAAAGACTAAAATGATGGTGAGTGGTGCAGAAGGGGAGGTTGTGCGTAGCAGGGTGGATCCGTGTGGAATATGTGGAAAAAGAGTTATGTCTAACGCGGTGTGGTGCACGCTCTGTAAGAATTGGATTCATGCGAGATGCACCAAAATGAAAAAAGTATCTTGCAGTTTTGCACAACAGTTTGTATGTAGAAGATGTGAAGATATTGGAGACGGAAAGGAACCACCAGTGGAGGTGTTGTGTGATGAAGTGGAGACTGTGAAGGGTTTTTGTTATTTTGGAGATAGGCTGAATGCTAGTGGTGGGTGTGAAAGTGCACTGACTGCAAGAATAAGGATCGGATGGATGAAATTTAGAGAATGCGGAGAGTTGTTACTTGGGAGAAGGTTTTCTTTGAAAATGAAAGAGATGGTGTATCGTAGTTGCGTAAGATCAGCAATGTTACATGGAAGTGAGACATGGTGTTTGAGGGAAAATGAGATGGTAATTTTGAGAAGAACTAAAAGAGCTATGGTGAGATCAATGTGTGGAGTAAAACTAGTGGATAGAAAGAATACTGAGGAGCTGATGAAAATGCTGGGTCTGAAGGAAACTTTAGATAAAATGGCTAAAGCGAATGGAATAAGATGGTATGGACATGTGGTTAGGAGGGATGATGAGAGCATTTTGAAGAAGGCAATGATGTTTGAAGCGAACGGACCACGAAAGCGAGGACGGCCGAAGCAAACATGGAAGAAACAAGTCGAAGAGAATATAAAGAAAATTGGGTTGAGAGTGGAGGAAGCTACAGATCGCGCGAGATGGAGTGGGAGCGATTGCTGAAGGAATGAGGTGCATCCGGCCACCTTCGGACACGAAGAAAACCCGGATTAAAACTGGTTGATGATGTAAGCCTAGCCTGCAGCACTTAAAAATATTTCTTGTTTTAAACGCAATGGCAATTATAATAATCTGGCTGACCAAGTATGGAATTAGTAGAAATGGTTGATGAGTGGCGACACAGTTGAGTATACTGGTGACTGGTAAGATGGATTGAATTTGAATCCTCTCACAAATTCTTCATGAATTTGAATTTCGTTTTTTCACAGTCAATGAATTTGAATTCTGTTTTTTCAAAGTCAACGAAATAGAATTTCGTTTTTTCAAAGTCAATGAATTTGAATTTCTTGTTTTCAAAGTCAATGAATTTGAATTTCGTTTTTTCAAAAGTCAATGAATTTCTTATTTCAAACTTAGAAAAAAAAAATGAATGGATCCAACCCTATACTGTTAACCAGCCAGTAGCCTACATGTTGTACCCGAAGTCACTCCCGCGCGTAGGCCTACCTCACGTAGCGGAAGACCCATTCGATTTCCCTCAAAGTATAGAGACTACGTGTGAGAGTAATCGGGTTAACTATTTTTATTGTTGGTGTTGTTCTCGAAAAAGGGAGGTGTAACATTAGGCCTATAGTTGTACCATCGTTACATCACATTACTGTTGTAAATACAGTAGTTTTAGCATTTTGATATTGTTACGTCGCATTACTGTTGTAATACTGCTTGCAATTTCTTAAGCGGTATTCATTCTATGAGTTGTAAAGTTCGTTCTAGCTAAATATTTCAGTGCAGAATATTACAGTCATAACTTTGAGTTAACCAAACCAGCCAGTTGGGGTTAACCAAAGATATCGCAATCGGTGCGGTAGGTTTTGGGTTCAATTTCTGGGCCGGTATCGACTACCGATACCGGCCGGGAGTCACCCCCCCCTTGACAATTGCAGAAAAAATTAATTCTTACTAAATTTTGAAACAAACCGGCTTTTCTTCGTGTAGAGCTCCGCCGAAATTGCTATTATGTTTTTTCTGTTCAGTCCTACTTTCTAATTTATTCTCGCGAAACTTTCATTACGATGCGATATACAATACTGGTAGTCCAACTTTTTTGATGTGTTTTACTTGAACTGCATTTTTGTCATTGATGCTGCAGCAGTGAAGTAGTTGGTACGTAGGAGTTTCCTTAAATACGGTGTCTCTGCAGCCTCTATGGCTGCACACAAATTTTTTTAAAAAATCAAATCAACTCTTTACTGTACTTCTTTCCGAAGCATGGTAGCGAGTGGCGGGGTCCGACCCCGCGTTTTAGCGCTTGGGCAACACAGGTCCGAAGAAACGTCGCAGCGGTGGCGAGCCGTTGTCTACACTGTGTCTGAGTTGACCGGCCGGGGAATTGAACGTATAATCTTCCGCATCGATAGCGACATCTGTAACACTACGCTATAACCGTCCGGTTTGATGAAAAATTATTATAAACGTTAGAAATCTAAATCGACTCTGCCAGGACGTCACATCGCGATGACGTAGCATTACGTAGAATTTTACGTCATCACGATATGACGTCACTGAAACCCCCATTGAAAAATCCTGCGAACGCCACTGGGCGGTTATATCGCTTTTCAGTATCAGGCGACGGTAGAGACGGCACAGTCCGCTAAGAGACCCGCCAACGAGCCGTTGACCGGTCTTTTTACTGGTCCGCTAACGGCCCGGTTCTATCTTTGTTTATTACTGGGGCGCTAAGGTGCTAACACTTCTTGAAATCCCTTTTAGTTTGATTAATGCGATTAAAGGTTCGTAAAAAGAATGGACTTTGGGCGGGCTAGGCTTTATTTTTAGTATGAATTGCCGGTTACGGTTACTGGGCTTGAGGTTCCGGGCCGTGGGCGGTCTGGGCCTCACAAAAGTCAGCCCGAGCCATCTCTAGGCCACGGGCAAACAAATCCCAGAAACATGCGGAGAATAACTAATGATACAATGTCCTCCTCGACACTAAATAGTCGGTGCAACCTAGGCTATCCCCTGTATAATCTACACCGCTTTCTCGTAACAAATTCATTCCTAAAAACTAGCAAAGGTGATCAAGTTAAAAACAAAGACAACAGAGAAAATAAGCAAACAGTTATTCATTCTGATAAAACAATTAAATAAACACTTTTTAACATGAAGAATTATTCACTTGTTATAAAACATGCCATTATAGAAACTGCATAATGCACCGTCACAATGAAACAGGTTAACACGCGTACAAACACCACAATGCAATAGTTCGGCAATCGCCAACTGTTATTTCGAACATTAGCGTGACTTTTCATCATCACAAAAGTTGAGCCATAGTTCAAATTGAAAAAACACACGTCGGTTCGCAGCACACTTCAAGTCGCCACTCATTCAACAATCAATTCACAGTAATTCCACTCAATAGCATTACATTTGTCCCTGAATATCGTCAGCGCGTTACCAGAAATAATTGGCCAGCTTATACGGAATGAAGGTGGTCGTCCACAAATCCACACACCATCACACTCAACTTAGTTCCGATTTAACACAGAAACCGGCCAAGAAACAGTGTATCATTTATTTTGGAAGTTGCGCTCGACCGAGTAGCTCAACTCTACCCAAAATATTCGCCGCCAGATTGCTAAGAAAAAATATTTCAAAATTACTTTTTACATAAAGTTGCATTGTAAATACTGTATAATGCAAGGATTGCTGACATCAACTTCATGATATTTGCCAGAAAAAACAAAGTTGGCTGCAAAAATTTAAAACGAGTGGAAATACGCTCAATCGCACAACAATAGGCTGTGCAATAAGCTTAAAAGTTTCAGCAATCACATTTCAATCTCTTAACAATAAAAAACACTCTGCGCGTGAAAAATAATCATACCCACTTAAAAACCACAAGTTATTTACGACTAATCAACTGTGGACGAACTGAACGGTGCGGTAGGCAGTTGCAATGTAAACAAAACAATACACGTGAGGTGACAATCTAATTCAGAGGAAGTTTTAGTGGTGAAAACGGTGACCCGCACTATTCTAAAACTCCTAAAATTAAGCTTTTATTGCCAATGAGAACATGCAAGGAATACCGAAACGTCACATTTTGGTTAATTACTTGCAAAATGAGATTATTTGATTTTAAACGAAATTGATCGCTTCAGAGCTTCAAAAAATCAGTCAGGAGTGGAGTGAACATGGAAAGATTCCTAGCAACAAACAGCAGACAATTAGTTCATGATATTATTTTTGACAATGAAACCGACCAAAATGAAACAAAAAAGTTCATAACCACGAACTATTTTCACAACGACAAACTCAAAATACATGAGTGCAATGATGGAGAGTGCGAAGCGAGAACTGCATACGTAGTCACTAGAAATGTGATTGGCTCCTACCAAAAGCATCAACCACCACACACATTAAAGCGCTCGTTATTCATACTCCAGTTTGAATCAAGTGATTGGAGTGTCTGAGAGCATATCTTTGCCCAAGACCAGCAACGTGGAACTAGGGATGGGTAATGTGGAACACCGAATCCGATGCGATTCGAATCTCAAAGTATTCGGTGCGCAAAGTTTTATTTATCCGAATATCTGGCTTCAACAGGGCCGACTGCGACAGCGCTAAGGTCCATGCTGACTGGGAGAACATTTAGGGAAGCTAAATCTTCTCCACTACAAACCGCCTTTTCTGTAGGCGGTTGAATTGTGCTGTTGTTTTACTAGTTCTTTTTAAATAAGTACAGTTATTAACAATTGCTTTGCCTATGAACGATAAACAGGTTAGATATATGACGGTATGCTTGAAGTGTTGCTGAAAATAAAATATAGCGTGTGAATCATTCTAGTGAATTTAAGAATGTGGTGCTCCGGATTCGGTTTTGCTCCGGAACAGCCAAATGTTCTACATTGCCCATCCCTACGTAGAACAAGCATCTTCACCATGCTTCACCATCCGGGGAAGTCTTTTCTCATCAAGTAACAGTTAATAAACGCACTACCACCACTTATTAGTTACAAGCATTGGAATGACATGTAAATTCAACAATCGAATGTATGTACCGTTAAAGAGAAAATTATAGGAAAAAAAGACACTTAAACTGAAACAACTGCATCATAATAAACATTGGATACAAATTGCAACAAACTTTACGCAACAACACCAATGCACCGCGAAAGTATGGTTCAAATTAAGTACTGGCCAATTTGTAATTCATTCTATTATAGGATAAAAATGTGAATGTGATACGAAAGTGATCGTGACAGCTAAAACGTAAATGTGACGTTGGAAGTCCTCACACCACGATAAAAATGGGCGAACTGCCATCGTGCTAACAATTGTGCTAGCAACCACACAACATAATCGAACCACTAAAACCAGTTGAGCATAGACTAACTTTTAACTCCACTGCTATTATCGTGCGAAAAAAGTGCGAACAGTGGGCCAGACGACAGCAAACAAACATGCGAGCAATTAAGAAAGGTCGTTAAGCTACCATTCAAAACTTAATGAGTACCACGGTAATGTTGACATATCAGCAGCAAGAGGTTACTACGGTACGGAATTATTTTCCGTACTATTTTCCTCTAAAAATATACCGTACCGTAATTTCGTACCTCGCAAAAATACCATACGTAACCGTACGGTACGGAATTTTTTTCGTATCGTAATACCGTACCTTTCCGTACCATATTTTTTCCACCAGTTTACGTCAAGAAAAATTCAACAGGAAACTCTTTCCACTGCATTTTTTTTACATTTAGTTGCATACAGTGATGGGCACGATAAACCTTTCTGTACTAAAGCGATAACGACAATCGATAATTTCAAAAATGCTCTGGGCGATACCGATAAATCTCAATTTCTTAAAACGATATCGGTAATCGATAATTTATCGCCGATAAATTTTTCCGATAAATGTTGCGGTAAATTTTCAATGTGTTTGACGAAGTTTTTTTTCTTGTAAGTCAAATCACAAAAATGTTTTTCTAGATTTTTTAAAAGAGAGCACTTCAAGAACTCTGCCGAGGCATTAAACAAAACGAAGAGAGATTTTTTAAGTTGCAACAAGACTTTATTGACAGCGTGAATTTTGCCATAGCGCTAACTCCTTAATTTTGAACACTGGATTATAAAGAATCGATTATTGCGATAATTTATCGGCAATAACAAAATATATTACAAAAGCGTAATCGATAAATCCAAACTATTTTGAGCGATAACGATAATCGGTAAAAAATCATCGCCGATAAATTATCGCAGTAGATGCCCATCTCAGGTTGCATATTTATCCTCCTACCACGAGAAAGCGATCAATGCGCTGTACGAGCTTGCTTAGGAGTTGCCAGCCATCTGTCTACCACACCAAGATGGGGGAATCCCGCTAAGTGCCTTTCCAAACGGCACAATAAGTAAACTTGCCGGCTTGTCCTTCACACTGTCCCTTTAATGCTGAGCGTCAAGCAGGGAAGCTGTGAATACCAATGCTAAAGTCATTGGTTTGACCAGACTCGGAATCAAACCCCAGTCTATACAGCTCCCGCGGCGAAGGCTGTTACTACTCGGCCATCTGAGCTGTAAAATTCATGTCAAAGTCCAGATTAATCGTTCTTCTATTTTAGCTGTTGAACAAAACTTTGCTTTTATGGGCAACAAAACTTTATCAGTTATCCTCCATACCAGTAGAGAAAAAAGCGAAAACTTTAGGGGGGGGGGGGGGCAGGGCCGGTTTGATAAGTTTGTCTTTAGGAAGCAACCTGTCGAAAATTTTTTGATCCGGGAAGGGGGTGTCCCAGTGCCCCTCCTGCTTACATACCAGACGAAATCAAGAGTTTTAATACCTCAATGAACTATTAAACATAGCATCGGTATTCAAACATCAGAGCAATAAATCAAACAATAGTTGCAGCAAAGGCCCAGGCTACAGGCCTGCAAAAATATGAGATCTCACTCCTCCACTAACAAGCTTTGTTCTCTCATAAAAGGTAGGTTTCGTATGCTATAAACTGATACCTATTGGTAGATTCGTATTTTGTTTTATTGCTTCTTTTTAAAATAAATAATTGTTCTTTCCATAGATCGTTAATTATCTTTCCATCGATAATTAGAACTTAACAGCACATTATGAACTGGCTTCACTATACGCAGGATTATGATTGAACAATCGAACTATAATTATGGCATAACAATTTAACTTGTTCACAACATTGTTACGTAAAATATTGTGAGGGGTGACTAGTGGTGAGTGTGAGCGGCGAGCGCAACTGACGGGGTAAAATCATAGGCAAGAAGGAAAAGTGCAGTACTTGGAAGCAAAAGTGCAAAGCGTGCGTTACTGGAGTACGAAAAGAGCATGAAACGGAAAATATAATACCGTATTTCCGTACCGTACTTTTTCTAAAAATTCCGTACGTAATCCCGTATCGTACTTTTCGCCAAAATCTAACCGTACCGTAATTCCGTACCGAACTGTACCGTAGTAACCCCTTGATCAGCAGCACAATGGCAAAACACAGGAAATGTTAAAAGATGAGAGTTATAAACACGTGCAAAAAAGTTTAAACGAAGAATATAATCACTCGCAATTAAAAAATTTTCTTACATTATAATGGCTTACACGAAAAGTGTGACGAATTCACAATCATCGTCGTTGAATCTGGTTGACGAGGCGGATGTGTTGAAAACGACATCACAATTGCGGTGGAAACAAAACTATGAAACCGTGCACCATCCGTTCCTCCCGCACACCACCCAATTCTCCGCAGATTCACCATCCATCGAGAACACTGCAGACGATTTATCAGTAATAATCAACTTATCGTTTTTCCCAAAATCTTTTGTAATGACGTCATGATCGTCGAGTGCATCTATGGCAACCACAGCGGGGGAGTCCTCACCGTAAGAAGCTTCGACATGCAGAGGGCTAAGCGATATCTCGGTAACACTACACGAGTTGGCTGATTCATTCAAGTATCCATTTAAAGGCAGCATGGAGGAATGATGACTGTCATTTTGATGCAAATCCACTTCTTCATTGACCTGATCTCCACCACCATCCCCTTGTCCTCTCCAATCCTCCTCCTGGCCATCACTATTCTGGTCTCGGTTTAGCTTCGAAAGAAAATGCTACAAAAAATTACAATACCTGTCAAGCTCCTCTATATTTATTTCTACTGGAATCGACAGGAAATAACTTGTTACGCTGGCATGACAAACACAGTTTAGTACGGTGATGATTTATATTTATAAGATAATTAGGGCGATTTTTTATTGACCTAAAAATCTCAAAAAATTGACCTTATTTTATCAAAAAATTGACTTTATTGACCTAACGAAACAATGAAATGAAAGAACCAGTCCATAAGAAAAAAAAAATACCAAAGTCACTTCAGTTAGTGCTTAGATTATAATGCACGCACATATAATTCAAGTGTTTTGCTATTCGCTGTATTGCAATCTGTGTAACATCAAAGTATGTTCGAATAACTAATGCATTGTCTTTTCAAGTCTAGTGTTTTTGACTACCGGCACGTAGCGACAAAAATATGTAACAAATGAAAACACATCGAAAAGCTTATTTCATCTTAATCCAATCTTGCAAAGCTGTTTGAACAGATCTTTACAATCGAAATCAATCAAATCACATCAAGCATTACATGAATAAATTAAGCATGTGTAAAACTGTAATACCGGTAACAGTCAGGCGACAGCATGCACCTCCCTGGTACCACCAACAGTTACGAATCCCCATCTCTAAATTATCTAAGTCATCTCTTTTTAAGTAGGCTATAAACTAGAAACGCGCAAAAAAAAAGCAAGAAAGCAAAAATTGACCTAATAAAAAAAAATTGACCAAAAAACAAAAAATTGACATTGATTGACTTCATAAACACTGATCCTACAACCGTGAAATTTTGTTTCCACATTTTTAAAGTTATTTTCTACATCCAAAAAAAAATTGACTTTATTGACCGTGAATCGCCCTAATGATAACACAAGACTAAAAAGTCGCAACGAATTTTATCAATTCTATATCGGTTCGAAAATTGGTAAAAAAAACACTTTATCAAATGTGCTGAAATTCCTGGAAATCTATTTCGTTGAAAAAACGCCGTTGCTCTTTCTACGGTTACAAAAAGTATTTCAAAACTCATATCTTAAATCAGTACAATTCCCGTAAGATTCGCCATGATTTACGTTATTCATTCTCTGGAGTTTGATATTACCTGAAATTTCTGCTAATACGCTTAAGTGTTTACAATATAGTGCAACTGTTCCATAATAATTACAGCCCTGTATATTTGCATAATGTGTGTATAAGTTTTCTTTCATTTTCTGGTTCAACTGCTTATTTTGTTATCTAGTGTAACTCTGTTCAAGTGTACTCTCATTGACAACGCAATGTTACCATGCTGTTTAAGGTGCAGTAGACTAGGTGACCACTTAAGGTTTTTCACTGCTGCCTACGTGCGTAAATTTTTTGTTTTGAGTGATGGTGAATTTGAAATATAATTACAATTAGGCCTACTAGGGCAAGGGTGGCGAACCTATGGCACGCGTGCCAGATGTGGCACGTCGCAGATTTTTTTTGGCACGCCACTTGATTCTTTAATCTTAATTTCGTTCAACTCCGGGGTCTTCAACCTTTTTTACACAATCGCCCCTTTTCGAAAAGTGTGGGTCCAAATTGCCCCAACAAGCCTTCTCGTTGGTAGAGCTACTATTTTCCCACTGTAAAACAGGTGAAGACCTAAAAAAAGGTCTTCACGGCGGTAGAGCTACTGTTTTCCTACTAAAATCGGTAGAAAAGGTCTTTCACGTCCGCTGAACCAAATTCATTCGTGTTTTTGTTTTGTTTAATGTAATGGCGCGGCTTTAACTTGCTAAACTTTATTTTTAATATTTTGGCACGTTTGCCAAAAAAGGTTCGCCACCCCTACACTAAGGTGATTTTTTGGTCACAAAAATTACATTTTTTTGCTGGCTCTAAAGGTGTGGAAACAAAATTTCAGAGGTGTGTGATCATAAGTTAAAGAAGTCATATTCACGTTTTTCGGTTACATTTCATTTTTAGGTAACAGTGTTGTTGAGCTATTTTTTGCCTAATTTTCCAACTTTTTCGTCTTTTATTGCTTCAATTGAATAGATTTAAAACCTGCATCACGGTGCTCAGGGTTAGATTAAGGCAGGGGCTGCAGCCCCACGCTCATCGAAAAAATAGGCCTTTCGATTACAACGTATTATGAACAACTAGCCTATAAGTGATTTTTTCATCCTTCAACCTTTTAATCTTGAAGTTGAATACGAATTACCGACTTTTACTAAGTAGGCCAAGGCCTAATCTATCCAGTTTAGGCTAGGGCTAAGAGATTGATTCAAGATTGTATCAATGCCAAAAATTTCAACGAATTTACTCTTGAATTTAAATCACAACATCTGCGGTAATTAGCCTAAACGAAATCAAAAAGACTGATTACGAGTTTGTGAAATTCCGATCTACTTCGAATCGCAAGATTCGAACCAGTGC
Source organism: Trididemnum miniatum (assembly GCA_964006365.1). Taxonomy (NCBI): domain Eukaryota; kingdom Metazoa; phylum Chordata; class Ascidiacea; order Aplousobranchia; family Didemnidae; genus Trididemnum; species Trididemnum miniatum. The sequence goes on along the minus strand of OZ023234.1, from coordinate 32,704,013 downwards.
AGCGTCACCAGCCCAATGACTGGGGCATTTATTGGAGCAGGAAACAGGGACCAGAAGCTAGCTTTGAAATTATTCGAGCCCTTCTTAACCAATCAAATCTCCCTATGTTTTGGGTCGAAATTGCAGAAAGCGAAAATATGCCTATTAACACACATGAAAACTCTCTGACGCAATATGATTGTTCTGCAGTATACCATATTACAACCAGAGATGGGCATTTATCGATTATCGTTATCGCTCAAAATAGTTTGGATTTATCGATTACCGTTATCGCTTTTGTTATATATTTTGTTATCGCCGATAAATTATCGCGATAAACAATTTTTTATGCACGCAGTGTTTAAACTTCAAAGTTAGTGAGTTGGCGTTATGGAAAAAACACGGTGTCCATTAAGACTTGTTGTAATTTTTAAAAATTATTTCTTCGTTTGGCTTCATTTCACGGCAGAGTCCGTGAACTGCTCTCTTTTCTTGAAAAATCTAGAAAAAACATTTTTGCAATTCGACTTAAACTTCGTCAAACACATCGAAAATTTACCGCAACATTTATCGGAAAAATTTATCGGCGATAATTTATCGATATCGCTTTAAGAAATTGAGATTTATCGATTATCGTTTTAGTACAGAAAGGTTTATCGTGCCCATCACTGATTACAACAATTTTGACGGCTTTCGAAACAGAATTCAAACTGGATAAAAAAAAAAAAATCAACAGCTCAGATGGCCGAGTCGTATAGAGCATCTGTCTCTTGAGCTGTAGACTCGGGTTTGATTCCGAGTCGGGTCAAACCAATGACTTTAAAATTGGTATTCACAGCTTCCCTGCTTGACGCTCAGCATTAAAGGGACAGTGTGGAGAACAAACCGGCAAGTTTACTTATTGTGCCTTTGGAAAAGGCACTTAACGGGATTCCCCCATCTTGGTGTGGTAGACAGATGGCTGGCAACTCCTAAGCGAGCTCGTACAGCGCGTTGATCGCTTTCTCGTGATAGGAGGATAAATATGCAACTAACTAAAAATGATTATTGATATAATTGTTCATTGCCGTGTAAATTTTGCAATAAATCACTATCAAATACTAATATACTATCAATAGCCTAGCATCAGTAACAGTGTGTTATGTAACGTTCTATCCTGTAAATAAAAAAAAAAATCAATCCAAATCTTCATTCATTCATTCAAGATTACGCTAAAGCGTGATACATGTGACGTTGGTCCATCTTCGTAGCAACACAATTCCGAAAAAACGTCGCCGTTTTAGCGAGTCATTGAAATTTATAATTATTTTGTTGTAATAATTCATAGACAGTAGCATGAATAAGAGATAGCTTCACACAAAATGCCGCACGATTTTTCGCACAAGTACACGGAAAGAGACGTTAAGATACGAAACAGAGGCTATAAAGAAGGTTAACATAAACTTTGCATGGCTTGGGGAACTAATCGTAGAATCATCTGCAAAACAACAAATAAATCAGAACTGCGAACTCGATCGATTTTTAATCGAGTTCAAGAAACATTTTCAAGTTCGAGTTCGGCAAAAATAATCGAGTTCGAGTTCACAGCCCTGTTCAAAATATCTCTTAAACAAACATACCCTAACCACGAGCGGATCCAGAAAACTTTGGTGGGGGGATGCAGTTTTGATTTACTTTGAATGTTAGCTAATTACAAAGACGTTTGGATCCGAGAAAGGGCGTTTAAGCTGTTTTAAATTAATGTCTTCATGCCAGGAACGTAACCAGAATTTTTTTAGGGGGAGGGCACCAAAGTTTGGCATTTTTCAGCGTAGATTTTTCGGCTGAGTTAGTTTGAAGCAAAATGAGGACAGTAACGGCTTTAGGGGGGTCCGGGGGCATGCTCTCCAGGAAAATTCGCATTCTATGATGGCCAATTTAGTGCTTCTTGAACAAGTTTTAAAGCAAATTGTATTTGAATTTTTTGCCCTTAATTTTGAGGCCTTCACCTAATACCGGTATGATGCAATTTTTTCGCACGTTTTCGATTTTTGTGTACCGGTATAAAACGTAGGAATTATTGTTGTCGAAGAAGTTTGAAATTACGGAAAAATTGTATTCATCAAAAGCATTGTTGAAAAAGGTCCCCCACCCCTGGATCCGCCCCTAACCCACTTAGTAACAGTTGGAACAGAGACTGCAGCACTGCACAAACAACAGGTAACTGTTGCTGCCAGTGCAGCTGCGTTTTCATTAAAATCTCTCGGAACACCGTTTATGACGCAATAAATAAGTTTCAATGAGACAACGCAAAATGAAATGCCAGTGCAGTATCGGTACCAAAATTGCAATCATTCCATCTACAATGTAACAAATAATCAAAAGTAGGCTAAACTTCGTTTTGAGAGATTTGAATCAGTAAAATTAATGCACTCAATCAGTAAACTCGAACTTAATTGTTTTTTTTTCGAGTTCGAGTTCAAAAAGTTTAATTTTCGAGTTAAAGTTCGAGTTCGGCAAAAACGATCGAGTTTAAGTTCGCAGCCCCGCAACAAATAGAAAGCATATATGCAGGAATTGGGGCTCTGTGGTATGACATCTTCTAAATTTGTACATGCAAAATAGGGCGTTCTGCTTAATTTCAGAAAATATATTTTTGAATGAGTTTCATCCTGGTATGTAGGCTACATATTTCAGCAGATCTTCGACTGTTGGAGATAAAATAGGCCCCTGACTATTAAATAGCCCCAGGCCTCAGAAACCATTAATCCGGCCCTGACGGTGCTTATGTGCTAGATATACAGTCAATCACCTTCCAACAATGCTTAAGCATCAAGGCCGCTAAGATGTTTTTGGAGGCCTTGGGCCAAAAAATTAAATAGGTGGGCCTACAATCAGAAGTCATCCTCTAAAAGAATTAAACAAATCCTTAATAGGCACCTTCATTTAACAAAAGTCACCCACCCCTGATGTGGGCTTCTGGGCATTTGCACCGGCGTTCTCCTTTTCAGTGGTACAAGCGGCAGTAGTAAGCAGTTTTTCTATGTAGACGCTACTTACTGAAGACAGAAACTTTTTAACCCAGGAATGTCAAATACTATTGCTGTATGTGCACGTACCATAATTTGAGCATCTGCTAAGACATATTATTACTTTCAAGTTTTAACCGCTGCTGCTTTTTTCCGTCCGCAGTTTTTTCAAATAAAGTCACATTTTTTGCGAGAATAAAATCACATTTTAAAGTTTGTTAGGTCACAAAAAATCGCTCTAATGATCCCACAGACTGCAACAAAGTCCAGTTGGAATAATTTAGAAACAAAAACTGCTAAACTGTCCCAATCATGAAAACAAGCACAGCGCATGCAGAGCGGGGAGAAGCATGAACCACACGATAGGCAAAACCATGGGAAAAACTAAAAATATTATTTTCAATGCTTACTCTAATAGTCTGATAACATAGCCAACAAAATTAATAGACTTCAAAGTTACAAAGATGTGTCTATGTCAAAAGAAATCTCAGCTACTGTACTTCCACTTTCAAGGCTCAGTATTTATAATTTGCATGACAAAGTATATTGTAGGCAGCTTTCAATCATTGTGGTTCGAAGTTTAGTTGATAAAATCTCCTTGACGTAAAAGCGCTTTTCAAATTAATCGCGTGATCAGAAATAGATGGCGAGCTCCGTATGAAATCTGTAAAAATCCGATCACTCAAAAATATTGACCGCTGTTCAAAGCTCTACAACCATAACGAATAGTTTGAAAGACATCAGAACACTTTAAAAGTTGCAATTTTGTTTTCTGCGTTGCTGCCCTACACAGGGATTCTGACGTAGCGATATAATTATCAATCAACTAAGTCGTCGGCCAACCTTCTTTAAATTTGTGTTCTTATTCGCACACTGCCGTGCCGCGTTTCACCTGGCTGCGCCTTATCATTCTGGTGAGGTCTTTATCGCTACGACCAACGAAACGTCAACAATAATTCAAACTAATTAACGTTGAGGTGATTTGTAACAAAATGTTCTGTAAGAACAAAAAAATACACGTAACCCGACACTCAAACGAAAAGTTTTAAACTGACCGCAATAGTGCTGACTCAATAGTCGCACCAGTAACTGTGGTACAACGCAGTTCTTCGAATAAATTAAGTGTTTTGTGGTTCGCATCAAAAGTGATGCAAGAAGAGAGATGTAGGTTTAGCTGAACTCTCGAAACTGATGGTAAAGTGCCAAACGGTGCGAAACAGCTTTTCGTAACACTTCTAGAGTGAGAATAATACCCTTTTTTCGGCAAGTGTTTTTAAATCACACCAAGCAGACGCTTTTAAGCCATATGATATCACGCCACGCCAAAACAAAATTGACAAATGTTTTAACTGCATTTCATGTCCTGAATTGGGGGTCAAAAAGATGTAGTTGGAGTTGAGGACATGGTCAGAACATTCAGATTTTGGAACCAAATGTCGAGAGTTCGACTCAAAGAAGGCTTTTTTTTTTATTACAGGAACATCACCAATCACCATGATACAACCTCACGTGCAAATGCAGGCGGTCGAGTTAGAAAAACACTAAAGGCCTAAGTATTTCACGGCCCATGAGGCGCACAATCAATTTTTAGAAAGGATTTCAAGTGAACCTTATCACCTGTAAAATACGGTAGTATGCAAATGACAACATTCATAAGTGTGAGGTAATATGTCTTTTACAAGGAGGTATCGATTGCTGGAAAAAAAACTGCTTAACTCGTCTTCTTCAAGGTTAGCCACGGATTACAAAATATTAATTTTTTTTATTGATTTCAATAACAACATGGCCAAGCCAAATGCTTTGTTGTGATTAATAAAACACATGTTGTAAAACCATTCACCAAAACGAAAGACGTTTGCTCATAATCCCCAACGTAGGTATTAGATTCACATGGTGATTACATGAAAATAGAAAGTTTTCAAAATGAATTTAGAAAATGAAAAACGATAAGCTGCAAAATTGCACCAGAGACTGAAAGAACTAGCACCGATTTTTAATTATTGATACAGCATTCACCCGACCAGATGATAAAGTGATTGCTGCCAGACAGCAGCATATTTGATTTCGCAGCAACACGCATCAATTTGCTTTTAAATTGATTATGATTGGTCGCAAAGCTATTATCAGGCGCTGTCTTTGCAGAACGGAGGCATCCGAAGGAAATATCCGTTCAACGCTTAGTAAATACAGTACTAGCAGTTGCTTTCGAAAATAATTTGTTTAAAAAGTTGAAATAAACGCTAACACGTGAGTGCAAGGCGAATGTGGGAGGCATTTTACTTTTATTAAGTTAACTATATAGTCAGGCCTCCGAAATGCCATGAAAGCAGAACAACAAATGAGGACGTAAAAACTACCATTTCAAAATTACCACCTCTAAACCATCTAAATACTGAGAACTGAACTGAACAAAATGTGTGCAGCCCGAGAATTTCTGACTTGCATGTCGTTAACACCACAATTTTGCTCGTCACACCAAATGAAGCTTATTTACTCACCAATCGATCTATAAAGCAAGTCAATACGCAAACACAGATCCCATTGCTCACACAATACAATGAATTCCTATAAATAACTTTAGTACATCAGTTTCGTTGTGTTCATTTGTCATAAAGCGTTTTCCCCGTCTACAAACTCATGAAGTCCGGTGATTGAGCGCCAGATCTCAACACCAACCTAAGAATTAGATCAGGAAATGAATGCAAAAATTTGTTTCATTTTGGTTCTATGTTTTTTTTTTTTAAACGCTTTAGTTCTATGTTTTTATCTTGAGCATGTTCAACGTACCACGTTTTGTCGCTGTTTCCTTATTTTTAACCAAGCTGTTTTTTGTGTTGATGATGGCGTTGTTTTATGGTTAAAAATAAAAAAAATCCTACTAAAGATCACCGCTTTTAAATGCAGAAAATGTCTGCAAATCCTACCCTCCCCCATTCAAAGCCAAATAAGTACGTACTTTATGACTTAACAGATAATCAACCACAAACTTTCAGGTGTGATCTAGTTGTCTTATCACAAAGCCTAAACGATCATCTGTAAAGTCAGAAAGTACTGTACATTCTTCTTTAGCTTTGAAAGCGGTGATCCATAAGTAATCGAACAAAGCTTGATACACTCAAACCCCTGCACAATGCCGAAGATCACGGAGACGCAAATTTACCGGCATAGTTTATTTATCTTTTGTTAACGGTGAAGAATTGAGAATTTCTTAACCCTGTTTGTGGCGAATATAACAGCATAGCATGCCTAGGCAGATACCTGGATCTGCTAACTGCATTGAGAGTGCGCTATGACTACAAACGCACTGGAGTAAATAAACTTCAATATATTTTGAATAGTCAGAAGACATGCATATCTCACTCTGTGCGACAATTTGTTTTAATAAGTTCAAGGTACTACGCTTTTATCAGGCGCAAAATGCAAACGATATACCCACCACTTTTATGGGTAATCTGAATGCAAAAATCATTGAAATCGTATCTACGCATCGATTGCAAAACATATGCAGTCTTACGCACCCTGCATCAGACAGACAATCCCTATTAAAAGAAAAAGGGAGTTTTTGAACGAAATACTGCATAAACATTTGGTTTTTACAAGAATACTGGATTAAAAAAAACAAACATAATAGTATAATGTCAAGAACCAGAATCATTACCCTACAGATGGCTGCACCTGCTCTGATTGGCTACTTCATACTGTTTGCAGTTATGATATTTGCCGTAAGAAATGGCTGCTTTTATAGCCGTTCACAAATAAGCTTAATTTCTCATTCAAGTTACTAAAATCTCAAGCGCGTAGCATTCTAACGTAAAATTCGACCTTCCCGGTAAAACAAGGTGGCTCTGAACAGGCATAACAATATTAACAACTACTCCGTTTATGTTCATTGATAAAATTCATGTTAATTGCTAAACACAGCAAACTAGCAAGTCAATTAATTTGGCACGAATTGCTTCACTTGGGCTGGTTTTAAGCACATATAATATATATGCTTACTAGATACTTCATTTCTTGTATCAAAATTCGATGAATATAGTCTTTCTGCAGAGAAAATCCCGGCAATTTTTTACCTATACAAGCAGTAAATGCACTAAGCCTCAATAGAAAAAATATGAACAAAAACTACGCTTAAAAATAAATTTGCAATCTCATATTTTCATCAGTTTATTTGCCAAGCACAAAACACAACAAAGTTAGATTCTGAAAATACCATTTAAACTCTAGCTTTACACTATTTTACTGATGTACAAAAAAATCTTCTCGAAAAAAAAAAAAAAAAAAGAAAACTTATGTGTATACCAAAAAGCTGTTAATCCTACCGTATAATCTGAACCACTTATTACACAAAAACAGGTAACGTTTGGTATTCTAAATCAGGACGATATTTTACAACAGTATGATAGCATGAAACGAAACAAAACATGATTGGACTTGATACGTGAAACTTGGACAATATTCATTCTGAAGATGATGCAAAAGAGAAACAATTAGTTTAGAATTATTAAAACAATCCGCAGAAAGATAAAACATTATGCTACATATACACCATTACACTGGCAAAACCGATGAGGAAATGCAACCTTGAAACAGAAAGCAGAAACTTATAAGACTCCAGTCACACCACGATGCCCTTCGTTTTATCGATTTTACGGAAAATCTGTTATTGTTATCAAGCACATGACACGACATCAATACAAAAGCTAAGTCATACACAGCGAAATTGTAAAACTGACTAGATCTGCTTAATGTCGTTAAAAAAAATTTCCACAAAAATTCGCAAAGCCTACAAGATTTTTATAATACAAGTGTAGTCCTAATTTAGCACTGCAAACATGAAGCGAATACAGGGCACCAGAGCTTGGCCGTTCAGAAGAAAGAGTAGTAAATGAATCAAACCTTCAGGAGACGGGTTCAGCAGAAATTGAGTTTATTCAACTTCAAGCCTGCATTCGATTAAAATGCTTCGTCTGCTCGTAACTATAACCATTCAGCAGGCATGTAAAGAAACTGCAACAGTGTTGTACACACAGCTACATCTGCAGTACTTCCTCTCAAAGTGTTGTACACATACCTACATCTAGGTCTTCTATTCTAGGTCTTTGTGAAGATTGAGGGAGTAAATGTGATGAACGTTTACAAACCGCCAAATACTCGACTCCAGGAAAACTCTATTCCTTACCTGGAGGCTCCGGCAGTGTATGTTGGCGATTTCAATTCTCATAGTGTTGAGTGGGGCTACAATGCAACCAACAGAAATGGCCTAGCCCTAGAAAACTGGGCTTCCTTCTGCCTGTAACACCCGTTTGGTTTTCGACCCCAAGCAACCAGATAGCTTCCGATATGCACGATGGGGAACTACTACCAACCCAGACCTAACTTTTGTTAATCTGGACGGCCCTCTACCCAGCAGAATCGTGTTAGACCCATTTCCTCGCTCACAAGATCGCCCATTCTTCATCTCCCCTATAAATCCTATTGTACCCACACAAACTATCCCACTAAAGTGATGGAACTTCCGCAAGGCGAACTGGCAGCTTTTTGAAAGCATTCTGAACCGTAAAACTGACATTCTACCGGACCCTGAGACTTGCAATATCAATGAAGCTTACGAAATGATGCACCAGCTACTGCTGAACACCGCAAAACAGTGCATACCCCGCAGGCGACGAAAATCTTACATTCCCACATGGGACCAGAAAAGCCAAATGAAGTATGACGAGTTTGCAAATGCGCGCAGACCGTCGGAAGCTGATCACAAAGCAAACGATCTCATAGAACATCTAAATCAAAATCGGAGAAAACGATGGGAAGAAGCGGTGGAAAGTATGGATTTTTCCCATTCCAGTCGCGTGGCCTGGCAAACACTTAATCGACTGACTGGGCGCTCCAACAAACCGAAAAAATGTACAGTCTTCCCAAATGCAATTGCCCACCAGTTGCTCTGCAACGGCCGCTACAAAAACGCGGACAAGGACGTCACCAGGGCCGTGAAACGTGAAATCAAACAGCACTGGGCATCCCCAACATGCAATACAGAGCTATCTGTTCCGTTTTCAACACAAGAACTGGACTCTGCTACAGAGCACTTAAAATGCGGGAAAGGGTCCTGACAAAATTCCTCACGAATTTTTAAAGTACAGTGGTGAGACCTTCCTAATACGGCTGAGTAAATTTTATTCAGCATGTCTCCAACGACTTGTTATTCCAAAGATATGGCGGAAAGCTTGCGCAGTGGCAATTCTCAAGCCAAAAAAACCCGCAGACGATCGAAAAAGCTACAGGCCGATATCCCTTCTGTGTGTCCCTCTCAAAGTCCTCAAACGACTTTTGTTAACACGACTGGAACCAATCATAGACCTGTCCCTTCCTACAACACAAGCAGGTTTTCGTTCTGGTCGCTCCACTATCGATCAAATAACCCACTTGACTGACGACATTGAGAGTGGATTTGAAGAACGAAAGAAGGCTGGACTGGTATTAGTAGATCTAACTGCAGCCTATGACACGGTATGGCTTAGTGGGCTACCTTTAAAAATGCTTCACGTGATTCCGGATCACCATATGGTCCGTTTCTTGCAAGAGCTGATCTCCAACAGGCGTTTCACTCTTCAAACCAGTGATGGCCGTTTGAGTCGTCCAAGATCTTTGAAGAATGGTGTTCCCCAGGGCTCTACTCTATCTCCCCTGCTGTTTAATATCTACATTAGCGATCTACCTCACACCCAGTCGCAACAGTATGGATACGCCAATGATCTGGCGCTGCTATACGTGGATAAAGATTGGAATAAGATCGAGAAAACGTTGGAGTCAGATATGATGAACATCTCTGCATACGTGGACCAATGGAGACTGAAACTCTGCACAGTGAAGACCACAACTACTGCTTTCCATCTCAACAGCAGGGAAGCTAACAGAGAGCTAAACATCTCTGTTAACGGCTTGCTGCTGCCATAACAGAGTCATCCTACTTATTTGGGAGTTAAGCTTGATCGTCAGCTCACCTATCGCCAACACCTGGAAGGTTTACGCTCCAAAATTTCAGCAAGGAACAACCTACTCAGATGCCTGACTGGAACTTCTTGGGGTGCAAAGACTTTGACACTTCGCACCACTGCTTTAGCGGTAGTACACAGTGCTGCAGAGTACTCGGCCCCTGCATGGTGCCGAAGCAAGCATAATAAGAAGTTGGATGTAGTTCTAAATAATACCATGCGTATCATAACTGGATGTCTCAAACCAACCCAGATCGAATACTTGCCCATCCTAGCCGAAATACCTCCACCACACCTACGCAGAGAAAAACTTACTCATAAGTTTGTAAACAAAGTTGTTGCCGCCGAACATCATCCCCTGCACTCCCGCATTCTGAATTGCAGCTTACCTAGACAACGACTTCCTTCACGACAACCATTCATCCGTCATGCCAAGTCTTTGGTTGGTTCAGAACAGTTTAACATCTTGGACGAATGGATTAATGTTGATCGGAATACCACACACTCCCGCCTTGCAGACTTTGGTATGTCACCTGCTAGCAGTCTGCCCCCAGGGTCAGATCTTCCCCGTAAAGCTTGGACTGTCTTGAATCGCCTGCGCTCAGGAGTTGGATGCTTCAACTCCTGTTTATCACGCTGGGGTTTAAAACCGTCACCTAGCTGCAGCTGTGGTACAAGTGAACAAACTGCAGACCACATCATCGTCTGCCCATTGAACCTATCCCCACATGGCAAAAGAGGTCTCACCCACCTAGATGAACCAACACGAAGATGGCTCAAGGAACTTCCTTCGTTTTAAAGACTTCAAACGAATGACGACGATACCTACATCTGCAGTAGTTCCACTCAAAGTGTTGTACACACACCTACATCTGCAGTAGTTCCACTCAAAATGTTGTACACACACCTTTATCTACAATAGTCCCACTCAAAGTGTTGTACACATACCTACATCTACTGTAGTTCTACTGAAAGTGTTGTACACACAGCTACATCTGCAGTAGCTCCACTTAAAGTGTGGTACATATACTTACATCTGCAGTAGTTCCACTCAAGTGTTGTACACATACCTACATCGGCAGTAGTTCCACTCAAAGTGTTGTACACATACCTACATCTACAATAGTCCATACTCAAAATGTTGTACATACCTACATCTGCAGTAGTTCCACTCCAAGTGTTGTATACACACTTACAACTGCAGTAGTTCCACTTTAAGTGTTGTACACATACCTACATCTGCAGTAGTTCTACTCAAAGTGTTGTACACATACCTACATCTGCAGTAGTTCTCAAAGTGTTGTACACACACTTACATCTGCAGTAGTTCCACTCAAGTGTTGTACGCACACCTACACCTATAGTAGTTCCACTCAAAGTGTTGTACACATACTTGCATCTGCAGTAGTTCCACCTAAAGTGTTGTACACACACCTACATCTACAGTAGTCCCACCTAAAGTGTTGTACATGGACTTACATCTACAGTAGTTCCACTCAAAGTGTTGTACACATAGCTTCATCTACAGCGACTCCTCTAAAAGTGTTGTACACACACCTACATCTGCAGTAGTTCCACTCAAAGTGTTGTACACACACCTGCATCTGCAGTAGTTTCACTTAAAGTGTTGTACACACACCTACATCTGCAGTAGTTCCACTCAAAGTGTTGTACACATACTTACATCTGCAGCAGTTCCTCTCAAAGTGTTGTACACATACCTACATCTACAGTAGTTTCACTCGAAGTGTTGTACACATACCTGCATCTACAGTAGTTCTACTCATAATGTGGTACACATATCTACATCTGCAGTAGTTCAACTCAAAGGTTAACGTTTTTGTAACAAGACAAATTATGTTGAATGCATATTATTTTTACAACCAAAATACTGCAAAATGTGCAAATACAACAACGTTATCGCACAAAATAAATTTGATACAAAAAGTCAGGACAGACCGTGGTAACATTCACGATGATAGACAGAACATAAACTTTTCCGAAATTTCTCAGAAACAGACAGGGCTAAACAACGGGTCAAAGTAAATACAGTGAAATTGTTTGCTGCCAGATATTTTAACACCATCGAAGAAAACCAAGGTTTGTTTCCCCACAGAAATTTAAGTTTTACCGAATTGCACTGGGGTCGCCTAATCTAACATCAGCACCAAGAAGTTTGTGCTTCTTATCGCGAGTAAGTACACAACATTAGAATCAGAAACAACTTCTCATTTGAACGTCGTAAAAGTATTAAAAACAACTACAGTGGAATCAAATTCCCAAAATTGGAAACAATCATTGCAAGTATCGAATTTCAAAATAGATAGGTTAAAAACACAAGAAGGAAATGTATAATGAAGCAGCCACAACCATTTGGTTTAATAAGATAAATTTTCTTTGTAGCAAAACAAGCAAAAATAAGTCTAAACTCTTAAGAATCAACTGCTCCATGCGGTTGAAACAAACGAACGCAAAAAAGTTGAACAAAAGCAGCCAGTCATAAAACGATCAAAATGTGGTAAAAGTAATCAAATCAGTAAGCATGATTCAAAAACACGTTTTTCACGCCAGCTGAAGCAATTTTTGCTTTTTAAAACATTTTGCTTTAGTTTGCAATGACCTGGGACGTTTTTCATCAACCAAGTACCAGTGATTGCGTCAATCCGTCCACTAAATGGTGAAAATATATAGTACTTAATGCTGACAATTTTAACAATTCCTACAGGCATTCATTACCCACAAGAATATGCTCATCTTGGTAACCGCAGCCAAGCTGCATCTTACCGTTGCTCAATGATTTACAAATCGAGTTGCAACAAACAAACGTATTACGTACACCAATAGCATATTTTGAAACATGCTACGAAAGGTGACTTCGCTGTTATCTGCATCGAACTCGGTTTCCAAGGTAAAGTTGGGAATAAAGTGATTGCAGTAAATACAACTCTACGTCATCAATTCATAAGCACGCTCAGCGTAATAGCAGATTGAATTTATAGCCATCATCAGCCTTCGAAATTATCAAACTTTTTACATGGGGTCGTCCAAATCACATAGGTCATAACCACAATCACTTAAATACATCAATTGCACGGACTATTTATTCTAGAGAGCACACCACATTGACATGACATGTCTTGCGATCATGGTACCACGCTGTCCAATTATTTCTCCAAAACAGAAACGTCCAATTCCTAAATGAGAAATTTAGTTGTAAACTCTGCTACAATCAACGTTCACAAACTTTAACTATCATGATGACGTCACTACTCAACAAAGCGATATCATGATCACAAAACACCAGGTCATGCACGCAGCAGCTAGTCAGAGCAAGCAAACTAGCTGTTAATTTTACAGGTATAAAATAAAAACATTTTATTTGGAATGTCAACATGGAACCCTGGCCAGGGTTGGGAATCGATACCCAAAAAAGTAAAGAAATAATTGATCTCGATGATAGTTTAAAAAAGGAAAGAATAAAGAATATTGTAATCGATATTGCACTGAGCATTTAGCAGTGTACGCCAAGCATTTTTTGCAATGTCTTCACATTCATGCGGTAATTTACAGACTAACGACGGTCATAGTATACGCAAAGCCACTTTGCTATTAAAAATCTTTTTTTTGTTTTTTTTGCGGCACAAAAAAATTTATTAGCAAAAACAAGGTAATGAAATACCAACGGTTATTTAAAATTTACTAAAGTGAGGTAAAAGTAACCTGGACAAAAAGAATCGAAAATGGAATATCGATTTGCGTCAAAAAAAAGTAAAAACAAGGCGATATTCGATACTCATTCAAACAAGTAAAGGCTTCAGTGCATTCAATGAACAAAAAGTAAAGAATATCAAAATCGAATATCGATTACAATCGATTTTTCCCAACCCTGCCCCTGGCAATACTTTTTGGGAACTGGTACTCTTTGCAGCAGACACAAATTGCAACAAAATAAAAGATTCCTACACAGCGTGATGTAAAAGATGAAAGAATAATAAAAAACGACAAAGAAATCAACATCTCTCCAAAAGTGATTATCAGGTAATGACAAGTGTCGAGAAATAATTGCAACTTCAAGGCTCAAGCACTCGGTTGTGTACAATCACGTTGGAGTCTTTTGCTCAATATAACGAATCTTCCCAAGAACCTTGTAAAAGTGCTTCACGAATCTCGAAAGATCCATCGATCTCAGTTTGAGAACCACTGATTAAAGTGATGACTCATTGATTTCCTTATCTTTATCCACCTATCGTGAGAAAGCGGCAGAGGCGCTATATGTAGGACGAATCCAGACTCGCTTAGGAGTTTCCTTTGTTTTCAAGTTTCTCACTTGAATTTTCTTTTGCCTTCTTGGCAGATTCCACCAAGCAGAGATAATCAACGTGAAGGATCTTATTTAAGCACGCAACAATGATACTAGGGTAGGAGTTGAACCATTAACCTTGCAATCATGGTTGTCGTAAAAACGATGCTCCAAACCACTGCGCCACGCTGCTGACGTGCTCAAATAACAACAGGATAAAGAATACAACTTTGGACTTTTGAAGATACATTTCTATGGCAAAACTATTGATGAAAACTTAACTACGGAACTTGAAATGAAACCACTATGTAGGCGAAGCTTCAAATTTGAATATCATAAAATGGTAGAATAAATAATAATCTAGGTTTTATCAAATCGCAAACATGGCGACAGCATCCCACACGTGATGACCAGAGCAACGTAAAAACTCTAGCTTTGTTTACTATTTACTTCATCTCGCACACAACCTTAACATTTTGATTGGTCATTGTTTTAAGCAATATTTTCTGTGTAGTGTTTCGATAAGATTGCAATGCATCAGCGTTTATAGTTTTATTTAAGCGAAATGAAACAGTGAAAGTTCAAAGAGGAGATGAGAAGACGTTGATTGGAAGATCTGAGGGCTATGGGAAATATCATCACCACTGAATCCATGCAAAAGATCCTTCACAGGAAACAACGCACTGGTTATTATTTTCCTTTGGAAACGAGCAACTGTCTCGTAAACTAAATTCTGATACCGAAACTTTTCATCAGACCTTGCGGAAGCGTCGTCCTCACCCAAACACTAGTCCCTAGCTATACACCTGTAAGCGAGGCCCTAACCTGAACACTAACTCCTAGCTATAAACCTGTAAGCGTGGCCCTAACCCGAACACTAACCACTAGCTATAAACCTGTAAGCGTGGCCCTAACCTGAACACTAACTCCTAACTATATACCTGTAAGCGTGGCCCTAACCTGAACACTAACCACTAGCTATAAACCTGCAAGCGTGGCCTAACCTGAACACTAACCCCTAGCTATAAACCTGAAAGCGTGGC
Organism: Trididemnum miniatum; assembly: GCA_964006365.1. Classification (NCBI taxonomy): domain Eukaryota; kingdom Metazoa; phylum Chordata; class Ascidiacea; order Aplousobranchia; family Didemnidae; genus Trididemnum; species Trididemnum miniatum. The sequence continues at coordinate 32,688,688 of OZ023234.1, read as the reverse complement.
CCTAACCTGAACACTAACCCCTTGCTATAAACCTGTAAGCGTGGCCCTAACCTGAACACTAACCCCTAGCTATAAACCTGTAAGCGTGGCCCTGACCCAAACACTAACCACTAGCTAGAAACCTATCCCTAATCTTTAAAAGCAACATTAAACAGGTTTTGACAAAAATGAGTTTAATTAATTTTGACCTTATTTTTTAACAGAGCGATTTTCTAAAAACCAGCCCAGTCAACGGCGCTGCAAATTGAATAGTTATATGCAGTTTGAGATCAAGGCATCAAGCACTTCATATTCTAATTTTTCAATTTCCTAAATTTTAATTAACATTTGTACAAAAACGTCAAGGACTGCAGTTTCCATGCTTGAAAAAAAAAAAAGATCAAGAGTACTCCTCTAGTCATCCAAAAGTTTAGAAATGGATTAAATTTAAACACTACTGCTAGGCTACTACTTTTTTACCGAGAGTCAGAAAATAGTTTAATTTTTGCAGTATGAGAAAATTTGGGGCAGAGATTTCACAAACGCCATGCCAACGATTTTCTGTTTCAGAGCAATGAGCGCGCTGGATCCAATGAGTCAGACAAATCATTTCCCTCTTCCATATCAAAATTCACACAACACTTTAAGAAAAAATATGTCTTCACTCTCTGATTATAGCATTAGCTCACAATAGCAAAAAGCAAAAGCCATCACAAATTATCGATTAATTTCATATAAACAACCTGAATATGCATTGTGCACCCCCAACCCCTCCCATACCCCCCTAAATTGTCTCAACAGATTTAGACGATTCACGAAAATGGCATTTTTGGCAACAAAATCGGCGACATACGCCAAAACGCGGCAGATTTGCATAACTGCTTAACCTTGATTCGATCATGTCAAAATCTCCTGTTTTTGGTCCAAAAAATCGGTCCTGTATGTGCTTAGCAAATTAGAAACGAACCTTGCATTCTTCGCTTAAATACACCATACATTTTTGGTAAAGGAGTCCTTTTACTGTTTACTGTTGGTATTTGAAACTTCTAATATATCTACATAATTTTCGTTCTATTATGCTGCTAAATTCTTTTCAAACTTATATTTGAGTAGTCACTAAATTTAGGTGACATTCAACCCATTCTTTGAAGTAGATTGTCAAAACCTGCTTAGCAATGAATGGCCTCCAGTTTTTGCCTGTGGTTGCATGTCTGTTAGGCCCTAACCTGAACACTAACCACTCGCTATAAACCTGGAAGCGCGGCCCTAACCTGAACACTAACCCCTAGCTATAAATTTGTAAGCGTGGCCTAGCCTGAACACTAACCCCTCGCTATAAACATATCCCAAAATTTTAAACCATGTCTTAACCTCGAGTCAATCAGTTCAGTTCATTTATTATTCGTCGCTAGCTATATTACAAAGTAAAAACAAATAAAGCATTTTAAACAATTATACGGTACTTCGACTGGAGGCTGCGAAGGGACTATTACAGTCTTCTGGTCGAGCAGCCCCCAACGGTTATTCAGGCAGCTCAACAAAGAGCAACCCGAATTTGCAAGGTAAATCGAGTGCATTTTGTACTGAATGGAATTAACAGTGACAACGGAAATAAGATTAGCAAAAAGAATAGACAGTAGAAACAATAGAAGTGTATTTGATTTTCGACTTTTAAATCCACCCTTGCCCCCCTATCTTAAACTTTATTTAAAAGAAATTTTTTATAATTTGATTTAAATTTTCTAAAAGAACATCTTTTAATGTCTTGCGGAATGGAATTCCATACTTTTACCCCCTGGAACAGAAACGATTGTTGTAACCTGGTCGTTTTAAGAAGCGGTGTGGTAAACATATGAGAGTTGGGTCTGCGAGTAACTAGAGAGTGCCGTTGGTTAACTTTAATAAAATCACGGGTAAGATTGGGAGGATGAGCTTTGTGATAAATATGATACATAATTTTAGCAACTTCAAAATTATACAATTCGTCTAACTTTAAGATATCAAGAGTTTCGTAACAAGGTATTGCACTAGTCTCCCATTTCACTCGAGATATGAGTTTTACAGCATGTCAAAATCTCCTGTTTTTGGTCAGAAAAATCAGTCCTATCTGCGCCTAGCAATTAGAAACGGAACCTTGCATTCTTCGCTTAAGTAGAAAATATATCCAAATGGTAACAACAGCTTAATAACACTATACAACAAAAATTTTTTTTTGTGGTGAATAAAGGTTTTTTATCTGTTCTGGGGTATATTGGGGCCGCTGAATTTGAATCTGTTGTCCATTTTTGTCCATCACATCATAAGTTACCTCCATTCTAGGTCTACCCGAATTTGCCAAAGCGCATGAATTTTGAGCATTGATTAAGGCTTTCATACACATATTTTAGTTCAAATTTGCATTCAAAACTAGTGGCAGTAGACTGTAACTAGAATGGAAGAGAGAGAGTAACCCCCTGATAAAAAGTTTGTTATCCTATGAAATGATTTTGTATGCATATAGGAATTGTGGTGCAGCCAAATATTTTTCTTTTTCCCCAAAAAATATTATGTCCAGTTATTACACCCAAGACAATGCAATACAATTAATTCATTATTCAGACATGCATGAACCACTATACACCTGTTCAAAAACGTTTTTAGACTCTTGCTTTGCGTCTATTTGGAGCACCAGTTTCTGTGTGCAGCTATCAGCAATAGTCTCCCATCAATCCCATCATTCTAACCCCTGGCCTTTCTTGGTAATGTGTTTCATTCTCAAAAATGTCTTGGTAAAACCTTTCACTGAGCTCATCGCTTACATCTCCCAAATTGTCAAGAAAAAGTCCAAGTGTGAATGCAAGAAATGGATCTTTAACGACATACCACAACCAAGCTTTCGATATGCAATCAACATATCTTGCACAGTATCGGCACAATTCTCGCTTTTTTGCTACCTAGAAAATTGTGTATCACTTGCTTGAATGATTTGCAAGCATCCAACTCCAGGCTATTCAAATCATGATCAAATTTTTCATCCCTCATGAGATTTCTGATATCTGGTCCAACAAAAACACTTGCTTTTAACTTGGCATCACTCTTCTCATTGGCAAATTTTTCCGACAAAAACTGAAAACCTTTTCCATGATGGTTCATTGCTTTGACAAAATTTTTTATGAGTCCGAGTTTTACATGCAGCGGTGGCAACTCACTAGCAAGTACAGTTTTTGAGAATCAATAAGGAGTATATGCTTCATGTTATACCTACCAACCGCAAGCTCTTGTAGGGGAGGCCAAATAGTTTTAGTATACTGGTAGTGATTAGTCTCATCACGACTACCCCAAACACACAAAAAGCACATAATATTATGCTTTGTGTAGCCCAGCCGTAGGCCAAAAAGTAAAAAAATCACCTTTAGATCTACGCAAATTCACATTTAAATCTACGCAGAAAATAATCTATCAATTAGATCTACCACTGGTACGCAAAGCTTCAAACTGGCACAAAAGCTTATGTTGCCAAAACTACATTTTATCAGAGTACATGGGAAAATACAAGGCCTATTTGTAAGGTAGTTAGGTCGTAAAAATATCCAATGTTGAATACAGAAGTCTCAGCAAAATTACGATAATTATTATTACATGAAAACATTAACATAACGTATCACAAAGCAAAGTACATTCCAATGAAGCCTTTCAGTTAAAATAATCATAGTTGTTGAAAGCATGTAATGTGAAAGCTAGCGAAGAAACGTTAGTGATCAAGCAGCATTGAGAACCACCCTAGGAGGCAGTATTGTAAAAACCTCACGTGATTGAGCAAATCTGACAGCAGATTTGAAATCAGCGGCCCCAAATTACCCTAAGGCCTTGTCTACACTAGAATGAAACGAAGCGTCGCCATGCGCCAACTTTTAGTTGTTTCATTATGATGCAATGAAGCTGCGTTGCGCATCGCCCCATGGAGCATGGTGGAGCTGATGCTTCGTGGAGCTTGGTATTGCTCCGTAGCAATTCGTGGAGCAAGTAGCGCAAAAATGTTGCTTCATTTTTTTCAGGTCTCATATAGGCTAGCGTCACAGGGTAAGGCAAAATGTTTTTGTGAGATGTATAAAAGCTTTGTAAAACTAATTTTGACAAAATGTTAACTTGTTCGTTGGTGAAATAAGCGTTAGAAAGTATTTAGAAAGAAATAAAGTGTTAGCAGCGATAACTTTTTGACCACGGTTCCCCAAACTGCAGTTTCTTGCCATCAATTGTAAACTTAGTTACTAGAAAGTGTGAGAAAGTAGACTACTACTAAAAGTCTAGCCTGGATCATGGCTACTATGAGATTTTATCAGTCAGCCAGTCGAGACTGCTGGTAATGGGTAGGTTGCTGGTGTGTATCTCAGATTCTCACCTAGCTGCACTTGCACAGTGCTGTTGATACTTGACAATTTTGACATCACGTTGTAATTTTCTTGTTAATTTTGCAGAGGTCAAATCGTCTGTTTTATTATCGACAGGCTGCTAGATTTTTGAAGTATTACTGTATTATGCAAGCCATAATAAGTTTTTAGTAATTCAGAGGTACCGGTACCAGTAGTTTATCAATCCAGCAATCATTTTCTGGTTATTACACAGCACAGTGTGTAATTATCGAAACGCATACCAATAATACAGACTACACTAAAAATATATGAATTTTTATTGCTTCAGATGTACTGTGTAAAAATACTGCATCTTCTCACCATTTCTTTAATCAATTATTAGGTAATTATCTGTCGCACAATTTAATGACTAACTAAACATTAATCATACAGCATACTAGCAGTAGTAGATATCTTAAAAACTGACTACAGTGCAATACCGGTAGTGAAAGTGGAAGCCCGTTATGATGCTATGCAAAACACACCATATTGTTTCAAATTCTGTGACAAAATTTGCAGCAGCGGTCACCAGCTGTTTTTCTGATAGAGCCTACATTAAGGTATTGTTCTATGCAATCAGCGAAGTATGCAATCAATCTTTTTATAAGATGCATGATTTGCTAGTATTGTGTTGTCTATACAGGATATGTCTGCTGCTCTGATAAAGTTTTGTGCAGATAAGTTTATTTCCACCACATAACTGGTATGAGCTCTGTATTGTAAAACTATATTGACTAGTTAACATGGGCCTACCGGTAGCATGTTACTGGTGGTAACAATTGGTTTAATTGGTTTGCTAAATACATACATAATACCTTACTTTAGAAAAATACAGGTCATGTTATAATTTTTGCAGATCATAACACTAATTATTTATCGCCTTATTTAAATCCAATTTTATTTAAATGGTTTGCTGTTAAAATATGCAATTTTGGTTTATGGATTGTGATGAATGCAGTATATTCTGCTCAGTGATGATAATGAGTGCAGTCGAAGATTAAAGACTTTTTTATCCGCTTAATCAATTTCAAAAGTAAGGCGAAAGTTGTTTTTTCACTACGCAAAGTTATGCTGAACTATCACATATAAAAACTTTTGCAACAAAAAGTAGTCCTTTGTTTGTATGGTATATTGTGAATAGTCACTGTATAACGAGTTGCATGAAATTCTGCTGCCCACATTAGTGTCTGATATGATGGCACAAGAATTGTTAGTGATTGGTTTCGAAGGTTTGATTTTACTTCGTCAAAGAAGCCTTAACTTCAAACAGTTAATTTTTTTACAAATCATTGCCTAATGCGTTCAGTAGTGATTGGATTACTGCATTTTCTTGTGATTTATTGTGCCATAAGCTCAGTTTGTGTGCCCCCAGTATAATGCTAATTACTTAGTGGGGAGAAAGGGGCAGGGCCGAAACTAAGCAATGCAGGGCCCCCACCGAAATCATCTTTTGGGGCCCCCTAAAATTTTTTTCTTGGATGGTGACACAAAAGAGCAAGCCCCAAAGGGGTGATGCCAAGCTAGGTGGGGCTGGGGGCATGCCCCCTCAGAAAATTTTGCGGAATTCGACTTTATTTTGGAGGTTTTTGCATTTTGAGCCTTTAAAATTCCTCAGTTTTAACAAGGCGTATTAGTCTGTTTTACTAGGTCCCTTCCAAACCCACTAAAATAATGCTGCAAATAAACCCTATACTCTAACATTTCGCTACCAATGCGAAGAAAAGACGTTTTTAAGGCTTATTTTTGCACTTTTCACATCAGGATGAGGGGCCCTTGGCATGTCACTAAACGTTTGTTTGCTAGTTTTGCGACTGATATTTTTCGAAAAATTTGCAGACCCTCTATGGCCAAAAGCATAAATATGGTATGGGGGCCCCACATCCCGCAAGTTAAGACAAAAAATATATTGAATCTTAAAATGGGCCTATTTGAAAAACCTTTATCATACGTTGAGTTAGTAGTACTACGTACTGACTATTTGCGGGACCCCCTTTTTGTGCGCCCCCCTCCCGGTTGAAAGTTCAAGGGGCACTAGTTTCGACACTGGAAAGGGGATTGCAGTTTTTTTGTTGAGTTGAAGTAGTGAATTATGTGCAATATTGCTTTTATGCAATAGTGAATTGTATAAAAATCTTGCAAAAGATGAAGCTTATACAAGATTTTCTTCGCTAAAATGTGAATTATGACGCACACGCACACTGTTTCAATGTGGTAATTGAGAAAAATATTTAACAAAGTCGACGTAATGTAGCTTTTTTGTAAACTAAAGCTTTGGTCACTGTTCTGAATATAAGCTATTATAGTTCATCATTTTCACACTGTGAACAATTTTTAACGTTTTCAGCTTTCCTTACTATCGTAAAGTGGCATGTTTGCTATAGGTTGCCTGCCAGTGTTAGTCATATGCACTATGCAGGATTAAGACCTGTAGTGTTACTGTGCTACTAGTATTGTTAGCTAACACTGTTTTATTTAGGTGCTGGAGTCTTTTATAACCCTTATCATCTTGGCATTGTTTATGTCCAGTTTTGAAAGCAAAATGAAGATCATCTATGAACAACAAGACATTTAAGGCATTTTTTACAAGTCAGTATTTTTCACTGTTGGTCGCTCTGCTGATTATTGTGCTGTGATATTACAATGGACCTACAAGTTTATTTTATTTTAAAGTGTTACGATATTTGTAACGATCAGATGTCCAAGTGGGATAGAGCGTCTGGTTCTTGTTCGGTGGACTCGGGGTTCGATTCCGAGTCGAGGCAAACCGATGACTTAAAAATTTGTATTTGCAGCTTCCCTGCTGGACAGTGTGGAGCAAGATGGCTAGTTCGCTTGTTTAGCTGTTGGGAAAGGCATATAACGGGATTCCATTATCTTGGTGTGATAGACATATGGCCAGCAACTACAAAGCAAGCTTGTTTTGCTGTGGGGAAAAGCACTTGTATACATGGCTGGCAACTCCAAAGCAAGCTAGTACAGCGCTCAGTAGCTTTCTCGTGATAGGATAAAAATGTGACTAAATAAATAAAACAACGATGTTGGTTTCTAATCAAACATTGAACTACAATTTGGATTTTTATTTTCAGATGCAAAGCGTTGAAATGTTTCTCATTCACCATCATGTGAGCTTGCAGGATAAGTTCTTGTGCTGCAGATTCCAGAGCTGCGTTTTCGACAAACCGACTCAACATGAAGCCAATATCTCAAATCATAAACAATATTTTATACCTATCGTGGACATAATGAGATCATTATTTTGGATGTAAAATGTTTATTCTGCAGTGTTGTCCAATGTTTACCATGCCAAGATTTTTAAGCGTTGCATAGATGTAGCCTACAATTGTTCAAGCGTTTAATTCCAAATTTTGCTAAAATGCTTTGATATAGTTCGAGCCAAAATTGTGATCAAGAACATAATAACAAAGACACTTTATTTTCAACAATTTGCTTTAATCTGCTCTACAAGTCTGAGTAAGGCTCAATCTTCTCTGGCAGAGTGCTAAATAACTACGGCTAGCTAGAGCTTGTATCGTATTTGAATAAAAACCGTATAACATCTCCTTTTTGAATGAGATACTATGCCCCCGGAAGAGCCGACAACGGTGAAACAGGCTGAAGTGGCTTCACAATTTTACAGTGATTTTATTCATATGTAATCTGTTCTACAGATATTTATTGTAACATAAGTAATTTTATGTCCATAACAAGATGCCGGTGTAATTTTAAATGATGTGCTCTATTATATTGAAAAACTACTACCCTACTGAGAAATTTGCAAGGGACAAATTAATGTTTCGACTATAACAAAAGTCTCCTCAGCCTTGCTACGCACCGCCAATCCAGACTAAACTCATTCCAGACTGTAAAGACTCTTTTTTGCATTGCTTTTCCTGGACATCTCGACTTCATCTCTTTTCTAGGTTGTGCCCTATTTTTAGCAGGCGACTGGTCCCAAACAACGATACCCAATGAAAGAGCCCATAACTACTAACCCCAAACTAAGTTACCAGTAGCCTAACTAGCCCACATCACTAGAAGCCCCCATGGCAACCCACTCATTTGCAGCTGCAGATGCGTTTCGACCTTATTATGGTCTCATCAGTGCAGCGTAGCAACCTCCCACCATCCTGAAAAAAAAAATTCCAACTTTCAAAACAACTACACACCCCAAATCTAAGCCTCTACTCATTTTGCTCACGGTAGAACATTTGAAATAAAACCTTCAAGGAATTAGCACATGCTGTATTATGATGTCACAGATTCCCTGTAAACAATCAACAAGAATAGAAATGACCGGTTGGTTTAAACATTATTTTCCTGGTAAACTGAGAAGGAATTTTTTGTTTACGGTTTGTAACTATACCAGTTACCAAAACCTGCAAAAACCACTCTGCCCAACCCGTTCGCCCGTCTTTACAGTCTGGAATGAGTTTAGCCTGGATTGGCTGTGCATAGCAAGGCTGACGAGACTTTTGTTATAGTCGAAACATTAATTTGTCACTTGCAAATTTCTCATCTAACTCATAATTGATGACAAAAGTGGATGGTTCAATTCCCACCGGTATGGGGGAGTACCATTTTCCATTCCATTAAAAGACTGTACTCTTATTGTTGGAGCTATTATTACCCTGACACATAGGGCTTTGTTGTTGGCTGACTTTGCAGGTGTCTATCCGAAAAGTATAGGATAGAAGAATTCTATTTGACTTACATATCCTTCTTTGTATCATCTTGCTGGATCCTATAACTGCACATGCAGTTCGATAAACGTACTGGGATATTGATGTTTAAACCACTATAAGCGCTGTCGTTGACTGTGCTTTCTGGGCTGCATGCGCAGACACAGTGCCTGCCTTGTCCCCCGCTTTTTCACGAGCGAACGAGTTGGGCAGAGTGGTTTTTTGCAGGTTTTGGTAACTGGTATAGTTACAAACCGTAAACAAAAAATTCCTTTTCAGATTACCGGGAAAAACCAACCGGTCATTTCTATTCTTGTCGATTGTTTACAGGGAATCTGTGACATCATAATACAGCATGTGCTAATTCCTTGAAGGTTTTATTTCAAATGTTCTACCGCGAGCAGAACGAGTAGAGGCTTAGATTTGGGGTGTGTAGTTGTTTTGAAAGTTGGAATTTTTTTCAGGATGGTGGGAGGTTGCTACGCTGCACTGATGAGACCATAATAAGGTCGAAACGCGTCTGCAGCTGCAAATGAGTGGGTTGCCATGGGGGCTTCTAGTGATGTGGGCTAGTTAGGCTACTGGTAACTTAGTTTGGGGTTAGTAGTTATGGGCTCTTTCATTGGGTATTGTTGTCTGGGGCCAGTCGCCTGCTAAAAATAGGGCACAACCTAGAAAAGAGATGAAGTCGAGATGTCCAGGTAGAACAATGCAAAAAAGAGTCTTTACAGTCTGGAATGAGTTTAGTCTGGATTGGCGGTGCGTAGCAAGGCTGACAAGACTTTTGTTATACTACCGTACTGTTGACCTGAATAGAATATGTGCTTCTCACCATGACGTTTGTGTTATTTTTTTTTTTAGATGTGCTTTTGATGTGTACCGTTGCTAAGTTTTATTTTTCTTCAGCCTACACTATACCTAGTTCTGTTAATGGAAAACTTTTTGGCCTATCCTTTTAACAACTGCCCCTAGAAACTCTCTTTAAACGCTGAAGAATTTCATCAAGCGCTTTTTTGAGGCCGCTATCAGGCAGACTACTGATCATGCATCTAGTATCTATTTGCAGAAAATACCAAATTTTGCGAGGAAATAATGGCGAAAACTCTTGAACAAAAAATTTTTGCATTGAGTTTAGTCGTGTTGACCTGAATATTTTGGTGAGAGGTAGCGACACATGACAATTAGAGCACCTGGATTTGGAGATAAAATAACAAAAGATAAGAATTTGCGGGGTTTCACGAACGAATCGGCTGAGGTTTTACCAAAAAGTAGCTTCGAGTGCATGAATCTCCGTTAATTATTCTGAGACAGAAAAATAGTTTAACGAAACTATAAAAATCATCACGCTAAGTTACGATTTTTACAGGGCTAAAATTTGCTTCACGCATAAAAATTGGTTCTTTTCGGTCTAAAAGAGTGTTTTTAGTCAGGTTAATACGATTTGAATTTGGTTCTTATTCTTATGACCGGTGCCTATGGGTTTACTGCGAAATAGTGCATACAGGATTACTGCGAAACAATGTGGCATTATGTCCTGTAGTTTTAGCCGTAAAATTCATTTTAAGCACCCACTCCAAAAATAATTTCGGTGTCCCTACATAAAATGTTGGCCAAGTTCTGGCAAAAACGTATCAATTTTACAAGCCTACCCATAACTAATTCCACAAAGACGAAACTTCAATGGGTTCAGGACAGGGATGGGCAAACTACAGCCCGCTAGACCATTTTATGCGGCCCTCAGACACAGAAATATAAACTCATACCGTAAATCAAGGCCTTTTATGCTCTTGACTGATTCTCTGTGAAAAACAGAACATCTGAAGGCGTGTAGACTTTTTTTTTGCTTTTCCAATCACTGCTGCCCTCGGCTTCAATTTTTTTTTAAATGTGACGTTTCGTGTGAAAAGTTTGCCAACTCCTGATCTATGAGGTTGCAGTTTTGTGCGAGAATACGCCCTGTAGCTGCTCATGCATTCACCTGCCAGGCTACCACATAGCATACTGTAGGTAATAGGGTCTACGCTAATAATATGTTTTTCAAATATCTTTTGTCTCGCAAATTTAAATAAAATTGGACAAACAAAAATTTTATTGCATCAGCTGAATGGGATATTTTGACTTTTAAAAATGATCCTGTTAAGTGTTAACCAGACTGCAAATTCAACCAATGATCTATTTTGTAAGTTTTTTTGCTGCTTTTATTTTGAATAAAAGTTAGATGAAAAAAATGCATGAGCTGAAAAGGTCATTGTGCCGAAATTAATTTATCTTGTTAACCTGGGTGCAAATCGAACGCGAAAAATTTTGCTACTTTCTACGTCACTTCAACGCAAAGCCTCGCTCAGCGGCGCAAGTAAAAACATAGTGTAGACAGAGACGCTTTGGGCAGCAGCGCATCGCATCGCGTCGCTCTAGTGTAGACCAGGCCTAAATCAGCCATTGCTTAACAAGTCACCAAAATTTTCATGTATGATACAGTGTAATCGGAGAACATTTAACATTATTTACAAAATAACATACGGAAAATACAATGCTCTGAACGTTTTCGGACAAATCGACTGTCCTTCATCAGAGTATGATTAGAAATGGAAAGTGAAAACAGGACCTGTGATCTACTGAATTTCAACTCTAATTAAAAAAAATTTTCAGCTAGTTTAACTATCGCGAAAAAATTGAATTCGGACCTTGCTACTCCCCGCTGTGATTGTATTTAGACCTTGCTACTCCTCGCAACGATTGCATTCGGACCTTGCTAGTTGATACTCCTCGCTGTGATTGCATTCACATCTTGCTACTCTCCGCTGTGATTGTATTTGGACCTTGCTACTCCCCACAGTGATTGCATTAGGATCTTGCTACTCCCCGCCATGATTGCATTAGGATCTTGCTCTCCCCGCCATAACTTCATTTGGACCTTGCTACTCCCTGCTGTGATTGCATTCGTATCTTGCTACTCCCCGATCTAATTGCATTCGGACCTTGCTACTCCCCATTGTGATTGTATTCGAACCTTGCTAATCCCCGCTGTGATTGTATTCGGACTTTGCTACTCCCTGCTGTGATTGTATTTGGATGTTGCTACTTCCCGCTGTGAATGTATTCGGATCTCGCTACTCCCTGCTGTGATTGCATTCAGACCTTGCTACTCCCAGCAGTGATTGTATTCAGACCTTGCTACTCCTTGCTGTGATTGTATTTGGATCTTGCTACTCCCTGCTGTGATTGTATTCGGATCTCGCTACTCCCCATAGCCATTACGTCTTAACCAGCCAATAAAACCAACATTTTGCATTGAATACCTGCACGCAGTGGCATAGGCAGAAATTTTCAATGGGGGGGGGGGGTTGAAATACTTTAAGCCGTATTTTTACTTCAATGTTGTCACTTATGACGCGGTTGCGCAAGGCAGAGATTCATACTTTTGAAAGTGAAGAGCGGAAGCTATATTACAATTACAGTATCATAGTACGTTGCCTATACCACAAAAACTCATCGCTAACTATGCAGCCTATCACACCAAAACTCATTGCTAACTATGTTAGTATACGTGGCTTAGCGGTACTGCACACAGGTGACAGTCCTACGCAAGGACACCGGGAGTCAGCAAGAGCCCCAGGGGAAGGACACCATTGCAGGCCCCAGCAGTGATTGCATTCGGATCTTGCTACTCCCCGCTGTAATAGCATTCGAACCTTGCTACTCCCCATTGTGATTGTATTTGGACCTTGCTACCCTCAGCTGTGATTGTATTCGGACCTTGCTACTCCTTGCTGTGATTGCATTCGGACCTTGCTACTCCCCACGGTGATTGTACGCAGACCTTGCTACTCCCCACTGTGATTGTATTCGGACTTTGCTACTCCCTGCTGTGATTGTATTTGGATCTTGCTACTTTCCGCTGTGATTGTATTCGAATCTTGCTACTCCCTGCTGTGATTGCATTCAGACCTTGCTACTCCTTGCTGGGATTGTATTTGGATCTTGCTACTCTCTGCAGCCATTATGTTTTAACCAGCCAATAAAACCAACATCTTGCGTTGAATACCTGCATGCAGTGGCACAGGCAGAAATTCTCGATGGCGGGGGGGGGGGGGGGGGGGTTTGAAACACTAAGCCGTAATTTAACTTCAATGTTGTCACTTTCGATGCGACTGAGCAAGGTAGAGATTCATACTCTCGAAAGTGAAGAGCGGAAGCTATATTACAATTACAGTATTATAGTACGTTGCCTATACCACAAAAACTCATCGCTAACTATGCAGTCTATCACACCAAAACTCATTGCTAACTATGTTAGTATACGTGGCTTAGCGGTATTGCACGCAGGTGACAGTCCTAAGCAGGGACGCCGAGAGCCAGCGAGAACTCCAGGGGAAGGACACCATTGCAGGCCCCAGCAGGTGCCTCAAGAAAAAGGTCACCACGTCCACAAATGTCCTATTTTTCTATCAAAATCTGACGAGCAAAAAAAAGGTGTTCGTCTTGCGATGGTGCTTTGTCTTGCCAAACAGGTCAGGCCCCTCAAAAAATGACAGGCCCCAGTACTTTGTACCCTCCTGCTCCACCCTTTCAATGGCGCTGATCCTACGTCACGGGCTCGATTCAGGGCTGGAGTTGATTGCATTTGACATATACATATAATGGGTGGCTGCTGATTCAAAGGGCGCAAGCTCCCTTCGCAGTCTCCCTCAGCTACTGTTGACTTTTCTGTTCACAATAATTTGAAAATAACCTCAGTTATTTATTTGTTAATATTATCTACTACAGTAGCTGTTGTTCTCACCTTACCATCCATGAACACCAGCCAAGCGCCAATGCTTTTCATAATTGCAATCGTGCAAGAACGGTAAACAATATTATGATGCAACAATCACACTTCATAATCGAGCAACGTTAAGACAGTGAGCTTGCGCTGTGATGTTACAACAATCGCAGATGAAGCAAAGAGCAAAATTATCATTTTTTACGAAAGATCAACGAATATCGGTTATAAAGCACAAATGTTTCCAAACCAATGAGGGTTTGAAAGCATGTGAATGATCAAGCAAACCTGTTATCACCATCTAATTAACAAGCAAGGAATGAATTGGAGTAACCTATCAATGGCATACCTGAAGCAGAAAAGTGCGCAGGTCTTCAAATGCTCGCTGGACATCATCATTGATGATGATTTTATCATACGCACCAGCACATTTGCCTAAACATAAGCTCATTAAACGATCAGATAAATTTGAAGCAACGCGAGCAGCGAACACCAAGTAGCAAATATGCAATGAAATTTACCCATGAAAGCATCACAATAATTGCTTGTAAGCATTGATGAGTTCAATGTTTTTGAGAAGGGTGAGGGAGATTTTGTAGGCGAGAACCAACAAAGAGGGGTGAATGAAGATAAGATAGAAGTACGCAATTGTTCCTCCAGAAATATTTCAAGTAATAATAGCAATGGCAGTTTTTGCAACTAGTGAAGACCTTTTTAGAGATTGAATGGTGAATCAGTGATAAGTGGTTTATGTGACACGTGAAACCATGTTTTTGCATCGAGGGTGCACAACTCCGTGGAAACGATGAACAAAAAAGCACTGAGTTAGAGCATCAAAGTTTAAATTAATAGATCGTTGACATAAAACTCAAAAACATATCAAACATCCTTTAACAAGTCAAACTAGTAGGCAAACCAGTCTGACATTAGACTAGCGCAGAAGGTAGATCAGCCAATGTAATAAGGCTATTGTTTGCATGATGCCCAATATCGTATACACAAACAGTCGTCAACATCAAGTATTCCCTAAGTGCATGCTTTTCTTGATCTTTGCAGAATAATGGTTCAAATTTAGCATTAATCTAACACGTAATCATCATGGCACCTTGCTTCCAAAATAATAAGTGTTGCAGGATTAATGTAGATCATGTGTTTTCAATTTGTTACGATTGGCACTTTGTTGCCATTAGCGAGACACTTTTTTATGACTCTCTCGACCCTTCCCAAAAAGAATATTATAGAATACAATGGAAACACATGCAATTTAAATTGCATAAATTTGCAACAATAATTTGCTTTGAAACAAGTAACTTCCCCAATTCTCTGACTGGAAAGCCTCTATAACCAGCATATAGCGAAGAAAAGCATGGTTTGGAGCTGAGTGCCAATAATGTTGCAACAGTTGTGAGTGTGTGCAACGGGGGGGAACTTTAGTAGGTTGATCTAAGCAAGTTTTTTGAATAAAGAGAAATCGGTAGAACTACTAAACACTGCAAAGGAGCGACAAAGAACAACAGAGGACTTACTAAACACTGCAAAGTACAATAAAGGACTTCAACTTGATCTACTAAACGCTACAAAGAATGACAAAGGACTTGGAATCATACCATAACAAAGAACAACAAAGGACTTTAAATTAGGGTTATGGTTAGGTTAGGGTTAAATTAGGGTAAGGCTTGAAGTTATCAGGTCCTTTGTCGTACTTTGCGGTGTTTAGTAAGTCCTTTCTCGTCCTCTGTCGCTCCTTTGCAGTGTTTAGTACGACCCAGTGAAATTACAGTTTTCGTATTTCACTACTAGCGCACGGCCTGCTACCAGACCCCCAAAGATAAGTCCACTGAACAAGAAGGTTGAGAACCGCTGCTATAAATTCATCAACATCATCATGGCAGATGATGAGTGATGAGGAGTACTTTTGCATTCTTAAGCAGTAGCCCAAGCATGTATAATGTATACGCTTGGGGCTTAGCTAGATACCCTAGTCTCATCCCCTTCATCAAGCTGAGTAGTGCTTCCAAGCGACGTTACATGGGCGACAGTCTCAATTGACTGGCTAAACTATCTCAGCAACCCTGCAGCATTGTAGAGTACACCTATTGAGGCAAAGTCTAGGGCTAGGCCCACTGCCAAAAACTGTGGTTGAGGTCAGCAAGGGCATGCGACCGTAAAACTTTGCTCCTAAGATACAACCTTATGGAAGTTGATTTTAAAATGGCCCCTAACCTCTGGCAGCCCTTAGATGGGCAAGGAGTGCGAAGAATCCCTAGAATGACACAGGCCCTTACATCTTGAAAATCCTTATATGGACAAGGGGTGCATAAAACTCCCGAGAAATTAAGATAAAAAAAGACCAACATAGAGCTCAATGTTCAAGGGGGAATCTGGTATCTGGGCAGTATTAGTGGAAGTGCGCGAACAACTGAAAAGAAGAAAGGTGGATGTGTGTTGTCTCTAAGAAGTGAGTTGGAGAGGCCAGGGAACTCGTTATATGGGAGTAAAGGGAAGAAAGTACAAGTTTTGATGGTCAGGAAATAATGAGGGGACTGGTGGAGTAGGAATAATGGTAAAAGAGTAATTGTGCCAGAAAGTTTTGGAAGTTTGAAAAAAATAAATAAAGTTATGGCGCTGGTTTTAGCTTTTGAAGGTGAGCTAGCAAGATTGATCTGTGCACATTTGCCACAAAGTGGTAGAGCCTTGGTGAAGAAACATCAATTCTATGATGAAATGAAAGATGAATGGAGGGTAAAAAATAATGATGAATTAGTCTAGAGCTTAGGGGATTTTAACGGACATGTTGGAAAAGAAATAGAGAGGTTTGAAGGTGTTCATGGAGGATATGGAATAGGTGAGCGAAATGCAGAAGGAAGAATGCTGCTTGAGTTACGTGATGAAAAAGAATTGTGCACAGCCAACACCTGGTTCATAAGAAACACAACAGGAAAGTCACGTTTAATGCAGGGGAATTTGCCACTGAAATTGATTTTGTCCTGGTTGGGAAAGAACAAAGAAAATATCTAAAGGACATCAAAACCGTTCCTTGGAAATTGCAGCCTATGTTATTTTTTTCAAATATTGACTTCGATCAATTGACCAAACGATCTACCAAACATTTGGTCATTTTAATTTTGCTTTTTGGTCATGTTTGAAGTAACAAGACGTGGAACGAAATTTACACCTACTCATTTGTAACCACAACACAAATAAAAACCACTTTGATCAGTTTGACGTCTGTTCAACCTGACACTGCTACACCTGCAGTCCATTGGTAATTGTTGCTTGCACATTAGTAAGGTATTTACTTCGGTCAACTGACCGAAACCGCTTTAAGTTTTTCGGTTTTTACAAATTTAATTTGGACTAAGACCGAAATTTTATCGAAAAAAAAAAAAAAAAAAAAACAGATTGCAGCACAGATTGGTTATGGTTGATGTTGACAAAAACCAGAAAAAAGTTGTGAAAATGAAACGAGTCATCAGAAGAAGGCTGTGGAAATTGAAGGAAGATTTAAAGAGAAAGGTACAAAAGGAGGGTTGAAGAGTTGGCTGATGTAAATGCACAGGACTTAAGAAATCTTTTAAGGATGGACTTTAAAAGCATGTGATGAATTGTATGGGAAAAAGTTGATTAGCTAGGATGGAGGGTTGGAGGTAATACGTGGTGGTGGAGAGGGTTATGAATGAAGAAAATGAATGGGACCAAACAACAGACGTGGATGTGGTAGAGAAACCTATAGAAAAAGTGAAGTAATTCGACAAAAGCTATGGAATGGGCGATGAGGAAGAAGAAAACTTCAGAGGTAATGGTGAAAGCAGTGATGAGTCTGTATAACGGAGCAAAGACAAAAGTCAAGGTGGGTTCAGGTTTATCTGATGAATTTTCTGGAAATGTTGGTGTACATTATGGATCAGTGTTGTCAGGGCCGGATTTACGTATAGGCTAAGCAGGCTAAAGCCTAGGGCTTCGGAGAAAATGGGGGGCCTCAGAGAAAATGAGGAGTCACATCACAAACAATGAAGATATCTTTTTGGTCATCACTTATATTTTCAGAGAAAGCACAACATCTGTGGAATGAAAACCTTTTTTTTGGTCTTTACCGATTTCAAATGGAAAAAGCCTGGGGCCTCTCATTGTCTAAATCCGGATCTGAGTATTGTCACTACTGCTGTTTGCAATTGTGGTTGATGCAGTGACTGAGAGAGTGAGACACAGTTCAATCAATGAAATTTTTTACGCAGATGACTTGGTTTTGGTTAGCGAGACCATGAAAGATTCAAGGGATAAATTCTGGTGATGGAAAGAAGCGTTTGAAGGAAAGGTAAAGAGAGTAAATCTTAATAAGATGAAAATGATGGTGAGTGGGTTGGAAGAGAAAGTTACAGAAAGCAAGATTGATCCATGTGGTGTATGCGGAAGGAGGGTAAAAGTCAACGCAGTCTTTTGTACAAACTGAGCGAGATGGGTTCATGGAAGGTGTACACTGTACATCCATGAAAAAGGTCACCCCTAGCCAGGCCAAGAATTTTGTTTGCACATCATGTACAACTTAGATGAGGATAGCATGGAACCAATTGAGAATTTAGGTGATGGAGTGGAAACAGTGAATGAGTTTTGTTATTTGGGAGACAAGTTGAAAACTAGTAGAGGATGTGAGGCGGCAATCACAGCAAGAATGAGAATTGGATGGATTAAATTTAGAGAATGTACTAGTGTGTAGCGGCTCTCTTTATTAACCATTAATTGCCGCCGTATGTAATCATCAAAGCGCACAATCCTTTTCTGTGACGTCATAAGCGTTTGTTTTACCTGCATGCTGTGTTTCTAGTTTCTGTTTCATTCCAGTAAGCAATTCGAAAACAAGCAGCGTGCTAAATTACAGGAGAGCTACACGCCTACACCAAATTGGTGACTCCAGTTTTCAAAATCGAGTAATTTCGAATTTAAGAATATCAAGTCAACAAGTGTTCAAAAATCTGGAGAAGGGCGTTGGTTGTCGCGATCCCCAAACCAATGAAACCTGCAGAGGACCCCAAGAGCTATCGCCCCATCTCTTTGCTCTCTGTCCCCTACAAGATCCTCGAGAGGCTCACTTACACCCGTATCGAGCCCATTGTTGACCCGCTTCTTTTTCGGGAGCAAGCTGGGTTCCGACAGGGGAGGTCCACAGTAGACCAAACTGTTCTACTTACCCAACACATCAAGGACTCATTTGAGACCAAGAAGAAGGCCGGTGCTGTTTTTGTCGATCTGACAGCTGCTTATGACATTGTCTGGCATCGTGGCCTCACCTGTAAGCTGCTGAGGCTCCTTCCTGATAAACACATGGTCCAAATGATTATGGAACTTATCCGGACTAGAAGTTTCACCCTTTCCATCGGTGACAGCAAGCGAAGCAGGTTACGTTTGCGAAATGGTCTCCCACAGGGATCAGTCTTGGCTCCCCTCCTTTTTAACATCTACACATATGATCTGCCTTCCACAATTTCCCAGAAGTATGCGTATGCCGACGACCTGGCATTGATGCATGCCTCGAAGGACTGGAAGACTTTGGAGGGCACTCTAAGCCAAGACATGACAACACTTTCAGCGTATCTCCAGACTTGGAGGCTGAAGCTCAGCCACACTAAGACGGTGACGACGGCCTTTCATTTAAACAACCGAGAGGCGAAACGTGAGCTCAAAATCTTCAACAACGGCAAACTATTGCCATACTGTTCAACTCCAACCTACCTTGGTGCAAAGCTGGACAGGTTGCTCACTTTTCGTCATCACTTAGAGGCACCGCGCAAAAAACTTTCCACTTGCGTCACACTGTTGAGGCGACTTGCAGGCTCGGGATGGAGTGCAGGAGCCAAAACATTGTGAACAGCCGCATTGTCCCTGGTTTACTCCACAGCTGAGTACTGCGCACCTGTTTGGTGTCGTAGTGCTCACACTCGGCTAATCGACAGTGTTTTAAATGACGCCTTGCGCATTGTCACTGGATGTCTGCGACCCACTCCAACGGACTACCAGCTGAGCTTTGCCGTCGAGGAGCGACACTCTCTCTGGATAACCGCGCCACCCTTAACCCTGATCATATTCTACATGAGCAGCTGGTCGGGAAACAAAATGCGCACCAGGGAAGGCTCAAATCAAGATGCCCGTTTGTACCCGCTGCACCGAAACTACTGGATAGTCTGACCGAATCAGACATTCGTGCAGCGCAATGGATGGATTATGTATGGAACAAGGAGTACTTGAAAAGTGCATCAAGGCTTCATGCTTTTATTCCCAGGGCCAGTCCTAAGCCTCTTGGAAAGGGTTTGCCCAGAACATCTTGGGTAAAACTGAATCGTCTGGGGACTGACGTAGGGCGATTCCATTCATCCATGTACAAATGGGGTGCTGCTCCTTCACTGAATTGTGAGTGTGGTGCCTCTGAGCAAACTGCAGACCACATCATTTCTACACGCCCCCTACATCGTGCACCAAAAGGAATACAAGGTCTGTTGGTCCTGGATGATGACACCCGACGCTGGCTTAAAATCAACGCCGTTAACATCTAAACCGTCGGAAGAGGATGCCCAACCACACGATGACAAAGTCAACAAGGGTCAGGAGAATGCAGTTGCAGAAAATGAAAATACGTTCACCCTAAAACTACCTCCATTTTGGACTTCACAGCCACGTGTGTGGTTTCAGCAGGCAGAAGCTCAGTTTGCGCTACGACATGTCACCGCCGATGACACTAAATATAGTCGTGGTCAACGCATTAGACCAGGAAACTGCTCAACAGCTACTTAGTTTGTTGGAAAATACCCAGGCTAACGATAAATACCAGGCTCTTAAACAGCGTTTGCTAGCAACATTGGATTTTTCGCAACAAGAACGCGCTGCTATCTCCTTAACCCATTTTTTGAAGGTTGAAATACTTGAAAAATTTTTATAAAAACTTGAAGATTGCTTAATGAACATCCATAAAAATTTTTCCGATTAATTTTTTAAAAAATTTATTGCGTACTTTTTGAGAGAAAAATTGTCCTACATGTAGGACGCTAGGCAAATCCGTGATCAAAGTTTGCAGATTCATGAGCGTAATGTGTACGTGTTGTGTAATCAGGTTTTATTGTTTGCTCTGTCTGTTTGGCTCGAAGATATAATGTTACAACGATAAGAGAATTTTATTGAAGTTTGATTTCGATGAGTAACCAAATAAACACAACAAAATTTTTACTAAGCATGAAATTGATAAGAGCATTTTAGAGTTCTCAAAACAGTTCTTTATACATGAAAATGACAGAAAAGACATTACTTTACAGACTATGATAACCTTTGAAGCATTTTACATGCAGACCAACATTGCATTTTTTTCATCTTGTTGTAGTTTTCATGTCACAGTGGCAACATTTCGTTTGACCACTTTGTGGTATTACCCAATGCTTATATACATCAAACCGAATGTCCTATATAAAACATTTTTTGAGGTTTTCCCGCATTCCTTTTTCAGGTGGCTTGCCCTAATTGAAACAAATACGTTCTAACAATAGGGCCTATATCGTCGAAATTAACGCATATCTATTCGATTTTCAATATTGCAAATTTTCTGCAGTTGCCACGCGTTGTTGATGAAAACATCGAGTCTATGTAAAATTAGACACCAGTATCTTTTTTTACCTCTCATAGCAATTCGACATTTTGAAACTATATATAGGCCGTGATTAGACAAGTAGGCGTCATTGATCAGGGTTAGGTTGATAGCTTCTATAGCAGAAAGATGAAAAGCGGTGCTATCTTTCGCAAAACTGATAAACTTGTTGATGCGAAGCGCAGGTGGGATTTAAAAAAAAGGGGTTCAATAGCAGAACCAGATCAAAGAGCTTGATAACTTGCAAGTTTTATTTATCTACTTAGAAATTTAATCATCTATTTGATTGTTTTAGAAAATACAATAGCGTGGGATTGCTGCTGGAGAGTATGGTTTATAGCGTATGAGAATGGTGACTTGCAAACTTTACTTGAACGAACGTACGCTGTAGCGGTATCGCAGCGACGCACATTTTGCTATGACTTGTGCCTAGCAACCTATATGTAGAACGCCAGTATTTCAAATAAAATTTCTCGAAAACTATAAGTTCAGAAAAATTTTAACATTTACCATGGAGCAGGAAAATTACTAATAAATATATACACTTGATAACTTTTTCGGAACTTCTGTGGCAATGCGTAATCATTGGCTCAACTCTGTTTGCACTCTCAATATTTTCAAAAACGCGAAATAGACGAATTTCAAAATGACGTCACATCTCACCTGATAAAGCAATTTTGAAAAAAACTGCTGTCATATGGGTCAAATTTACTCATAAACGTAGTCCAACTTCAGCTATATTCAAAAATATAATATACAAAGAGTAATCCTAAATTAAGCAGGCGTCCTACATATGGGACGCCAGGCACAAATGGGTTAACATGCCTGGACTGGGAGACCGCAAACCATCCGCATTGATGGATGACATGCTGGCCTTATTGGCAAACCATGCCTCCTTCTTCCTCTACTATCTTTTTCTTCAACACCTTCCTGAAGACGTTAGGACGATATTAGCAAGTGAAAGTATTGATGATCCTCGCACCTTGGTGCGACAAGCAGATATTCTCTGGTTGGCTCGTTCAAGGGAACCAATGATCGCCTGCATCCACGCTCGCCAACTACCACCAAAACAAAACAATTCCTGGCATCAAAAATCTGCTCCTGACAAGGTAGGTCTGTGCTTCTATCATCGTAGAATTGGCGATAAAGCCCATCACTGTGTCTCACCATGTAATTCTACGGAAAACTTGCCAGCCGGTTGACGTTAGTGGCTGCGACGACTGGCGGATTAACAAGCCTATTTTTTGTTTATGACCGATTGTCAACACGTAACTTTCTAGTGGATATTGGCGCCGAGATTTTTTTTTTCCTCCTACAGGCATTCAACGCTAAAACAACACCCAAAGCCCAGTCCTCTTGGCAGCGAATGGCAGCAACATAAAAACTTATGGTAGACCAACAATTTCGCATAGGTGTTAGAAGACAAACTCTCGATTTGCCACCGGGTCACTTTCAATGGACTTTTGTTTTGGCAGATGTCTCTAGACCAATTCTTGGGGCTAATTTTTTAAGAGCAAAATCTTTGTCGACATGAAGCACCAATGTCTTGTTGATGCTGAGTCGCTTACGAGCATACTACTGCGAAAAACTACTTTCCCTCCTGCGGCTATTAACACTATCTCTTTGTCTTCTAACATCTATGCAAAATTGTTGGTCCATTTTCTAAAAATAACTACACCCCAATTTTCTAAACCTCATCCTGCACATGAAGTCGAGCATTTTATTCCAATTCTCCACCAATTCACTCTCTTTTTTAGGCGTCTTTCGCCTGAAAAACTCGCTTTAAAGTCATTCTTTTGAAAATTTGGAATCGGTGTAATCGTATCTTCCTGCTTTTTTCCATTTTCTCACAGATTGAAGATATAACCAAAAAATAATACTTGCAAAATTTTACCCCCCTACGACAAGTGGTTTAGGAGTTACAGCGATAAGAAAAAAATCACTTTTTTTTTAAATAACTCACAAAGTACTGATCATATAACAATGAAATTTTGCAGACATATGTTTTAACATCTACTAAATCCAATTTTGAGGTCAAATAAGTCATAGCATAGCTAAAATTTGTGTGATCCTAGAAAATTGATGTTTGAACACTAGGGGTCGCTACAGCTATATGCAGGATGTTGAAGTTTTATGCTCACTGCTGATCTATAGCCTGGAGCAAGAGCTTTCATTTGATATATAAACTTCTCTTGTGAATTGATCAGCAGACTTAAAAATGCAAGTTTTTATATATATAGATAAAAGTGAAAACAAAAGAAATAATAACAATCACGAAATCATGGCTCCTGGAGGATTTAGACACGGATGGCTCCTGCCATCTCAATTAACATAAGCTTAAAAAAAAAAACAACAGAAAATAAGCCTATAATATCTGAATGGTAATGGAGGGAAAGATCTGCTATGACGTAAAGATTGTTAAGCTACATGCACTGTCAGAATAATTATACACTATAAGTATATCTTCATGTGCTTGCATTGAGTAAAACAAAAAAACAAATCTCTTGTTTGAGAACTTGCAGCACTACTCTTGATAGTGAATCATACTGCACTTGTTTGTGAGAATGCTTTTGCTTTTCATACTCACATCTACATAGCACCAGGGCTGGCAATTAAAAAACCCACCCAAAAAAAAAAACAAAAAACCCACTTGTTGGTGTTTTTTTTTTTGGTTTTTTAAAATACAATAGATCTCACATGTAATAAACAAGTTAGGGCCAGTAATATATATCTATTATGTATGTGAAAGTCATTAAACACAAAATTGACGCTAGGCTTTCAGACGGTAGAGCAAAATTGACACTATTACCCACTTCAAAGGTCCACAAAAGAATGGGGCATTTATTAGAAGTGGCCCGTTTTTACCAATCACCACTCAGCGAGGAGGTGTTTGTGATTCCTGATTGGAAGAAAAAAAGCTGTGGCTTATAGAAGTCTGGTTCTTTCTGTGGCTTATAGAAGCTTATAAAAACTTAGAAAACAAGCAGTTTTGTACCTATCAATTTCATAGATTTTGTCAAATGGAAATACTTAAAAAACAATCAAGTTATGCATCCAGCCTGTGCCTGCCACCTATCTGGAAATACACCTAAACAATACTCTTACAAGTTTTGGAAAAAACAATAAATCATTTCACTGTGTTGGCATTTGGCAATCTACTCGCCCAAACTAAATTATTTTATATATGCCACTAAATTCCATTATGATGAATAACTTTTTTATAAGAGAGCTGATGTAAAACTGCAGCAACCTTGCAGATTCAATACTTTTATTCTAATTACAAGATGATGCAACGTTGCAACAACCTAGCAGATCCCAATACTTTTGTTTTAAAATCAAAAAATGATGCAACATTGCAGTAACCTAGCAATACCAATACTTTATTTTAATTAAAAAATGATGCAACATTGCATTACCCTAGCAGATCCTAAATTTAAAAATGATGCAACATTGCAATTGTCTAAAAAATCTATTTTGTAATAACCTGACAGATAAGGATTATTCAACACAAAAGTCAATAACCAACTGCATCGCATGACGCATAGGCCTATTACTCCAGTGCTACATACTAGCCTAAGCCTTACTGTTCTGTAGTGTATATTGCTCATTGCTCAACCCTAAAGGTGGGTTTAGCTCCAACCAAAACGGAGCAGAGCGGAGATTTGCTCAGTTTGTTTTTTATAAATAAGTGGAGAAAAGCGTGCTTAAAGAGCATGAAACTACGAAAAACAAACTAAGCAAATCTACGCTCTGCTCCGTTTTGGTTGGAGCTGTAAACCCGCCTTAACATGCAGTAGGCTCCAACCTTCAAATATGTTGGATTTATCTGCTGTTTTCATAGTGAGAGCTCCAACAAGACTTGTACTATTCCTGCAATTTTTGTCCTTAGTTTTCCTTCTGTCATAAGTGCTCCTGCATGTGCTAAATGCATATAAAAATTAATTTACAACAAAATTATATTAATATAACATTAGCATTTTTAATTTTTATAAATCTGAAAAAAACCCAAAAAAACCCAGGTGGGTTGGTTTTTTTTAAAAAAACCCGGGTTTTTTCCAGCCCTGCATAGCACATAGTCTTAACATTGCTGATGTATAGATGACTAGTGTTCACATAAGGATGATGAAGCAATCAATAGTTTAATCTTTGTTCGTAATACTGAAGGGTTGACTTATAAACTTGTATATACCATGCAGGTCTATCTGGCATTATCATACAAAGCATTTAACATGTTGTTATGTATGACTTGTATGTATCTCTCTCTCTCTATATATATATATATATATTTTTTTTTTTTTGCTTCTTATAGTAACTTGGGTTCCCTCTCTCAAGCTCTTGCCACCTTCGAGATCACATGCTACCTGAAACGATTTAGCTCACACATTGTCAAATGATTGGACTCTTAATTGTACTGATTATTTTTAAGCCTGTGGTCTGACTGGGCAGGATTTTTTTTGGTAGGTTTCTTTGCCTGTCAGGTCTTCTGTGGTTGTCTTTGTTGAAGCAGTTCTAATAGTCCTCAGTGCACCTTAAGTCCATCTCCAATCACTTTTTTTGTTATTTTTGTCAAGCTGATTGGAGGTAGAATAACCATAGCAGACCACCCACTGTTATGTTTCCTACCCTTGCACTATAACATAGCGGTTTTGGTAGCTGCAATGATTCTGTTGTCCTTTTTTGTCTGACCGTCGTTTTTTATCACTTTTACTATATTCTATTTTTTTTTTTTTTTTAATTTCTGCTCCCTACCAGGGTGTTGCTACCATGCCCAATCCTGTATTCTGTTAACTCTACTTCTCCTACCTGCATGCCATAACGTTAATCGTTTTGTTGCTTCTTCCCTTTTTCTGCACCGCGTTATCTTCCCTAACTCTCATCGTATTCTTTTATTGTGCTGACGGTGCAGAAATAAAAGACACTACTACTATCCAGTTCATCAGGAATTTTTCGAAGTTGTATGGACAAATCATTTCTTTTCTGAAAAATCTAAGTTTCTATCACATCAGAAATTAGTTTCTGGTATTGGAGAGTCCTTTCTAACAAAAAGTTGGAAAGTCATTACCATCGAGGCAAACATACCACAAAGAAGAAATGCTACTTTGTGGATAAATTGCTAAATGATAAATGCCTAGCTGAGAATAAGTGCTGAAGTTCATATGTTAATTCAACTCGACTGTCCTAGAAATATCAGCTTTTCTATTCCTGACAGATTTATCAGTCTAAGCTAGATTATTTCAATATAGAACTTAATCATGGACAAATGTACTGTTGGTATTCTTGCACATGTGGAGTGTCATATAACATGGCACACTATATCTACTAAACTGGTTGCTTTAAAATCTGTTGATCACTTGGAAGAAAGTTTATGGAGAGTGGTCTCAGAAGTGCTCAATTTGATAAAGAAACAGCTACGATTTGTTCTCATCATTTGCATGCGTTTGAAAAATATTATTCCACAAAATATGTTACTTGTAACAACACGTTTGGATCTCACAAAAAAAAAAAGTTAAAGGAACCCACATCCCGTTACTTTCACAAGCTAAGTTGGTGCATTATAGCTAAAGCATGTGGATTTTGTCGCATTTCGACCATCTTTCAGTTTGAGCCTCTACACTTCTGAAACCACACATCTAAAACATTGCTAATTACGTAAAAACCAAGCATTTTTGCTGTGTTGTAATTGCAACCCAATTTGACAGAAAAAAGCATAGTTCTGGTTTAAATATTAAGAAAGTTGATAAGTTACCATATGTTCATTCATTCATCACTATTTATTTGTCCAAAAGTATACACAATACACAAAAGGAAAATAAATACAATGCAAAAAACAGGACAGGGAGACTGCGAAGGGACTGTGAGGTCTTCGAGTCAAGCAGCCACCCTAAAAACTAAATTACTGTTTTTAATAGCTGGCAATTCAATGGTTGCAGTTCATGGACAATCGTAGATAAGTAATAACTGAATAATCTAAAAATTAATAAAAGATAAATTAATAAATGATCGTGGCATTTACAGCGACACTGCCGCCCGCTGGAGAGTGAAGGCTACTTCATAAAATGGAAACTGGCTAATAGCTCTTCAAAAAGAGATTTTTCAATGATTTTTTGAATTTCTTTAAGTTAAATTTTTTCATTTCTAAAGGTATTGAATTCCATATTTTTACCCCTTTATATTTGATTGAGCGTTGTAATTTCGAAGATCTACACCTTGGTATGTGATAATTGAGACCACAAGCTTGCCTGCGAGTTGCAATGGAGTGACAGGTATTAACGTTTGTAAAATAGCCCTTAAAATTAATAGGTAGATTATTGTTGAAATGACGATGAACGAATAGTGCTGTTTGAAGTTTAATCATGTCGTCGAGTTTGAGGATGTTCAGTGATTTATAAACACTGGAACTAGAGTGTCTCCAATGTACACCGGCTAGAAGTTTAACTGCTTTCTTTTGGAGAATGCGATAGAGTTAAGATGGGTTGAAAACGTTGAGGTCCAGATCGTGATGCAGTAGATCAGATGGGAGTTAAACATGGCATGATAAAGTTGAGTTAATACGTTTTTAGGAAGAAATTTTTTGACTTTAAACATTATTCCTGCAGAGCGAGAGAGTTTATTGTGTAGAAGTTGTATGTGGGACTTGAAATTGAGGTCAGAATCGATTTGTCCTCCAAGGTACTTTGCTCATTTACAGACACTTATCTTTGCATCATTGTGCAAAATATCTTTATTTTGAATTTGCAGCTTAGAATTACTCGGCATTAATAGGGCAGTTAATTTTTTGGCGTTAATACAAAGTTTATTAGCTTTCATCCAGTGGTAAACTGATATCAGTTCAGTATTGATGTCGTTGATTAATTCAGTTGGACACGAAGCACTAAAACTAAGACAAGTGTCATCAGCAAACAAAATAGATGTAGCGGATGTACTATTGACCAAATCATTAATGTAAAGCAAAAATAATAAAGGACCCAGAGTGGAGCCCTGGGGAACCCCCGATTTAATTTGGAAAAGATCCGAATGCTCTATTTCGTTCACCATGACAAATTGTTTCCTAGATCGCAGATATGAGTTAAGTAGATCGTTAGCAATACCTCTTATTCCGTAATGTTCAAGTTTTTGGATTAATATATCGTGGCTGACTGTGTCGAAAGCTTTTTTAATATGTAGATAAACTAAGCCAGTGTGTAGGTTAGCACCAATGTTATCATGTGCGGTTGTAATTACTTCAGTAACTGCATGTATGGTAGAGCATCCTTTACGAAAGCCATATTGAGGTGGTGCTAGAATCCAATGTTTGCAGATAAAGGAGTTTATTCTTTTAAATAACAATTTTTCGAAAATCTTAGAGAAACACGTCAATAAGGAGATTGGTCGATAATTTGATGGGTTGCGCTTATCTCCAGATTTGTAAATTGGAACTACTTCGGCAATTTTTAAACTGTCTGGGAATATTCCGAATAAAAATGCCTTGTTTATCAATTGTGAAAGAGGCTCGGAAATGATATTGGCAGATGACTTGACTATTTTAGTCGGAATGTAGTCAACGCCACAACTTTTATTGGATTTTAACGACATAATGGCAGCAAATACTTCAGCCAGATCAGTAGGCTGCATAAAAATTGAATCTGTAACTCTTTTCGGTAAATAATGTTTGAAGTCGCTTGTATAAGATGTAAGATTTGAACTATCCAAGATAGAGTCAGCAATGTTAGTAAAGTGTTTACAGAATTCATCAGCCATAAGTTTTGGATTCTGAATAAGAGAGCCGTCAATTCGGAGTTCGCTGGGGGTCGCTTTGGACTTTTTTGTTGAGTTTGAAGGAACAAGAGTTTTAACGGCTTTCCACATTTTACGTCCATCGCCTTTACAGTTTGAAAATTCACGAGCAATACATGATTTTTTAGCCAAACTTTTAACTTTCGTCAGCTTGTTGGCGTAGGTTTTATATATCACTTTGAAGACATTGCTACCTTGCAAAAAGTGCGTTTTGTACATTTTTTGTTTATTTTGGATGGATATTAAAATTCCTTTGCTGATCCATGGTTTGTTTTGTAGACGTTGTTTTTTGCGCGACAAACACTTTATAGGGGCATGCTGATCGACAATCCATTTGTAAGAATAAGTAAAGTAATCAAAGACGTAGTTGAAATTTTCAGCAGTAATTTCAGTAAGATCTTTGAAGAAACGATCAGCAAACTGTTCAACATCGTTGTTAAAATTTTCAGTTGAGAAGTGACTCATATCTCTGCGCAGTATTTTCCCAGACTGACATTGTCTTCGTTTTATGTTGATAGTAGCCACTACCGCAGTTAAGTAATGGTCGGTGAGATCCGTTCTAAGTATTATAGGGAACAAACGACGTGTTAAATCATTAGTTATTATGTGGTCAATTATTGTCGCAGAAGTTTCTGTAACAGGAGTAGGTTTAGTTATGATAGGGAAAAAACCCTTGCAAGTCAAAACATTGATATATTCTTGCGCAGCTGTGGATCGGTTTGAGGTAGATATGTCAATATTAATATCTCCGAGTATATACGTGCATTTGTTAGTTAGAATGGGATTACAGAAAGCCTCATCAAGCTTACTAATGAATTCAGGTATATTAGTATTAGGATGGCAGTAGAGGACAACAATGTTAAAAATTTGGTTAGATCTCCGGTCCTCAACGCTCAACCAAATATCTTTACAATGCTCAGATCCCATCCAGTTTTGCTGTACATTATAGAAATTAAAATGTGTAGAAATATAAACACCAACACCGCCAGAGTTTCTTCGGGGACTGCTAAACACAAACTCGTAGTTTGGTATATTAATGTTGACTAAAGGTGAGGTTTTGATTCGACTTTCAGATAAGCAAATTACATCAGGCTTGGGTGAAAATTCATTAAGTATTTCAAAAAGTTTATCAAAGTTTTTTTGCAATGATCGAATGTTAATATGTAAAAAGAACAATGAGCAGTTATTTTTAGTTTCAAATTTAGGGATTAAATCAAAGTATTTGCAGCGGGCGACCGAATTAGAGCAAGCATTAATTAAGGAATCACTATGATTAGCTTCATTAGTAGAGTCGGCTACTTGACTCGAGCCCAAAAAATTCAGTAAATCTTCGCCGTCTTCCAGCAGTTTATCACAATTTAGGTGCAAAAAAGGGGCAGAGCACATGGTTGATCAACACAACAAGAAATGACCAAGTTCAAAATGAGGGCATGATTAAATTTTAAATTACTGCGTAGCAAGATTTGAATGATTGTTTACCAAACATGTCTGGCAAAATTCAACTCAACACAAACTAATGTAAAGCTTTAACACCATCTATAAACAGACAATACTTGCCGTTCATAATACGCCAGTTCGTTTTTTTCCCCAAGGTTTTTGGCTTCCTTGAACAGTGGAAGAAGTGACTTCTTTTGCAGGTAAAAAGGCTTGGGTAGGTGATCAGTAATGTAGACTGAAGGAGCATTCTTCGAGTTCTTACTTCTTCGTTCGTTATAATCTTTCAAGTGTTTTGTCGCTCTCAATACTGATTGTTTGTCTTGTATATTGCTCAGCTTACAAATGATTGGTCTGTTAATTTTGATCCCGTCTTTGTAGACAGGTCTCTGGGGTAGTTTGTGAAAGTCAACAAGTTGTAAGCTTTCGTAGTTGTCCAGACGAAGTCCATCCATTAAAAAATTGTTCAATTTAGTCCGTGTTTCTTCTCTAGTTTCCCAGGGGTTAGTAGAGTGTTCCTCAATGCCATGTATGAGTATATTGAGTCGTTTTGAATATGCTTCATTGCTTAGTTTATCGCGATCGGCTTCCAAAAAATAGCTCTCGAACTTCTGTTCAACTCTCTTCGTGTAATCAAGAGTGTTTATTTCCTTTTCTGAAAAAATTTCAAGTTTGGCTTCCAAGATTTCAACTTTGTTTTTGAGATCTACGAACATTGTTGAGTCTGTCTTCTGTTTTATAGCGCATTCAAGTTCATCACAACGTTGCGATAGCTTCTGGTCCAGTTTGCTGACATAATTGCGCGTAGCTGTAACTGAACTTTCAAGCACATCGATTCTTGTCGTTAGTTTTTCTAGAAATATGAGAATTTGGTCCAACTTGACATTTATTTCTGCCATTGTATAGGTTCTAGTTGAAACTGTTTATAAAGATATAACCAGTTCTTGAAAATCAGACTGCTACTTGTACAAAGCTTTTCTTTTCTAACAGCCGACTCACTTCGAACCCACGTTTCAGCAGTTAAAAAACACGTGTGCACTGCATGACTGTAAGTTATTGAAAGTTATTCCAAGGCAGTCAAATAGTGTTTAAATGTTGGCATACAATGGTGCACTGTCACATAATCAACAAAAACTTCAGCTTGATAGATTTAGTAAGGTTTCTCTTGTGCTTTTAGAGTTTAAAAAGTGAATAAAATACTGATTTTCAACATGTTTAAGTGAAAGTAATATGTGATCCAGCACCATAATCTTTTACTGGTGATATTGTAACAGTAGAGGTTACCGTAGATTGCGAAGATTCAGAGCAAGAGTGATCTGGCAAGCAGGTGGCTTCGCAAAAACTTGCATTTTTAAGTCTACTAATCAATTCCCAAGAGAAGTTTATATATCAAGTGAAAGCTCTTGCTCATAAACTTGTAAACTTGTGTAAGCCATGCAGGTCTATCTGGTATTATCATACAAAGCATTCAACATGTTGTTATGTATGACTTGTATGTATCTCTATAAAAACTTGCATTTTGAAGTCTGCTGATTAATTCACAAGAGAAGTTTATATATCAAATGAAAGCTCTTGCTCCAGGCTATAGATCAGCAGTGAGCATAAAACTTCAACATCCTGCATATAGCTGTAGCGACCCCTAGTGTTCAAACATCAATTTTCTAGGATCACACAAATTTTAGCTAGATGCTATGACTTATTTGACCTCAAAATTGGATTTAGTAGATGTTAAAACATATGTCTGCAAAATTTCATGGTTATATGATCAGTACTTTGTGAGTTATTTAAAAAAAAGTGATTTTTTTCTTATCGTTCACCTCCCAAATCGCCCCTAGTGGTCAGTTTTTAAATCACTGTAACTCCTAAACCACTTGTTGTATGGGGTAAAATTTTGCAAGTATTATTTTTTTGGTTATATCTTCAATCTGTGAGAAAATAGAAAAAACCGGGAAGATATGATTACAAAATTAAAAAATTTTCAGAATTTTCAAAAGAATGACCCTTTAGCGAAAAGCGAATTTCACAAAATGTTGAAAATGAGGATCATTTGCCGATCATCTAGTCCATGGGCATTCCCACTTCATCTGGTACCAAAAGCTTCTGGGGGCTGGCAACCCTGTGGTGACTATCGCCGTCTTAATGTAGCCACACAGTTCGACCGTTATCCTATTCCCCACATCCAGGATTTTTCCACGAGCCTAGAAGGGGCAACTATTTTTTCCAAAATCGATTCAATTCGTGGCTACCATCAGGTACTAGTAGGCAAAGCCGGCATCTGCAAAACGACCGTAATCACTCCCTTTGGGCTTTTTGAATTCTTCCGCATGCAGTTTGATCTCAAAAACGCTGCTCAAGCATTCCAGCGTCTAATGGATTTCATTTGCAACTCTTTAAACGATGTTTTTGTAAACCTAGACGACATTCTAATGGCAAGCCCAACTCCTCAAGCTCATCAGCAAAATTTGCAACAGCTTTTTCAACGACTCGCTAATTACGAGCTTGTGATTAATCTTGCTAAGCGTGAGTTTGCGCGATCACATCTTGACTTTCTTGGCCACCGCATCGATAAAACAGGAGTGACACCTCTCCCCGCGTCGATTGAGGCGATATGCAACTTTCCAAGACCTCTAACCACCAAGGACCCGCAGGATTTCTGGGTATGGTGAACTTCTATCACCAGTTCATACCAGGTGTGGCTGCTTCAATGGCACCTCTCTACCAGGCTGCTTCCACAAAACAAAAACTGCTTGATTGGACCAACTAGTTAAACTACGCTTTTGCACAAACACAACAGGCATTAGCACAAGCTACATTAACATTACCTTATCACCCCATGAAAAATGCTCCGACTGCATTAACAGTCGACGCTTCTGACACGGCTGCAGGAGGTGTTTTGGAACAATTTGCAAAAGGACAATGGCGCCCTCTTGCATTCTTTAGTCATCAACTTTGCAAGCTCGAAACCAAATTCAGTGCCTTCGACCAAGAACCTCTGGCTATCCATCTAGCCATAATGCACTTTCGTTACTTTTTGGAAGGATGTTGCTTTGCTGTCATTATTGACCACAAACCTTTTACTTTTGCCTTTTCCAAGCTTTCTGATCCTTGGTCTTCTCGCCAACAACGTCAGCAGGCTGCAATATCTGAATTTACAACTGACATTCGACACATAGTGGGAAAGAAAAATTGTGTTGCCAATGCACTTTCCCGAGCATCTGTGAGTTCAATTCAGTGCGAATTGGGGAATTTGGATTATATTGCTATGGCAGCAGACCAACAACATCTGGACATACAAGCTTATCGCACTGCAATTTCTAACCTCCAACTGAAAAACATTCCGATTGGGAATTCTTAAACGAAGTTATTGTGTGATGTGTCTACTGGTACTCCTCACCCCATTGTCCCACCATCTTGGCGCAGCACAGTCTTCAATGCCATTCATAATGTTTTTCATTCATCAATTCGCACCACTCGTAAATTGATAGCATTCAAGTGGGTCTGGCATGGGCTTAACAAACAAATAGGTTTGTGGACGAAACAATGTATTCCCTGCCAGAAACCCAAAATCCAGCGTCATGTAAAATCCCAGTTACACTATACCCCTTAACCAATGCTCAATTTCCGCATATCAACATTCACATTCTTGGGTCCCTACCTTCTTCTCAAGGTTATAGGTATCTGTTAACCATGGTGGACTGCTTTACTCATTGGCCTGAGGCAGTGCCCATGAAAGATGCAACGACGCATTCTTGTGCTCAAGCATTCCTCGCTACATGGATCTCACGGTTTGAAATTCCTGCACATCTATCCAGCGACTGCAGCCAGCAGTTTACTTCTGCGATTTGGGCTTCCTTTTACCAAGCCCTGGGCATACTCCTACATCACACTACAGCTTTTCGGCCTTGTGGAACGGTTTCACAGGCACTTAAAAAGTGCTCTAGTGGCTCGCCTATCAGGCCCCGACTGGGTTGCTGAGTTACCTTGGATATTGCTTGGCATTTGCACTGCTCCTAAAAAGAATCTCAACCATTCTTTGGCCAAACTTGTCTGTGGAATCCTTCTTTCTGTGCCAGGCGATTTTTGGCCTATCACAGCAGCTCCTTCGCCGTCCCTTGATTCTGCATTTCTTCCTTGGCTTCGAGGGGTAGTTCAAAAGCAAAACCCCATTCCCATGTCACAACACGGTTCCACATCAACTAACATGCCACTCAAATCGACCAACTGTCTCTATGTATTCCTCAGACAAGACTTGCCTCGACGTCCCTAGGCAGCACCTTATGAAGGACCTTCCAAAGTTTTTACAACGAGGCGCTATATCACCTCAAATTGACATCAGAGGAAGAACAGAGACAGTATCTGTCGACAGGCTCAAGCCTGCACATGTCAATATCACACTGACTGTAACCGTGATGCCAGGCAAGCGACAAGGCCGACCTCCTCGCCAATAAACTTTGCCATTTGTATATTATGTTTTTTGTGTTTGTTTTGCTTAATTTTTCGTCTTGCTTGCTTTTAAGGGGGAGCAGCATAGCGGCTCTCTTTACTAACCATTAACTGCCGCCGTATGTAATCATCAAAGCGCACAATCTTTTTCTGTGACGTCATAAGCGCTTATGCTTTACTCGCATGCTGTGTTTCTAGTTTCTGTTTCATTCCAGTAAACAAGACGAAAGACAAGCAGCGTGCTGAGTTACAGGAGAGCTATAGGCCTACGCTAAAAGTGAGTTATTGCATAGGAAAAGATTTTCCTTGAAGATCAAAGCAAGAGTTTTTCAGAGTTGTGTCCGGTCTGCAATGCTGTATAGCAGTGAAACGTGGTGTCTGAGAGAACAAGAAATGAGTATCTTGAGAAGGACAAAAAGACCAACATGTGGTGCTAAACCAACAAAGACGAAACATACAGAAGATAAATTTGATAGGTTTGAATCAAACCATAGATACAATGGTCAAAGCAAGTGGAGTGAGATGGTTGGGTTATGTTTTGAGAAAAGAGGATGGTGATGTATTAAAAAATGTTATAGAATTTAATGTTGACGGACGAAGAGACAACGACCGAAAAGAATGTGGAGAAAGCAAGTAGAAGAGCGATTAAGGCTGGTCTGAATTTGAAGTATGCCCACTAGGATGCATCATTTCCTCCTATTTTGGAATTTAAATTTGTGCCATTGAGAAATGGTGTCCATAACAGACAAGATGTGACGAAAAAAAATATTATGGAGACTCAGGACCCCCCCCCCAACCACTTCTGCTTGCACCTTCAAACTCAAAAACTAAACAAGATAAACATACAGTGCTTGCTATTAAGTTGATTCCAACTACCTGATTTAGTTCAAATATGCACAGAAATACACTGATTTCGCATGCAGATACATATCAAAAATTTTCACTTGCTATTATTTTACAAAAATTATCGTAAAATTCTCACAAACTTTTTGAAGGAGCAGAAAGTAGGG
Organism: Trididemnum miniatum; assembly: GCA_964006365.1. Classification (NCBI taxonomy): domain Eukaryota; kingdom Metazoa; phylum Chordata; class Ascidiacea; order Aplousobranchia; family Didemnidae; genus Trididemnum; species Trididemnum miniatum. The sequence goes on along the minus strand of OZ023234.1, from coordinate 32,652,596 downwards.
ATGTGCAAAAGCTATAAAAGCTTCTAATGGAAGGTGAGAAACACAAGACGACGATTAGATCAAGTACCTGCCCTTTTCCTCAAGTTTGGCCGACTTAATCTGCTTTTTTCAATTACTTGCAGATTGCTTTCAAAGTTCTTTGAAAAGGTAGCAGATGATGGAAAATCGGTTGTTATTCTTCGTTCAGAATAGTCATTTACAACTGTAAGCGTATTTGCTCGCTTTTTTTCCTAAAGATATTCTTCATCAAGAGACCAGTCTTTCACATCCTTTTTGCAAAAAATCCGTCCCTATGTTTAGTAACCGAAAAAAGTACCACGAATCTTCTGTTAAGTCAGCCAGTGATGACTCTTCATTTACCTTTTCTGGAAGCTTCGGTTTTCCCCTTCTCTTTTTGGGGACTGCAGCATGATGCCCTTTTCCTTGAAGCAAGATCTCAGCAGATTTTTTCTTTTTCCTCATCTGCAACACAGCCGTCAAACAAACAGAGGAGTATATCTCCTCAATCAAATACCAAAAATGGAGCAGCAGTTTTTTTAAAGCACAGGTATCGAATCAATTCGCTTGAACTGGTGCAGAGTTTTAACCAGCATTAAATCTGCTCCTTATTTTGATTTAATGCTGGTTAAAACTCTGCACCAGTTCAAGCGAATTGATTCGATACCTGTGCTTTAAAAAAACTGCTGCTCCATTTTTGGTATTTGATTGAGGAGATGTACTCCTCTGTTTGTTTGACGGCTGTGTTGCAGATGAGGAAAAAGAAAAAATCTGCTGAGATCTTGCTTCAAGGAAAAGGGCATCATGCTGCAGTCCCCAAAAAGAGAAGGGGAAAACCGAAGCTTCCAGAAAAGGTAAATGAAGAGCCATCACTGGCTGACTTAACAGAAGATTCGTGGTACTTTTTTCGGTTACTAAACATAGGGACGGATTTTTTGCAAAAAGGATGTGAAAGACTGGTCTCTTAATGAAGAATATCTTGAAAAAAAAGCAAGCAAATATCCTTACAGTTATTAATGACTATTCTGAACGAAAAATAAAATCATTGGCAACTGATTTTCCATCATCTGCTACCTTTTTTAAGAACTTTGAAAGCAATCTGCAAGTAATTGAAAAAAGCAGATTAAGTCGGCCAAACTTGAGGAAAAGGGCAGGCACTTGATCTAATCGTCGTCTTGTGTTTCTCAACTTCCATTAGAAGCTTTTATAGCTTTTGCACATCCCTACTTTCTGCTCCTTCAAAAAGTTTGTGAGAATTTTACGATAATTTTTGTAAAACGAAAACAAATGAAAATTTTCGATGTGTATCTTTATGCGAAATCAGTGTATTTCTGTGCATATTTGAACTAAATCAGGTAATTGGAATCAATTTGATATCAAGCACTATTATGTTCATCTCGTTTAGTTTTAGAGATTTGGCGATTTTACGAAATCAAAATTTGAGGGTTCATGCAGAAGTGGTTGGGTGATTCCTAGATCTCCATATTTTTTTTCGTCACATCTTGTCTGTTATGGACACCATTTCTCAATGGCACGAACTTAAATTCCAAAATAGGGGGGAATGATGCACCCTAATGCTCACAATAGAACTAAATGGGAAGAGTGCGTACAATTTTCATGAGGTCAATCCGGCCACCTCCATTAAATGGGGACAACATCGGATAATAGCATCATAATCATCAATCCTTCAACTAGTTTATCTTATACGTTAGTTCAAGGTATGAAACGTTAGGAGAATGATCATAAATGATTTCTGATCAGGGAAAATTGCTTGATAACCAAATTTCACGCGAAAGATTTTGATTATATCAGTGAAAGATCAATATGCTACCTAGCTTATAATGCTTCATCTCAGCATTTTATGTAACATTAACTACAATCATTAAAATTATAAGTAACATTAACCAAACCTCAACTATAAACTTTGTACAGCGTTACGCTGTTTAATGTTTTGCACATTGTCACCAGTCAGTAATTTATTTAAATTCGCCAACAACTAAAATTCATTGATATAGTGAAAGAAGGCGAGTTAAAGCTAATCCTTTCATTTCTACATTTAGAGTAGTAACAGACCGCCCTGGGTGAAATTTGTACCTTTGCTTTTTAAAGCTAAGCATACTGGTAGGTTTTATTTCAACACATGCATACAAGCTCATTGTGGTGGTGATGATAGGTAGCGGCAGAACGCTAGCCTAGCATAATACAATTACTACTGCTGGCTTGTGTGGCCACCACTCTTATTATTCGGTATGAAGTCAAACAAATTTGCCATTCATTACTAGTATTGCTGCCATACGCGAATAATAATTGATTGGTAAGGCACAAGCAATTCTACTCGCTATTCCAGAGTCAATGAAAATCGAGAATTTTTTTGTTGATACCAAAGTTTCTGTCCCATGTGAGCAAACAACATATCACGCCTAAATCTGACATTTGGGAGCAAAATGCTTCTGAGCCAATTATATACTTTAGTAACTTTCAGCTAATTTCATAAAAACGTTTCTTACAAGTTGTTTTTCACATCGATGCAAATCATTTTTTGTTTACGACAATCTTTTTGCATGCTTAACTTAGTTATTGCAGGTAACAAAGTGATTTGGTGAAGAAACCGTATATTCAGGGTAACGTCAAATTCGCAAAAAAACTCATTTCTATGATCAATTATCAAGTAGCTTGAGAGTGTCGCCATCGACACTTATGATGGGAATCGCATGTCCATCTCTACAGATCTTAGAAGAATTTTAGCTCAACTTTATCGTAGATTTAAAGAAAAATTGTTTTTGAGAAGCTACCCGTGGAATCAAAGATTAAAATTGAGGACTAGCAAGCATCAAGCTCCAAAATTTCATAATCAAAAAACTAAAAGACATAAAACTACGCATATAAGTTGCAATGCTTTTGAACAATTAAATGTGTAAGAGTAACTGCAACGAACTAATCAATGATTAATAGAATGCCAACTTTAAACGATCCCTCAGACATTTTATAAGATAAACAAACTATCCTTTGAAAAGATACCTAGAGCGGAACAACGCTGTTTCGGGCTATTAGCCCTCATCAGCCGCCTCAGGTAAGATACATTCATCTTCCAGAACGAATGATCTTGTCAGGATCACTCATCCCTTCGGATAAATATATCTCAAAGAATTTAACCTTTGTGGTACGTAGCCACTCGTGTCTCTATGTCACCACTCTAGTCAAATCCTTAAGGTCGCCAGGGTTACGTGTTTTACGTGGCAAGGGGCTTTTTAGTTATTAAAAGATACCTAATCAACCCAAAACTTGAATGCAATGGATTAAACTGTTTAGGAGAAATTAACAGATGATCCATGTTTTTATCTCAAACATGAATCAACATGAAATTATATTCTTTTATTCTAATTCTAAACTTATAGGCTACACACTCAGACCACTAAATAATTGATCACAGAAATCAATCTATCTATCGCTAACCTAACCTTCACTTTTGCCTTAGCTTTTTTATAACATTACCGTAAATACACATTCTTCATTTATTCACTTGTTATCCTACAATGATTAGTTTTTTGCGCAAATTAATTTTGTTATTTACATGCCTGTGGTTAATGTTCAGGTAATTGCCCTGCTGCGCTTGATCATCTTGTCACTGTGGTTCAATGCTCAAACTCTATATAAGCGCTGCTATCTCTCATGCTTTTAGACAGCCTTTGGAGGTTATAAATGTTATGGCATTGAGCACCTGATGAGTCTGGAAAGACGAAAAAAGTGATTACCGGTAATCATTTTTCGTGCACTACGTGAAGCTGATCTTGCAGTTCTCAGTTGTCATGCTACTTATTATTATTATAAGTTTAAGCAAGTGAAAAGATTGCTTCAAACCGAAAATAATATGCATCCATTTGAAAATATCCTGTAAAAACGTTTCTACATACCTAACAAAAATTAAAAAATACGTTTGGACGCATTTTGCGTTAAAATGTCTTGCGCCCTAATGCCTCTGCACCCAAATGTCATAGACTGCATCACCTGCCACTTCAAACGGTTATTTAAGTGCAGCTATATTAATCAATCTCTTCAACAATACCAACTTACTGTAGTCAATGGCAGACGCAGCAGTAGCCATTCGTTTTCTAATGCTTTCTGCATTCTCAGTGCCTCTTGAAATCAAACGCTGTTCTAAAACCTGAATCATAATGAACAACAATTAGAAATTGAAAAATCTTTAATTAAGACAAAAAGCCACTTAAATCAGTTTGCGTGAAAGAGACTACTCAGTGAAATGCCCAAGAGGGCTGATTCCACATCACAAGAAGCGAAATGTAAACTGAATTGTTTCACAGCCATACACTGCAACCATGCTCAGAAGACATCACACTAAAAAACCAAACGCCTAACAGCAGTCTTTTTTTCAAACTTCTGCACTACGATTGTCAAAACTCAAAATGTCTTGAATAAAAAAAGGTGCTTCATTGCAGTTGCTCTATTGCAGTGTTTCCCAACCCATTTGAGTCTGCGCAAGGCTCTGGAGTGAGTACGCAAGCACATCAGCCAAGACAACACACATTAAACAATTGGCTAACTCAACAAATTTATTTTGTTTACCACAAATTCTCACTACACTCACTAATTTTTCGGTGATTAACCATTGTCATAGTGGTCACTGTGCTTGAGTTTCTGTAACTGTTCATGTAACTGGCGCAATAACTTCACTTTATGGCATCACTGCTAAATTTAAGAAAAAAAATTTTTGCAATGTTAAAGCGATTATTTCGTGTTGTCAGTCTTTTTCCACTCAGTCTATTGCTAGGCTAAAGGTATTGAACCACACAGCAATGCGGCTTAACACCACTACATTGCAAGGAAGGAATAAAATCTTTTTAGATGTATCCAAAGATATTGTCTCATTTCAAGCTAAAATGAAACTGTGGATGCATCAAATGGAAGGTGGGAGGGAGAATTGCTGCTTTGATTGCCTTAATCGCATTTGTGGAAGAATTTGATTTGAGTAGTGTTAGTGGAACTTTCCTTGGGCACTTTACTTTATTTCTCTCCGAGCTGAATAGATGTATCGGTATTCCCTTCAACGACTTTTACAAAGTGGTTAACTGGGTGCGAATTTCGTTTGAAGTGGCTGCACAAGGCTGCACTACATGTTCACCCGGAATTATAAATTGAAATGAACTGAAAATTCCATTGACTGTGTTGGTGAACACCTGCTTGTGCTGCAAAGTTGACAGCTGTGGAATGGGAAATATAAAAATGTTTCTATAATACAGTTTTGGGAAGTGTTCAGTCAATGGAGCCCAGTGTATCTGAACTTTTGCAGGCAACAAAAGCTCTTTTCTTTCCAACTAGGGGAGACCGGGGCAATATGAACCAGAAAAATTTGCACTGCCCTCAAACTTTCCCTAATCAATGTAAAGCTTTGAAAATTTCAGGTTACATAGTCACCAACATTAGCCTTAACATGTCACAAATGGGATTGCTTAACTTTTCTATTCATTTATTTACTGCATTTTTTTCTTAAAAAATTACCTGGGGCATTATAAACCTTATAGGGGCATTATGAACCAGTTTCGAAATTGACTTCACATTACTTAATTAATCATGCGTAGAGACAAACTACTGGCATGCAATGCTATAAAATGAATGTATTAGCATTTTTAAAAGTATATTGTCACTTGCTGTGTACAAAAATATATAAGCATTCACACTTATATAAAGAACTGTTCAGGTTCGCAGCTGTCCACTATGCTACTTCATGCTCAGTGTCAAAAGCACATTCAAATTTAACTGAGCCAAACGCTCTGGCTGTTTCTCCAGTAAATACCAGTACTGGATCAGAGGGCATCCGCACAATTTGGCTTTTTTTTAATATATTTGACATCTCCAGTAACCAATTGGTTCATAATGCCCCGACTGAAATGATCTTACATAAATTATTTTGCAACAAAATTTTAAGCAAACACTATTAAAAATCTATCTGCAGCTGTTTGTCCTGACCATGTCTTACCAATAAACGAAAATGTGAACTTTTAGAATATCTCTAAAAAAAACGCCAGTCATTCTAAAACGAAAACCTAAACTTACTTTTAACCTCCAAAATCACATTTTGACTGATTCACTGAAAAAGAAGAACAGCCGACCTCAACTTTTAGCATCCAAGAAAAGCTGATAGCCATGTGACCTAACTGTGCACATCTGGTCTCAAGATTGCCAATAAGTTTTAAAATAATGCCCCGGTTTCCCCTACATATTTCTGTGAGGCTGGTTTTTTAGCACTAGCTAATGGTAAAAACCAAATATTGCAACCAACTACAACCAAAATGCGACCTCAGATGCGCTTTGACAAACTTGTGCAGCAAATTCAGACGGTTCTTATTGAAAATTTGAAAATGTGGGCAATAAGTGCGTTTCAATAAAAAATAGAGCTTGTGCAAATCCTGCACCGGAAGTCCAGAAGTAGACTGTTGCAAACACAGTTCGTGATGTGAAAAGATTGGGAAACACTGCTCTATTGTTATCACAATTATTGTTAACAATTAAAATGATAAACGCCACTGTGTGTAATGGAACAAATATTAAACATCATGCAAAAACATCAACATAAATGAATATAGATTAGGGATCAATCAGGGCCCCGGCCAGGGATGCCACTTTTTGCCCCAGTACAGCCTTGGTCAGGGGGGTCATAAAAATTGGCCGGGACCGGGATTAAATTTCAAATTTATTTACAGTATATTTCGGCATATAAGAAGACCTTTAAAGTGAAAAAACCCACTCTTAAAAATTGGGATGGTCTCATACAACAAATATAAAAGTCGTATCTTAATTTTTACATGAAGATTTTTTTGTTTTATACGAAAAATGCGTTGGTGCGTAAAAATAAAAAACGTGCATGTTTAAAAAGCGTTTTCGAGGTTTGTCATGCAATAATAAAAAGTGTGTACAAATGTGAAAGTATTACGAAAGCATTACGTAACTGAAAGCATTACGTAACTGAAAGCATTACGAACACCACGAACAGCATTTACATGAGGAGTGAAGATGCAAGTAGCCTACCTAGCTATGTATTCTAGACACAATATAAAGCATTGTATAAACCCGGCCCAGTCCGGGGCAGGTGCAATTCCCCGGCCCCAGCCAGAGCTCCGGTCCCGACCAAAATTGTTGCCCCGGTCGTTCCCTATCACATATTAAAAGAAGTTTCAAAATATGTTTAACTGTTTACTCCAAAAATTACAATTCTAATTTTAACAAGTAAACTAGCTAGAAACATGAAGCAAATTTGCTAAGTACCACTTTAATTCTGCCTCCAAGGCCAGTCGTTTAAGATGGATATTATTGCATTGTAAACAGTGGAACAGATAAACACAAAATGCAAAAGAAAATTTATTGCCAACACAACTACTCGTACAACTTTAAATCGAGTTAGATTTGAAGCAAATAACACCCGGTATCTTACCAAAAGTTACAACGAAAGAAAATAATTCTAAGCATTTTATCAAACCACTTATATGAGGTACCGCTACTGACTTCTAGAGAAGGAGGTCCAATGAATATGTATAAAGGATTAATGTCTGTTTTTTTGATGCTTTTCACACCTTGTTCTTCAATATCCAGCAAACATATGCGATTGGATTTTAACACATCATTCACAGCCATTTTACTAAAAACAAAAAGGTAAACACCACGTTATGCAAGTATGGAAAAAGCGATTTTAAGCATCACATCTTTTTAAGAGCACGCTTTCAAAAATGTTTGGATATTTCTAAGTCTGCTAATGATCTAGGAAGCCCTATTGGAAAAGAAACAGAACATTTTAGGGCAAGCTTTTTCGTGTTAAGGCAAATTAAAAAAATTATGCATCATTCCACACATTGGGGTATGTCATCTGAATCTCGTTCAGAAGTTTGTGTTGTGTAATACAGTTGTTACTACTGAGTACTGACCCTTCTATTAGATAATGCCACATTGCCACACCATGGGCCTCTACTTTTGTAAACAGATAAGGTTGTTCAACAATCAACATCCATAATACAACTAATGGACTTCTCGGAAAATTCAGCTAATATACCAAATATTTCAACATTCGTATTAGTATGAAATCTGATCAAAACAGATCTCATCAATAAACAATTTACATATACCTCGTCCCATAAAGGTTTCCAGAAAATTGCGCATGCTCAATAAATTTTCCTTCTTGAATCTCAAGCTCCATTTTCTCTCTAGTGGTAAAATGGTAGTGTTTTCCATTCTCCTCACCTTGTCGAGGTGTTCTTGTAGTGTCTAAAAGTGATTTTTTTTACATTTTTTGTCAGTGCATAACGTCATTAATAACAATGCAATTTATGAGCAACACAAAAGGGATTTTGCACTAGTCTTTTCCAACATTTGAAATTTTAAACTAAGTCATTCTGCCATTGTCCTTTTCGTCAATTAAACTCAAATTTTCAGTGATGATGCAATATAATTAAATATTCAACATCAAGAAGAAGCACTTTAAAGTTCATGCAAAAAAAAGTATAAGAGGCTTTGCTTTGTACTAAATGACTGAATAACCTTAATCAGCTAATACAAGATTTTCAAACATACCGTATAGCTTATCAGATAGTCTAGGTCACCAACAGTTGGCATGGAAATCTAAGCTTGCATCGAATAAAAAGTAGCTTGACAACTTCAACTCTTTTATCCTTAAACTTTTAAAAGCTCAGCACAGAGTAATTTTTCAAGTTTTTTCTGATAATGGCCAAGTGCAGCGCAACAAAAAATTTGTGACAAAATTTTTAACAACAGTTCATAAATAGGCTATGCAGCAAATGCAATCTGCTTATGCTAAACACTTACGGGAAACACTGAAACCAAAAGCATTTGGATATTTTTTGAAAAGCAAATTCAGTAAAGTGCTTTTACCAGAACCTGATGGTCCACTAAGTACAACAGGTCGAAGTGTCATATCGATTTCTACACAAAAGGTCAACTACTACACTTCCCCTGAAACATACATTATACAAGTTCAGAGTTTGCTTGATAAATATATTTTCTAAGCTATTACTCTCTATATTTCAATGCAACACAAAAGGCGTAAAAACTTTTCTTCATTTCTTCCATGCCCATTCTGGAGCATGAATGCTACCAGCAGTCTATTTTTCCCCTTGAATAGATTGGACTGTGACACCTAGGCTATAGGTGGCAATTGAAAAGGTAGCAAATGGCTTTGAAGACCGCATGGTCATTCCAGTTGTCTCCTGTTGATGGTATTTTACTCACAATGAATAAATGTTCCTTACTACAGAGCTTGTGTGCATTAAGTTGAATCTTAATAGATTTTCAAAGTTTCCAACTTTTCTGTGGCTGAAGCAAGCATATTATCTTCTTCTTTTAATGTTGATTCACTCTTGCTGTAGATTTACTCTTGTCAACCACCCACTGCAGTGGAGATACACTTAATGTCTTTATTGTTTCTTGGAACATCTCTGACTGTCTGATACTGTGCATATCTCACCTGTTGTCGTTGTTAAGGACACTGGAACTTCATCAGATGACTTACTTTTTGATGCGGTCAGTAAAAGTTTAAAAAAACAATTAATTTGCTAATCTGACACTTAAAACACTGATAAAACCAACGTTTCGACAGTATGAACTACCTGCCTTCGATCAGGGTACAATAAAAGCAATCAAGACACGTCAGCACTTAAATACAACTAAGTCACGTGATTAAAACATAAACAAAGTCATATGATTGAATTTAAAGGCACCAATAAAAACATCAAATCTATGCAGATCAACACATCATTGCAAAGCCAGAAACCAAATTAACAACGCTACTATGAAGCTTCTCATGCAGAGCTGGAACGAACAAATGGAGTGAACAAATTTTGATATACCTGAGAAAACGCTACAGAACTTCTGTCATTTAAACTATTATTTTGCGAATTAATAAAAAATGATTTAATAAATTTTCGTTTACATAATCATTTTCAAGGTCAAGAATTTCAGAATTTTCCTAGTCAATTTTATGTTACGATTGTATGGTGTGTCTTGATAAAGCTGTTGAGTCCCATTTCATAAGTCTGACGTCTCGCATATGTTCTCTTTTCCGGGTGACAAACTAACGCTTCGTTTCTCCAATATAACATTGGTTGCAGTCCACACATTTGATTTTATACACTGCGCCCTGGCGATGTTTGGCGTCAACCATGTCCTTGTGGGAAGTGAACCATCAACCTTGCAATCATGGTTGTCGTAAAAACGACGCTCCAAACCACTGCGCCACGCTACCGACACTCGTAGCAGGATCTGTGGAAATTCTCCCACACAAAAAAATGAAAAGCAGAATGAATAGGTGCAAAATTTACTGACATTAAAGGTATTAAACTAATAAAAAAAATGAGAGCAAGACCTCATCGAAAATTTGTATTATGTTCTTAAAACAAAGAGTTTACCAATACAATCTCACAAGGAGTTGACAAATTGGTCAAACAATCTACGGACGAAACATGTGCTTACAAGGCAGAGCGATAGCCTGCATCCCATTGCTAGCCAGCTCAGCATGCCAAAGTTATCGCTTGTTTTACACTGCTTTTTATTGAAGCAACCTATAGACCAGTGTTTCTTAACCTTTTGTGGTTCATGAACCCCTAAACGTGTTTTTAAAAGGTATGGACCCCTTTGGCTTGTCAGAAAAAAACAGACTGCAATTACAATATAAGCTGTAATCAGCGTAATAGTAGTGAAATAGTTTGTAGGCTAAACGTAAACGAATATCAGTCCATAACAAATCCCATGCAGAAACAATTAAATTATAAGTATTGATAGTACCTTTGCTTTAACTAACCTGAATCGAAAAAAAAACACTCGTGAAACATAAGTTAAAAACAATCAAACAGAAAATGGTTGAAGCAACATAGAAAACTTGTAAAATGCATTTAACACAAATCAGTTTTTAGGTGCTTGTTTTAATGCAAATGTTGCTGTTGCTTTTTTTCAACAAGAACATGAAACTATGGAATGGTTTTCGACAAGGCCACACGCATGTCATCCTTAACGTTCCACCTATTTCGTTGTTTTGTTTTAATAGCAAGAAGAGCTGAAAATACCGACTTGCAAAAGTAGCTTGTAGCAAAAGGCAAAACAGCAATCATGGCTCTCTTTACCAGGCAAGGATAAGCGTGTGTTAAGGAACACCAGAAATCTCCTACGTTCTTTGAGTTGAAATCGTTACTTAGCATTTGCATTGTCCTCAACTCTATGAGATCATCTTTCGCCAGATCGTCGTCACAAACAGCATCTAGATCCACCAGAAATGGATTGCAAATCCACAATTCAAAATTTAGATCATCTGGACAATAGCTTTTAAAAGACTGCTGCAATCTGTCTAAATTTTCACACATATTTCCACGCAGGGAGGGAGATCGTTTCAATATTATAATATTGATTCGGCTTTGGATGATCACTTCGTCCAGCAATGGGAAATTGGCAAAGTTGTCCGTCTTCAATCTCTTTTTCCCCAGAGGAAGCTTTGCTTGAAAAGCTTGCAATTTTTCTGTAGCGTCTATGATCGTTATTCATCTGGTCCTTGAATTGACAGGTTTATTTCATTTAGGTGACCAAAAATATCTGCCAAGTACGCTACGCCACAGAGAAATTATTGACAGTCAAATTGCACTGAGAGAGGATTTTGTTTTTACTTTAAAAACAATAAAACTTTCTCAGTTCCGTCAAACGTTTTAAAACTTGACCTTTTGAGAGCCAGCGAACTTCTGTATGACAGAGAAGAACTTCATGTTGCGCACCCATTTCTTGACAGAGCTTTTTAAATAAGCGATGGTTCAAAGCTTGAGCTCTGATGAAGTTGACAACCTTTACAGAAGTAGACAATATCTCTCGTAAAGTTGAGGATAGAGGTTTTGAAGCTAATGCATGTTGATGCAAAAAGCGATGAATCACAATAATTTAAAGAGCTTCTTTCTTTACCAAAGTGGCAAATCCAGAGGTTTTTCCAAGCATTGAAGGAGCTTCGTCGGTACATAAACTACCAGTATTTCTCTTCCAATCGAAGTCTTGCTTGGAAAAGAAATTATCTACTGTCTGTAATACATCTGCAGCCTTAGTACTTTCAGAAAGAGGCTCGCAAAATAGAAACTCTTACTTAATTGCATTTGCGTGCATATATCGTACATACGCAAGAAGGTGTGCACACTGAGAGACGTCTGTGCTTTCATCCAGTTGCATGCTAAATGGAAATGGTGAAGCTTTCAGCTCCTCCATTACTTGTTCCAGAATATTAGCTCAGTCATTTCCAAAACACACGATTTTACCAATGTCTCTCCAATCGTATGCGATTTCTTTTCCTTGGCAATGCGGTAGGCTACCTTGTATGATGCTTCTAAGCAAGGCTTCTGTGTCTTGATAAATCCCAACTTTGGCAAAGTCTCACTTTTCTCGAATAAACTTTCTTAGAACAAAAAGATTCCACACTATTCAGTGCATTTTTAGGATGTACAGATATGAGGTGCTTCCTTAGTTTTGCTGGTTTCATACTTGCATTGGCAAGGACTTTACCACACAGAAAACACTGTAGTCTATCACAGCCATCACAATCACTAATGAAGGTAAAGCCAAATGCTACGGTACCGTACATAGCTTTCACTGCACTCCTACTTTTTGAAATTTTCTGAATGGCTAATTTTTCTACAGTAACCCATTTGCCTTGCCCAGTTATCAACTATTTAAAATATGTTTAAAGTCGTCACGTTAGTGCAAAAACTGCCCAAGTCATTTTTCTGTGTTTTGAGAAAAACATGAAAAACATTTGATTGTATGTATCTACTACTGCGTCACAAGCAAAATAACAATAGACGAAAGACTAAATGGTTTTATGCATACAATATGTTGTTATGATTTAATAATTGTCAATTCAATACGATGACTTATGCAATTTAGAAACTGGAGCGTAACTTGCAAAAACGTCGATAAATTTTTCCAAAAAGTGTGAAATCTAAACAAAATTTGTAATGCTAGACGTGTTTGATTAATATTTATTCATGCACAAGCACGATATAGCAATTCTATATATAGTATTTATAACTGTGATGGTGAGTAAACAAGCAGACCCATTGGAGTACCTTTATGGACCTCTAAGGGGTTCATGGACCCCCAGTTAAGAACCCCTGCTATAAACTATTGTTTTGATCTCTCATCTCCAGGAGCGGCACCAGAAAATTTTGGCAAGGGATGAGGTTTCAAATTAGGTTGAATGTTAACTAAATGTAAAGACGTTGACGTTCAAACCCAAAAAAGGGTGTAAATAAGCTCTTTGCAAATGTTTTGTGCAAGTGGCCCAATCAGAATTTTTTCATAGGGGTGGAATGGGAGTACATTTCGACATTTTTTCCGACAGAGTTACTTCACGGCAAATCGAGAAACAAAAACAGCTCCAAGGGGGTTGGGAGGGAATGCTACAGAGCTACCTGAAAAAATTTTTGAAAATTTAGGCAGCATAAATAGCCATTTCAGTGCTTTTTGTACAATTTTCAAGAAAAATTCTGTATAAATTTTTTACCCCTTCACCAAAATTACGCAATAATGCATTTTGTTTGCACATTTTGATTTATGCTTGCTGTAGGTGTAAGGATTTTTGTTATTGAAGAGGTTTAAAGTGGTTATGGAAAAATTGTATTCATCAAAAACATTCATGAAAAGTGGCTGGTGGGGGGATACATACCACACATCTTCCCCCCTGGATCCGCCCTTGCTGATCTTTGGCTTAAACTAGTTGCCACAATTACTCTGTCCACATGTTCAATTTATGTGGGCTTTAAGCAAGTGTGCGAAGTAGAACATATTTACTGGGGGGATGTTTCTGTCTACAATTTTGCCTGAATTCTGAACTCAAATAACAAGGCAGTGTTGCAACATGGCATTTACTGTTCATGGAGAGATGTCATTGGTCAATGACCAAATTAAAACAGTGACGGAGGGTGTACTGCGTGTTTGCATTCTGTGTTTCGCAATGCTACAGTTCAGATGCGCGTAATTAGCTGCAGAGTTGTTGCAGTAGCTGAGAAAAAATCTTAGCAATTTGCGACGCAAGTCACAGCAAAGAATCACTATTTCTGCAGAGTAGACTGCTGTCACCTCTTCTGACTTATACCCAGAATGGCTAAAATGAATAAGCTGGACAAAATCTTACACTCTGTTGAAAATCTGACGTTAAGAATTGATAAACTGGAAAAGACAATATTAAGCTATGGTGAACGGTTGGATGAGCTAGGAGGTAAATCTAATACCAAGTTTGAAGAAATTGATATTCGTTTAGAAGATAAAGCAGAAACAAGTGAACTGGAAATCCTACAGGCAAAGTTAGCAACCATCGAAGAATCTATTAAAGAACAAGAAGGAACGGCTGTTATGCAAGAATCTTATGAAAAAAGGCTAAATATATTAATGCATGGTATACCCGAACCAAATAACAGTGTGCGGGAAAGCTCTATACAAACCCTTGGAGCTATCCAAAATGTTATGAAAGATGGTCTGCTTATTTACGACCCATTGACGATACCATTAGCACCACAAAGGCCTACGTTCAGAGACGGAAGAAAAGTCACTCAACCAATTATTATTAAATTGACCACTGCACCCGACAAAAAACGGATCTTTAGCAGTCTTAAAAGCCTAAAAGATTACAATGAGCGCAGAAGGACCCAGAACCATAGCACTTTATATGTTACGGATCATTTACCAAACTCCTTCCAGGAAGAATTGAATTGAATAAGCTGGGTAAATTCTATTTGAATAAGGTTTTGAATAAGATTGAATAAGCTGCTTTTATGGTGTACAATCTAAATTTTGAATTGTTTGTGACTTCATAATAAAGACTGAAGATATGAGCTTATGTGAAATATGCGATGAAAAAATTAATGTTAAAGGTTACAAGATATATGCCTGTGAATTTTGTCCGGTTTGGCTTCATGCCTCATGCGTCTTTTTTAATGCCTCTGAAGATAAGTTAAAAATTCTGTTTGAATTCAACACTAGTTTTTGTGTTATGTGCCGTGAATGCAAACAAAACTTTAAGGATCAGAGATCTTCATTAGCTACCAAAGATGATATTAAATTGATAGTTGATGCCATAAAAAGTCAACCTGCCCCAAGTGTTCTCAATGAAGAGCTCACCAAATGCGTACCTGAATTTGTAAATGAGGTTGCTGCTAAATGTGGAGAAGTCTCATTTGCAGAAATAGTTAAGCAGCAGAAAGAAGAGCTTGAATCATTAAACAGTGCACAAGCAATCAATTTTGCTTCTAAAGTTAGAAAGGAATTATCTAATGATTCAATTATTCAGCAATTGTCTAACAAGAAGGAAGAGGATGAAAAGATGAAAAGAAAGTGCAATCTAATATTGTTTGGTTTGCCAAAATCTAAATTTGATTCTCCTGCTAAGCGTATCACAGAAGATTGTGCCAAGGTTAAAAATATATACGAAGAAAGACTTTCATTATCTGCCTTTGATGTAAAGAATATCATGCGCCTTGGTTACAGCACAGAAAACAAAAATGAAAAGAGACCTTTGCTAATTCAATGCGAAAGTGAAAATAAGAAAGTGGGAGATGCTTAGAGCATCAAAGAACCTTAAATACGTTCAAGAGCATGAAAGTTTTCCAATATTTGTGGCTCCAGATCACACTGAAAAAGAAAGAAAAATGCTTGTGACCCAACTAAAACAAAGAAGAGATAATGGAGAAGAAAATTCAATCATCAGAAGAAACCGCATTGTAACTAAACTACGTGCTGTCAATGGTGCTGGTATTGAACCCTTTCAACGACCGGCCCAAAATGCCTGGGCCGATTTGTTCAGATCGTTTTAAATGGTCCCTTAAGAGTCAATTTGCTCCTATTCTACAAAGCCTAAAAATTATGTATTTCAATGCAAGATCAGTAGTAAACAAAATTCATCTAATTTATAGCTTTCTTCTAAATAACTCCAACGCTTTTGATTTGATATTTATAACAGAAACTTGGCTCACTTCAAATATTCTGGACTCCATGATTTGCCCAGCTGGTTACAATATTCTTCGACATGATCGTTTTGGTGCTAGAGGAGGTGTTTTAGTGATATATAAATCTTGTTTGATGGTTAACAAATTTGTACCAAGCAATCATGAAATCCATGATATGACTCACAATGTTTCGAATATGTCACTATTGATGTGCTCTGTGCAAAAAACCAGAAGATTCGAGTTTCATGTTTTTATGTTCCACCCAGTACATCAGCTTCTTTGGAATCCCTAAAAACAGTATGCAAATATCTCTCTGAATGTTTAGTTACTAGTCATTCTTATATTTTGGGAGACTTTAACCTTCCACGTATTGACTGGACCATACCTGTAAGCCTTGGATGCCCCTGTCATGATTATTTCTTAGAGTGTTGTCAAAATGCATCACTGACTCAACGTATTTTAGAACCTACTCATCTCAGCGGTAATACTCTTGACTTGTTGTTATGTAGTGATCCTAGCTTGCAGTTTGTTGAATCGTTTTGTGTATCTGCTCCTTTCAGTACAACCGGTGACCATTCTAGTTTAAACTTAAAACTCACTTTTCCTGTAGAAAAGAAAAAGGAAAGAGCTACTTATAGACCAAATTTCACAACTGCAGATTACTGTGAAATTTCATCACACCTGCTTTCAATTGATTGGAATAGTATAATAGAAGCAAACAGCAATGACATTCAGCAGTTATATGATCACTTTGTTAATGTTATTTCGCAGACTATTGACTGTTTTGTGCCTAGATATAAAAGACATCAACATAGAAGAAAACCAATACACATTAAGAAGCTTCTGAAGGAAAAACAAAAGCTTTATCAACTCTCGAAAATGAACTCTGTAATGAATTCAAAGTACAAACTGCCAAGGACTATGATAATGCTGTTAAGTGCTGGCATGATTCGATCGAGTCGTCCATATCTAACAATGTAAACAAATCTCGCTTTTATGGTTATGTTAACAGTAAATTAAAAAGCAGTAGTCAGATCCCACCTCTAAACACTCCCAACGGTATAGCTGAGAGTGATGCAGAAAAAGCTGATTCGCTGAACACTTTCTTTCACGGTGTTTTCACTTGACAATGGTTTTGATTTAGAGTTAGTCCCTCACTTAAATTTTTCCCAGTTTATGAAAGATATTGAGGTCTCAGAAGATATACTAATGGTAATACATAATCTGGCTGATAAATTATCATATACTCCTGATGGTATTCCTTCTTACTTTTTAAAACGTATCGTTCGTGCAATTTTACCCTTCTTAACTCATTTATTTAATATCAGTTTAAGCTTAGCCACAGTACCTTCCCAATGGAGGTCTGCCATTGTAATTCCCATCTTCAAAAAAGGCTCCCACAATTTGGTCTCAAATTACCGTCCTATTTCTTTGACATGCTGTCTATATCGCATGCTTGAAAATATCATTAGTCAAAAGCTTTTGGATCATTTATACAGATATAATTTTATATCACCATTTCAGTTTGGTTTCATTCCAGGAAAGTCCTCTTGTTCTCAATTGCTCTCTGCAATTAATCATTTTCTAACAGCATATGATCAAAACAAAACTGTAGATATTATCTACACTGATATAGCTAAAGGCTTTGATTCTGTATCACATGAAAAATTGCTCTCAGTGCTTCAGTCTTATGGTGTCAATGGTAATGCATTTAATTGGATTCAAGCTTTTCTTGATCAGAGAAAGCAACAAGTACGTGTGCAAGACTCATTTTCATGTTTTAAACCTGTGTCAAGTGGTGTGCCACAAGGAAGTGTTATTGGTCCACTACTATTTATTATTTATATTAATGATCTTATACAGGCTGCAACCGCTACAGAAAATGACAGTAACTGTGCTATGTTTCTCTTTGCGGATGAAGCTAAACTTATAAGCTGAGATAATTTTGCTTCATAAAATGCTATTCATAAAGTTTACACGTGGATGAATGTAAGGCAGCTTAGGCTTGCTCCCACTAAGTTTGAGCACCTGCCTCTAAATCAAAACTCCTCTGATAACCATACATTCACTATTGAGGATACTGAAATATGCTCAAGTAATTATGTTAAAGATCTTGGTGTTTATGTATCTAATGATATGAAGTGGAGTAAGCATATATCTTATGTTCGTTCGAAAGCTTCTGCTACTGCTTATCAAATATTGCACTCCTTCTCTTTTAAAAATGTTTGGACGCTATTGAAAGCTTATGTTACTTATGTTCAGCCCTTATTAGAATACAATACTCCAGTTTGGTCACCTTACCTGCAGAAAAACATTCATGCCATTGAATCTGTTCAAAAACGTTATACCAAAACCATTTGCATGCGATGTAATATTCCTTTTACGAGTTATTCTGATCGTTTACACAAGCTAAATATTCAATCTTTGCAGTATCGCAGACTTGAGTATGATTTAATATTAACGTACAAGATCTGTTACGATCGTATTGACATAAATTTTGACAATTTTTTCAAGTATTGCAGTAGTCCATATAAACTTAGACGTCATCGGCTGACCTTACAATCTATCGGTAAACCCAAACATAAAAATGTTACAAATTTTTTCTCTCATCATGTTGTATCTTTATGGAATAGCTTACCTGAGTATGTTGTCACTGCGCCTTCATTACCTATATTCAAAAACTATTTAAAAAACTTCGACTTATGTAGTATAACGACAATAATTTATTAGCTTGCCTTTGCTTATAGTATTAGTCTGTTTGGGTCTTTTAATACTGTGCTTTTAGGTTTTAATTTTCTCTGTCTTTAGGTGATGTGTTGCTTGTCTTTTTGTTTACATTGCTTGCGATTGTTTTTCTGTCTTTTGATGTTGTGTTGCTAGTCTTTTCGTTTACATTGTGTGCGATTGCTTATACTTTACTTTGTTTTGTGTCTTTAATGCCGTGATTTTAAGTTTTGATTTTCGCAAGTCTTCAGATGACATGGTGCTTGTCTTTTTGTTTATTCATGCATTGCTGTTATGGTTTTCTTCAGCTTTTTCTTTATCTGCACATGTTAGTGTGTTTAGATGTTGGTTTAAACACCATTGTGTCAGTTACTTACAATAAACAATAAAGAACAAGAATTGCTTTTACCACAATTTAAGAAAGCAAGGAGATCAAATCAAAAACTGTTTGGAGAACCGAAAACGGTCACTAGTTAGTTAGTTGCATATTTATCCTCCTATCACAAGAAAGCGATCAAAGCACTATACGAGCTCGCTTAGGAGTTGCCAGCCATCTGTCTACCACACCAAGATCGGTGAATTCCGTTAAGAGCCTTTCCCGACGGCACAAGTAAACTTGCCAGCTTTCTACACACTGTCCCTTAAATGCTGAACGTCAAGCAGGGAAGCTGTGAATACCAATTTTAAAGTCATTGGTTCGACCCAACTCGAAATCGAATCCCAAGTCTACCGAGACTACAACCTTTATGTTAATGATACCAAACTTTATGTTAATGATACCAACGTCTTCTTAGCTCTTACCATACCAAATCAGTGAGTAAAATTTATTCTCTGTGCCTTTACATAACACTGTGCTATTCTCTATGATCAACATTACGCTACTGTATTAAAACAATCTGACACTGGGACATAAATTTCTGATTATGTCCCAGTGTCAAAAAATGGATTTGGATGAATTGAAGAATGCCCTGAACTCTTTGGGTTCAGAATTGAAGCAAGTTAGACAAGAGCAAAAAAAGATTGTAGAAAATTCAACAAGTGGTAATGATGCAAAGTTGACAAAGATGCTAAAACCAGCCCCCCGATAGAAACTGGTCAGCCAGAAATTGCTAAGCTCAGTCAACAAATAGAAGAGCTTTATATTAAATTTGGGTTAATTTCTGAAGCTATCAAGAAACTGGATTCTTCACTTGATGATTTAAATCAATATGGGCGCCGAAACTGCCTAGTACTGCATGGTTTAAGTGCTAATACAGATCTTCCTAATTCTCAGAGCAATTACAAAGGATTCTTGGACAAAATTATCAAGAAAATTAATGACAATCTAAGTTTAAATCTGTCAAGCAACAATATTGATATCGCCCACCCACTTCCTGTGACAAAAAATGGAAAAACTCCTGTTATAATTAAGTTTTTAAGAAGATCCGATCGAAATTTGGTTTACCAAAATAAACGCCACTTCTCTAAGTCTGGCCTAGCAATAACTGAATCTCTTACAAAAAAGAGGTTGCAACTGTTAAAAGAAGCTGGATCACTACTTGGTCAAGAAAATGTCTGGACTTCTAATGGAACAATTTTTTGTAACATTAATGCCAAACAGGAGGTTATAAAGACTCAAGATGACCTTTATTCTCTGGTTGAAAACACTTACTCAAATTCAGCACCAAGCATCGAACTCAATAATTCAAATAAGTAAAACACCGGTATGTGCTATAGCTAAATCTATAAAATAAGCTAGCTATTAAAGTAGTCTGACAGTTAAATTTGACTTAAACTTCCAGTCTCGTTTCATTGTTTCGTGTCAAAATTCAGTTTAGTTCCTAATTTTACTGCTCGTATTAAAAGCTTGTTGTTACTATTACCATTATCTTTTTAGATATGTCCTGTGTCTTTTGCAGACAAATCATACTTGATAATGAAAATGCAATATTTTGTAATGCTAAAAATCACTGGGTCCATTCTAATTGCGAAAAATTGTCTGTAACTGAATTCGAAACTCTCTGCATAGAAGAAGATGATGTGCCCTGGTTTTGTAAACACTGCTTGCTGAAAACTTTGCCCTTTTCTAACTGCACTGCTAAAATCTTTAATTCACTTTTCATGAACAAAACTAATCCTAGGATGAATTTGAACCCTTCTTAACTGAATAATTTTTTCTGTGAAAAAGGTACTATACACAATGATGAAAACTTGCATAATCAATTTAACACTGATGATGAAAGTTATTTGGTAAATATTGACAATGATTACGTACTTTCCCAAGATATGCATAGAACTATTTTTAAAAGTAACGTCAATCCAAATTGCTCTCTAATTTTGATGCACATAAACGTGAGATCTCTAGCTATAAATTGTGATAAACTGAAATTATTATTATCGTCCATGAAACTTAAACCACACATAATATCATTAAATGAAACCTGGTTAAAGCAAAACCAAATGGGAGAGTTTAAATCTTTTAGATTATGTTCTTATCACCAATTCCAGAAAACAAAGCACTGGAGGAGGTGTAGGTTTCTATATCAAACAAAACTTGTCTTACTGTATTAGTGATAAATACTCGATAATGAATGACAAAATTTTTGAGTCCCTTTTTGTAGACATTTTTCTGAACACTGGTACCCGAAAGAAAGATAAATTTACTATTGGAACCATTTACAGATCTCCTAATCAAAACACTGACACAAATGCTCAGTTCATTGATTCTCTCTATCCAATTGTACAATCAATTTCAAAAGCAAAAACACCAGCTGTAATCACAGGCGACTTCAACTATAATTTGCTGGAATATCAAAACCAACACATTAGTAATTTCATTGATGTAATGTATGAGCATAGTTTTTTTCCTACAATAACCAAACCCACAAGAATTACTACATCTTCAGCAACAGTCCTAGATCATATCTGGACCAACGTATTCAATAGTAAGATGTCAAGTAGCATTCTGACTGACTGTGTTGCTGACCATTTACCAGTCATATTATGCTTGGAAACAAACAATGACATTCAAAAACCAAAAAAAAAGCTGGTCCAACAGCGAAGAAATTTTAGCAACAATAACATATTAAGTTTTACGGAAGCACTAAAAAATATGAACACAGAATCAATTTTTCATTGTAATGATGTTAATGATGCTTATAACAACTTTATCAGTGAATACACAAAAAAGTTTGAAACTTGCTTTCCTTATACTACCAGTTCAAATAAAATGAACATTGACAAAACTACTTGGTACGACACTGAACTGAAAAGTGTCTACAGAACTAAGCAGTTGCTATATAAAAAATTTTTAAGAAAACCCACTGAAACAAACAAGAAATTATATTCTCAGGTAAGAAACTCTTATGATAGGCTTACTAAAAAGAAAAAACAGTCATACATAAAATTTAAATTAACGGAAAACAAAAACAATCTTAAAGAAATTTGGAGAATAATAAATCAGCTTCTAGGAAAATCTAAAAGGAACAATTCAGCTCAACCTATTTTTATTAATGACAAATTAATCACTGATGATCACGAAATTTCAAATCACTTTAACACCTATTTTTCATCTATTGCGAAAGATTTAGTTAACAATATTCCTAACGCTTCGGTTCATTTTACTGATTATTTGACGATATCAAATGTGAAGTCTATATTTCTTAAACCAACCACACCAGAAGAGTTGCAAAGCATCATTACCACCATTAAACCAAAATTGAGCTGTGGCATGGATGACATTCCTTCCAAAATAGTAAAGTTTACTCCATACAATGCTTTGCAAGCTTTATCTTATATTTTTAACATGTCACTGGAACAAGGGAAATTTATTGAAAGCTTCAAAATTGCCAAAGTAGTGCCTATCCATAAGAAAGGGGATCGTAAAAACATATCTAACTATAGACCAATTAGTTTGTTGTCTTGTTTCTTAAAGTTGCTGGAAAAAGTAGTTCACTCTAGACTATGTAGCTTCCTTGATATGAGCCAATTTTTTTTCGATCAACAATTTGGCTTTAGGGAAAAGCACTCAACAGAATTAGCTGCTACCTATTTAGTTAATAAGATAACTTCTGCCATGGAATCCAAAGATCTAACACTAGGTATATTCTTAGACCTATCAAAAGCATTCGACACTATTGATCACAACATATTGCTAACCAAACTACACCATAATGGCATACGAGGTACAGCTCATAGCTGGTTTAAAAGTTATTTAACTAACCGCAAGCAATACACAGCGTATGGAAAATGCTTATCATCTCCTGTTGAAATTAACTGGGGGGTGCCACAAGGTTCTATCCTTGGCCCAATTTTGTTTTTGATATATGTCAATGACTTCAGCAAATGTTTACAATCAGCAGAAGCCATAATGTACGCTGATGATACAAACGTTTTCCTTCATCATAAAAATGTTAATACTTTGTTTAATAAAGCTCAATTAGAGCTCTATAATATAACAAAATGGCTAGCTGCTAACAAATTAACTCTTAACATTAATAAAACCAAGTATGTGTGTTTTAGTTCCAGCAAAAGCAAAAACCTGCTGGCATATGGTAATAAACGTTTGTCAATTAACAGCACTCCACTTGAACAAGTACAAAATATATCTTTTTTAGGACTGTATCTTGACGAAAATCTTTCATGGAAGTCGCATATGCTAATTGTAATAAAGAAATTACGATCGTATTTAGGAATTATCTCTAAATTGAAATATCATTTAAATATTGAAAACTTAATCCAAATCTACCACTCTTTGATTGAAAGTCAAATCCGCTATGGAATCATGACATGGAATCATGGACACAAAACACTTGTTCAAAAAATACAAAGACTCTGCGATAAATTTACTTCCTTTGTTAACAAAAATAAGTATGGTGAACCTGTTAAGTTTCTTTCTGTACATGATTTATACATATTATCAACAGGTATGTTTATGTACAAATTAAAACATCGACAATTACCAAGCATTTTTTTCCCTCTGTTTCAATGCAACCAGCAAGTTCATAATATTGCAACACGTAATAGTGACTCTTATTATTTCCCTTACTTTTCAAAATCAGTTACCCAACAGTCTATCTCCTTCAGTGGAGTTAAAACATGGAACTTAATCCCAAGTGCAGTTAGAAAAGCGCAAAATATCGCTTCTTTTAATACATCATTGAAAAAAATGTTAATAACTAAAACTGATCCCCAGTCAGTTTAATCTTTTTGACTTCAACGCCAATTTTCGTGGTACTTTTCAATACAATTTGATGCTTTATTTTGTAAACCTACTGCAGAATGTAACTTAAGCTAATTTATAATACACTAAGCTAAATTAAAAATTGTTAGGTGTGTGCATAATGTTGCATGTTCTTGTATATTTGTAAATAGTTTTTGTGATCCTTTTTGTGCCTTTATTTTTCCATGATAATGAGTAGGCCTAATTTACATCATACTGGCCTATTTACTTTTGTAGGAAAGGTTTTGTGACCATACCAACGTTTACGTTTTGTGTTCAATTTTCTCGCTGACGTATCGGTATGTTTTAAGCCCTCGGGCTTTGTCACTTTTTTCCTTAAGGTGCATGTGTGTAATATTGCATTTTGCGTGCCTTTGAAAAACTAACAATAAACAAACAAACAATCAGCTACCGGTATGTATTCATGAGCAAAACTGTAATATTCTTGTGTTATAACAATGTGTTCTACTCTTACAAGTATTGAACTTGGTGCTTCTG
This sequence comes from Trididemnum miniatum, assembly GCA_964006365.1. NCBI lineage: Eukaryota > Metazoa > Chordata > Ascidiacea > Aplousobranchia > Didemnidae > Trididemnum > Trididemnum miniatum. The sequence continues at coordinate 32,628,197 of OZ023234.1, read as the reverse complement.
TTTTAGTTTCAATAATTTGTTTATCTAACCATCCAACAAACGAAACTGTCCTCTAACTGTTAAATGTGCGCAAGCCACTAATTTTCTCCGATGCGCCACCTCCGCGTAAAAATCTTTAGAACAGTCATTTCAAAAACAATCACTCCGTGAAGCAAGTATGTTTCATCTCCATTCCATAAAAAACATTATCCGGTTAATAATACTACATTAAGTCCAAACAAAACCCATCTTACTTTTGGTGCTTGAAAACGTTCTTTTTCGCGCGCAAAAACTTTTCGACCGTCTTACGCAATTTTGTTGTTGCAGGTTAAATAGTCAACGGAAGAAAATAATTTTTATATCAACGCGTTCATCTGAAATCCTTCTTCATGCATGACCAATCGAATGAAATGTATCGTTTTTTTCCACGGAGTATAGTCAATTGAGGTAATGCGCGCACAACTTAAATTCATTGTATTGCGCGTTTCATTACATAACTTTTGAACGACATTGCTTTCAATGCTCTTTCCTTTTTCATCTTCTAGAAAATTCATTTCTCACCAACTTAATAGAATATGAACAAAATTTTTAAGCGCGTTTGGCAGTGCCATTAGTTTGGCGGGAAACACCAAAATATGCGGGAAAATCAAGTTTGTGAGTGAGTTTCGTAACTTTGCTATTATATCGTCACAGACGACAAAAACCGAACGTTCTTCTGTGCAGTAGGTGTAGTTTAAGATGGATTGGATTGCGATCAAGTTTGGAAAAATTCCAATTTAGCTTCTTCCAGATATTCTACAAAGCGTGCATTCAACCCGCAATTTACTAATAGCGAAAATGCGCGTTGCGGTCAGAAAACGCAGGTCCGGATAGTTTGGGTCGGGGGGATTGGGGTCAATGGGGTCGGGGGAGTTGGAGTCGGAGGGGTTGGAGTCGGGAGTTGAGGTCGGGGGAGTTGGGGTTGAAGGAGTCGGGAGGGTTGGGGTCGGGGGGGATTGAGGTCGGGGAAATTGGGGTTGGGGGGTCAAGGTCGTGGGGTTTGGTCAGGAGGGTTGGATCGGGGGGGGGTTGGGATGGGGAGGATTTGGGGTGGGGTCAGGAGAGTTGGGGTCCTAGGTCCTGACACCATCCTTCTTCCCACACTTTCCCGCACCCCCACCTTCCCTTTTCCCAACCCCAACCCAACATCCTTTCCACAATTCTACTCCCCCAAGCACATTTTCCCACACCCCAAACACACTTCCACACACCTACTCCCCACACCCTTTCCCAACCCAACACCCTTTGCCCCCACCCCAACACTCTTTCCACACCTCTCCCCACATCCTAAACACACTTTCCCACACCCCAAACACACTTCCACACACCTATTCAGCGTACCCCACACCTCCCCATACTTTCCCACATCCTTTGCCCCACCCCAACACCCTTTCCACACCTCTCCCCACACCCCAAACACATTTTCCCACGCCCCAAACATACTTTCACACACCTACTCCCCATACCCCACACCTATCCATACTTTTCCACACTCCCCACACCCCCAACACATCTTCCACACCTTCCCTTACCTCCCTTCACTGTCCCAACACATTTCCCCACTTCTTCCATATTTCACCCATACTTGACTCAACTTCCCCAACTACCAAAAATTACCCCATTCCCCACCATCCATACTCCCTCAAATTCTCTATACTCCCCCATTCTTCCCCATTACTGCTTTTATGCCTATTAGTCCCATCAGTCATTTGCGGACTGCAAACTGCGTGTAAACAAGTAGTCGCAGCGAATTGAAAAGCAAATAGAATTGGCCAAAGCGCTTTATAACAGACCAGGAAAAGCCCACGTAAATGGGCTTATTAACACATAACACGCCTTGGAATGCGCGCACCATCATTGCAATGCGCTTGCCGCGCTTTAGCCAAAAACCGTCAAATGCGCGGATTGTGCGTATAAATGCCGTGTAAGTAACTGCTGGGAGTTAGCGATCCAATTTTTTTTGAAAAAGGAGGTCTATGCAATGATGTATTTGTAGGTGCGTTTTCGTTTTTTTTTCTCTCTAGTGTAAGCGAAGCTACACCGTTTTTTTAGAAAATGCACGCGCATTACCTCAATTGACTATAATAAAGAAAAGCGCGCATTGAAGTCCAAAGTTCACAAAAATTTCTCCCATTGATTGTGTGTAATAAAATTCTTTATATTTCGTATTGCTTACGCGTTTTTGCCAGTAAAATTGAATAGAAATTTTTCGATTCAAAGGACAGATAGGATAACTTGCTTCATAGTGTTCGCCTAGGCAATATAGTCGGTTCTTAAGGATGTTAGTTCGGTTACCGCACAAGGCTTAAGCCTATATGTTATAATATTCAATGATCTCTTTACTAAAAAGTAAAAACGTGATCGACCCGGTTTAGATCTTCAGTGAGGAAAAACTTTTAAAGCGGTCAATTTGTGCAGATATAGAGGCCTTATAGAGACCAATAGGGTAGGATGACATATCAAATGACAAAAGTAGCAGTGCAATTTACGCCTCCAGAGCGAGAAATTCGGGTTCCATTCAGGTGTCAGTCAAATCTGCCACAGGCCAGCCCTACGAATCACTATCGCTGCAGAAGTTCTCTTACTTCAGTATGGTTGTGCTGCCTGGTTGCAACTAATTTAGCCGGCCAGCTCTCCGGGTTAAAATGTCCTTCTTTGCCTAGCTTTGTTAATTTCTGCGTTTAACCTAAACCATATGAAGAACAGCTCCATTAGTTTTGCGTAAAAGCACACCAAAAAAGCTACATTTAGTGATTGAGAATTACTGTATATACTGTACTTAAGCATTGTATAATATCGCTCAGCAATAAAAATTCTGTGATTTCAAAATTTAATGAAAAATATCTGCGTGGAATGAAGGAGATACGGAGAAGGCTTTAGGAGAAATAAGAAGAAAAGAAAATACCACCAGAGGTGCCGGAAAAAAGTATGGCATTCCAGAAAGTTCAATTCGAAGAAGAATTGAGAAAATTGAGGACTTTCCCATTGGTAAAGCAGGTAGAGTCCAGAATTTAAATCCTGCTATTGAATCGTTTCTGGTTAATTGCATCGCAGTGCTTTGCCAACACGGTTTCAGTCCGAGTATGGGTGATATTTTGGACTTGGTAAAAGAGTATTTGGAACTCGAAAATAAGCAAAATTTATTTAAAAATGGGAGGCCAGGAAAAAATTGGCTTTCCTGTTTCATGAAGAGGAATCATCTATCCTTCAAAAAAGGAAATTTGATCAGCAGAGCTCGAAAGGTGGCAACCGCTAATCCATTCGTAATTTACAATTTTTATGACATGTTAGAAAATGTCATAAAGAGCAACAATCTTATTTCTTCCTTCGCACTTGCGATTTTCGAAGTATTTGGCCAAACTGGCCAACTTTTGGATTTGTAAAGTAATCTCATGAATGGATAAGAATCGAACCCAGGCCCCAAATGCATAATAAATATTTCATCTTCTAGGTAGACTGCTTGGTTGAACCATATTGCCGTAAAAGAACTCGTTTTATCAAAAAAAAAAAACAAATTAACCGCATTTGCATTTCGCACTTGCCGCATTTTAAAATGCGCGCGCGCGTTTTTAAATGGCAAAATACGCATTTGAGTTTTGCCCTACAATGCGCGCTGACGTACTTAATTGCGTCAGACGTTAATTATTAGAGCGTATCAAATTAAAATCGGTGAGTGCATTTTAACAGATAAGTTGAACAATTTGTGAGAAAATCAGCTGAAAACAATTAGAAATAAAGGTGCAAAGCGAAATTTTCTGAAAATCTTGCGCGCATTCGAGGTTTAGCTATACTACTTCGTTACAATTACTTTTTGCAAATTCGTCAAAACCATTCAAAATCTAATTACGTTAATTCAAAATTGACACTATGCTGGCTATAGAGTAAGAAGGTACGGTAATGATTACTGGTCATGCAAAAACTATAAGTTAAAACCTTTTTTTCTTGTGTCATAATCATTATGTCTCATCTTAATTTATTATGCTACTGGCAACACTCTGCTGTATTTACGTTGCTCTGCTTTGCTCTGTTTCTGTATCCTGTGTTTTGCTTGCTAGTATTCAAAAATGGCTGCTAGTACCTAGTAGTTACTATAAATTTTCATGTCGGAAAGCCACCTCAGAAAATTATGAACCCGAACGTACAATAATTGATGAAAATAATTTGCCTGATAGACTGTTCCAAAGTTTAAAAGCAAATATTTCTCCCCGTAAAACCTACCGGTATAATTTTGAAAGTAACACATTTTGCTTTAATCGTACAAACTCGCACCTTATTCTTCGTCTTAATATCTGTTCGCTCCAGGCATACTTTGACCATTTGCTTGATTTCCTTCAAGAATTTTCTAGTCTGCCTTCAATCATCTTCATTTCAAAACTCGTATCAACAATAACTTTATAATCAATATTGATATATCAGTATACCTGGATATTATTTTGTCCACTTTCCTGAGGTGTTGGTGCATATCAGTGTCCCCTCTAGAGTGAGAAATTTGAGAAAAATGCGAAATTTTTGGGCAAGTTTTACTGATTTTGAACCAAAAATTAATATTATAAAATGCTAAACTGAAAAACTTAAAACAAAAAACTTGAATATTTTAATGCAAGACTGTACCGGTAGCTTGCATCTTCAGTCTTGGAAAAGCAGATTTAATGCAAAAAATGTGTAAAAGGGGTCCTTAAAGTAGTTAAATCTTTGGGCAAAAATTTCAATGAATTTATCATTTGGGCAAATTCGCACTAGTCAAAATCCTGGAGGGAACACGGGTGCATGCTTTTCTACATCCCTAAAATTTACAATAAAAGACAACTTGCAGTTACGACTATAACAAAAGTCTCGTCAGCCTTGCTACGCACCGCCAATCCAGGCTAAACTCATTCCAGATTGTAAAGACTCTTTTTTGCGTTGCTTTACCTGGACATCTCGACTTCATCTCTTTTCTAGGTTGTGCCCTATTTTCAGCAGGCGACTGGCCCCAAACAACGATACCTGTTTTGGTTATTTGCTACTTCGTTCTTATTTAAAACTGATTTGATTGTCACGTGATCTGTATAGCGCTTCATCTGATGACGATTTTTTGTAATTGGGCGCTTGCCGTAAGCAGCTCCGGGTTACACTGATTGCTTTCAACCGATTCGGTAATGATTTGAGCTTCCTTTTCGGATTTGACTTCGCGGTGGAAAGAGCTGTTTTGACTGAAGCTATAACTAAGCACTTTGAGCTTCAGATATCTACTGTAGCAATCTACCCTGCTGCATCTACTCTGCTGCTGCCGAAAACTTTCGTAAGTTATGTAATATGTTATTGTTATGTTGTGTTTATTAATATGAAATTGTAGTATCGCTATGTTATGTTTAATTAATGTGCATGTAAGCGTTTAAGCAATTAAGTAATGCAAATTATTCTTGTTTTCTGTTTATAATATGCTGTGTTCTGTTTCTATTCAGGATTACGTCGTCAAAATTCTTATTAAAAACTAAATGAGTTTATCGTCGTCAATCGAGGAAAGGTAGCGGAGTAAAGTTAATCCGAAGCAATACCCAATGAAAGAGCCCATAACTACTAACCCCAAACTAAGTTACCGGTAGCCTAACTAGCCCACATTACTAGAAGCCCCCATGGCAACCCACTCATTTGCAGCTGCAGACGCGTTTCGACCTTATTATGGTCTCATCAGTGCAGCATAGCAACCTCCCACCTTCCTGAAAAAAAAAATTTCTAACATTCAAAAGAACTACAAACCCCAAATCTAAGCCTCTACTCGTTCTGCTCAAGATAGAACATTTGAAGTAAAACCTTCAAGGAATTAGTACATGCTGTATTATGATGTCACAGATTCCTTGTAAACAATCGACAAGAATAGAAATGACCGGTTGGTTTAAACATTATTTTCCCGGTAATCTGAGAAGGAATTTTTGTTTACGGTTTGTAATCATACCAGTTACCAAAGCCTGCAAAAAACCTCTCTACCCAACCCATTCGCCCGTGAAAAAGCGGGGGACAAGGCAGGTACTGTGTCTGCTTGCAGTTAAATGTGACTTGCAGTTAAATGTGATGGAATGTGAGGATTTGTGGTTTCAAATACAATTTCTTGGCCAAAAAATAATTATATTTTTGCAGTAATTTACTGTCATCCTAGAAACAGTCTTCCTACTTTCATTGAAAAACTAGACGAAACAATGAATTATTTCAACCAAAAAGGAAACAAGGTGTATATTTTTGGCGATATAAATCTAGACTTAAATCCCCAACAAACATCCTTCTCAATTTCGGACTATCTACTAGCACTCGATAGCAATGGATTTACATGTCTTATTACTGACCCAACACGTGTACCAGTAACTTTAAATTCTAAAACCATAATTGATCACCTTCTTCCAAATGACTGTGAATCAAAGTTGACTCCCGGCGTTATTTCTTACAAAATCGAGACGAGGTGAAATGACGTCACTAGCACATCGTCACTCGCACTCGCACATTTCGACTCGCACATAACCAATCACTCGCACATCACCGCACTCGCACATTCCATATTTACTCGCACATTATGACCGGACCCTCGCACGTTTCGACTTGCACATAACCAATCACTCGCACATCACCGTACTCGCACATTATGGCTGGACTACTCGCACATTTCGACTAGCACATCACCACACTCGCACATTATGACCGGACCACTCGCACATAATCAATCACTCGCACATCACTGTACTCGAACTCGCACATTCCATGTTTACTCGCATATTATGACCGGACCACTCGCACATAATCAATTACTCGCACATCATCGCACTCGCACATTTCATATTCACTCGCACATTATGACAGGACCACTCGCACATAACCAATCACTCGCACATTATGACCGGACCACTCGCACATAATCAATCACTCGCACATCATCGTACTCGCACATTTCATATTCACTCGCACGTTTTGACCGGACCACTCGCACATAATCAATCACTCGCACATCACCGTACTCGCACTCGCGCATTTCATATTCACTCGCACATTATGACCGGACCACTCGCACATTATGACCGGACCACTCGCACATTTCGACTTGCACATAACCAATCACTCGCACATCACCGTACTCGCACATTATGGCTGAACCACTCGCACATTTCCACTCGCACATCGCCACACTCGCACATTATGACCGGACCACTCGCACATAATCAATCACTCGCACATCACTGTACTCGAACTCGTACATTCCATGTTCACTCGCATATTATGACCGGACCACTCGCACATAATCAATTTCTTGCACATCATCGCACTCGCACATTTCATGTTCACTCCAACATTATGACCAGACCACTCTCACATTTCGACTCGCACATAACCAATCACTCGCACATTTCGACTCGCGCATAACTAATCATTCGCACATCACCGTACTCGCACATTTCATGATCACTCGCACATTATAACCAATCACTCGCACATAACCAATCACTCGCACATCACCGTACTCGCACATTCCATGTTCACTCGCACATCACCGTACTCGCACATTTCATGTTCACTCACACATTTCCACTTGGACATAACCAATCATTCACACATCACCGTACTCGCACATTATGACCGGACCACTCGCACATTGACCAAACAAGTACTCGCACATTCCGGTGTTGTAAAATCAAGACCACTCGCACATTGACCAAACAAGCACTCGCACATTCCGATGTTGTGAAAACCAGACCACTCGCACATTGGCCAAACTAGCACTCGCACATTACGGTGTAGTAAAAATCAGACCACTCGCACATTCCGGTATTGCAAAGCCAAAAAATTAGACCACTCGCACATTGACCAAACTAGGACTCGCACACCAAACCAGCACTCGCACACTGCATGCTCACTCGCACATTTCGGTGATGTAAACACCGGACCACTCGCACATTCACCAAACTAGCACTCGCACATTGACCAAACTAGCACTCGCACATTCCAGTGTTGTAAAACCGGACCATTCGCACATTGACCAAACTAGCACTCGCACATTCCGGTGTTGTACAAACTGGACTACTCGCTCATTGACCCAACTAGGATTCGCACATTCCTTGTTCATTCGCATATTATAACCTGACCACCCAGATGTCCGATCGAGTGCAAGTTTGGTCAATGTGCGAGTGGTTCGATTTTATTAACACTGGAATGTGTGAGTGGTCTGGTTTTTACAACGCAGGAATGTACGAATGCTATTTTGGTCAATGTGCGAGTGGTCCGATTTTAACGACACCGAAATGTGTGAGTGCTAGTTTGGTCAATGTGCGAGTGGTCCGGTTTGTACAGCATCGGAATGTGCGAGTGCTAGTTTGGTCAATGTGCGAGTGGTCCGGTTGTAATGTCCGAATGGAAATGTGCGTGTGAAATGAAATGTGCGAGTGCTAGTTTGGTCAATGTGCGAGTGGTCCGGTTTTTACAACATCGGAATGTGCGAGTGCTAGTTTGGTCAATGTGCGAGTGGTCCGATTATAATGTGCGAGTAAATATGTACTTATTGTGCGAGTGCTAGTTTGGTGTGCGAGTCCCAGTTTGGTCAATGTGCGAGTGGTCCGATTTGTACAACACAGGAATGTGCGGGTGCTAGTTTGGTCAATGTGCGAGTGGTCCGATTATAATGTGCGAGTAAATATGTACTTATTGTGCGAGTGCTAGTTTGGTGTGCGAGTCCCAGTTTGGTCAATGTGCGAGTGGTCCGATTTGTACAACACAGGAATGTGCGGGTGCTAGTTTCGTCAATGTGCGAGTGGTCCGGTCATAATGTGTTGGTCAATATGCAAGTGGTCCGGTCATAATGTGCGAGTGAACATGCAATGTGCGAGTGGCAGTTTGGTGTGCGAGTCCTAGTTTGGTCAATGTGCGAGTGGTCCGGTTTGTACAACTCCGGAATGTGCGAGTGCTAGTTTGGTCAATGTGTGAGTGGTGTGGCTTATACAACACAGGAATGTGCGAGTGCTAGTTTGGTCAATGTGCGAGTGGTCCGGTCATAATGTGTTGGTCAATATGCAAGTGGTCCGGTCATAATGTGCGAGTGAACATGCAATGTGCGAGTGGCAGTTTGGTGTGCGAGTCCTAGTTTGGTCAATGTGCGAGTGGTCCGGTTTGTACAACTCCGGAATGTGCGAGTGCTAGTTTGGTCAATGTGTGAGTGGTGTGGCTTATACAACACAGGAATGTGCGAGTGCTAGTTTGGTCAATGTGCGAGTGGTCCGGTTTTTACAACACCGGAATGTGTGAGTGCTAGTTTGGTCAATGTGCGAGTGCTAGTTTCGTCAATGTGCGAATGGTCTGGTCATAATGTGCGAGTGAACATGCAATGTGCGAGTGCTAGTTTGGTGTGCGAGTCCTAGTTTGGTCAATGTGCGAGTGGTCCGGTCATAATGTGCGAGTGAACATGCAATGTGCGAGTGCTAGTTTGGTCAATGTGCGAATGGTCCGATTATAATGTGCGAATGAACATGAAATGTGCGAGTGCTAGTTTGGTGTGCGAGTCCTAGTTTGGTCAATGTGCGAGTGGTCCGGTTTGTACAGCACTGGAATGTGCGAGTGGTCCGGTTTGTACAGCACTGGAATGTGCGAGTGCTAGTTTGGTCAATGAGCGAGTGGTCTTGATTTTACAACATCGGAATGTGCGAGTGCTAGTTTGGTCAATGTGCGAGCGGTCCGGCTACAATGTGCGAGTGAGCATGGAATGTGCGAGTGATTGGTTATGTGCTAGTCGAAATGTGCGAGTGCGAGTGACGATGTGCTAGTAGCACATTTGTGCCAGTGACGTCATTTCACTCCTGTTGGTTGATTGGCTGGCAGGTTTTCTTATTGCGTCACACTCGTAAAACAATCAAATTTCACAGGCACAAGGTTAGGGAGTGAAATCGGGTAGAATGGAACAGCCACAATTGTTGAAAATGCGTGTTCGGACCCTCTTAGTCCACTGCAGTAGCTACGAGGTAAAAATAGGCTTTCAAAACAACAGATTTAGGCAGAATCACTATGATTTAAGAAATTATAGCCTTGCAGGCTTACGGCTACATGAAATATGAATTAAACGGTTATAGACTGATAGAGTACAATGTTTGTATATTGAACTGAAATTCAACAGCAATTGAGGGAGACTGCGAAGTGAGCTTGCGCTCTTCGAGTCAGCATATTGAACTGAAATTCAACAGCAATTGAGGGAGACTGCGAAGTGAGCTTGCGCTCTTCGAGTCAGCAGCCACCCGTTACATATGTCAAATGCGATCGGCTCCAGCCGCGAATTGAACCCGTCACGTAGGATCTGTCACCTGCGCGCGGTACCGCTAGGCCATGTCGCTGACATAGGGTTGAAAGAAAATGGAAAGGTTATCATCCCTATCAGAAAACAGCTGCGTTACCAGTAGGTCGACTCTGTAACATTGAACAGTGTAAAGAATAACTTCAACCGTCCTCGTCCATAGGCAGCACTCTGAAGAACGGAAGACGGAAAAGAGTGTCGCGCGAGATCACGTATAGCCTACAGCATTGCATCTTAGAAGTAGCGTTGGAACTTTTGCTGAGTAAACACGGCTTGATCATGGGTATGCTGGGAATCCACTCTTACCGGTAGGTAGCCTACCTCTTCTGAATTTCAATAGGCTATACTGCTTCTCACCGTCTCATAAAAGCGAGTACTTACAAACACCACTATTCTAATGCTGTAAGATGAAGTCACCCCTTAAGAAAGGCACAACAAGTAAGCCAACATTCAGGAGGGTATTTAGCTAGAGTGTGCCATGCGCCCCCTCATTTTTAGTTTTTTTGCTATGTCACCAGGGTTGCTTTGGTGGGGGGCTCAGCCCCCCTAGTTGAGATGGCTAACAGCTCAGATGGCCGAGTGGTATGGAGCGTATGTCTCTTGAGCTGTAGACTCGGGTTTGATTCCGAGTCGGGTCAAATCAACGACTTGAAAATTGGTATTCACAGCTTCCCTGCTTGACGCTCAGCATTAAAGGGACAGTGTGGAGCACAAACCGGCAAGTTTACTTGTTGTGCCGTTGGTAAAGGCACTGAGCGGGATTCCCCCATCTTGGTGTGGTAGACAGATGGCTGGCAACTCCTAAGCGAGCTCGTATAGCGCGTTGATCGCTTTCTCGTGACAGGAGGATAAATATGCAACTAACTAACTAGTTCTAAAAAAACTGTTTGCAAGGGGGGCTCTTAAAATCGGCCAAGTCCTTAATTGTGAACGTTTAGACTTTTAAGCAGAGATTCTTAAACTGGGAGGCGTAAGCAGTGACTTGATGGTTGAACGTAGGTATTTTCAAATCCTTTTTTCGTAAAACATCAAAACTTGTTTCCCCAAAACAGCTACATCCTTCCCATTAAGTCGATTTAGACTATGCAAATAAATTGTTATGTAATTAGTTTCTGCATGATTTTTGTAGCGAGGTGGGCAGTGCCGTATTGAGGCATCTCCGAAGTTCGGTCTCCCCGGTCGGGGACGGGGGAAGAGGGGGGATTTGTAGGGGCCCCACAATATTGTTGTATTAGACTCAAAATTAGAGGGAATAAATTTTAAAATTTTCGTCAAAAAGTTGTTGAAAAAGCACTACAATAATAGCAATTGCATGACGTAAATTACTATAAATTTTTTAAAAGTTTTCCGGGGTTTCATGCCGTCGGACCCCCCTAGCGTTTTCATTAATTTTTATTCTGCTTCAAATTTACTCTGACTTTGCCACACACCGAAAGAAACTGCGTGTACGAAAGTTTGGGGCGCCCATCCTGAGGAAATTTCTGGATACGTCCCTTGAAACGATGCAGTTGATGAGAAAAGTTAGTAACCGAGTCGAAAAAGCGCGAAACTCACCTAAAAATGTTTGTATATCAAAGGGCCCCATCTGGAGCATTTTTGGGGGGGTGGGCAACAGTCTTCACACGGCACTGGTGGTGTGGCGTGGGCAAAAATAACTAACGCCAAAGGGGGGCGTGACTGAAAAAGTTTAAGAACATTTGGTATAAAATAAGAGATTTTTTGCGTTGTGCAGAGCCCCTCTAGTTCAAATTTTACGAATCTTCATTATAGTCGCCATATTACGCCGAAAGGCCCATCTCCGCCGCTTAGCGCAAAGATGGAAACCAGTCGGGTTGACCAGACGGTCGGGTCGAGATTCTTCGACCGGCCGGTCAAAAAAACGGTCAAATTCTCTTTTCTTGCAACTAAAATACACCTAAACACCAACCGAAATACACGCCTCCATATTTGTTTTTTAAATAGTTGATGAAAAACTGCATTAACAAATCACACTTTCTGAAAACAAAAGTTTGCTTTCTGTTTGCTTTCATTTAAATACTCTTTTTATTAGATGAAATTCTATGTATTTAATATATGCAGTGATAAAGTTGGTGTAAACTGGAGTTTTTCATTAGGTTTATTGAACACTGAACATGAACCTTCCGTAAAAAAAAGTCGACCGGACCGGTCGACCGATAACTTATTGAAGTATCTGATCTAATAATAAAGCATTTAAAACTTGCTTCATTTGATTAGATACTTCAATAAGTAATCAGTTTCACAGTTGTACACAATTAACCTTTTGTCGTAAGTGCATTGAATTTTTTATTCAAGACATTGTTTATTGACTTGTTTTAATTTGTTAAAACTAGTGCATTAAATTCGCAATGTTCGTTTCTGTGGAAGATCCAGAACTATCTAGTAAAGGTGATCAAAAACCAAACATCACTAAGGTGAGCGTAAAATATAATTTTGCAACTTGGGAAAGAATCCCGTGTTTTCTTTCGAGTCGCTTATTATCGTTTGATTTCTTCTGCCTCATAATCTAGTTGGGGCGTAGTCAGAGCCGTAGCAGCCGCCCCCCAAACCCCCCAATTGGGGGGCACACTGCCCAAAAGGAGCCCCAAATTGCCGCAAAGGACCCTAAGTTTCATCAATTCAAAACGAAACTTTGCTTTGCGAATCGCGGTAAAGAAAATTATTGCGCTCAGATTCTATATTTCAGTTTTGAAATTCGTCGCTATTGTTTCCTTTTAAATAATGTCATAAACTGCGTATTGGTGTCATAAAAAACACACTGTGTGTAGGAGTGCGCGTATAGGACTTGAGAAAGGAGGCCGGTACAGTGTTGGATCCAATCATTTCTTAATTTTTAAGTTCAAACTTGTTACTGTTGAAAAAATTTAATTCAAATTTATGAACACCTGTGAGCTGATTTAAAATTCTATATATTTATTTTTATTGTTTGCATTTTTATCCTCCTATCACGAGAAAGCGACGGGCCGCTATACGAGCTCCCTTAGAAGTTGCCTCCATCTGCCTACCACACTTAGACGGGGGATACCGTTTAGTGCCTTTCCCAACAGCACAACAAGCGAACTTGTCGGCTTGCTTCACACTGTTCTTTCAATGCTGAATGTCTAGTAGGGAAGCTGTGAATACGGTACCAATTTTTGAGTCATTGGTGTTCAGTTTACCTGTCACCTTTCAGTTTACCGGCAAATTACCTGTCAGTCGTTCTACTCGTTCAGGCCCCCCAATAAATGCACAATTAAGAATTCCCGAAAAGTTTAGTGCACTGTGATTGACCATCGAAAACTGCATCCTTACTGTACTGTTGCCTTGGTCTTCAACACAGCCAGATTTGAGATGAAACAGTAACCAAATAATGTGCTATATCAGGTTTAACAATTAAACAGCCTTGCGGGTGCGTTGAGTTACAGCATGATTCAAAAACTAATTTGTTTTGTACTTAAACTTACTAATCGGTGTCTCTTTACATTTTTTTTTTTTTTTCAGGCGGAATATGTCATGTCCATCAATACTGCACTTCAAGAACGTGAAATCAGTTTTAATTTGCCTGGTTACACCTAACTTATAAACTGACTATGAAAAACTACTGTCAGTGAATCACTTGATCTGGAATTCTCTCCCAATAGCCTCCTTAAACACTCTGTAATGTAAGGGTGCTGCGGTGTGCGTGCACGTACTTTTGGGCACGAAATTGGCGAATAGCCGGACGTCTCAAAGGCAAGATTCATTAAACATAGCATGGCTAATTGCATGCATACTTAATTACTCATGCATGTTCCTTCAACTTCATTTCTATCGCTGAATTGAGCTAGCATGTTACACATGAAAATATAATACAATACGCATGAAAAATTAAAAAAAAATGAAGACAATACGAGTACTATCCACCTACATCAGCAGATTTAATTTACAATCTGTAAATTACTGAATGTTCAGTCTCCATTCGATGTCGATTTTGTTTGTTTCGTATACGTATCTAACAAGTATAATGCAGCGGTGTATACGAAGCAGAGATGGGCAGAGTCACAAAAAACTGACTCCGTATCCGCTCCGGTTCCAAAGACTTGGACTCCTGTTTGTCGACAAATTCTACAATCCGAATCCGCTCCGGATCCGGATTTGAACCTGTGCCTAAGCCTAAATATTACGTTTCGCTATCATGCTAAGTAGTAGAGAAATATAATTTTTGGGTTTCAGGTTTAGGCTAAAATCCGGATGCGGCTTTTATTCAAAAACCCAAAGCCGGATCCGGCTCCGAGTCCAAAAAATAAAGCCGGGCTCCGGCTCCACTCCACTCCGGATCTGTGTCCATCTCTGATACGAAGTACAGGTACCACTTACTACAGGTTTTATGGAAGCGTGAATACGAAGAGAATTCAAAAAAAAAAAAAAAGGAAACAATCCTAAACAATCGTGTTTTTTATTTGAAGGCCAACGTCTGTAGCGTTAAATTGAAGATAAATTTCTTAAATGAAAAGTTTTTCCAGATAGAAAGTTTCTAAAAGTACGTGTTGTTGGAATTCCTATTCGGCATAAACCGCTTAAACACCGCTGCAGTTTTATAGTGTTCGTTTCTTCCCGTGCATGTTGTGTATACGTTTTTTGTATGCTGTGTCTTGTGCTCTGTTTTCCTGTTTTGTTCATGGCTGGCACCTTAAAGTCTCCTGAAATTGATGCATGTTACCATTTTACGCGTGCTTTGCTGTTGTGCGAGCGAGGTACCGTTAAATTTGAAATGTATGTGTATGCGCATTAAAGAAAAAGAATAAAAGCCTCAGATGTAGGTTGGTAAATAAAGCCAATTTCTTGTTTTCTTATCTCTGTGTTGGTGTGTTGTAATCGTTGCGGTTAAACAAGATTTACACTTTGCCGTTACAGACCGTATTTTATTTTTGTTTGAATCCTAAATGTAATCAACGCGCCGGCTTTCTTGAGTAGTAATGCATCGGTTTGTATCTTCGTAGCTGTACTGTTTGTGGTTTTCACGATCACCACACACTCATTATTGTTTGAAGCGAATAAAATGAAAATAAATGAATTACCACTTCTGTTGTTGAAGAAACCCATAGAGCACATCTGCACAACTCCAGTGACCACACGGGCCAAATTATTAAAAATAACCTTGCCGCGTGCTTCGCCACTTTACATATTCATTGGTATTGAAAACGAACTTCCGTAAAACACACGAGTACAAACTTCAGTAAATACTTGCAATCACGAATAACTAGCTTGCCTACCGAAAGAAGTTAATGTCTGGTTGGCGGTACAGAACTTGAAAATAGCTTTGAAAAAAGCTGTTTTCGCGTTAGGCTTCAAGAAACCCTCTGTCACAACTCTTTGAGAGCTTTGAGAAAAGCTGTTGTCCCAGTAACTCTTTTTGAGTAGCTCTGAAAAAAGCTGTTGTCCCAGAAGCTTTTCGTGACGCACTCTTCCGTGGGTAACCGCGTTAACGTGGAAACGAGAAAGCAAGGTCTGGCGATTCATAAATATCAGTTTGGGACGGCAGCGAAGCGATAGTTACATCAACGAATCCAATCGAGCTCGGGCACTTCTGATTGGACAAGTCGTGCGAACCTAAATTCAGCTTTTCTCAAAGCTCTCAAAGAGTTATGGCAGAGGGTTTCTTGAAGCCTAACGCGACAACAGCTTTCTTCAAGGCTATTCTGAAGTTAATGTCATGAAAAAACTGCTTTCAAGACGTTTTCGATGGACCAAAACTTGAAATATTTGTCTTCAACGAAGAAACATTGATTGATCGTAAATACAAAGATTACTTTTTACCAAACCGTACGCGTACCATGCTCACGCTTATGGCGTGCCCTGCTTTGCGCACACCGGCATTATGGTTATGGTAAAAAATTTATTATGGTTATAGTAAAAAGCTAATTATGGTGTTTTTTTATTTATTTATTGGCATATTTATCCTCCTATCACGAGAAAGCGGCGGTGCGCTGTACGAGCTCGCTTAGGAGTTGCCGGCCATCTGTCTACCACACTGAGATGGAGAATCCCGTTAAGTGCTTTTTTCAAGGGCACAACAAGCGAACTTGCCGGTTGCTCCACACTGTCCCTTTGATGCTGAACGTCAAGCTAGGAAGCTGTGAATAGCAATTTTTAAGTCATTATTTTGACACGACTCGGAATCAAACCTTAAGTCTACCGATCCAGAAGCAGACACTCTATCCACTCGGCCATCTGATCGGTTAATAGTAAAAAATTTGACTTGCTTACAAATGAGCTACAATGTAGAAAATTTATCAACAAAAGTCTATCAATAAATTCTACAAACAAATAAACTTGGTGCATCTTCAAACTAATGAATTGCGCGGGAAACGACGCAGATCACGATTCACATTTAGGTTTGTTGCAACTTAAAAAATATTTTACTTAGGAATGCTACGGAAAAGTCCGTCGATTGGTCTATTTTCTTGAAAAATCTAGAAAAACGTTTTTGCAATTTGACTTATAAAAAACACATTAAAAACTTAACGCAACATTTATTGGAAAAATTTATCGGCGATAATTCATCGATTAGGCCTACTGATATCGTTTCAGAAATTGAGGTTTGTCGATTCTCGGTATCGCCCAGAACTTTTTGAAATTATCGATTATCGCTTTAGTTCAGAAAGGTTTATCATGCCCATTACTGGTTACTGCCCACCACTGATCTAAACTAATAACAGTAAACAAACACTATGGCATCACTTATTAAAATGCACAGTCACATGCGGCATGTGCCAGGAATAATTCGGTCCAGCAGTCTACAAAACTACTTTGCGTTGCATCAACGACATCATCGAACAATGTTTTGATGCTCGATGATGTCGTAGATGCAACTACATTCTAGCCTAGTGCCTATGTAGTTTCGCACTGATGATGGTATAAGTTTTTACCGAAACGTTTGTCAGTATGATTGCAAATATACTGGCAATTATCTTTTTATTGAAAATGTTTTGATTGTTTTAAGAGATATAGCTTGTTTTACGAATGATTTATTGATACACAGCTGCAAGATCACATAGTGCCCATGAGAAAACTGCTTGTCCAAAATTCGAAGAAGCGTGGTTGCGAAGCGACTCTTACAATCAAGGAAGTTCAAAGAAAGGGCGCTGTGAGGCGGCTTTTCTTTGAACTTATGATTTCATAATCATAATCAAGGAAGTGCCTAAATTCCCTCATTACAAAGTAAGTACCAGCAGTTTATTCTTCCAGTATTACCACAGTGGTATTACAACACCTTTAATAACAAGCCGTAAAGTAAACGCAGACGGCAGCTTGAACTGTTTGCGCAATTGCACCAACAGTACTTACACAATTTAAATAATTGAAGTAGGAGGTTACAAATTTTCATTTTTTTAACCCTGGTACTTAGTGATCTCAAGATTTAAAGGGCGCAGTCTTGGAAAAGTTTTAGCAAATAATATGCATTTTGAAATCGCGAAAGCGAATCGAACGCAATCTAAAGGGGTATGTTTACTACGAATTGTTCAAAAATGAAGATAAGCTAGAATTCTCGAATCGACGTTTTTATCCTTGTAAAAAAGATATCCGGAACCACTTCCGTCAGGCCATCGCCGAACGAAAACTTGCAAAGAAGGATCAGGACCATCTCAAACTCCTTGTTGACGAACGGAAAGCTTCCGTAGATTCCCAAGACAATTTCTTGTTTAGACCTTACGTTGCTGCAAAAAAATTTGGGAATGAAGTTGGCGGTTCAAAAGCATGTGAAGAAGAATCGACTGGTTCCGACACGCGAACGTTGCTGGATTTGGACCAAATGTCTTGGCAAAGACGGCTTTTATTACGTTATGGACAAGACATTTGCCTTTTGGATGCCACGTATAAAACGTGCAAATACGCACTGTCTCTTTTTTTCTTTGTATCAAAACAAATGTCGGCTATATGCGGTAGTGGCCACTTTCATCATCCAAGATGAAACGCGCAAAGCCTTGCAAATAATCAAGTCGTGAAATCCAGAATGGAAACCTTCATTTTTTGTTACGGATTGCTGCGAAGCTTAAATTCATGCCATTGAAAATTCATCAGCAGGTATTACAATGCGAGTTTAATATTGCAATAACCGGCGCTTCGTGTATCGGTTAGAAGCATCCACTTGGTAGCCGGAAGACTGGGGTTTTATTCCCGGTCGGGTCATACTAAAGACTTTAAAAGTAGTATTTGCAGCTTACCGCCAGGCGCTCGGCACAAGCACAAGTGCGAAGGATTAAGTGTATGTGTGTTGTTCGTCTTGTATGTATTCTAACAGCGTTCAATCATTCATGATTGATATTTGTAATGGGCCGCCAATTGAGAATGGCGTACACAATGTGTGCTTAGCACCCGCTGTCCTGCACCTTTACCTTTAATAATGTAATATATTTTATTATAGGTACCGGTGCTACAAACACAATCACTACGTAGTTTACGCAATGCACAAGTTTACAGAAGTTTGGTCTGCAATGTAAACTATAACGAAGTAATTAAGGAAAGACTTTTTAGCATAGCCGCAAACACTATCAAACCAAGGCGTATCGCCTGATACTTCAACCAAGCATAAAGCTTTAATTCTAATCATACTTTTTAGCTAAGCGACCTATGTTACACATATATGCTACACAACCTCGCTTACCTTTGAATGCCACATGAAGTTCACTCACAAAACTTGATTTGAACTGACATTCCAGTGGTAGCTTTGTCTGAAAAGTAATGAGTAATTTACTAGTTACTAATAACTTGATATCGTAGAGCGAGACAGCGCTGTTTCTGGCTATTAGGCTTCATCAGCCGCCCTCAGGTAAGAAACATTCATCTTCCAGGACGAATGATCTTGCCAGGATCACTCATACCTTCGGATAAATATTTCTTAAAGAATTTAACCTTTGTGGTACGCATATCCACTCGTGTGGCTACGTCACCATTCCAGTCAAACTCTTTACGTGGCCAGGGTGAAGAGCAAACAACTAAAGAGCAGCGTCCTTCCTGGCCTACCAGACGGGAAGTCATGACGACTTCCTCTTGTTGGGTCAGAGGCTATAACAGCACTCCATCACCAACAGTGCATTTATAGCTTTTTAACAATAAATTATTGTTATTGGATGACTGGAATAATTACATGCAGAATGCTGAGTTTTAATCTGCAAATTTCATCGGGAGCAAGCGTGGTAATGTTGGGCAAAAAAAATCAGAAAACGGTGTAGGAGATGACAGAGCATGCTTGCTGACTCTTATGCGGAACGTAGCAAAAATTGCAGATGAGGAAAGTTACAACAAAGCGCTGCGACATTTCAGAGAAAGCGATTTATGGACGCGCAATAAGAAATTATTTGGACAATACTTGGCTGTCACAAAAGGAGGTAAACAGTCAGCACGATAGCTGTTAGAAGCTGTATGTTATCGTTTTCTTTTAATTTTTTTTTTATTAATATAATGCGTTTATATCTCAGAGAAAGCGATTTATGGATGCGCAATAAGAAATTATTTGGACAATACTTGGCTGTCACAAAAGGAGGTAAGCAGTCAGCACGATAGCTGTTAGAAGCTGTATGTTATCGTTTTCTTTTAATTTTTTTTTAATAATATAATGCTTTTAGTGCAAGGAACCAATTGCAAACCACGCAATAATAAATCTGTATGTATCTTGCCTCGTTGTGGACAATCATGATTCGAAGGCCTGGTTCTGTTGGTGTGTCGCGATCCCCAAAAGCAAAAAACAAAAGCGAAATAACGCGCAAAATCAGAATAGAAGCCTTTGACGAAATTTCGTTTGTAATACGGCGGTGGTTGCAACTTTACCCTAACAAGCTTCGAATTTGTATCAATATGAACAATGGAGTAGAGAGACAGAATAGAACTCTGAAGCAGTACCACATGAGATGGCGATCAGACAAGTTTCTCGCTGGATTAATGACAGATCTTCACAGAGAATTTTTGCCTGCAGCTTGGTTACGGTAAATTTTATGTAATTTTTTCTCGTGTATAAAGGAGTTAAAGTTTTTGATAGTTTTGAAGCTTAAATATTATAGGACTACTTACTGAAACAATATAAAAGGACGATATCTTAGTGTGTCCATGCAAGAAGTTGTTCCCGAAAAATTTTTGTTTGTAAGAATTGCTGTTACTTTTCATATATTCATTTGAAGTCCACTTTTACTGATAAATTAAGCATTATTAGCAGATGGATTTTGGTGCATAAAATTACGCTTTAGACCTTCCGTTAGCTCAGTTGCTAAGCGCACACGTTATCGGTGCGGGAGGTCTGGGGTTCGGTTCCTAGGCCGATCAAATCGAATATAATGAAGATTAGATTTTTTTGAAGTACGCTTTACATTACTGGATGTTGCAAACTTACAATTATGCCTACTCTTGTATTCTTGGACTCCTTTTCTACTGCATGCATGCCGTAACGTTAATCGTTTAGTTGTTCTTCTACTATTACATCTCAGATGTAATCTGACGAGATGAGCAACGGGAACCTTGACAGTTAAAGACAAAGTCCTTACTGCACAGTCAACACGAAAGTAAAAAAGTTTGTCGTCGCACTTACCTGCGATACCATGTCTATCACTGCATGAAAGTCGTATCTTTCCTTTATTAAAATTCCAAACCGGCTATACTTTGAGCAGTGCAAAAACCCTTTCTTGCTGTAAAAGCTACGTGTTTTCTTACTTTTATCGGATGCGACTTTCTGAAACAAAATCATGCTTTTACAAACGCAATGTCGAAACTCTTGTTTGCATAACTTCTTTCGTAATGGATATTGGATACACAGCAGGTTATATGACTACTGGTGAAGGTCCTGCCTAAAAAAACCTAACGATCTCATGTTGCAACCTCAGCGGTGAGA
Organism: Trididemnum miniatum; assembly: GCA_964006365.1. Taxonomy (NCBI): domain Eukaryota; kingdom Metazoa; phylum Chordata; class Ascidiacea; order Aplousobranchia; family Didemnidae; genus Trididemnum; species Trididemnum miniatum. The sequence goes on along the minus strand of OZ023234.1, from coordinate 32,607,030 downwards.
TTGGAATGCAACCCCCAGTACGTCACTTAATGCTGTGACGGATTGCGAAGACACAAGCACAACTTGTATTTACCGAACTTTTACTTTTTTTGAAACAAATAAGTGCTTTGAAAACTTATTCAAACTGTTTCTTAAAAAGTTCTAAAACTATGTCGATAGATTTATGTTACCAGATACGGGTAGCTTTCCTTTATTGCCAACAACAAGGAAATCCGCAACCAATACAAAATAAAAGAATTTGTGAACTTTTGTGCAGGATTTTTGCCGTGAATATCTCTTCAGTACCACAAGAGCTATATTGTTTAGATATGCTGCCAATAATAATAATAAGTTAGATTAATTATTATGGTTAATTCTTGAAGGATTTGGTTTGCTGCTTGATTCAAACAGCTCAGATGGCTGAGTGGTAAAAGCGTCCGCCTCTGGAGCAGTAACCACGGGTTTGATTCTGAGTCGGGTCAAACCAATGACTTTAAAATTGGTATTTACAGCTTCCCTGCTTGACGCTCAGCATTAAAGGGACAGAGTACAGAACAAGTCGGCAAGTTTACTTGTGCCTTTGGGAAGGGTACCGGTAGGCCTACTTAGCGGAATTCTCCCATCTTGGTGAGGTAGACAGGCGGCCGGCAACTTCTAAGCGAGCTCGTTATAGCGCTTTGAACGCTTTCTTTTGATAGGAGGATTAATGTGCAACTAATATAATCCAAATTCGTAAAGTATTTTGCTTTTACAGCTACCTGCAGAGAAGAATCCAGAATTTTTTTGGGAAGTGGACTCGACTAATAGGAATCAAAAACTGCTTAGCTCACAGGTTTGTAGGCATAAAAGTATCTGACCCGACTCGGATAAAAGTATCTCATAAAAGTCTGACCCGACTCGGAATCAAAGTGCAAACCCAAGTCTGCACTTACCACTCGGTCATTTGAGCAGTTAACTTCTTTTATTTGGTGCTCGCTCGATTTTACCAAGCAAGGATGATAGTCCATAATCAAAAGTATCTGAAAGGACGCGACGAGGCTAGGATTGGTAGTTGAACCTACATAATCAAGAGATTAGAGACTAGAATATTATCAAGAGTGTAGCCAGAAAAAAATTGAGAGGGGGCAAATTGTGTAACTTTAAAATTTGGCGTCATTTAGGCTACTTATAGCAGCAATGCAGCACACTCCCCTCATATTGATGAAAACATAAATTTTGTAGAATTTCTGTATAAGGGGTAAACCGATCGCTAAATTAAACTAAAAAATTTATGTTTTTCTCAAAAACGTCCAGTTGGTGGTAAATTTTTATTAGGCAATTGTCACCATACTACGCTGTTGACCCAAACACACTAATGTATCATTATTCATGAACGCGTAGATCATTTTACTTGAAAATAAGTGTTGGCAGAGCACGGAAAAGAACACACGCAGCAAAACGGGTAATCGTTGAAAAACTAGGCATGGCTGCGTGATTTTAACAATGAAAAAAAAACAACAATTGGATTTAACAACAAAAACACAAGCACACAACGAACCAACACAGAAACAAAATTAATTAATTAGTTAGTTAAGCAACATGCCATAGCAAACGAGATCAATTTTGCAAATAAACTGGATTAGCACCAAGATTTCAGCCTGTGCCCCCAGCTATTGGGAGGCTAACAGGTTCTAAACCTTGCCCAAGGGTTACCTGGAGGGAGTTGTGAATGGGTACCCTCATTCATCCGCACTTGTTGAAAAGACAAGTTCACAACCGGGTACACTTTTTACTCATGTCCAGGAGTGAAGTTTTTATTCATGTCCAGGAGTGTTGAAAATTAGAAAGCGACGAGATACAGTGAATGTATAGATAGGCCTACGGACAACGGTTACTACCAGTAGGTAGTAAGGGGACAGCACATAAGATACTGGTAAAGTCGAAATCAAAGTTCATCATAAGTTTTGATTTAAGTTTTGATCAAAAAAGCGATGCTTTCGCAGCAGTGTGCAACTGTGCATCGTAGGCTATTATAGCAACAGAGCGCTCAACGGGACGATTTTTTTCAATCAACATAACGTAAATTGTCTGTACATCACTTGCCTGCAAAGTAGCAAAAAAACTTCGGCGTTCGGCAATGTCTATAAAATTTAGAAGTATAAGAATTTGTAAAGACACGCCCCTCTCCCCCACCAACATAAACACATTACACACGTAGTCTGCTCGAAGTCAAGAACGATTAAAACACCTGAGGCGCTAAAAGTTCGTATTTTTATTTTGTTAATGATAATTTGTAATTTAAATTTTAGAGAGAAGTCATGACCCTTTTACCCCCCCTCCCTTTGACTGCGCCAACTTGAACCGTCAACCTTGCAATTCTGGCTGTATCAAAAACGACGCTGCGAATCATTCTGCCACGCAGCCACACACGCCGTATGTAACTTTGGCGCGTTAACCTGCCTACGAGAAGCCCAGAATTGCGCCATGGTTAGACCAACATGGTGCCGGGGGTACTTCAAACTCAAAATCTTTATAACCTTGCACTGAACAGCTGAATGTACAAACAGACCAGTGCTTTTTGTGGCACCGCTCTGGACTCTGTTTTTTATGGAAGGTCCTATTGAGAAAGTATATATCCGAATACATTTGATGAATTCATCAAGGTATCTTGCTCCGCTCTGCCGACGTCTTGCGTTAGCCTATTAACCTTCGCAGTTTCTGTCTATAAACAGTGCACTTTTTAACTGTTTAATTTATGTTTTATGTAGCCGTAAGCCTCCCAGGATGTGATTTTTCAATCATTGCGATTCTACCTAAACCGGTTTTTTTAAAGCCTATTCGTCCCTCAACTAGGCTAACTCTTACATTTTAGCTAATTCTGTAGACTAGGAAGAGGCAGGAGCTGAACATGCATTTTGTGGCTGTTCCATTTTACTCAATTTCACTCCCCGACCTTGTGCCTGTGAAATTTGATTGTTTTACGAGTGTGACGCAATAAGAAAACCTGCCAGCCAATCAACGCATTCTGGAAACAGTTTTTTGAGTTGCAATTTAGACTCTACCTATCTATACAGTAGGCTCACCAGTGCTGCCACTCAAAACTAGTAGTTTATCCCTACATCTGAGGCTAAAAAATCCCTACAAATCCCTACGCCTATGGGTAACGATCCTCAATTACAAATACGGTACATATGAAAAGGCAATAATATCCTTGCTATATTTGCTGATGACCGCCTCAATAAGATATCTTAAATTCATATTTTTCAACGACATTTTTTATGTGATGTAAAATAATCAAATAGCTACATTGTCAACGTCTACCTACCTCAACGTCTTTCACTGTTTATCCAAGCACATAGCTGATTACACAAGACCACAAATGCTTTACTGCTTTGGTTAAATGCATGGGCCTATATAGACTAGTTCTGTTATGCAAATGCATCTAAAAGAAACCAGAATATAACGTTAGATGAGCAGTAAGCACGTTGCCACAATTGTATAACTAAAAGAGTACAATTTCAAGTGTTATTATTTTAACTGAGCACTTTACGTAATGTAGCAATTAAAAACTTGTACACGGCATGAACCTTTTACAGTACTAACATTTGAATTTAGCACTTACAATACCATATCACTTTGTTAACGCCTATGATGAATAGTGAATACTTTGGCGTCTACACATGGCTTGAGTTTAAGAATTACACCATAATAGCTAGGACTGAGCTATTACTGATACAGTATCTCTACGGGTACTAAAAATATTCACAGCTGGCTGAGTTGTTTATACAAAAATGCACTGCAATGCTTCAAATTACATCACTTAGATACTACAAATGTACTCAGCATATTAGCTTAATATTGGTAAGAATTGGGTATACCGTAATGCTTTATACTCATTGACTCACATTTTGACTGAACAATTCTCAAAATAATATGCCCAATTATAAAGACCACTCAAGCAGACTACACACGAACATTTCAACTAAGCTCTTTCCATAAATGATAGTGTGAGCAATTTAACTAAGAACTAGCAAAAATATAGTGAACACCAGTAGCCCACCGAATTTAACTGAGCATTAATCACAATACAAGGCTTTCTCTAGCTGAACACAACGTAAGGTAAATCAGGTACTGTTTGACTTGAGCAGTTACAGATTACCAGGTACATTAAAGTTTATCTGTTTTTGAGCAATTTCACTACATTTAAATCTCGTAGCTCTCCAATTCTTCAACATTTTCACGATCATTGGATGAGTATTTGCTCATGTAATTTGCTCGAGCATTTCTGTGCAAACGTAGCAACCTTTGGTCAACTTCAAAATTTGCTGGGAATCTGTGTGACACTTTGACAATAGCTTCAAGGGTTTGTATTGCAAGTGCATTTCGAAGTTTGGTTTTATTCAAATTTATTTTGGAAAAAAGTCTCGCAACTTCAGCTGTACCTTGAGGCAATGCAGTTATTTGCAGTACAAACAATCCAAGGGTTTTATATACATCCATCTCACTTATGAATTTCCAAAACTCTTCCATCGGTTTCGACTCCAACTCGCTTCGAACACTGTCATCGGCAATAAGTGAGCGCCATTGACGATCTAGGAACTGAAGATTCGAAAAACTTCCCATAAGCTGTGGCAAATTAGTGGCTAACACAGATATTGCATCTATTGAGCTCTTTCCATTAACAACATCTAGTGGATTCAAACTGTGCATAGCCTTGAGCACTGGGTCACTGGCATTGATTTTTGAAGATATCTGTCGCAAAGCTTCAATATACCACTCATGACAACGGGCAAGGAAGCTCTCCTTTTCATGTGGCCTCATCAGTTTGATCGTTTCCTGCGCACAATATCCAGGATACACTTCATGAAGGGGCAGCCATTTGCTCTGATCATGAACATTAACTGAAAAAAAGAAAGAAACTTTTGTTCGATCCATAAAATTGATACGGAACATCTTCACCACAAGCTGAACTTCAACAAGCAGAATGTGCAACTGGAACTGATTTGACTGAAACAATTTAATAAGACCTGTCAATTCCTCAAGCACAAAGCTCAGAAATTCCAAAGTTGCGTTAACATAACAAGACTTTAAACCTTGCAAGGTTTTTTCGCCTTGACTTGACTTGGCTTCAAGCGCCTTAGCAGTGAAAAAAGTTCAAGAGGTCTCCATTGATTCAGTATTCTGTTTACGCATTGACTTAAAGCCACCAAGTTTGACATGGTCGCAGCATTTTATAAGGCTCTAACTACAAAAATGCTGAAATTCTTCCAAGGACTCGATCCTATTGTATGAGTTTTTGAAGTAATTGTAAATGTCATGCACAAGCTGCTCTGCATTTCTGGACAATTTTTTACATGCGTAACAGGCCACCAAGTGAAAGGAATGGCAAAAACATTTCAGAACGAAAACATCAGGCACCTTTTCCTTGATTTTGGTTAAGAGTGAATTAGAAGCACCTTGCATTAAATTTTCTCCATCGGAAGCATATCCAAGAACAGAAGACCATGCAATATCATCGTCTTCGAAAGCACTGTTTAGAGCTTCAAAAAGAGCTGAAGACCCATGACCTGGAGCTGGAAGCAGTCGGTATAAAACAGTTTTGGGCCTCCTTGAGCTATCCACATATCGGACACTCACACAAAAAATCTTCTTCATCGCTACATTGGTGGCTTTGTCACATAACATTGAAAAACCAACAGCCTCTTTCATTTGTTTAACTGTCTCTTCATGGGCATACACAGCTAAACATTCAGTTAGTAAGTAAGACGTTTTAGTCCTACCACACGTCATTTTCCTCACAGCTTTAGAATCGTTAGCCACAAAATGCAGCATTTCTAGCAGATGTGTAACAAATGAAAAAGAAACGTTCCTCCGAGCAATTAATGCAACAACATTCAAGAGTTTCATTTGTGGACGTTTGTCTCATAAGGTTCTGATGCACTGTTGCTTTGGTGTGACGGCTTAATTCTGATTTTCCAGCTCTTAATTCCTTGTCACATACCTTGCAATATGCTTTCTCTGGCCCTTTTCTAGATGGGCAAAGCCACCCCTTCCCCCAACTAGTTTTTTCCCATTCTTTTCTATAGCTCTGTGACCGGTAATTCTTTGAGGGTTCCTTCGGCATTCAGAAGATGTTTAAAATTCACTTGCTTTATAAAACAACTATCATAAATATACTTTACACTCTATACTCTCAGCATTAGCCAGTTAGAAGTTTTTGAGCATAACAGCAAATCATTAGCTAGCTATGATATTATATACCGGTAGTTATTAAAGTATTATATTACGCTATACCGGTATACAACATAATCTCACTGCTCTGCTGCTGGAATAAGCTACCGGTAGCAGGGTAGTTAGTTATCAATATCAAGTTATAACAGTAGGCCAATAGCTTACCGCTTACTGCCTACCGGTACAGGGTACTTAACAGCTTAAGGCTGATGCTGACAGGCAGTTAACAGGTTAAGCTATATCGTATTTTACCATACCGGTACTGGCACTAAGCATATTAAAGTAAACTTGGGTAGGCCTAGTGTCTATCAGGGTTTAACACTAGCCTATAATTGACTTTAACATTTTGATTGTACTGGTAGGGGTAAGTGCTCATATGCCTATTGCCTACTCACAAATTTGCCTAATGCCAGAGCCCACCTTTAAATGTTCAACTGTTTAATCCAAAAATTTTGCTTACTCAGGCTACTGAACAGCTGAAGACTGGAAGAGTGATCACAGACAATACTTAAGGTATGTCCGGTTCAGGTATATTTTTGTTGCTACCCAAACTTTTGCCTACCGTATGCTCGACTTCCTCGGTAACCATGCTAACCTGAATTGGTCCAACCCTAACCAGGTCCCAGCCGCCCAGGCAACCATCGACTTACCAGCTTACTGCACTACATTAGTACTACTGCTAAAGTGCTAAGTAAACTAATTTACACATCAAGATGAGTGACATCACAATCGCACTTCACTTTGCCACTGCCATTTGAGGTCGTTGAGAATGAGAAACACGAACTGAAGAATTCGGTGGAAATCCGGGATTGCTCTTAATGAGTCTTGAAATATTTTTGATTGGCTTACTTTATTCAAACTTTATCGTAAATTTAAAAGACTGTGAAAATCTCTACTTTTGACCAAAAATCCCGTAGGGATTCCCCACTCCCTACGCAAGGCTAAAAATCCCTACTGTAGGGAAAAATCCCTACGAGTGGCAGCCTTGAGGCTCACTCCTGCAAACCATTGTGACGTGTATCCACAAAAAAAACTCTCTCGAATCTACTGAAGCTCTTGGTAAGCGCAGACGCTACAGCGACTTCGAAAAAAAAATTTTTTTTCTTTTTGCAAGGAGTTAAAAAAAGGTTTAACAGCATAATAAAAGCTGAAACAGAAAAAAAAACGTCTCTAAATCTTTTAAATTCTGAACTTTTCTTCTTATTCGTGCAACAGTTCTTATGCTATGCTAGGTAAAGCTTGAAATAGGCATTTCAAGTATTTCTGTGACTTTCTCTTCACTCTCAAAGACTGCTTTGAGTCTAATGGAACCACTTGGTCACGAAGCAACTTCACCTGAAGTCAAACTCCAAATTTTAACTTTGAAACAATTAAGTTAGGTATACCACATTTTAGACTGTTTGGAAATGAATTGCTCAGCGGAAATAATCCCTTTCCGAGTTGGCTGAGCATTTTTAGAAAGCAGGAAACATCAATAGATCCAGATAGTGCGCCACGAAAAAAAAACAGTCCATCCTCGTGCTGTTCGGCATTCAACTGCTCAAGCTCCAGAGCTAAAAACCCTTCATTAAGCTTCTTTCGGTATCCAAAAGATAAAGAACCGTGAGAAGCTAGTGGTGGACAAAGCCATGAAAGGATTGAAAGCTATCCGTGTTCTCATACCCACCAATAAACATGAATCGAAACCAGCTGCAAATCGCTCAGCGTTGTCGCAACCATTTCCGGTAGCCTAGTAGGCTAACTTACCGGTAGCACTAGGCATACACTGCTACCCGTGCAGGCCTACTTGTTTTTCGAATTGATATAGAATAAACAAGCGTCACTTTTTATAGAAGCTTTAACAATTCAACTGTTTTTCTCTTTTTTGATTCTGCCCTGCCGAGCCTGAGCTATCCTATTCGAACTTTACCTAAACTAAGACCTTGACTTTTTTTCTACGGGTAGGTCTACTGGTTCAAACTAACTTTATGTTATGAAGACGCTGATTGACCACTGACTTAATAGGCTTCACTTCTTCATTATTTCGAATAGTTATGTATGGATTGTGACGTTTACACGATATGGCTCGATAGGCTTCACTTGTTCATTAATGCGAATAGCCATATGGACTGTGACGTTTACACGTTATGGCTTGATAGGCACAATATTGTAATTGCACTGAGAGAAAAAATAAAAAGTGCGATAATTTCGTGTTAACCTATTATTACTAATCTATTATGGTTCAAAATAAAAAGTGCGATAATTACACGATATGGCTCGATAGGCACAAAATTGTAATTGCACTGAGAGAAAAAATAAAAAGTGCGATAATTCAATCATAGAACCATAATATAGCTTGTGAGTTGAACCATAATAGATTAGGTTGAGCTAATGTAGGCAATATTACAGTTTGGATTAGTTATTCCTTTGGAGAATCAATCAATCAATTTTCTGGACCCGCTTATCCTTGGGGGGTCGCGGGGGAAGCAGCTCGAGTTGGATCCTCCAAGCATCTGGATCTTCTGCAACAAAAGATAGATGCTCTGCTGGGATGCCAAGGCGAGACCAACTAAGATCTTCTACGTAATCTCGCCATCGAGTTCTGGGACGGCCTCTAGACCTTCGACCAATTGGTGTTGAACAGAGCAGTTTTTTGGCTGTTCTTTCCTGGGACATTCGTGTCACATGTCCATACCAACGCAATTGCGATCTTTCTAGTCGGAGAAGCAGCGCTTCGATGTTTAGAGATTCACGAATATCTGCACTTTTAACCTTGTCCAACGAGGTCAAACCGCTAATTCTTCGCAAGAATTCCATTTCCGCTGCTTGAACTCGAGACCTCACTTTCTCATTGATGATCCAACACTCATGGCCATAAGTCAGAATAGGAACATAGACAGATCTGAAAATGGATAGCTTTGCCTTGGTGCAAAGCTCCCGTTTCAGTACCACAGATCGGTGGAGCTGGCGCATTACTGCACTTGCTTTTCCGATGCGGATATCCAATTCGCTATTTTGTCTGCCGTCACTTGTGAATGAGACGCCGAGGTACTTGAATTTCTCTGACTGTTTTAGTGGTACTCCATCAATTTGGAGAGAGCACTGCTTTGGTTGTCTGGACAGGCACATGGTTTCTGTTTTTGTTGTACTGATTTTCATTCCGGCAACAGAGCAAGCATCCGAAAACCTGTCAAGAGCTTGCTGGAGACCATTTTGGGTAGAGTCGAGTAGCACAAGATCATCTGCAAATAACAGACGTTGTACAGTGCATTCACCGATCTTTACTCCGCCACAAGACTCACTTTTCTCAACTATTCTATCCATATAAATAAGGAACAGAATAGGTGAAAGAGAGCAGCCTTGCCGTAGTCCCACACTTACTCTGAAAGGTTTCGTCGTTGCACTGTTAACACGAACACAGACCTCGGAATGCATGTACAGCGACTTAATGGCATTGAGTAACTGGCCATCAATGCCATACTGCAACAGCACCGCCCAAAGCTTGTCTCTGGGAATGCGATCGTATGCTTTTTCAAGATCAACAAAACATGCATTGACCTCTTTTGCATATTCCCACGACTTCTCAAAGATTTGCTGCAAGGCAAAGATCTGATCCATTGTGCTTCGGCCAGGACGAAAGCCACACTGAGCATCCGTTAGTTTAGGCTCGACTATTTCACGGCTCTTCTTTTCAAGGCATTTGGCATAGACCTTAACCGGGACACTGATGAGAGATATGCCCCTATAATTAGTGCATTTTCTCTTGTCTCCTTTCTTGTGGATAGGTATTATCACACTAGTTTGCCATTGCTTTGGTGCTTGCCCAGTACTACATGCCACCTTACAAACACGAGTCAGCCAACGAACACCATATCTGTTCATTGCTTTTAACATTTCAGGTCTGATATCATCCTCACCAGGTGCTTTTCCAGTTTTCAATGATTTGATTACTGCATTCACATCTGCTTCGGTTATCTGAATATCTTCCCCAACCTGTTCCTCGTGAATTTGTATCGGTGTAGCATCAACTGGGTTTAAAAGATCACTAAAGTAGTCTCTCCACCGATTCAAAATAGCATCTTGATCTTTCAGAGTCACACCATTTGAATCTTCAATAAAGAGAGCGGCTCGAGATCTTTTTCCACGCAAACGGCGAATGGTCTGCCAGAACACTTTGTTTGCCGTTTTGAAATCATCGTCTAACCTTTCTCCAAATTCCTTCCAGGCCCTTTCCTTGGACAGTTTAACTTTTGTGGCTGCCGCCTTAGGCCTGGTCTACACTAAAGCGACGCCAAGCTAAGCGACGCGACGCGCTGCTGCCCAAAGCGTCTCTGTCTACACTATGTTTTTACTTGCGCCGCTGAGCGAGGCTTTGGGTTGAAGTGACGTAGAAAGTAGCAAAATTTTTCGCGTTCGATTCGCACCCAGGTTTACAAGATGAGTTAATTTCGACAAAATGACCTTTTCAGCTCATGCATTTTTTTCATCTAACTTTTATTCAAAATAAAAGCAGCAAAAAAACTTACATAATAGATCATTGGTTGAATTTGCAGTCTGGTTAACACTTAACAGGATCATTTTTAAAAGTCAAAATATCCCATTCAGCTGATGCAATAAAATTTTTGCTTGTACAAGTTTATTTAAATTTGCGAGACAAAACATATTTAAAAAACATATTATTAGCGTAGGCCCTATTACCTACAGTACGCTATGTGGTAGCCTGGCAGGTGAATGCATGAGCAGTTACAGGGCGTATTCTCGCACAAAACTGCAACCTCATAGATCAGGAGTTGGCAAACTTTTCACACAAAAAGCCACATTTAAAAAAAATTGAAGCCGAGGGCAGTAGTGATTGGAAGAGCAAAAAAAAGTCTACACGCCCTCGGATGTCCTGTCTTCTACCGAGTATCAGTCAAGAGCATAAAAGCTTTTGATTTACGGTATGAGTTTATATTTCTGTCTGCGGGCCGCATAAAATGGTCTAGCGGGCTGTAGTTTGTTCAGCCCTGCTCTGAACCCATTGAAGTTTCGCCTTTGTGGAATTAGTTACCGGTAGGCTTGTGAAATTGATACGTTTTTGCCAGAACTTGGCCAACATTTTATGTAGGGACGCCGAAATTATTTTTGGAATGGGTGCTTAAAATGAATTTTACGGCTGAAATTACAGGACATAATGCCACATTGTTTCGCAGTAACCCTGTAAGCACTATTTCGCAGTAAACCCGTAGGCACCAGTCATAAGAATATGAACCGAATTCAAGTCGTATTAAATTTATCGTATTAACCTGACTAAAAACACTCTTTTACACTGGCAAGAACCAATTTTTATGCGTGAAGCAAATTTTAGCCCTGTAAAAATCGTAGCTTAGCGTGATGATTTTTATAGTTTCGTTAAACTATTTTTCTGTCTCAGAATAATTAACGGAAATTCATGCACTCGAAGCTACTTTTTGGTAAAACCTCAGCCGATTCGTCCGTGAAACTACGCAAATTCTTACCTTTCGCTATTTTTTCTCTAGATCCAGGTGCTCTAATTGTCATGTCTCGCTACCTCTCACCAAAATATTCGGGTCAACACGACTAAATTCAATGCAAAAATTTTTTGTTCAAGGGTTTTCGCCATTATTTCCTCGCAAAATTTGGTATTTTCTGCAAATAGATACTAGATGCATGATCAGTAGTCTGCCTGATAGCGGCCTCAAAAAAGCACTTGATGCAATTCTTCAGCGTTTAAAGAGAGTTTCTAGGGGCAGTTGTTAAAAGGATAGGCCTAAAAGTTTTCCATTAACAAAACTAGGTATTGTGTAGGCTGAAGTAAAAATAAAACTTAGCAACGGTACACATCAAAAGCACATCTAAAAAAAAATAACACAAACGCTATGGTGAGAAGCACATAATTTATTCAGGTCAACAGTACGGTAGTAGTTTTTCAATATAATACAGCACATCATTTAAAATTACATCGGCATCTTGTTATGGACATAAAAATACGAACGTTGCAATAAATATCTGTAGAACAGATTACATCTGAATAAAATCACTGTAAAATCGTGAAGCCACTACAGCCTGTTTCGCCGTTGTCGGCTCTTCAGGGAGCATAATGTATCTCATTCAAAGAGAAGATGCTTTACGGTTTTTATTCAAATACAATGCAAGCTCTAGCTAGCCATAGTTATTGAGCACTCTGCCAGAGAAGATTGAGCCCTACTCAGACTTGTAGAGCAGATTAAAGCAAATTGTTGAAAATAAAGTGTCTTTTTTATTATGTTTTTGATCACAATTTTGGCTCGAATTGTATCAAAGCATTTTAGCAAAATTTGGAATTGAACGCTTGAACAATTGTAGGCTACATCTATGCAACGCTTAAAAATCTTGGCATGGTAAACATTGGACAACACTGCAGAATAAACATTTTACATCCAAAATAATGATCTTATTATGTTCACGATAGGTATAAAATATTGTTTATGATTTGAGATATTGGCTTCATGTTGAGTCGGTTTGTCGAAAACGCAGCCCTGGAATCTGCAGCACAAGAACTTATCCTGCAAGCTCACATGATGGTGAATGAGAAACATTTCAACGCTTTGCATCTGAAAATAAAAATCCAAATTGTAGTTCAATGTTTGATTAGAAACCAACACCGTTGTTTTATTTATTTAGTCACATTTTTATTCTCCTATCACGAGAAAGCTACTGAGCGCTGTACTAGCTTGCTTTGGAGTTGCCGGCCATATGTCTATCACACCAAGATAATGGAATCCCGTTATGTGCCTTTCCCAACAGCTAAATAAGCGAACTAGCCATCTTGCTCCACACTGTCCAGCAGGGAAGCTGCAAATACAAATTTTTAAGTCATCGGTTCGACTCGACTCGGAATCGAACCCCGAGTCCACCGAACAAGAACCAGACGCTCTATCCCACTTGGCCATCTGATCGGTATAAACACCGTAACACTTTAAAATAAAATAAACTTGTAAGTCCATTGTAATATCACAGCACAATAATCAGCAGAGCAACCAACAGTGAAAAATACTGACTTGTAAAAATGCCTTTAATGTCTTGTTGTTCATAGATAATTTCCATTTCGCTTTCAAAACTGGACATAAACAATGTTAGCTAACAATACTAGTAACACAGTAACACTACAAGTCTTAATCCTGCATAGTGCATATGACTAACACCGGCAGGCAACCTATAGCAAACATGCCACTTTACGATAGCAAAAAAAGCTGAAAACGTAAAAGTTGTTCACAGTGTGAAAATGATGAACTATAATAGCTTATATTCAGAACAGTGACCAAAACTTTAGTTTACGAAACGGCTGCATTATATCGACTTTGTTAAATATTTTTCTCAATTGCCACATTAAAACAGTGTGCTTGTGCGTCATAATTCACATTTTAGCGAAGAAAATCTTGTATAAGCTTTATCTTTTACAAGATTTTTATACAATTCACTATTGCATAAAAGCAATATTGCGCACAATTCACTACTTCAACCCAACAAAAAAACTGCAATCCCCTTTCCAGTGCCGAAACTAGCGCCACTTGAACTCCCCAACCGGGGGTGGGGGAAGCCCCAGCAAATAGTTCGTAGTACTATTAACTCAACGTATGATAAAGGTTTTTCAAATAGGCCCATTCTAAGATTCAATATATTTTTTTTCTTAACTCGAGCAATGTGGGCCCCCCATACCATATTTATGCTTTTGGCCATGGGGGGGGGCCTGCAAATTTTTTGAAAAATAGCAGTCGCAAAACTAGCAAACAAACGTTTAATGACATACCAAGGGCCCCTCATCCTCATGCGAAAAGCGCAAAATAAGCCTTGAAAACGTTTTTTCTTCGCATTGGTAGCGAAATGTTAGAGTATAGGGTTTGCATGCAGCATTATTTTAGTGGGTTTGGAAGGGACCTAGTAAAACAGACTTTTAAACCTTGTTAAAACTGAGGAATTTTAAAAGCTCAAAACGCACAAAAATCCTCCAAAATAAAGTCAAATTCCGCAAAATTTTCTGGGGGGACATGCTCCCAGACTTACCTAGCTTGGCATCGCCCCTTCGGGGCTCGCTCTTTTGTATCACCATCCAAGAAAAAATTTTTAGGGGGCCCCGAAAGATGATTTTGGGGGCGGGGCCGCATTGCCTAATTTTGGCCCTGCCTCTTTCTCCCCACTAAAGTAATAAGCATTATACTGGGGGTACACAAACTGAGCTTATGGCACAATAAATCACGAAATAAAATGCAGTAATCCAATCACTACTGAATGCATAACCAACTAACTAGGCAATGATTTGTAAAAAAATTAACTGTTTGAAGTTAAGGCTCCTTCGACAAACTAAAATCAAACCTTCGAAACCAATCACTAACAATTCTTGTGCCATCATATCAGACACTAATGTGGGCAGCAGAATTTCATGCAACTCGTTATACAGTGGCTATTCACAATATACCATACATGCAAAGTACTACTTTTTGTTGCAAAAGTTTTTATATGTGATAGTTCAGCAAAACTTTGTGTAGTGCAAAAACAACTTTTGCCTTACTTTTGAAATTGATTAAGCGGATAGAAAAGTCTTCAATCTTCGACTGCACTCATTACTATCACTGAGCAGAATATATTGCATTCATCACAATCCATAAACCAAAATTGCATATTTTAACAGCAAACCATTTAAATAAAATTGGATTTAAATAAGGCGACAAATAATTAGTGTTATGATCTGCAAAAATTATAACATGACCTGTATTTTTCTAAAGTAAGATATTATGTATGTATTTAGTAAACCAATTATTACCACCAGTAACACAGTAACGTACTACCGGTAGGCCCATATTAACTAGTCAATATAGTTTTACAATGCAAAGCTCATACCGGTTATGTGGTGGAAATAAACTTATCTGCACAAAACTTTATCATAGCAGCAGACACATCCTGTACAGACAACACAATACTAGCAAATCATGCATCTTATAAAAATATTGATTGTATACTTCGCTGATTGCATAAAACAATACCTTAATGTAGGCTCTATCAGAAAAAACAGCTGGTGACCGCTGCTGTAAATTTTGTCACAGAAGTTGTAACAATATGGTGTGTTTTGCATAGCATCATAATGGGCTTCCACTTTCACTACCGGTAGTGCACTGTAGTCAGTTTTTAAAATATCTACTACAGCTAGTATGCTGTATGATTAATGATTAGTTAATCATTAAATTGTGGGCCAGATAATTACCTAATAATTGATAAAAAACAGAAAAAATGGTGAAAAGATGCAGTATTTTTACACAGTACATCTGAAGCAGTGAAATCCATAAATTTTTAGTGTAGATTATATTACCGGTATGCGTCTCGATAATTACACACTGTTCTGAGTAATTACTTGCATACTTCACACTTTTCTGTGTAATATACATAATTTCAAGAACTTGGAACTAAGATATTCCTATGATGCTGTGATAGCTTATTAGGGTTGTGTATGTTGAAAAGTTCTTGAAATTTTGTATTTTATTTGAATCTTGTGCTTTGCATAATTTTCTGTGTAATTACCATATAATTTATAACTGAAAACTTCTTCATTAGTGACCAGCAGAATCATGAAAATAAACAACTTCAGTCCAGACCTTCTTTGAGAGACGAGGTGAAATGACGTCACTAGCACAAATGTGCTACTAGCACATCGTCACTCGCACTCGCACATTTCGACTCGCACATAACCAATCACTCGCACATCACTGTACTCGCACTCGCACATTCCACATTTACTCGCACATTATGACCGGACCACTCGCACATTTCGACTCGTACATATTAACCAATCACTCGCACATCACCGTAGGCCTACTCGCACATTCCATGTTCACTCGCACATTATGACCAGACCACTCGCACATAACCGATCACTCGCACATCACTGTACTCGAACTCGCACATTCCATGTTCACTCGCACATTATGACCGGACCACTTGCACAATTCGACTCGCACATATTAACCAATCACTCGCACATCACCGTAGGCCTACTCGCACATTCCATGTTCACTCGCACATTATGACCAGACCACTCGCACATAACTAATCACTCGCACATCACTGTACTCGAACTCGCCCATTCCATGTTCACTCGCACATTTCGAGTCTCACATCACCGTACTCGCACATTCCATGTTCACTCGCACATTGTGATCGGACCACTCGCACATTTCGACTCGCACATATTAACCAATCACTCGCACATTCCATGTTCACTCGCACATTATGACCGGACCACTCGCACATCACCGCTCTCGCACATCACCGCACTCGCACATTATGACCGAACCACTCGCACATTTCGACTCACACATAACCAATCACTCGCACATTTCATGCTCACTCGCACATTATGACTGGACCACTCGCACATTATCACTGGACCATTTGCACATAACCAATCACTCGCACATCACTGTAGCCTACTCGAACTCGCACATTTCGACTCGCACATAACCAATCACTCGCACATCACCGTACTCACACATTTCATGTTCACTCGCACATTATGACTGGACCACTTGCACATCACTGTACTCGAACTCGCACATTCCATGTTCACTCGCACATTTCGACTCTCACATTCCATGTTCACTCGCACATTTCGACACGCACATAACCAATCACTCGCACATCGCCCTACTCGCACATTCTATGTTCACTCGCACATTATGACCGGACCACTCGCACATTATGACTGGACCACTTGCACATCACTGTACTCCGAACTCGCTCATTCCATGTTCACTCGCACATTTCGACACGCACATAACCAATCACTCGCACATCGCCCTACTCACACATTCCATGTTCACTCGCACATTATGACCGGACCACTCGCACATCACCGCACTCGCACGTCACCGTACTCGCACATTTCGACTCGCCCACAACCAATCACTCGCACATTATGACCGGAACACTTGCACATTGGCCCAACTAACACTCGCACGTTCCAGCGTTGCAAAAACCAGACCACTCGCACATTCCGGTGTTGTAAGAGCCAGATCACTCGCACATTGACCAAATTAGCAGTCGCACATTCCGGTGTTGCAAAAACCAGACCACTCGCGCATTGACCAAACTAGAACTCGCACATTCCGATACTGTAAACCTGCTAAGTGACCGGTGCACTCGCACATTTTCAACATGTTTTATGTTCCGATTAAACTCACACGATGTTTTTCATTTAATAAAAGCTGTAAGAATCGAGATATTAACTTTTTTTTAATCACTTTGTACATACTCCAGCCTATACAGATGTATTGTATCAATCTGAGCTAGCGTTTGAAATGAACTTCCGATATTTCATGAAAAGCATTAGCCAAGGGGATTCTTCTATTTTTTAAGAGAGCATAAGCAAGTCGCTAATGTTTGAAAAACTTTTATTCATTTTACGCCTAAACGATAAACAATTAAACACGCATCAAAATAAATTTAACGACACAATCCACATAACCAAAACCTCTTCTTTGCCTCATGCAACTTCTCATCAATGCATGACGCATGATACCATCGAGGGCATCCGTCGCATCCAATCTAGTAAAAAGATGAGACTAAATGTTGCGCTTCAATGCGACATCTATTGGTGAGTTAATAAGAAGTAAAATGTTTCGGAGCATTTACTGAGCGACAGGCAGAGTGAAGCAATTACAGTACATCTGAACGTCAATCTGCCAAGAAGTTTCTGTTTCATTGCACCGGAATTTTTGTGCAGTGCGTGCAAGACGGCAGTATAGTGGTTTAAGTAATTCATTTTCGTACCACCAAAGTGAGAATTACCGGCAATATATTGACGTAACAAAGGAAAACACTGACATACCATCTCGGCATAAAAACGGCAAGCTGATAAACAAGGCAAAAAAAAACGATAATATAGCTGCATGTAAAAAGGTACAGAGCAAAGTCTGGCCTAGCCAATTTAATACGGAGTAGCACTATCCAACTCAATTCAAGGCGGCATGAAAAAACCTCGCCCAGACACCTTATTGTACATAATTATACACAATTTTACATACCCAATTTCTCTTGCGCAGGTCTGATTGGTTTAGACAACACGCTGCACACACATCCGTCATATCATCTGCCAAAATGTATCAAACGTTTAATTGGTGTTTTGTGTAATACACCGGAGTTAAAATAAATTAGGTCTAAGTCTACGACACTTTCGTTAGTTGACACAGGCTTCTCAATAATCCACCACTAATGGTAATTACGTAGTAATCACCTTCATATTCCCAGTAGTGATTTAAATCACAATTCATACTGTTAGTTTTATAGTTTTGCAACATCAAGTTTCTTTAAAATATTGTTGTATTTTTAGCTTAATAATGGTAAAAGTAGTTGACTTTTACATCATTAAACTAGCAATAAAACATGGATAGCATTGAAATTATGGGTAGGATTTGAAAACCGGGATCCCGGGATTTAATGAATTTTTTAGCTTCCCGTTTCCCGTGTTTTCTGACAAAAATTTCCGGTATGTTTAGTACAGTCACACAAATCCAATTGCAAAAGATTTTTGTTCGGTCCTCGCAAGCGTCAGGTTGGTTTTGTGCAAAACTTGTGAATAGCATGTTATTGGGCAATGTGACGACACAACACCATTTGCATTAAAAACAGACAAGTTAGCCTCTTTGAACGACTACAGGCACACATTGAGCATTCCACGGAATTTACGGACAACCAGCCGGACACACAAAGTAATGATAGAAATTAACTTCAAGAAGTCATCACGCAAGAAATGAATTTGTTTGAAGCTACCAGAAAACGGGCAACTAAATTAGAGCTTCTTTTCAATGCTTTACGTAGCATTCCACCGACGTCGGTTGAAGCAGAACGTGCTTTTTCTGCCGCAGGATTGTTTGTTACTTACCTGCGTTACCGTCTGAGTGACAAATCCCTTTATGCCCTGACTTTCCTTCGGAGTTATTACATGAAAAATAAATGATTTTTTGCATTTTTGCTTTACTGATTGTACTTACAGTTACAGAAGTAGTTGAAAACATACAAAAATATCGAAATCACAGTACGCAATGATCCCGGCAATTTTCCGGGATCCAGGTTTTGCCTCAAATTTTTCCCGTTTTCCCGGTACCACAAAAAGCCCGCAAATTTGGAAACCCTAATTATGATGATTACCACACAAGTTCTTGAATTAAAAACAAATATATATTCCATCTTAACATAAAAATGAGCTGGATTCATTCTTGTTAACATTTTGTCTACGATGGCGAAATATCCAAACCTCAAACATTCCTAATCACGGCTTAAGCCTTTTACGCATTATTTAACATTGATATGCACCTGAATTTTCCAAATTCTTTTTGGCAATATTCATCCGACACTGCTGCAGAGCAGTAAGAGAAGACTCGAATGACACACTGGCTGGGGTCATTGGAAGTTTCTCTACCAAAGCTTCTGCTATCTGAAATGACAAAATAAACTCTTAGTAAAATTTAATCTGTACTGTATCAGCATATTTGCTTTTGTCTAATTGCAATTGCTGATTTGTGAAAACTCCATCAGTAGGCAGACGAGTACATCCACGCATTCACTCAATTTCACGGCTGACCGAAAACATTTATCGTGGTTTTACTAGAACACTATAAATAATGACAGATATTAACTAACAAACAAACATGCATTTCAGTGATTCAATGCAAACACTTTAACCCAGGGGTGGGCAAACTACGGCCCGCATGCGGCGAGCGAGATCATTTCATGCGGCCCGCGGGCACTTACAGAAAGATGAACCTTGTACCCTAGTGAAATCACATGGAAAATAGGACATTTGCGGCCGTGATGACCATAGGCGCACGCAGAGGGGGCCACGGTGCCATGCCTCCCCCTTGGATCTGTAATAAGGTGCTAAAACCTAACTTTCAGTTTATAATTTCTCAAGCTAATAATGGCTGCAGCCTCCTTTTGCATATTTTAGCCAAGCCTCAGCTTTTAGACATAAGCTGCGGAAATATTTTTGCAGTGTCCATAGTGACTGCATTCACTGCATGCCCTTTTTCGATAAAAAAGTGTGCTAAAATGAGCGTTCTTTATGTGAAAATTGTAAAAAATCGTTGGCGGTTGGGGGCTATGTCCCCACACCCCCTTGGTTTCCAGAGGCTGAGGGTTTCACCCCCAGGCCGCCGGTGGTGTCCCCCTCCCCCCCT
The DNA here is from genome assembly GCA_964006365.1 of Trididemnum miniatum. Classification (NCBI taxonomy): domain Eukaryota; kingdom Metazoa; phylum Chordata; class Ascidiacea; order Aplousobranchia; family Didemnidae; genus Trididemnum; species Trididemnum miniatum. The sequence goes on along the minus strand of OZ023234.1, from coordinate 32,586,658 downwards.
TTGCCAAATCCTTGGGTGCGCCACTGGTGATGACCTTTGTTACTTTCCTCTTCTAAAGCAGTGCGGCCCTCGGCTTTAAAATTTTTTCCAATGCGGCCCTTCATGGAAAAAGGTTTGCCCTCCCCTGCTCTAACCATAACAAATACAAACTAGACGTAACACTAAAAGTTTGAGTATATTCAATAAATGTCAAAATTGCTCTTCCCTTAGGACGATTTTATTTGCAGATAGCTCCGTTTTTGATGCAGGTAACGTCATCGACGCAATGGAAAAACCGTTTAACGAAAATGGAATATAATTGCGGAGATTCTAAACTGTGAAGAGGCCAATCTCAGTGATAAGTACCAACAACAAATGATGTTCAGTTGTTCACCATCATAATCAGTAACTATACTAACTTGTAATACAAAAACACCGCAATTGTAAGAGTCGTTTTGTATGGGATGGTTCAATAGCGCAGGTTGCCATTCGATGTTTTGCAAGGCGTTCCTTTTTGCAGCGCATCGATACTTGAAATGAAATCTACACGTAAGAAACAAGTTGAAGAAAAGACGAGCACAGAAGAAACATTATTTTTATCAGCAAATACAAAATGTGGAAACTTCATACTCTTACCTTATAACAGTGAAACCGCGAAACTAGTCGTAGAATTGGTTATTACAGTGTAAATTTAGTAAGTCTCTGAAGATCTAGCATGATGTGTCTTCGTGCAGTTTAATGCATTTTAGCGATAACCTCTCATAAAAAGAATACAAAACACTTGAGTTCTGACTAATCATGCAAGAGTAAAACTAATATAAAATCTTTTGATTACGCTGAAAGCTGAATTGGTTGAATTGATGCTCATCCCGAAGTTACCAATATGTTAAGAAAACTAGAAGAAACAACGATTTATCAAATACTAAACTCTATTGTTTAATAGATGAAAGTAGGCTAGCCTAGCGTGGCTGTTTATCCGGTAGTAAAGTTAAACAAAATAGTTAAAAGCTATATTCATTTCTTTAACGTTCATATTCATTTCTTTAACAATTCTTTAACGTTCATCTATTGTTTAATAACTTATTTGTCAGGCCTCATGTATTATAATTGCATTTAGATCACCTAGTCAAGAGAACGAGGGGTTATACATTAACAGGGCCCTTTAATGTTACTGTTTAGGTGATAGAAAACCAACAAAAGCAGCTAACGCCTTATGTTTTGATGCGAAAAAATTAAAGTAAACATTGCGATTTACGTAGCATTTATCATACCTCATTGCTTTACTAGCCATAATGGTGGATGTCATTTTCGAACCAAATGGATCTATCAAATACAGCTTCTCCGAGGGTACATGCAAAAACTGTGTGAAAAACGTCATTTACATGTAAGTAATCAATAACAATGAAATAAGAGGAGCCGATGTAAGTTTATACCGTATATATGAAAATACAACGGGATAAATGGTAGGCCTTGAAGACTTACTAAATAAACGCTGTAAAAACCAATTCTACGATTAGTTTCGCGGTTTGATCGCTCATCAGGTAGACTCAGGTTTTGAACCCAGGACTTTGTGATTGAGAGTTTTACCTCTCCAACCACTCGGCCACCGGGCTGAGAGCGTTTTCTATGCAATTTTCAGCTATACATACTCAAGCCCCTGCAACTGCAGGCTTAGCATTGAGCAGTTAGCCTAGTTGGCATGTGTCGGCAATGGCAGGCCTGATTTTATAAGCAATGAAATAAGAGGAGCCGATGTAAGTCTATATATATGAAAATACAACGGAATAAATGGTAGGCCTTGAAGACTTACTAAATAAACGCTGTAAATAAACACGTTAAAGAATTGTTAATTTATCCCGTTGTATAATCAATAACACTTCACCATTTTAGTCATATTGAATGTTCAACACTCACCAGTAAGTTCCAATGATTACCATTTAAATTGTAGGCACCCAAAACAATTTCAGTTGGTGCAAGGTCAACTTAAAATAATGCACTCAATAAGTAATTAAACTTGTTTCACCAATTGGAATTCTGTGTCTTAAATTTTGCACGTAAGAGCATTATTGCACAGCAAACTTACTGAAAAATGTACTATTTAAATCTGTCAACTGCCATGCCTAATAATACTGTAGCTCGTAAATTGCACGCGAAACAGAACTTACCTGTGCCAGGGATCTGCGTTTTAACCGTGCAGAATCTCCAAGAATTGCGGAGCATAAAAACGAGTCCAATCGTAAAATATTATTCCGTCGTCCCACTACCATTTCGAGAACGTAATTAATAACCTGCAAAAAAGCGAGCACCGCAACTGCGATTTGCGAGAAGTGCAGCGTGGCGCAGTGGTTTGGAGCGTCGTTTTTACGACGACCAAGATCGGAAGGTTAATGGTTCAACTCCCAACCAAGTCTCGCTGTTGCGTCCTAGGATAAGATGCTTCACGATGATTATCTCTGCTTGGTGGAATCTGGCGAGCAGCAAATTAAAGAAGTCAGAAGAAAATTCAACCGGAAAAACTTGGAAACAAAGGCAACTCCTAAGCGAGTCTGGATTCGTCCTACGCACAGCGCCTCCGCCGCTTTCTCGTGATGAAAGGATAAAGATGAAGAAATCAGAAATCAAATCAGCATTTAAGTAAGGTAATTTCCGATGAAAGAACATCAAAGATGATATACAAAAATCGTCTTCTTTAACTTGCTGGAAACACGTAAATGCATATCTGAACGGCAAACGAAGTTACACAAGATCAAAGCACTTCTGCATAAACTTCAGAAGCCGATTGCGATAAGGAAGTATACTCAACACAAACTAGGATTTGCACTAAATGGAGTTGGACTAAAGCAAACATTCTATTTTACATGTAAAATAGTATTTTACATACTATTTTACATAAGTGGCACTTACCAGTGATTTTTGAATAAAGTGCAAAAAGAATCATGCGTCAACAAATACTTCTTGTGTAGCATAGTTGCTACAAATAGATTTTTGGGGAATTTGCTCTACAAGTCATGCACCTGAAAAAGCATATTTTTTTAAAAGCGGAGAATTTAAAGCATGAACTCGGAAGATTTTTAAAAGCTGTTAATCACAACTACTGATAGCAGAACACAAGACAACACAAAACGTGATCCGTTTTCAAGAAATTGCCAAAAAAATATGACAAATTGTCTGATACAGAACAAGTAATAATATCATTGCTTTAGAAGGAACCACACTGGTACTTGTACGTTACCTGCACTAATGCGTGCAGTAGTGAGCCTACTGCCTAGCAGAGACGTCCGGTATTCACATTTCAAAATCCTAATTCGATCTCAATCTGCAACGATAAATCCATTCAAATCCGAAAACAGAATCTAAATCTTGAATAATCCTACATAATTTACATTTTTTCTTGTAAGTTACCGGCCCTGGTGCAGCAGTGAGCAAACTGAATATACAGGCTGTCCCAAAAAAAAAAAGACACCATTTGGTATCATTTGGATCACAAATGGTGTCATTTTTTTTGGGACACCCTGTATATTAATGTGAATTCATGCAACAAAGCTTAAAATGTTGTACCGTATGCAGTTTTGCATAAATATTTGAAAAGTCTTCACGCCGTTATTATACCTGTAGAAGTAACACGCAACTTGTTCCAAAAAGTCGCAAAACAATTGCTATTTCCTTCACATTATCATGACAATAATTTTTATTCAACAGTAGACTTAACATTAGCACGTTTAGTTTTTCACAAAGCACAGAACACATTTACGCACATAGGCTTGTCTAAATGGAAATCTAACAGCTACTTACCAGTATCAGTAGGCAAACACAAATGAGGAAGAAGGGATACTGAATTGGACAGAACTTGGAAACCTTTTGCTAGACAAAAAATAAAAACAATGAAATGTTTGGCAGCATGTTTTCAGAAAGCAAATCTTTGATTTAGCATACAATGCATGATAGCATAATGTAACTGTGCAATAATATCTTTTTTTGAACAAGCAAACAATCTTTAAACTCTGCACCATGCAAATAAAATACAAGTATTATGCAGAATAGGATACTAGTACCTTTTAAATGGCGCATGAACGTGTACTTTCTGATAAGTGTTATTGCAACAAGCACAATGAAAATGTCAGTACCACTGTTTAGTTGTGGAGCTTGAACTTTTGCATTGGAGTTTGCAAGGCAAGGTAAAAGCTGAAAACACACAATTGAAACATGTTTCTCACATTGCAAGTCAATTAACAAAATAAAATGACATAATTATGATACTCCAGATCATCCCGAAAGCAATATTTGAGACTAGGGAGTAAACATTAATTGCTGTAAATTTAAGATTGCACATCGGCTAAAGTATATATTGAAATGCCTCTCACACTGCACACGTTGAAAAGAGGACCAGATACTGAATACAAAATCTATTTGTAACTTTGTAAGCAAACATACATGTACTGGCACTTGCTGTTAAATTTAGCATTAATATCTCACAATTCATGATAAAATCATAGATTATCGGTACTGTACCTTTCTCATCATTGATCTTATAAAAGACTGATCAATTTTAAAAGGTGAACAGAATGCAAGTGTTGTTTAATTTCTTCATGTAACTCCAATTCATCATTATTTTCTGTGCCAAATGTTGTCCAACATAAGGAACAGCTTTTCTGCACAGAACAATCACCAATCAAGTCCAGGCATTGATCTAAATCTGATCCATAGCCAAAGCTGAGCTTTGCCAAGATGGACAATGACATGAAAAATTAGAGATGATAAATTAGTCCAGATAATTACCAGTAAATGATAGCTAATTCTGAATGGGTGTACTTACACATGTACCAACTGCACAACTAAAAAAAAACATATCTTTGTTATAGCTGCATAGCCCAGTCGCAGTATTATGCATGCTCATAACGAGTGGTGGGACACATCTCTATGCTTATAGCATTACAGTATTACTTGTTGCACAGTTTCCGTCACTCATTGTTAATATTTTGCTACTCTGAACAGCTGAACAGTTAAATATGTACCGGTACCATAGATTTACATGAGTTAATTTGTTTTGATGTTTTGATATTTACCCTCACTTGTTCTATTGTTAGTGTGCTTTGGTTTGCGACCTAACACCATTGTGCTGTACCGTATCATATAGGCTAGAAAATGCCTTAATGCCAGGGCAACGCAGAAACATTGTAGCATTGGCGAGCTGTGCTGTGTGAAATTAACGAACTAAATTAACTTCCGTCAGTACTTGATAACTTCCGTTTAATTTTTGTAAACCTTTATTTCTCTTATTGTTGGTTAAGTTTGACATTGATGAACCAGCAAAATAAGACCAATGAAGTAAAAAAGCAAGACAAAAACAATAAAACATATTGCTTGTGAGCAGAAAAATTACCTAAATGCTTACGCAAACGTTGATATTATAAAAATTTTCAGCTTTTTTTTTAAAAGAAATGTCCTTTTAAGCCAAAATTAACTATATACCAGTAACAAATTTAATCAACTTCTGTTAATTGGAGCTGAATTTAACAAATTAACGTTAATGGAAGTACATAACTGCGTTAACGAAGTAGTGGTCAACGAAGCTAACATTTTGCATTAACTTGCCCATCCAGTCTATGGTACCGGTATTTGGCCTAATCTACTTTCTCAACATTGTCACTGTGTCAAGCTAACCAGCACCTACCAGTATACGCTATCCACAGCAATTTTTCTGACCTAACTAATAACTAGCCTAAATCATTCTAAGCTAATTTTTGTAAACGCTTATTTCTCATATTGTTGGTTAAGTTTGACATCGATGAACTAGCAAAATAAGACCAATGAAGTAAAAAAGCAAGACAAAAACAATAAAACATATTGCTTGTGAGCAGAAAAATTGCCTAAATGCTTACGCAAACATTGATATTATAAAAATTTTAAGCTTTCTTTTGAAAAAAAATGTCCTTTTAAGCCAAAATTAACGATAGGCCTATACCAGTAACAAATTTAATTAACTTCTGTTAATTGGAGCTGAATTTAACGAATTAACGATAATGGAAGTACATAACTGCGTTAACGAAGTAGTGGTCAACGAAGCTAACATTTTGCATTAACTTGCCCATCCAGTCTATGGTACCGGTATTTGGCCTAATCTACTTTCTCAACATTGTCACTGTGTCAAGCTAACCAGCACCCACCAGTATACGCTATCCACAGCAATTTTTCTGACCTAACTAATAACTAGCCTAAATCATACTAAGCTCCCAGCTTCTTCATTCTGCAAAAATTACCTTGTCTAGTCTACCTGGCACAACTGCTATCAGTCTAACGTCAACTGCGCATGTGCGAGTGCTAGGTGCCACACGAGCTAGTAGTCCGGTTATTTAACAGGTTTACAACACCAGAATGTGCGAGTGGTCCGGTCATAATGTGCGAGTGAACATGGAATGTGCGAGTACGGTGATGTGCGAGTGATTGGTTATGTGCGAGTGGTCCGGTCATAATGTGCGAGTGAACATGGAATGTGCGAGTCGAAATGTGCGAGTGGTGCGGTCATAATGTGCGAGTACAGTGATGTGCGAGTGGTGCGGTCATAATGTGCGAGTACAGTGATGTGCGAGTGGTCCCCATAATGTGCGAGTGCGGTGATGTGCGAGTCGAAATGTGCGAGTGAACATGGAATGTGCGAGTAGGCCTACGGTGATGTGCGAGTGATTGGTTAATATGTGCGAGTCGAAATGTGCGAGTGGTCCGGTCATAATGTGCGAGTAAATGTGGAATGTGCGAGTGCGAGCACGGTGATGTGCGAGTGATTGGTTATGTGCGAGTCGAAATGTGCGAGTGCGAGTGACGATGTGCTAGTAGCACATTTGTGCTAGTGACGTCATTTCACCCCTGTTGTTCTTTGAGCAAGAAATGTAGCTTTCATTTATTCAACTTTTCATAACCGGAAAGTACCTAACCAGAAAATGATTGCTGGATGGATAAACTACTGGTACCGGTACCTCTGAATTACTAAAAACTTATTATGGCTTGCATAATACGATAATACTTCAAAAATCTAGCAGCCTGTCGATAATAAAACATCCGATTTGACCTCAGCAAAACATTTTAGAAAATGGCGCACTGTGCAAGTGCAGCTAGCTGAGAATCCGAGATACACACCAGCAACCTACCCATCACCAGCAGTCTAGACTGGCTGTCCAAAAATCGTGGGCTTTTGGCCCGCGGGCTTTGCTGAAAATTTGTGGGCTTTTCTAGCCCACTTTCGTTGCGCGTTTCCATGTCCAAAATGCTAAGAGTGGGCTTTGAATGCTAAACTAAATTACCGGTAGAGGCGCTTAGTGAAACAGCCTGGCAAAGATGTAACATAATTTTTCTTGGAATGACTAGCTTCGGTAATGCTGAAGCTATCGTTTTTTTATCGTATCAAAATTAAAAGCTGCTTAGTAAGGGTGGTTAAACAATGCATCTTCGCTATTTGCTCCTCCATTTCAAGGCGCTAGGCCTATTTCCACTTAATCTGTTTCTCACTATAACTCAAAACTTACGCATTAGATCATCCCAATTTGAAGTAACATTACCCCAAACCATGCCCAAATGATCCCCACTCGGATTGGTGCTTAGTTAAGAGCAGATAAAATGCTTTTACATTTTTTTACAAGGTATTTGCAATGAATGAGCTGCTGGTTAGTGTACGTACCAGTAGTTTACACTGATCTCGCATGGCGCAGTAGTTCGGAGCGTCGTTTTCACGACGACCATTATCGCAAGGTTATTGGTTCAACTCCCAACCCAGTCTCGTTGTTGTGTCCTTGGATAAGATGCTTCATGATAACTGTCTCTGCTTGGTGGAATCCGGCTAGTAGCAAATCAAAGAAGTCCAAAAAAATTCAACCGGAAAACTTGAAAACAAATGCAACTCCTAAGCGAGTCTGGATTCGTCCTACGCATAGCGCCTCCGCCGCTTTCTCGTAACAGGAGGATAAAGATGAAGAAATCAAATCTCAATCACTGGATTTAAAGCAGTACCGGTAGACTTTTTTTGGGAGAGATCTACTGCCTGCACCAGGTGCACCTAGCCAATGAGCTTACAACTAAAAGATCACTCTTGGTGCCTACATCTGCTTGGCAAGGTCGTGTATTAATTGTCAACTTCGTCATCGTCATTGCTCACACTGAAGAATTTCGCGTTTTATATATCACTTTGCCGTGCGTTATTTTTACATCGATGCAACTAATTCCACTCTACTCAGGGGAGTAACCAAAAACCGAGCTAGCTACTCCCCTTACGAAGATGAATTTCCGATTAAAACAAAAACATATATTAAAACAGTGAAAATTTTGGCCAGTTCGTAAAAACGCTTCGCCTGAAACTCATCCCTTTCCGTGACAACTGCAAAAACGTTTTTGAACCGAAATACTACTCAGTGCCAACCTATAAACTAACAGGTTGAAAGTCACAAGCCGGCCTATACAAGCCAAAAAATGCAGTCTTTAGCACGCTAACTTCACAGCTAAAGCGAGCGATGACATAAACGTTATACGTCGTCCAGAAAACAATAAAACTATATATTTAACTTGAAGGTTGTCTCGGTAAGTGTAAGCTCTGGGCGAGGTGCTGCGCATACCGGTATGAAAAATGATGTGCAACAATTTAAAGAATAAAAATCCACACGTACGTAACTGCTAGAAATGCCTTTTATTTTGCAGCGTCAACCTTTAAGTACCGGTAATAATAACGTGATGAAAAAATATCGGGGCGGCACGAGCAAACGTAAAGAAAAAGCAATAATGTACGTTGTAAATTGTTAGCAACGACTGTAAGCAAGGGCGTGCATGGAGGAGGCAAGGGGACAGCACAATGTAGGGTTGGAAGATCTTTTTTCAAAAAACCTTCGTGAACACGTTTTTCAGAGGACGCCTTGAGGCAACGTTCTCAAAAACTCGCGCTGCAGAAAAGTTTGGCACGCCCCTGGGTATAAGATCAAGTATCGTCCACAATTATTACGCCAAAATGATAAGCAGCAAATTCAACTGGATCATTGCTAACAAAATTTTCTCGGTAGTATTATAACCTAAACAATCTCTACACCAAAGACATTGCATGAACTATATACTCAAGAAACAAATCTGCAGATTTCATCAAAACAGTTGCACTGGAAGTAACTACTCTAAGCGTACTCTAACGTTATGGTCACGACCTTGAGGTATAAGAAAATCCAAGCAGAATATGTTTTAATTTAATTCGAATTTTTATCCTTCCGTTGGGAAAAAGCAATGGGGCGCTATTAACGAGCTCAACCAAAAGATGCATGAAACCATGTTACAACTCAAAACGTGGGAAATAATGTTAAATGCGAACGCCACAAGTAACCTTTTTAATATCATGAAGGGAGCAATAAATACCAATTCTCTGGTTTTGCCCGACTTGTCATTGAACTTACGTGTACGGCGCCAGAGGCAGTCGATCTATGCACTTGGCCATTTAAAAAGCTTAAAATTTATAAGAACTCGTTCACAACCTTTAAATATACACTAACACATAATAATTTGAATGCTTAAAACAGCTGCTTGCGTAATCTGATGGAAAGCAAGCCTTGTGCTTAGATGCAACTTCAATTGTCAGCAGCCAAGTCAGAACAAAAAACTTTATTTTAGCATTGCGTTAAAAAAATCCATATCAAGCTACGTAATATCCCTGTCTAGAATATGTCTTTGTTCCGAGTCAGCCATGTAGCATCATGCCGGTTTTTACTGCTTCCACTTTCAGCTTTTTGCAATGAATGATCCTTCAGCAAAGCTTCTGCTGGGAAATCCCGCTTCAAAAGAATAATGTATATAGCTATAAAATTTTCCACCAACTTTTTACATTGCGTTTATTTTAGTTGGGGGCAAGCCAGTTCATTTGCACTTTGCATGTACCATTCACGTGAGCACCTTGGTCATTGCATATGCGTTTCTGTTACAAACAGCTCTTGACAAAATCCATCTCACTGGCACTAAAATGCAAAAAAATAAGATGTAAGTTTGCATAGTAAGCTACAGGCATACTTTTACTGGTAGTTTGGTTCTTTGAAGCGGTAAAGCAATTTCAAAAACAGCATATCTCGCTTTTCGATTAAATCTTTCATCAGTTTCGAATATTACAGAAGAGAATTACAATCAAGACTTTGCGATAGGCTGTTGAAATGTTACCGCTTAATAGTCGTTACTTAGTGCATATTTATCATCTCATCCTGAGAAAGCAATCAAGGTGCTATAACAAGCTTGTTTTGGAGTAGTTGGTCACCTGCTAAGCGGCGGAGAATTCCAATAAGTGTTTTTCCCAACAACACAAATAACTTGCCATCTTGTTCAAATCACTATTCCATTAATGCTGTGCATCAAGCAGAAAAGCTGTCAATACCAGTTTTAATAACATTGCTTTGACCAATCAAACCAGAGTCCCACAGTCCACTTCGTTATCAAATGTTCACAAACAAGTATCTATCAGCAATAGGGATTGACCGAGGCTCCGGACCTGGCCTCAGCTGGGGATGCCACCTTTGCGCCAATCCGGCCCCGGCCGGGGGCTCACAAAAATTGGCCGGGGTTAAATTTCAAATTTATTTGCCGTATATTCCGGCATATAAGACGATCTTTGAAGAGCAAAAACCCACCCTTAAAAATTAGGGTAGTCTCATACAGCGAATATAAAAATCTTATCTTAACTTTTACATGAAGATTTTTTATATTTTATATGAAAAACGCGTTGGTGCATAAAAATAAAGAACGTGCATGCATTAAGCATTTTTGAGGTTCGTCATGCACTAATGAAAAGCGTGTACAATTACGAAAGCATTACCTAACACCATTGACGGCATTTACAAGAGGAGTGAGGACGCAAGTCTACTTAGCTGTGTAGTCAAGACTGCTTAGCTATGTATTCTAGACACCATACAAAGCATCGTATAAACCCTGGCCGGAGCTCTGGCCCCAGCCAAAGTTGTTGCCCGGTCGTTCCCAAATCAGCTGTCTGCACTCTGTACCTGCGGCAATTTACGACTGAAAACATAGTTCGGTACATTATAGCTGTTGCTGATGATGATGATATCATAGCTGTTGCAGAGTAATAGGGGCTTGTTTGAATTAAGCCGTGGTTCAGGTTATGGTTCAAGGTTAAGGTTAGGCCCTAACCCCTACTAAAAACTCAATAGCAGTCTTTGTGCTAGTGATATATCCCACCTGTTGTAAGATGTGGTTTAATTCAAACAAGCTCCGAGTAATACAGTATGTGCAATTATTACGATATTTACTACGACTGCAAAATAGCACAACTTTCAGTACATAGGCCTATACAGATGTGGTAAAGCAAAACACAACAAAATTGCATTTACCAAGAGTGAAAGAAATTCTCATGCACAAATATTAAACTCTGCTCAAATAGGATATTTATTTCACTAATAATTCATTGAATCAAATCAGCACAAGCAGCAAATTTCACACTGCAGTTTGCATGTAACACATTTACAAGATAGTAAGCAAAGCATCATAAAATACTAACCTAGGTTTGTCGCAATTTTTCTATCCTGATACGAATATAAGACCAACGTTTCAATCCACTTTTAAAACAAGTGAGTCAAAAACTTCACTTGCTGGCTTCCGTAACATGTTTTCAAGAATTTCAATAAACAATCAGTGAGCTTTCTGGTTTCTGAAACATACTAGTAGCACCAAATGATCTAAAATTAAAAGATTAAGAAGATAATCTATTCAAATACCATCAATATTGCATCAGCGTTATCTTATTTTCATTTATTTCTGCAATGACATCATGTTGAAAATACCAACTCTTAACGTAAATAAGGTACCAGTGAGTTTTATTCTTTAATATTAATGTCTTTGCATAGTGCCTTCCACAGTCTAAAATTCAAAACAAAAGCCCTTAAAATTGCGTAAAATATACCGGTAGCTAAGCCCTTGGGTAAAAAATATGCCGGTATGATGAAAATGTAGCGCACACTCTAACCCAGCTACAAAGTGATAAACATTTTTAGTTGGTGTTTAACTTGTGGCTATTTACCAGTATGCTACTTGTCAGGGTATAATCTATTGCTAGCTTGTGTCAGCAACACAAGTGCAGTTTCTCTAATTATGGAACAATATGGAATAGTAAGTAAGGCACTGTGGTATAGTATGGCAGAACTGGGCGATTGGACGTTTGGGGCACTAGAGTAAAGGGGCCCATATAAAGAGTTAAATTTCGGGTGATTGGCCTTCAGGGTAAATGTGCCTCAGGCCTCATTTAGGGCAAAAGGACCTCAGGACAGGACGGTTGAAGCAATAAATAGGCCCTAGGATAGGAATAGGATGTTAATTTAGGGCAGTGGGGCATATCCTCATAAATGGGGCTCTAGGACCAATGGGCCTCAGGTTAAGGTCATAGGTTAGGTGGGTCTCATCTAGAATAAGCCGTCGAAGCAAGCGATCATTATATTACACACTCGCTTCGCTCGCTCGGCGAACAGCCGCTCGCTTCGATGGCTTATTGCAGCGACGGCTTATTCTAGATTTGACCAGGTTAGGTTAAGGTTGGCAAACAGAAAAAGCGTGAGGGCTTATTCTAGATAAGACCCACAATTAGAATAAAACTGGTATATAAGTAAACAAATGCGTGCATGCAGTTCGCATGTTTCAATGTGAAAGGGATAAGGGTCTATGACTAACAGACTAATCAACACTTTTCAACAGACATAGCCTATGGTAATTTTTTGTTATAGCATCAAGTTAAAACGTAGCAAATTATGACTATTAAAGAACTAGGCTACTGGTTGTGAATACTGTGATAAATGCCAAAATTAAATAAATGCCACAAATTTTAATACCGCTCGAGATTAGACATGGGTAAGGGCACTATATATTAGGAGTATCAGTGGGCTAAATCACCTACTAGCAAGCTTTCAAATGTTGAAGTGGCTATTCTTACGGACCCGTACAAATAAGAATTTCGTTTATTTTATTACTTTGTCATGTTCTCTGGATTGCGGTTAGCGTGAAGCGATAGTCTGATAATATATAGAATAAACCAAGTGCTAATTTGTACGGGCCTGCACGAATAGCCAGTGCTGCCTCTACAGTTTAAATATTCAACTGTTTAAGGCCTTTAAAAGCAACTGCAACACTAACAATACCGGTACTTTTCAAAGTTTAGTTGCAATTGAGAGAATAAAGTACGGTAGGCCTATGCTGGTAGCATGCAGTACCAGTATGAAAGTTGCTTACGTAGCATTACCTATGTCACTCAATGCTGCGACATGCAGAAAGGCCAACAGGCCAAAGCTGACCCCTATAGAAACAAGTAAAAACAAACCGGTACCGCCTACTGGTTGTTTTTGCAACTAGGCCTGTGGACCAGGCAAACAGAACTTCAGAACTTGAACAGTAAATTGACTTCACTCTTACCAGTACTTCAGAATAGCAAAACAAGGCCAAGTGGCAAACACGTGAATCCAGTAACCAGCTAACTGCCTAACACAAGTTGAATTTATCAACAGCTTACTCTAATTTTAACTTTTATGAAGCGAAAAGTGCCCCAAACCAACATTTATCAAGTAATCATACACCAACTTCTTAAATATCAACAACCTATAGGCTACCACAGTCTAAGCAGTAGGCTAGACCTCGCGCAACAACTTTCTCAAAAGCCCACGTTGTTAGACCACCTATCTAGATGCGGCCAGCGAAGCCCACGATTTTGCTGAAATTAGCCCACAAAAAACATGATTCAGCAAAGCCCGCGGGCCAAAAGCCCACGATTTTTGGACATGGAAACAGGCTAATAGTAGCCTTGATCCAGGCTAGACTTTTAGTGGTAGTCTACTTTCTCACACTTTCTAGTAACTAAGTTTACAACTGATGGCAAGAAACTGCAGTTTGGGGAACCGTGGTCAAAAAGTTATTGCTGCCAACACTTCATTTGCTTTCTAAATATTTTCTAATACTTATGTCACCAACGAACAAGTTAATATTTTCTCAAAATTAGTTTTACAAAGCTTTTATACATCTCACAAAAACATTTTGTCTTATCCTGTGACGCTAGCCTATACGAGACCTGAAAAAAATGGAGCACGGTGGAGCTACATTCTTGCGCTACTTGCTCCACGAATCGATACGAAGCAATACCAAGCTCCACGAAGCATCAGCTCCACCATGCTCCACGGGGCGATGCGATGCGCGACGCAGCTTCATTGCGTCATAATGAAACAACTAAAAGTTGGCGCATGGCGACGCTTCGTGTCGCTCTAGTGTAGACAAGGCCTTTAGGACTAGGCTAGTCGCTCTAGTGTACATAAGGCCTTCTGGCTAGGCCTAAAGGCCTTGGCCTAAAGGACTAGGCCTAAGGATTAGGCCTGGCTAGGCCTAAAGGACTAGGCCTGGCTAAAGGACTAGGCTGGCTAGGCCTAAAGGACTAGGCCTAAAGGTCTTGTCTACACTAGAGCGACACGAAGCGTCGCCATGCGCCAACTTTTAGTTGTTTCATTATGACGCAATGAAGCTGCGTCGCGCATCGCATCGCCCCGTGGAGCATGGTGGAGCTGATGCTTCGTGGAGCTTGGTATTGGTTCGTATCGATTCGTGGAGCAAGTAGCGCAAGAATGTAGCTCCACCGTGCTCCATTTTTTTCAGGTCTCGTATAGGCTAGCGTCACAGGGTAAGACAAAATGTTTTTGTGAGATGTATAAAAGCTTTGTAAAACTAATTTTGACAATTAAATAAAGTCTCTTCAAGTGGTGCTTAAAACTTCAAATCCATGAAGTAAATCCATCAACATACAATGCATTCTACCTAGCACCTTTAAAGGTTACTTCTATATCAAACTCAAGTTTTTTGACCCCAAACAACGATACCCAATGAAAGAACCTATAACCACTAACCCACAACTAAGTTCCCGGTAGCCTAACTAGCCCACATCACTAGAAGCCCCTATGGCAACCCACTCATTTGCAGCTGCAGACGCGTTTCGACCTTATTATGGTCTCATCAGTGCAGCATAGCAACCTCCCACCTTCCTGAAAAAAAAAAAAATTCTAACCTTCAAAAGAACTACACGCTCCAAATCTAAGCCTCTACTCGCTCTGCTCAAGGTAGAAAATTTGAAATAAAACCTTCAAGAAAACAATACAGGCTGGATTATGATGTCACAGATTCCCTGTAAACAATCAAGGAATGTGACGTCATGCTGATGTTGCAGTACAGTCAATCTTCATTAAACGAATTGCTGAATTCAGAGAGGCATGTGGACCATGACAGGCACTTGCAAAGCCAGCCAACGTCAGAGGGCGCTTACACTATGCTTTCTCTAAAAATTCCTCAGATCCTTGTGGACCGTGACAGGCACTTGCATAGCCAGCCATCGTCAGAGGGCGCTTACACAAAGGAACCTTGGAACTGAATTCAGCAATTCGTTTAATGAAGATTGACTGTACTGCAACATCAGCATGACGTCACATTCCTTGATTGTTTACAGGGAATCTGTGACATCATAATCCAGCCTGTATTATTTTCTTGAAGGTTTTATTTCAAATTTTCTACCTTGAGCAGAGCGAGTAGAGGCTTAGATTTGGAGCGTGTAGTTCTTTTGAAGGTTAGAATTTTTTTTTTTTTTTCAGGAAGGTGGGAGGTTGCTATGCTGCACTGATGAGACCATAATAAGGTCGAAACGCGTCTGCAGCTGCAAATGAGTGGGTTGCCATAGGGGCTTCTAGTGATGTGGGCTAGTTAGGCTACCGGGAACTTAGTTGTGGGTTAGTGGTTATAGGTTCTTTCATTGGGTATCGTTGTTTGGGGTCAAAAACTTGAGTTTGATATAGAAGTAACCTTTAAAGGTGCTAGGTAGAATGCATTGTATGTTGATGGATTTACTTCATGGATTTGAAGTTTTAAGCACCACTGAAGAGACTTTATTTAATAGTCGAAACGTATCCCGTCTGGTGCAAAATAATTTTGACAAAATATTACCTTGTTCGTTGGTGACATAAGTATTAGAAAATATTTAGAAAGAAATAAAGTGTTAGCAGCGATAACTTTTTGACCACGGTCCCCCAAACTGCAGTTTCTTGCCATCAGTTGTAATGTAAACTTAGTTACTAGAAAGTGTGAGAAAGTAGACTACCACTAAAAGTCTAGCCTGGATCAAGGCTACTATGAGATTTTATCAGTCAGCCAGTCTAGACTGCTGGTAATGGGCAGGTTGCTGGTGTGTATCTCGGATTCTCAGCTAGCTGCACTTGCACAGTGCGCCATTTTCTAAAATGTTTTGCTGAGGTCAAATCGGATGTTTTATTATCGACAGGCTGCTAGATTTTTGAAGTATTATCGTATTATGCAAGCCATAATAAGTTTTTAGTAATTCAGAGGTACCGGTGCCAGTAGTTTATCCATCCAGCAATCATTTTCTGGTTAGGTACTTTCCGGTTATGAAAAGTTGAATAAATGAAAGCTGCATTTCTTGTTCAAAGAAGGTCTGGACTGAAGTTGTTTATTTTCATGATTCTGCTGGTCACTAATGAAGTAAGTTTTCAGTTATAAATTATATGGTAATTACACAGAACAGTGTGTAATTATCGAGACGCATACCAGTAATATAATCTACACTAAAAATTTATGGATTTCACTGCTTCAGATGTACTGTGTAAGAACACTGCATCTTTTCACCACTTTTTTTGTTTTTTATCAATTATTAGGTAATTATCTGGCCCACAGTTTAATGACTAACTAATCATTAATCATACAGCATACTAGCTGTAGTAGATATTTTAAAAACTGACTACAGTGCACTACCGGTAGTGAAAGTGGAAGCCCATTATGATGCTATGCAAAACACACCATATTGTTACAACTTCTGTGACAAAATTTACAGCAGCGGTCACCAGCTGTTTTTTCTGATAGAGCCTACATTAAGGTATTGTTTTATGCAATCAGCGAAGTATACAATCAATATTTTTATAAGATGCATGATTTGCTAGTATTGTGTTGTCTGTACAGGATGTGTCTGCTGCTATGATAAAGTTTTGTGCAGATAAGTTTATTTCCACCACATAACTGGTATGAGCTCTGTATTGTAAAACTATATTGACTAGTTAATATGGGCCTACCGGTAGTACGTTACTGTGTTACTGGTGGTAACAATTGGTTTACTAAATACATACATAATATCTTACTTTAGAAAAATACAGAGAGAGAGAGTGAATTTATTTTTGTTTGCAAAGACGCAACCAAAAAAAATAAACAATGCAATTTTTGAACGAAAAAAAAAAAACAGTGTCGTCAATCCTGTGAGAGGCTGCGAAATGACCATAGTCCAAATCCAAGGGAAATTGGCACGGTCGTCGAGTCTGCAGCCTCTCACAGTTTTTTTAATGTGTAAGAAAACTAACAGTCACATAAACAATAATCACAAGCATAGATATGAATAATGTCGGCAATATCACAGTGAAATGGTTATTGAGTCGTAGCTACTCTAAGTAATTGCGAGCAACATGGACTTAGTAGGCTATTATTGGTTTACACAAAGATATTCCTTCACACGTTTATGAAGTTGTTCTTATTTTTACACGCAGAATTTTTTATTTCAGTTGGTAGCTCATTCCAAATTACTGGTCCTTGATAGCCGATCGAGCGTTGCGATTTTGATTTATTAAATCGTGCCATAGAGTAATTGTCACTTGTAGCAAATCTCGTTGGATAGGAGTGCAGTTTGGAAGGCAATGCATAAAAATCATTAAAACAATTTGGTAGAGAGTTGTTTTGATATTTACCCATAAATTTTAGAATTTCTAATTTGTAGATGTTGTTTAGATTTAGCATCTTTAGTTTTTGATATAGAGGATTGAGTTCCGTTTTGAAAAATGATGATTTTGTGATAATCTTAACAATAAAATTTTGCTGAACTTAAATTTTGTTAATATACCTGGCAGCGGAATTTCCCCATGCAGATATACCATATTGCAAGTGCGAATACACAAGGCTAAAATACACATTTCTCAGCATAGACAAAGGCGCGTAGTGTCTTAGTTTGCTGATGATGCCTCGTGCAATAGTCAGTTTTTTTACTATGCTTTTCGTGTGGTGCTCCCATGAGAGTTTATTATCTAGAAGTACTCCTAAATACTTAACGCTTTTCTGTTCTGCGATATTACTTCCATTCCACGCACGAATGCAAAATTCATCTTTTTTTGCGGTATAAGTTTGGGTCGAAAATAAGATAAAATTAGTTTTGGAATAGTTAATTGTCAATTTATTAGCAGTGACCCAACTTTCAATTAGGTGCATTTCTGCTTCACTCTTGATATTTAGTCCATCACGGCTCTTGTCGTTACATAATAAAACAGCGTCATCAGCATACATCAACACATCAGAATCGCATGAGTTGGGCAAATCGTTAATATACACAAGAAAGAGAAACGGTCCTAATACGCTACCTTGCGGTACTCCTACTGTGATGGGTAACATGTCTGAGGCTTGCTCATTGTTCACGGTATACTGCTTCCTGTTGGTTAGATATGATTCAATCAAGTTATTTGCAATTCCTCTTACACCATAATGTTCAAGTTTTCCAATTAAAATGTGATGATTGACAGTGTCAAATGCCTTAGCAAAATCCATAAATATTGCACAAACTGAGTTATCCAAATCCCGTTGTTTTAAAATTGTTTCATATAGCCATGTCAAAGCGAGATTAGTGGAATGATTTTTTCGAAAACCAAACTGTTGATTTACGAATAGATGGTATTTTTCCCAAAAGTTGATTAAACGTTTATGCAGGATAGTTTCAAATATTTTATTAATAGGCGAAAGAATTGAGATTGGTCTGTAATTGCCAACTTCGTTTTTCAGACCTTTTTTGTGTAAGGGAATGACTTTAGCTATTTTGAGAATGTCGGGATAGATGCCCGTTTCCAGGCAGTTATTAAACGCAGTAGCAAGGGGTCTAGCGATGAGAAATTTAGATTCTTTAATCAAGGCTGTAGGGATGTCAATGAAGCCTGATGATTTATGGCTGTTCAGACCGGCAATTATTTCAATTACTTAATGCTCGTGGGTAGCTTGCAAGGCAATGGATGAAGGATGTCGTTTACCAAGCAAACATACAGGTCATGTTATAATTTTTGCAGATCATAACACTAATTATTTGTCGGCTTATTTAAATCCAATTTTATTTGAATGGTTTGCTGTTAAAATATGCAATTTTGGTTTATGGATTGTGATGAATGCAATATATTCTGCTCAGTGATAGCAATGAGTGCAGTCGAAGATTGAAGACTTTTCTATCCGCTTAATCAATTTCAAAAGTAAGGCAAAAGTTGTTTTTGCACTACACAAAGTTTTGCTGAACTATCACATATAAAAACTTTTGCAACAAAAAGTAGTACTTTGCATGTATGGTATATTGTGAATAGTCACTGTATAACGAGTTGCATGAAATTCTGCTGCCCACATTAGTGTCTGATATGATGGCACAAGAATTGTTAGTGATTGGTTTCGAAGGTTTGATTTTAGTTTGTCGAAGGAGCCTTAACTTCAAACAGTTAATTTTTTTACAAATCATTGCCTAGTTAGTTGGTTATGCATTCAGTAGTGATTGGATTACTGCATTTTATTTCGTGATTTATTGTGCCATAAGCTCAGTTTGTGTACCCCCAGTATAATGCTTATTACTTTAGTGGGGAGAAAGAGGCAGGGCCAAAATTAGGCAATGCGGCCCCGCCCCCAAAATCATCTTTCAGGGCCCCCTAAAAATTTTTTCTTGGATGGTGATACAAAAGAGCGAGCCCCGAAGGGGCGATGCCAAGCTAGGTAAGTCTGGGAGCATGTCCCCCCAGAAAATTTTGCGGAATTTGACTTTATTTTGGAGGATTTTTGTGCGTTTTGAGCTTTTAAAATTCCTCAGTTTTAACAAGGTTTAAAAGTCTGTTTTACTAGGTCCCTTCCAAACCCACTAAAATAATGCTGCAAGCAAACCCTATACTCTTAACATTTCGCTACCAATGCGAAGAAAAAACGTTTTCAAGGCTTATTTTGCGCTTTTCGCATGAGGATGAGGGGCCCTTGGTATGTCATTAAACGTTTGTTTGCTAGTTTTGCGACTGCTATTTTTCGAAAAATTTGCAGGGGCCCCCCATGGCCAAAAGCATAAATATGGTATGGGGGGCCCACATTGCGCGAGTTAAGACAAAAAATATATTGAATCTTAGAATGGGCCTATTTGAAAAACCTTTATCATACGTTGAGTTAATAGTACTACGAACTATTTACTGGGGCTTCCCCCACCCCCGGTTGGGGAGTTCAAGTGGCGCTAGTTTCGGCACTGGAAAGGGGATTGCAGTTTTTTTGTTGGGTTGAAGTAGTGAATTGTGCGCAATATTGCTTTTATGCAATAGTGAATTGTATAAAAATCTTGCAAAAGATAAAGCTTATACAAGATTTTCTTCGCTAAAATGTGAATTATGACGCACAAGCACACTGTTTTAATGTGGTAATTGAGAAAAATATTTAACAAAGTCGATATAATGCAGCCGTTTCGTAAACTAAAGTTTTGGTCACTGTTCTGAATATAAGCTATTATAGTTCATCATTTTCACACTGTGAACAACTTTTACGTTTTCAGCTTTCCTTGCTATCGTAAAGTGGCATGTTTGCTATAGGTTGCCTGCCGGTGTTAGTCATATGCACTATGCAGGATTAAGACTTGTAGTGTTACTGTGTTACTAGTATTGTTAGCTAACATTGTTTATGTCCAGTTTTGAAAGCGAAATGGAAATTATCTATGAACAACAAGACATTAAAGGCATTTTTTACAAGTCAGTATTTTTCACTGTTGGTTGCTCTGCTGATTATTGTGCTGTGATATTACAATGGACTTACAAGTTTATTTTATTTTAAAGTGTTACGGTGTTTATACCGATCAGATGGCCAAGTGGGATAGAGCGTCTGGTTCTTGTTCGGTGAACTCGGGGTTCGATTCCGAGTCGAGTCGAACCGATGACTTAAAAATTTGTATTTGCAGCTTCCCTGCTGGACAGTGTGGAGCAAGATGGCTAGTTCGCTTATTTAGCTGTTGGGAAAGGCACATAACGGGATTCCATTATCTTGGTGTGATAGACATATGGCCGGCAACTCCAAAGCGAGCTTGTTTTGCTGTGGGGAAAAGCACTTGTATATATGGCCGGCAACTCCAAAGCAAGCTAGTACAGCGCTCAGTAGCTTTCTTGTGATAGGAGAATAAAAATGTGACTAAATAAATAAAACAACGGTGTTGGTTTCTAATCAAACATTGAACTACAATTTGGATTTTTATTTTCAGATGCAAAGCGTTGAAATGTTTCTCATTCACCATCATGTGAGCTTGCAGGATAAGGTCTTGTGCTGCAGATTCCAGGGCTGCGTTTTCGACAAACCGACTCAACATGAAGCCAATATCTCAAATCATAAACAATATTTTATACCTATCGTGAACATAATAAGATCATTATTTTGGATGTAAAATGTTTATTCTGCAGTGTTGTCCAATGTTTACCATGCCAAGATTTTTAAGCGTTGCATAGATGTAGCCTACAATTGTTCAAGCGTTCAATTCCAAATTTTGCTAAAATGCTTTGATACAATTCGAGCCAAAATTGTGATCAAGAACATATTAACAAAGACACTTTATTTTCAACAATTTGCTTTAATCTGCTCTACAAGTCTGAGTAGGGCTCTCAATCTTCTCTGGCAGAGTGCTCAATAACTATGACTAGCTAGAGCTTGCATTGTATTTGAATAAAAACCGTAAAGCATCTTCTCTTTGAATGAGATACATTATGCTCCCTGAAGAGCCGACAACGGCGAAACAAGCTGTAGTGGCTTCACGATTTTACAGTGATTTTATTCAGATGTAATCTGTTCTACAGATATTTATTGCTACATACGTATTTTTATGTTCATAACAAGATGCCGGTGTAATTTTAAATGATGTGCTGTATTATATTGAAAAACTACTACCGTACTGTTGACCTGAATAAATTATGTGCTTCTCACCATAGCGTTTGTGTTATTTTTTTTTAGATGTGCTTTTGATGTGTACCGTTGCTAAGTTTTATTTTTACTTCAGCCTACACAATACCTAGTTTTGTTAATGGAAAACTTTTAGGCCTATCCTTTTAACAACTGCCCCTAGAAACTCTCTTTAAACGCTGAAGAATTGCATCAAGTGCTTTTTTGAGGCCGCTATCAGGCAGACTACTGATCATGCATCTAGTATCTATTTGCAGAAAATACCAAATTTTGCGAGGAAATAATGGCGAAAACCCTTGAACAAAAAATTTTTGCATTGAATTTAGTCGTGTTGACCCGAATATTTTGGTGAGAGGTAGCGAGACATGACAATTAGAGCACCTGGATCTAGAGAAAAAATAGCGAAAGGTAAGAATTTGCGTAGTTTCACGGACGAATCGGCTGAGGTTTTACCAAAAAGTAGCTTCGAGTGCATGAATTTCCGTTAATTATTCTGAGACAGAAAAATAGTTTAACGAAACTATAAAAATCATCACGCTAAGCTACGATTTTTACAGGGCTAAAATTTGCTTCACGCATAAAAATTGGTTCTTGCCAGTGTAAAAGAGTGTTTTTAGTCAGGTTAATACGATAAATTTAATACGACTTGAATTCGGTTCATATTCTTATGACTGGTGCCTACGGGTTTACTGCGAAATAGTGCTTACAGGGTTACTGCGAAACAATGTGGCATTATGTCCTGTAATTTCAGCCGTAAAATTCATTTTAAGCACCCATTCCAAAAATAATTTCGGCGTCCCTACATAAAATGTTGGCCAAGTTCTGGCAAAAACGTATCAATTTCACAAGCCTACCGGTAGCTAATTCCACAAAGGCGAAACTTCAATGGGTTCAGAGCAGGGCTGAACAAACTACAGCCCGCTAGACCATTTTATGCGGCCCGCAGACAGAAATATAAACTCATACCGTAAATCAAAAGCTTTTATGCTCTTGACTGATACTCGGTAGAAGACAGGACATCCGAGGGCGTGTAGACTTTTTTTTGCTCTTCCAATCACTACTGCCCTCGGCTTCAATTTTTTTTAAATGTGGCTTTTCGTGTGAAAAGTTTGCCAACTCCTGATCTATGAGGTTGCAGTTTTGTGCGAGAATACGCCCTGTAACTGCTCATGCATTCACCTGCCAGGCTACCACATAGCGTACTGTAGGTAATAGGGCCTACGCTAATAATATGTTTTTTAAATATGTTTTGTCTCGCAAATTTAAATAAACTTGTACAAGCAAAAATTTTATTGCATCAGCTGAATGGGATATTTTGACTTTTAAAAATGATCCTGTTAAGTGTTAACCAGACTGCAAATTCAACCAATGATCTATTATGTAAGTTTTTTTGCTGCTTTTGTTTTGAATAAAAGTTAGATGAAAAAAATGCATGAGCTGAAAAGGTCATTTTGTCGAAATTAACTCATCTTGTAAACCTGGGTACGAATCGAACGCGAAAAATTTTGCTACTTTCTACGTCACTTCAACCCAAAGCCTCGCTCAGCGGCGCAAGTAAAAACATAGTGTAGACAGAGACGCTTTGGGCAGCAGCGCATCGCGTCGCTTAGCTTGGCGTCGCTCTATTGTAAACCAGGCCTTACGTGTTTCAGAGTACTGCGAACGAAGTTCAAGTGATGACTTGTTTGCAAGTCAGGCTTTATAGGCCACTTTTTTCGCACGAATAGCTTCTTTAACTTGTTGGTTCCACCAAGGAGTTGTTTTCTCGCTACTCTTCGTCCCTCCAACACGCTTTTGTCCACAACAGTTGGTAGCGGACGTAATGACTGCTGTTTGAAACAAACACCACTCAGTTTCAATGTCTTCAGTAGAGGTCGGAAGTTCTTTGAACTTAGATGCAGTGTTGTCTGCAAATGCAGTTCGTACCTCTTTGTCAGCCAATGATTCCCATTTGATTCGATGAGTTTCTCGTGGTCAAAAAGTCTTTCGTTTTTTTAAGGGTTTCAAAGCTTTCAAAGTGCGGACAACTAGGTGGTGATCAGTTGACAACTCAGCCCCTCTTTTGGCACGAACATCAGACACGGTAGAAAACAAGTCCGCCGAAACGATACAAAAATCAATCAGGGAGCGTTGCCCCAGAGAGTCTCTGTACCAGGTGTACTTATGAATTCTTTTGTGCTGAAAAAATGTGTTCATTATGCACAGCCCATTGGTGGCACAGAACTGCAATAAACACCTTCCGTTCTTGTTAATATCCGGGTCACCATGTTGCCCAATAACACCTTTCCAGGTTGCATTGTCGATGCCCACACGTGCATTGAAATTGCCAAAAAGGACAAGGGATTCGGATGAAGTTGCTTTTCCCAATGCAACCTCAACTTCCTCCAGAAAGGCTTCATACTGTGATTCTATGTTAGGTGCGTACACCTGCAAGATACACAGAGATCGCTCCTGCAGCCTTAGCTTTAGAAGACAAACCCTTCCTTCCAGTGGTACCCAGTCAACGACACATTCAGCTATGTTGGGGCTCACAAGTAAGTCAACACCAGCTTGAGCAGACATTGCTGCATCAACACCTGAGTAGAAAATTTTCCACCCACCGTTCAACTCGACAGTTGCAGAACCCCGGCGCTTTGTTGATGAAATTCCCACAACCAGGGAGTCGAACCGTTTGATTTTTCAGGTTCGGTTTGGGTTCAACAGCAATTTGAAATTTCGGTTCAGTTCCGGTTAAGGTTCACATAAATTGAAATGGTTCGGTTTGGGTTCGCTCCAGCAAAAATAATTTCAAAACCGGTTTATAAAGTTACGGTTCACAGTAAAAAATGGTATAGTTCTAGTAGCACTAGTTAAACAATGAAACGTACAACGCAATTTTTCTTTACATTGACAGGCCAATATAATGCATTAATTTTAACTCGCAGTAAGGCCAGTAGGGATGTGCCGAGTCGAGTCCGAGTACTCGGCCGAGTATCAAGACATTGCTCGGCCGAGTCCGAGTATTAATTGATACTTGACCGAGCATTGAAGTATTATCATTTTGACTTTTTTTTCTCTGCACCCGATTTTGAGTCGAAATTAGGACTTTTACGGACGTGATGACCTTTTCTTAGCTCTTCACCTAATTTTGAGTTCATATCTTGACGTTGCAGAACGGATACTCGGCCGAGTAATGTCGTGAATACTCGTTACTAGGCGAGTTCGATTAATTTTCTTTGAGGCACATCCCTAAAAGCCAATTTACGGTAAAAGACTGTTTCACCATCGATAGATTACTAACATAAATGACCATTATTTTGAATTCAAACCAGCTTCAAAGTGACGCGTGTGACGTCACGGAGCGAACGGCTTCTTTCAATCGGTTCGGGTTCGGTTAAGGTTCTCAAGTACTCAGATTATTCGGTTCAGTTCCGGTTCGCTCATTGCGATTTTGAAAAATACGGTTCGGGTTCGGTTAAGGTTCGACAAAAATAGCTTAAAACCGGTTTATAAAACTCCGGTTCGGGTTCGGTTCGACTCCCTGCCCACAACATCAAGACGATACTGTTTGGCTTCGCAAACAAGCTCCTGCTCTTTTCCTGTCAGTGACGAAACGTTCCAGTTCCCGATAGCTAGATCCCGGCAGTTTGGTCCAACTCAAGTACGTTTTCTGTGCGTTGCCCCTATTTGCCTCCGCAAACGCTTAGCGACTGCGTTGGTGGGTTTCCGGTGACGGTCAGCTTGTGGGGGAGACTGCAGCTTATTTTTCGAACGAGCCCTCTGCCTAAAACTCGAACGCGGACCTTTATATCCTGCGCGCCGTCCGATGCAGCATGAATATTGTTGTTTCAACTTTCCATTTAGCGACAACATTGGATTGCTACTTGGTCTGTTTCTCTCCTTCGACCTTACCGCCATGGGTGACCCTGATGGAAGTGATTAAACACTACCGACGGCATTGCTCTAAGGATCATTGAAAACTCAAACCTCCCCACCACGTTAAGGTGGCAATCCATAGGAGAGGCCTTTGGAGAATCATATTGTATAATTTTTCAGGTCAAGACTCTGGATCAAAAAAATCAGAAAGACTGGATCTTCCATATCAATCTGCGGAATATTTATACAAAAATTGCTGGCTTTGCTGATTACATTTCGAGCCATCAATGCCAGGGCCGTTACCTTTGGTACCGGGCCTGTAATTTTTGAGGGGCCCGAAATTTTGAGAATGCCGCGCGTAAAAAGTTTGAAACAGCAACTCTCTACTGGTTGAAGACAGACGAAGTAACCCCTCGCCACCAACTACCGGTAATACCATTCACTCACAGCTAGGGTACTCAGGGCCGTAGTTATGCATTTTAGCTCGGGGGAGCTCATCACAAACGGTTCGATAAGACGTTTAGTTTAGTCGGAAGAGCGAAGGCCCGTTAGGGCCGAGCCTCTCAAGGAGGGTCTGGGGGGTTCTCCCCCCAGGAAATTTTTTGAAAATATAGTCAATTTCGTGCATTCTGGCGCATATCTGACGAGATTTTTTGGTCAAAATTAAAGTAAATTATTGAGAAAAACTTGGTTAAGTTTAGTATCAAAAATACCGAAATAAACATTCTGTGAAATTTTAGTGTTACAAACGGCTATGTTGGTGGACTAGTAAGTAACGTCAATTTTGGTCCGTCAAGGTCCAATGTCTTTGCTGAAGTGCGTATTACTCAGTATTTTTAATGTTATTTATTCTTTAGTGAATAGAGCTGTGCATTGCGCTCTCGTTCAATAAGTAGAAGTTCGCCAATTTTTTAAAGTCCGAGGTTGAGTTCAGCATTTATTTTCAAGTTCCAATTCAGAGTCTTAGTTTTTTTTTAATTGGGCGAAATAACCGAATACTTCCGTATTCTAATTCACATCTCTGCGTGTAAGGCTAACAAACGCAGTGCCCTCACAGCTAGGGTTTCCAATTTTCCGGACTTTTTATGGAACCCGGAAAAATTTTACGCGAAACCGGGATCCTGGACTTATTTTGTATTAACAAAATTGGGTAATTTAAGGCAAATTATATAGGTATACCACTCTGCAGTTTTTCTGCGGACGCCCACGGTTGAGCAGATGTAACTGCAATAAAAAATGAGGTAGCTAGCTTACTACCGTTTATTTAAGAAGCGTACCGGTACTAATAAGTTTCCTTTCCTTATGCCCACATTAATCACAGCTACTACTGCTACAGCTAGTCTACTTCAATCAAACTTTTTTTGAAACCCAAATTCTGCACTACCCAGAGACTAGGCCCGCAACCTGGGAAAATCGGTTATTAGTACGTTTGTATATTACCTTCTCTTCTCGCCCCCACTAGACAATTTATAAGCGTTTTCTACTCGTTGCAGGCCTGCCGGGGACTATCTAGCTAGGACAAGGTCAACTATCGACAAATCTACTGTGATGATCATACTCGACGAATCTACCCCAGCCAAGCGACAAATTTATGGCAGTTTAAAATATCTCAAAGCTTTCAATGACAATAGACGTCTACTCAATCAAAAAGCGGTATACATAACAGATCACTTGCCAAAACAATTTCAAGAGGAACGAAAGTTACTACTTCCTCAATTTAAAGCAACGCGAAGTCTAGGAAAGAAGACAATGTGGAAACCAGAAGATGGGCATTATGTATTATATGTTGACAACGTTAAAGTAAAGCCTGCCAGTCTTTCCTAGCCTAAGGCGAAACATACTGTCAAATCAGCAACTTTGATGACCATTAATATTGTTATTGCCTTGTAGTGCACTTGTATATTGCTAATAACTTACAGTGTTGTTGCGGTTTTGTTGACAATTGTTTAGTGTGATATCCTTTTTTTTCTTTTGACATCCTGCCCAGTTTCGAACCTTTGTTCTGCTTACCAATTTTGCGCACCTTTATTTCCATATAACTGCTGATACTGCAACGTAGTTTGTTTGTTACACTTTATTTCTTTAAACAGATTGCAGCGCACAGCCTGTAATCTTCTCGCACATTTTTTCCGAAATGAGCTCTAACGTTTTGTGCGATAATTGGCAGCAGGCAGCCACCTCCGAAATTACCAATGAATTTAATTTGAACGAAAACACACTAGTTGACCTGTTACTTGAAAATATGCCTTCTAATTCTAAACCATGTATGTCCTATATCCTTTAAACTCTACACATAGATGCTAATTTGAATAACGCTCTCTTTCTACTACATTTGAATATATCCTCACTACAAGCTCACTTCGATGAACTGAATAGTTTCTTACTTGAATTACCTAAGATGCCCTCATTAATTTTTTTGTCTGAAACTCGCATCTACAATGATTCTCATTATAACTTCGATATTCCCGGATATAAATTTATTCACAAACCTTCACCAACTAAAGCAGGAGGCGTGGGTGCTTACATATCCAACGTTTTCGATTTTTCCCTCAATGAAAATCTGCAGTTGCAAGTACAGGGTTGCGAAGATTTATGGTTCGAAATTGAACTGAATAGTTGCAAAATGTATACGTTCGCAGTAATCTATCGCCACCCTTCGAGTAACCCTAATACTTTTATCGATGCTCTTGATAATAATCTACACCAGTTAAATGAAAAGAAAGGCAAAACTGTCATAGTTGGAGATATTAATTTCGATATTAATCCCTCCAATAATAATCGAACTTCTTTTTCGGATGACTATTTGCGTATGCTACAAAGTAATGCTTTTGCGTCCTTGATAACTAAACCAACCCGAGTTACCTCACATTCCCAAACCATTATTGACCACATTCTTACGAATGACTTTGATTCTATAATATCACCGGGAGTCTTAACATATTCAATTTCCGACCACAGCTTTATTTTTTGTACAATCTCTACTGATCAAGACCATTGTAGCAAACCAACAAAGCCCATCGAATTTCGTAGCCTCAAGTCAGTTGATAGAGTAACTTTTATTGAAGATCTGAATTCTGCTTTAGACCCCCTTGTAAACAAATTCTTACAATCACCTTTTCCTGAACAAATTTTTGAAACTAATTTTGAGCAAGTGATCGATACTATTTCTCTTATTATAAATAACCATGCTCCACTCCAAACCTTATCGAGAAAAAGGAAGCGCCTTCAACAAAAACCGTGGATTACCAAAGGTTTGCTGGTTTCAATAAAAAATAAACAAAAACTATATCGGGACTGCTTTTTAAACGGTAATAATTCACAAAAGCGCTTATTTAAGATTTACTCAAATAAACTTACTCGAGTTAAAAACTTATCTAAAAAACTTTACTATCATCATGAAATTATTGATCGAAAAAACAACCCAAAAGAATTATGGAAATTTATAAATTCAGTAATTCGCACAAACAAATCAGCAACCTCCACGGTCTCTAAATTATCGTTCGGCGATGATAATGTTAAGGATCTTGCAATGATCCCAGAATGCTTTAATAAATATTTTGTCGAAATAGGCCAATCCATTGCCAATAACGTCACCACAAATCCCAATAGTGATTTCAAGTCATACTTAACATGGCCTACCGGTATCGGTGTCAGCGACATGGCCTAGCGGTACCGCGCGCAGGTGACAGATCCTGCGTGACGGGTTCGATTCACGGCTGGAGCCGATCGCATTTGACATATGTTACGGGTGGCTGCTGACTCGGAGAGCGCAAGCTCACTTCGCAGTCTCCCTCAATTACTGTTGAATTTTCCGTTCAATATAATTTGAAAATAACCTTAGTTAACTAATTCTGTCTCTCAATCAATCTACCTTGAACTCACACAACCTGTTGAAATCTTTAACATTATCAATTCCCTTCACCCATATAAAGCTTGTGGATACGACGACATTTCTGCTTATTTTTTACGCCTTGGAAATATAGTTCTAGCTCCTGTTCTGACTGTCTATTATAATTACGCTCTCGAGCGAGGTATTTTCCCACAAATATTTAAAATTGCCAAAGTTATTCCAATCTTTAAATCCGGAAAAAAAGATCAGGTTTCGAACTATAGGCCAATTTCTCTCCTTCCAAATTTATCTAAGATCTTGGAAAAACTTATTAAAACTAGATTCGTAAATTTCTTTGAACGTCATGAAATTTTGTATAAATATCAATATGGTTTTCGTCAAAAGCACAGCGTGATCCATACCTTGCTCGATGTCACTTCTCTTAGCTATGACGCAATCCAAAATAAACAGTTAACAGCCTTTTTTTTGATGGATCTTAGGAAAGCTTTTGACACTGTTTCCCATAAAAAACTGCTGCACAAACTCTATCACCATGGTATTCGTGGCCCTGCTTATGATTTAATAGCTAGTTATCTTTCCTTTCGCCACCAATTTGTTGCTATAAATAATGAAAAATCTACTTTAATGCCCATTAATATTGGAGTACCGCAGGGTTCCATTCTCGGACCGCTTTTATTTCTCGTTTATGTGAATGACTTGCCCAATGCTACAAACTGCCAACCTCGCCTTTTTGCAGACGACACCTGCCTTGTCATAAGCTCCCCCACCATCTCTACATTATCGGAAAGTTGTAACCAAGAACTCCAATGCCTAAAACGTTGGTGTGATGCAAATTCCCTACAGATTAACCCTACTAAATCTCTCTGTCTCTTCATTCCTTCCAAATTACGCTCACCGTGTCCTGATCTACAAATTTACTATAATGATTCTCGCATTGAATGCAATGATGCCTGCAAATACCTTGGTGTAATCATTGACAGTGAATTAAATTTCAGATCTCACCTTCATGTAATCGAAACTAAAATAGCCAAAGGTGTTGGTCTACTAAGCAGACTGCGCTATTTCTTTCCCACATCTACTCTACTGCTTCTCTATTATGCTTTAGTTCACCCTCATCTTATATATGGGCTTCCACTTTGGGGTTGCACTATTCCTTCCTATCTCCAAAAATTGCAAATATTGCAGAACAAAGCCCTTCGCCTTGTATCCAATACTAAAAACAGAAGCTCAATAACACCCATTTACTATAAGTTTCGTATCTTAAATATTTCAGACCTATATGCTTATGAAATGGCAAAACTAATGCATCAGTACTCTACCGATTCTTTGCCCTCTTCCTTCTTTCTTTCAAAACGTGAGCGATATTCATGGTCGCAATACAAGATCATCCTCTCAAAATAGGCTTTATATTCCTAAATTTTCTACTTTTCGCACTCAAAAATCCTTCAAATACCAAGGCTCTAAAATTTGGAATTTGATTCCTGCCAATATACGAAATATGACATTTAATAAGTTTAAGGCACATTTCAAAGATATACTTATTGAAAAATATAGCTTCAATTGAAAAATTTTTCCATCTTGTCCTAAATAGCTGATTTAGTTGCCCAGTGTCGCTCACTTATCCAAAAAATTTATCTAATCGTTTTTCAGGTGGCTGCTTGACGCGAAGACCCTTACCGGTCACTTCGCAGTCTCCTGCGAGATAGTTTCTTACTTTCCAAATCCTTTGTTCAAATAGCATATATTAAACTCTTGTTTGTTATTTTTGTGTATCTTTTTCTTTTTCTCTGATTTATCTC
Organism: Trididemnum miniatum; assembly: GCA_964006365.1. Classification (NCBI taxonomy): domain Eukaryota; kingdom Metazoa; phylum Chordata; class Ascidiacea; order Aplousobranchia; family Didemnidae; genus Trididemnum; species Trididemnum miniatum. Next base: position 32,555,176 of record OZ023234.1, on the reverse strand, counting down.
GAAAATAAAATATGATGATGATGATGATGATGTTAAGACCAGGACTTTAAAACTCGTAAACGCAATTGTGACGTGACGAGCGCATTCATAAGATAAAACTGATTCATTCATTAAAACAGTAGCAATATGGTAGCAGCATAACCGCTATCTCTCTGAAGCCCGTATCCCACGGAGCTGCGCCTGTTTTGCGAATGCCAATAAAGTGAGTATTCCTCTGAACCACGACTGTTCTGAATGAGACGCTAAACAGTCGCAGTGGGGGGGGGGTTGTTCACAATAGGGTTACGTGGTTTTGTGAGATATACTGGTGCTAAAATAAAATAAAAGTTTTCAAAAGAGCTGTGCAATGCCCCCCCCCCAAGCCCCCCCGCAAACTACGGGCCTGAGGGTACTACTACCCCTTCCCCCAGTTAGCGCCAAATTTTCTTAGATTTGTTCTTTTTATACAATTTAAAAAATTAGAAAAATGAAAAATTTAGCCAGTGCCATTTCGTTTCCATCCTAACCGCTTCCCCCTTTTCTTTTACAGTTTCATAAATTCCATTTTTCGTGTATCAATTTTTGCTTCAATCAATCGCTTTGACATATAGGAGTAAAGTTAGTTTCTTGATCTGAACTGCAGTTACTGTAGAATTTAGAAAATATTTTGCATGAGTTGTTGAAGATTATAGAACACACCTACACGTCATCCTATCAAATGCGGCAAAACTAATAAGGTTGCAGTCTTCTTTTATTTATTTTAGCCAAGCTTCTGCTTTTAGACGTGTAGGATACTAAAATATTTTTGTGTTGTCTGACACTATGATAGTGACTGTACTTGCCCAGGGACCAGTAGCCTAGATCTTTTTTCGATAAGAAAGTGCGCTAAAACGAGTGTTTTTTATGTGAAAACCGTAAAAATCCGTTGGTGGCTGGGGGCTATGCCCCTAGACCCCCTTTTCCTTTGGCAGCTGGGGGCTTTGCCCCCCAAATCCAAACTATGTCCCCCTTGCTAAATCGTGGGGCCCCACTAATTTCGCATAATCTCGATAATTAAAAAGCGGGCATCAAAACAAATTTTGATTTCTTATCTGAAAATTTGGGGTATCACGACATATTTTGGTATCTTTTCCAAGCTTCTCTTTTTTCGTGATGTTACGCAATGCTAAATACGGCTTTTACAAAGGTTGCGATTAGTACAGTGGCGTACGCACGGGGGTAGGGGGGGTTTCGTGGGTCACCCCCCCCCCAATTGACGATTGGAAAAAATTAAAAACCGCTCTGTTTGGACCGATTAGCCTTTTTTCATACAGAGATTGTGTTTTTCTGTGCTGTATCAAATTGCCTATATAATCTCGAGAAACTTTCATTGTGATGCAATAATACCGGTAGTGAAATTGTTTTGGTGTGTAGCGCTTGAACCTATGGCCGGCTCAAAATGCAAGCCTGGACAAGGTCGATGGGCACTAATGCTGGAGTCGTGTCGTGATGTCATAAAGAGATTGTTCTCAACGGCTATGGCTGGACAAGACAATGTTTCAGCGCTGAAGGCATTCTTGGAAGAGAATGGTTGCAACGCAGAATCAGAATCAGTTTTATTTTCAACGCAAAAACACAATGCTGATAGAACAACAATTGAACCGGCCGTTAGCTCAGTTGTTAAGCGCACAGGTTATCGGTGCGGAAGGTCTGGGGTTCGATTCCCAGGATAGTCAAATCGGCACAGTGTCGCCAACGGCTCGCCACTGCTGCGACGTTTCTGTGTTACCCAAGCGCTAAGAGATGGGCCCCAGTGACGTTTGCAGAGGTCGGGAGTCAGCACTCCCCTTCCCCCTAGACAATTGCAGAAAAAATGAAACTTTTTTTTTTAAACGAACCGACTTTTCTTCATGCGGAGCTTGCCGAAATTGCTATCATGTTTTCATCCCAAACAACACCATCCCCCCCCCAAAACATTTTAGCGTAAACCATTTCCTTACAAGTGCAATGGTCATCCCTTCTTACGTTTGCGTGAAAAGTTGTACCATCCCCCCATAAGTGTTTTTACAACTCTACACTGATTACGATGCAATGCTGCAACACCGGTACCCGGCAATCCAACTTTTCTGATGTGTTTTGCTTGAAGTGCATTTTTGTCATTGATGTTGCTGTGAAACAATTAAGAAGTAGGAGTTTCCTTAAATGCGGTGTATCTGCAGTAACTATGGCTGCACACAATTTTTTTTTTTAATCAAATCAAATCTTGATTATACTCGTTTCATTAAATTCGTTGTTGTATCGAAACGTGGTAGATAGATAGATAGATAGATTTATTATTTAGCCATATTTACGGAAAACAAAAAGCAAACACACACAACATGTGAAAAAAAAAAAGCAAATAGGCAAGGAAGCATCGACTAACCAGACGGTTTTCGGGTCAAGATGCTTCCTATCGATACAATATTGCAGTTGTTGTTGAAAAGTGCGGAGAATTAACACGAAAATTTGATAGTTGTACACTTTAACAAATAAATACAAAGCAAGCTGACATGTGAGAAAAAAAAGTATACAGGGCTCAAATACTTAATCCAGAGATATTAACAAAATATAGGACAAAATGAGCAAACAAACAAGCAATAAGAAAAGTTACGATTGCTTTTGATTAAATTAAAATGTCAAAGGGATAATTTAGAGTAAACAAATTTATTTTGCTGGCTACACACCCAAAAGGAATTAATCAATATCTATTAAGTAGTTGTTTTTTGTAATTTTTTTTGAAAGAGACCCACTGCATGCTTTTCAGTTCATAATCAATTTCGTTGAAAAGTTTAGGTCCTCTGAATGAGAGAAGGTTTAACGCAATTGATTTATTGACCCTAGGTCGAAAATATCCGGATTTCGTAGATTGTCTTGTGTTATATTCATGGGTAGAAGCAAGTTTGGTAAATTTGTTTTCGATTATTTTTGGAAGGTTTTTGTTGTATACTTTATACATAAATTTTGCCAGTTCCAATTTATATATATCATCGATTTTTAAGAAGTTGAAATTTTTGTATAATGACGTTACCTGAGTTCGAACGTTATTAAAGGAGATGGCTCTTAGAATTTGATTTAATCTAATTTGAATGGCATTAAGGCTGGTTTTGGAGGCCGTTCCCCAAGAAATTATACCGTATTGCACTTTATTATAAATCAATCCATAATAAAGCATGCAGCGAGCTTCTCTTGATACGTAATTGCGTAGTCTGTAAAACAGCCCGGAATGCTTGGCAATCTGCGAAGACAAATACTTTAAATGTTGCGACCAGGTTAAATTTTCGTCAATTATGACTGCGAGGTATTTGACTGTACCTGCTCTTACAAGGTTATTACCGTTTATTTCTAGTTTAAAATCGTAATTGCATGTTTTATGAGGATGCTTGTTGAAAATCATAAAGTTTGTTTTGGAATAATTTGGAGATAATTTGTTGATGCAAAACCATTTTATCAATATTTTCTAACTGTTCATTTACTCGGCGTTCCAAATTTAAGATACTGCTGTCCGAGAGTAAAAGAAAAGTATCATCTGCAAACAGGGTAGTATCGAATTGTGAAGCTAGGGGTAAATCGTTAATGTACATTAAAAACAAAATTGGGCCAAGGGAAGAGTCTTGTGGCACACCACATGATACTTTTTGTCTACTAGATTTACATTGAAGGATTTTTACGTATTGATATCTGTAGGTTAAAAAACTTTGAAAAATATCAAAAGCTTTACCACGAATACCGTAATGTGAATGCATTTTTTGAAGTAGAATCTGGTGATCAACAGTATCAAACGCTTTCGACAGATCTAGGAACAGACCGCAACTGTAGCAATTGTGATCGATATTTTTTAGTATTTGATCATGAATATTAGCAATTGCATAGGTTGTTGGCGAGTTTTGGCGAAAACCGAATTGCTGTTTACTCAATAAGTTGTATTTTTCAAGAAAAGAGATTAGCCTATTATCTAAAAGTTTTTCAAAAATTTTATCAAATTGTGACAATAATGATATTGGACGATAGTTGTTGCATTTGGATGGATCGCCTTTTTTATAAATGGGTATGACCTCAGCTATTTTGAGACAATCTGGATAAGATCCAGTAGCAATGCTTAAGTTGAATAACTCACTCAATACCGGAGATAAAACAGCTTTACTGAGCTTTATAAACTTTGTGTCAACATCATTTTCTCGTACAGCTTTTTTATTTTTTAATGAATCAATGATACACGAGATTTCATCTGCTGTAGAGGGGTTAAGAAATAAGGAGTTGGGAACACTAGCTGGCGGAGGTAAGATGTCTTGCGAATCGACTGGTTTGATTGATTTAGCCATAAGCGTACCAATTTGGGAAAAATAATCGTTAAAAGTTTTTACAATAGTTTGCGAATTGGTGAGAGATTCTCCTTTATCTGTTATCAGTTCAGTAGGGACAAACTGTTTACGAGGCTTAAGGTTTGAAAGATCGTAAATTATATCCCAAAGCTTACCGGGTTGATTTTTATTTTCATGCACTAATTCATTGTAGTACATTTCTTTAGCTTTTTGAATAGCTCTATTCAGAGTGTTGCGGTAGCGTTTGAAATGTTTAAAACGTTTTTGGTCAAAATTACGATGAAGATCACTAAACATTTTGTTCTTGCGTTTGATCGATTTAAGCAGGCCAGGAAATAGCCACGGTTTAGCTTTCAATTTTTTTTCTTTTCTCGTTGCCGGCCTTAAAGGCGCATGTTTATTTACTATCCCGGCGAAGATTTTCAGAAATTCAGAGAGTTGGTCATTGATGGGTTTTGTATCAGTCACCGCAAAATTCGATAAGCTAGTGGTCAGATCTTCTCCAAAAGTTTCAACATCAAAATTTTTGAAATTGCGAATTAGTTGTAGATCAAATTTTGTCTGGGGCGGTTTGTTTGTAGGCGCAATTACTAAGATTGGAAAATGATCTGAGATATCGTTTATACATATTCCACTAATCAAGGATGAATTAAGATTATTGGTGTAAATGTGGTCAATAAGTGTTTTCGACGTATCAACAATTCTGGTCGGCTTATCAATTAAACATTTCATCGAGGAAGCTAAAAGGTTCTCAGCGTACATACAAATGGTTTTGTTTGTCTTTAATTGCAGAAGATCTATGTTGAAATCTCCTAACGCGTAAAATTCAGTTTTGGTTGAATTTATTTCAAGAAATAAATTTTGAAGTTTCTCCGTCAATATCTTCATGTGACTCGCAATATAAATCGGATGACGATAAACTACTCCCACTACGTATGATTTTTGCTTAATTTTGAAGCTGATCCATATGTCTTCAACATGGTCAACGTTCAGTTTTAAAGTAGTGCTAAAATTAAAAGCAAGCGATTCAATGATATACACAAGCCCACTCCACCGGCTTTGGTTAAACTGTCGCTGTGGACAAATTTATAACCAAGTAGTTCAATGTTGTTGCCACACTTTGCATCGCATAATTTGGTCTCAGTAACAGCAATTATATCCGGTCTTTTATTTAATTGGGACAGAAAATAGGATACTTTGTCAATGTTTTTTGCCAAGCTCCTTACGTTAAAATGCATCATGAATAACTGCTGCTGATCACCAGAAACTTTATCTAGAATTGCATTCACATCAGAGATATCGTGATAGTAATCACTTTGGTTGAATAACAGATCATTAATATCTTTATCTGTTACATCATTGCTTATAGTATCTTGACGATTATAAACATTTTTGCAGCCTTTAGTGAGATTTGAACTCGTAAGGTTACGTTCAGGGCAGTTGGGACTTAGAGATTGAGAATGTGCGTCGTTAAAACAAGGCTGTACAGCGCTGCAGCTTGCACCTTCGTCACAGCAGGTTTCACAGACTACGCAGTCAGCATCACGTGAGCAATGCGCACTAGTATCTAATTCTACAACCAAATCGTTGTTGAGACTACACGAATCACATTGTACATGTACATCATGCCTTGGTAGGCCTACAGAATGATTTAAGAGATTAACTAGATCAGAATTTTTAGAGGTCATTTAAACATTAAAAGTGAACTATCTTATGTCATTATCTACACGAAGGCAAGAACAGTAGCTTATCCTTCAGAGCTAGAACACGCCGATTCCGAGTCATCGACGGAGTCGTTATTAAACATAAGAGGTTGATAATTAAGTTTAACAAAATCAACATCGATTCCGTGTTTAAATAAGTCATTCGGTGATGTCACGTACAACCATTTACCAATACCTTCATCTTTTAGACCTTCTTTAATCAGTTTTTCAGCTTTCCGACCAGATTTTTTCATTCTTATATTGCCGTTAAGGGTGTGGCACATCACGAATTCGTCGTCACATTCATCTTTCACATAATGGAACAGTTTTGATCGTAAGGGGATTAGATCTTCAGTTAAAAATGCATTGGGGAATTTTGGATTACTTTTCAGTTTAGATTTTGCTTTCAAGAATTGGTTCTGGTTTTGTAATTTAAAAATCTAGCAATAATCGGTCTTGGTTTGCGAGCAGAATTAGATCTTTTACTCCCGAGGCGATGCGCTCGTTGGATATCCCAGTCTTGAAGTTCAATATCTAGTTCCATTGCAATTTCGTTTACTATTTCTTCCCCATCATCTTTTCCAGCTGGAGCCTCTGGAACTCCATGTATTCTTATGTTGTTTCTTCGACCATACTGGTCCAGTGCGTCCGTACTAAAGATGTTCAAGTTTAGAGCCTGCTTTAATTTTATGTTTTCCATTTTTACTGCTTTCAATTCTGCTTTATTCACTTCAATTTCAGGTTTGAGTTCTGTAATTTCGTCCACCAGTTTCTTCATTGTTTGATTTATTTCCCTTAATTGTTGTCTATCATCTTCGTTAAAGTTGGATTCTTTTGTACTGCTTTTTTTTGCCGGTGCCATGCTGTTTACTTTAAAAAGAAATGTTTTCTGAACAATCTCACTGCAATTTTTGACTCGAGCGCACCGAACAAAAGCACGTCCGCTCTCTGTAACTGCAAAACACTAATGTAGCGGGGCCCGACTAATGTAGCGTAATGTAGCGTAGAAACACTAATGTAGCGTAGCGAGTGGCGGGGCCCGACCCCGCGGCTTAGCGCCTGGGCAACGCAGCTCCAAAGAAACGTCGTTGCGGTTGCGAGCCGTTGGCTACAGTTAGCCTGTTTCCATGTCCAAAAATCGTGGGCTTTTGGCCCGCGGGCTTTGCTGAGTCATGTTTTTTGTAAGCTAATTTCAGCAAAATCGTGGGCTTTGTTGGCCGCATCTAAATAGGTGGTCTAAGAACATGGTCTAAGAGTCGGCAGCGTGGCGTAGTGATTCGGAGCGTCGTTTTTACGACGACCATGATCGCAAGGTTGATGGTTCACCTCCCAACCTAGTCTCGTTGTTGCGTCCTTGGATAAGATGCTTCACGATGATTATCTCTGCTTGGTGGAATCTGGCAAGCAGCAAATTAAAGAAGTCAGAAGAAAATTCAACCGGAAAACTTGGAAACAAAGGCAACTCCTAAGCGAGTCTGGATTCGTCCTACGCATAGCGCCTCCGCCGCTTTCTCGTGATAGGAGGATAAAGATGAAGAAATCACACTTTTGCAAAAAGGTGGGCTTTTGAGAAAGTTGTTGCGCGAGGTCTAGCCTACTGCTTAGACTGTGGTAGCCTATAGGTTGTTGATATTTAAGAAGTTGGTGTATGATTACTTGATAAATGTTGGTTTGGGGCACTTTTCGCTTCATAAAAGTTAAAATTAGAGTAAGCTGTTGATAAATTCAACTTGTGTTAGGCAGTTAGCTGGTTACTGGATTCACGTGTTTGCCACTTGGCCTTGTTTTGCTATTCTGAAGTACTGGTAAGAGTGAAGTCAATTTACTGTTCAAGTTCTGAAGTTCTGTTTGCCTAGTTCACAGGCCTAGTTGCAAAAACAACCAGTAGGCGGTACTGGTTTGTTTTAACTTGTGTCTAAAGGGGTCAGCTTTGGCCTGTTGGCCTTTCTGCATGTTGCAGCATTGAGTGACATAGGTAATGCTACGTAAGCAACTTTCGTACTGGTACTGCATGCTACCAGCATAGGCTTACCGTATTTTATTCTCTCAATTGCAAATAAACTTTGAAAAGCATTGTTAGTGTCGTAGCTGCATTTAAAGGCCTTAAACAGTTGAATATTTAAACTGTAGAGGCAGCACTGGCTATTTATGCAGGCCGGTACAAATTAGCACTTGGTTTATTCTATTATCAGACTATCGCTTCACGCTAACCGCAATCCAGAGAACATGACGAAGTAATAAAATAAACGAAATTCTTATTTGTGCGGGTCCGTAAGAATAGCCACTTCAACATTTGAAAGCTTGCTAGTAGGTGATTTAGCTCACTGATACTCCTAATATATAGTACCCTTACCGATGTATAATCTTGGCCGGTATAAAAAATTTGTGGCATTTATTTAATTTTGGCATTTATCACAGTATTCACAACTGGTAGCCTAGTTCTTTAATGGTCATAATTTGCTAAGTCCTAACTTGATGCTATAACAAAAAATTACCATACGTCTGTTGAAAAGTGTTGATTAGTCTGTTTAGTCTGGTTTACTTGCCGTATACGAAAATCTTCGTATATGGAGAGATCACGCCGTATACGCCTAAGGTAGAACGCAGTATACGGCTATATCACTAAAGTAATTATTTTCTATGAAATACTATTGCTATTCAGTACTTTATGTTGTGCTTTTATTTATTATGCGTTACCAGTCGGCAGCGTGGCGTAGTGGTTCGGAGCGTCGTTTTTACGACGACCATGATCGCAAGGTTAATGGTTCCACTCCCAACCTAGTCTCGTTGTTGCGTCCTTGGATAAGATGCTTCACGATGATTATCTCTGCTTGGTGGAATCTGGCAAGCAGCAAATTAAAGAAGTCAGAAGAAAATTCAACCGGAAAACTTGGAAACAAAGGTAACTCCTAAGCGAGTCTGGATTCGTCCTACGCATAGCGCCTCAGTCGCTTTCTCGTGATAGGAGGATAAAGATGAAGAAATCAATCAAAATCAAAAAATCAAACCAGTGAATTCTAGGCTGAGAAACTTGAAATGTTAAGCTTGCGCGCAATTGTGCGTGAACCATACCGGCTATTTCACCGGAAAATAACCGTACACAAATTTTTTACGAAATAAGAAATTGTTGAAACCCTGATCACGTCAACTAGCCAGCCTATAACCATAGATTCTACACTCTAAGTTCCTGGAGAATCAATGCATAAATTATTAAACCCCGCATTCCTGGAATGGAAGGTTGTCAGTAGGCTTACTTCCATTCCTAAGTGCTGTTGTTAAGGAGCTCCATTGAAAATTTGCACTGGCTATAGAGCTGGGTTCACACAAAACACATAAAGAAGCGGAGAGTTGTTCTTTTGTATGTCTTGCCGCTTGGCTCCATTAAGCTTAACTTGCAAAGCTCAGTATTTCATTCACGGAAATAAAAATTCTAATGTCGTATCCCCACATTTGTTAGTACTCCTTTGGCCTTTGCTATCTTCACGAAATGCAGGATGGAGATCCTTTACCTTCTGCATTTATTTTGTTTATTGTACTTTTTTGCGTTTTTATACTTTCAATACGAGGAAACCGACGAAAATGCGATAACGAGCTCGGTTAGGATTGCCATCTGTCTGCCACATTACAGTCTGCCATCTGTCTGCCACGTTATGGATCATGGAGGAATCTCGTGAAGCACCCTTGCCAACAGCACAACAAACGAACTGGTCGGCTTGCTCCAACACTAGCTGTCAAGCAAGGTCCTTCCTGGCCTTCTGAAACTGTTGAGCATGTCATTGCCTATTTTACGCAGAACATCAACTGGCAAAGCTGTGAATAGCAACTTTTAAGTCATTGGTTTGACCAAACTCAGAATTAAACCCGTGTTTACTAATCCAGAACCAGCGCCTCAGCCATCTGATTAATGGAATTAAAATTGCAACACGACGAAAGAGCCACATTTAAATTAAGTGCTTCATCAATAAAAATATAAATTCGACAATCGGCATACGAATAGATCTATCGTCACATTCGTTAGTACTGGTACTTCTTCAATTTTTTCACGGAATTTAGATGAACATTCTCTGCCCTTTGAAATTTCTTTTTTTATTTCTTCGATTTCTTGCACTTTTATCCCCTACTACAAGAAAGCGACGGAGGCGCAATAGCGAGCTTGCTTCAAAGAAATCAGTAGAAAAGCGCTGGTAGTCGCAAATTTCTTGCAGAAGAAATTTATCAAGGAAAATAGAGGAGCTACCCTCCTATCTCTTCGCTCTGTGTCCCCTACCAGATCCTTCAGCAGGTTGTATGCTCGTGTTTAACCAGTAGTTGACCCTGTGGCAATTATGTGCACGTTGGTCGTTGCTGGATGTTGTGCAATCGATTTCCCGGACGATATGTGACTGCTTCTCGACCTAGCCGGCAAGTTCACCTGTTGTGTCGTTGGGAAAGGCACTTAGCGGGATTTCCCATCTTGGTGTGGTAGACAGATGACTGGCAACTCCTAAGCGAGCTCGTACAGCGCATTCATCGCTTTCTCGTGATAGGAGGATAAATATAAATATGCAACTTTTTATTGATAGAGTGATTTTTTGTCTTTTTTCCTTAACACCTTGTCGCTTTCACACATATTTCGTTGTTTGTTTTTTCATTATTTCCTCCTCCGTCCTGGAACAGGCAGTTTTTTCCAAAGTAGGCCTAGAAGGTGGGATTTCCAGCAATCCAGCGGGGACATGCTTGTGTTTCGCTTTTTCTCGCATTCATTTAAGTTCGTGTGCTAGCTAAAAATACACCTTTCTTGTGGCTCTTACGTCTCTGAGTGGTGAAAAAAACAAAAACTTAGGGATGTAGGCCTACCTGAAGAAATCGCGCTAAACCTAGTTTGCGATAGGCCTACAGTAGATCAAGTCACCCCGTTAATACAGGATACCGAGGACAGTTAAGCCAATTTACATGCACAATGACAATTTAAGGGGGTTAGCTTGGTAAATCCAACCGGCTTACGGCAGATGAAAACTTACGTCATTCTCCTTGCGTAAGCATTGCGAGTTGAAAATTACTCGCTTGTAATCGGTAAGCTACAGTAGGTTCAACCCACAAAAAAGCGCATTGAAAGATGATGATGATTTTTTTGATGATTTCTTTATTTATATCCTCCTGTCATGAGAAAGCGACGGAGGCGCTATGCATAGGACGAATCTAGACTCGCTTAGAGTTGCCTTGTTTCCAAGTTTTCCGCTTGAATTTTGCTTCTGACTTTAATTTGCTGCTTGTTAACATTCCACCAAACAGAGATGATTGTCGTGAAGCATCTTATCCAATGACACAACAACGACGCTTCGGTGGGAGTTGAACCGCAAACCTTGCGATTATGGCCGTCGTAAAATTGATGCTCAACCACGCTGCCGCTCAACCACGATGCCGACAGACTAGCGGGTTAGGCAAAAAAAATCTCCCTAAACTGAACTGAAGCGTGTAACCCGCATAATCAAACCCGCTCTTGAAATTGGCTTACTTTTCGTGTTTCCTCACCTAGTAATGTGTCTGTTGAAATAGCCTACTTTCTTTCATACAAGCTGTATTTTTTACCAGCTCATGAATTACAAGGTCATGAATTACAGCTCATGAATCTATTTACAAGGAATATTCACGCAGCCTTGCGGACAAACTACGAATGGACCGCAGAATCGTGCGCATAGCTCATCCAGGCTTCGTGATTTTACACAGAGCCATCCTCTGGCCACTAGTAGTTTGAGTCGTCATTAATTTGTAGCAGTGAATAAAGAAAACATGCAAATTATAGCAAATGCTCCCATTCCATTACGTTTTTTAGTATTTTGTGGTACTAAAATTTTGATTTGTGGAACTACATAACTTTCTTAGATGATCTGGCAACAGTGTGATGTATTGGGCCTTTGTGTACAGCCAAAGGCCTTTGTGCACTGGAGTGTAAAAGCCCCTCAATCGCCGTATACGGAGTGGCCTCTCCGTAAACGGCGTTCAATCTCGCCGAATACGGAGAGACTAGTCGTATATGGAGTGCACTGCCTATACGGCAAGTAAACCAGACTGTGTTAGTCATGGACTCTTATTCCTTTCATGTTGAAACATGCAAACTGCATGCTCGCATTTGTTTACTTATATAATATTCTAATAGTGGGTCTCATCTAGAATAAGCCCTCACACTTTTTCTGTCTGCCAACCTTAATCTATCCCATAACCTGATCCTAACCAAATCTAGCCCTAACCAAACCTAACCCTAACTGAATTTAACCCTAACCGAACCTAATCCTAACTAAACCTAACCCTAACAGCCTAATCGGACGTGGGGGCTGATCAGTGTTCCCTCTAGAGTGGGAAATTTGAGAAAAATGCGAAATTTTTGGGCAAATTTCACTGATTTTGAACCAGAAATTAATATTATAAAATGCAAAACTGAAAAACGGCTGTAGTCTAGCTTGTATCTTGAAAAAGCAAATTTAAAGCAAAAAATTTGTGAAAGGGGTCCTCAAAGTAGTGAAATCATTGGGCAAAAATTTCAATGAATTTAACATTTGAGCAAATTCGCACTAGTCAAAGTTCTGAGGGAACACTGGGGCTGATACTACATCTAACCCCCAATTGTTATTGTTCACTTGTGTTACCGACACAGGACACAAGCTAGCAATAGACCATACCCTGACAAATAGCATAAAGAGCCACAAGTCAAACACCAACTAAAAATGTTTATCACTTTGTAGCTGGGTTAGAGTGTGCGCTACATTTTCATCATACCGGTATATTTTTTGCCCAAGGGCTTAGCTACTGGTATATTTTACGCAATTTTAAGGGCTTTTGTTTTGAATTTTAGACTGTGGAAGGCACTATGCAAAGACATTAATATTAAAGAATAAAACTCACTGGTACCTTATTTACGTTAAGAGTTGGTATTTTCAACATGATGTCATCGCAGAAATAAATGAAAATAAGATAGCGCATATAATGCAATATTGATGGTATTTAAATAGATTATCTCCTTAATCTTTTAATTTCAGATCATTTGGTGCTACTAGTATGTTTCAGAAACCAGAAAGCTTACCGGTACTGATTGCTCATTGAAATTCTTGAAAACATGTTACGAAAGCCAGCAAGTGAAGTTTTTGACTCACTTGTTTTAAAAGTGGATTGAAACGTTGGTCTCATATTCTTATCAGGATAGAAAAATTGCGACAAATCTAGGTTAGTATTTTATGAAGCTTTGCTTAATATCTTGTAAATGTGTTACATGCAAACTGCAGTGTGAAATTTGCTGCTGATTTGATTCCATGAATTATCAGTAAAACAAATATCCTATTTGAGCAGAGTTTAATATTTGTGCATGAGAATTTCTTTCACTCTTGGTAAATGCAATTTTGTTGTGTTTTGCTTTACAACATCTGTATAGGCTCTATGCACTAAAAGTTGTGCTATTTTGCAGTCGTAGTAAATACCATAATAATTGCACATACTGTATTACTCGGAGCTTGTTTAAATTAAACCACATCTTACAACAAGTGGATATATCACTAGCACAAAGACTGCTATTGAGTTTTTAGTAGGGGTTAGGGCCTAACCTTAACCTTGAACCATAACCTGAACCACGGCTTAATTCAAACAAGCCCCTATTACTCTGCAACACCACTGTAATTCTGGCAGAATAAACGAGAGAACTTAAATTCTAGCGGTTCAATTCGAGAGAGAAAAAGAAGAAGGAAAAGCGCTGCCGCTTTTGCGTGAAATAATGAGCTGTTAAATTATGCGTTCAGGCCGTTCAGACTCAACGGAAAAATACCGGACAAAAACAACACTATTTGGTTTGTTTGTTGCTTTATAAGCACTTGTTAATACATTTTTGGATCAAAAAAAAGATGCAAAACACGTTTATGCAGAGTATAAATGTGACTGCGATTGAAAATGTTGACTACAAAAGCAAACCCAGAAAGAAATCAGTCTAAATCCAAAACACCACGAAACTTCTTAAAAATCATAAATCTTTTTGACAAAATGATGCCCAATAAATGAGGTGCAAAAGCTGGGCGTGCGAAACATCAATAAAAATTTAATCCAAAAATCGAGGAAAATTTCATTTTTGAAAGTTTTAAAAAATCCTAAGTTTCTTGCACTCGACCACAAATTTCCATTAAAATGACGTGGGAAAAAAAATTCAAACAACAATGCGTGAAAACTATATGCTAAAAACATCGAAATCTTTTCTAAAACGTGTAAAACGAAACCAAATTTTATCCAAAACGTTTCCACTCAATCAAATATTACAATACTTTTTTGCAGATTATAAATTTGAGAGTTTGAAAAGGTATATTTGCGTTTCAATATCAAACTCATTCAAAAAAACCAAAACAAAGCTAAATAACACCCAATTAAACTGAACACTTTTGTGATGTTTTGGCACAGCGTTTGATCAAACACGAGCAAAAACTGGAGATTTGGGGGGCCCGTAAAAACGTCTGATCTCGGCAAAACGCACTGCAAACATTTATCGATTGAGCTGCTTTCCGACGCAAGGTTATCATGTTGCACACATGTTTTATACACTACATGAAATTTCCTATTCGGTGAGTATTGTCAAGTTGGTGGCATTTTATGCCTTCTATCAGCAGAATTTCGACGAAGTTGGAGTAAAAGTGCAGTTTTTCAGTTTTGGCGAAAAGTTGATTTTTGACAAAACTGGTGTGCAAACATTGCGTTGTTTGAACGTTTTGCGTTTCGATATCACGATTTTGAAAACATGGCACATGAAGCTAATTAAATTCCAAACCGTCTGCACATGGTGAGATTGAGCACTTTTTCGTTGTTATCATTTGACGCGGGTTCGAAAATGAGTGAATTTTGAAAAATCGTTTGATCACGTCAAAACGTCGTTTTGGTAAAAACGCTATGCAAACTCTAGGCAAATGCACTGCTTTGCGTTTCGATATCGGACTGGTTCAAATGTGATTATGAAACGGAATGAAACGCTGAATAGCATACACCCGGTTAGATTGAGCACTTTTGTGAGGTTTTGGCACAGCGTTTGATCAAACACGAGCAAAAACTGGAGATTTGGGGGGCCCGTAAAAACGTCTGATCTCGTCAAAACGCACTGCAAACAGTCGAGTAAAACTTGGGGCCCCGAGTAGTCGACTTTTGGGGGGCAAGCATTTATTAGGGGGAGGCTAAAACTTGATTTTTGACACAAAAGTTCTTGTAGTCGACGGAGAAAACGTGGTATTATTGTGGGGGGACAAGCATGTAGATAGGGGGGGCAACCCCCTTTTGCCCGGCTCTGAACCATGCCAAGTTGATTGGGACCTGGCCTAGCTTGATGTTAACCAATTTTTTGCATGAATGTTTGACTGCTGTTGTTGTTTTTTTTCTGTGTATTTAATGCTACCGGTCGCACAGCCATGCCAAGGTGATTTGGACCTGGCATGGCTCGATGTTGATCGGATTTTTGTATAAGTGTTTCACTGCAGTTTTTGTTTAATTTCAGTGTTCTTAATGTTTTCGGTCGGACAGCCATGCCAAGTTGATTTAGATCTGGCATGGCTCGATGTTGATTGGATTTTTGTTTGCGTGTTTTGCTTTATAGTTGTAATACGTCATGTAGGTGTATTCAATGCTATACCGGTATATAGTATAGGTCGTATAGACATGCCAAGTTAATTTAGACCTGGCATGACTCGATGTTAACCGGACTTTCGCATGTGTATTTCAATGAACTTGTTGTTTAATTTCAGTGTATTTGATGCTACTGGTCGTACAGCCATGCGAAGTTGATTAGGACTTGGCATGGCTCGATGTTAACCGATTTTTTTGTTTGCGTTTCGTGGTAGTTCTTTAATTTCAGTGTATTCAAAGCTACCGGTCGTCCAGCCATTAGCGTATTTAGGGGGGGGGGGGGATAAAAGGCGACCCCCCCCCCCTAAAACAGCCTCACAAAAAAAAAGAAAAACGAGCAAAAATAAATGTAACTTAGGTATATTTGCAAGTTTTTGTGGAACTGTGTTGCAACATATTATCTGAAAGAATGGGGGGAGGGGGGTCGGTTGAAAGTCACAACAAAATGCAGACATTTTTATTGCAAACTAACTGTAAAAGGTTATAGAGACGTAGACGGTCGGCGTTAGGGTATCGTGAAATAACGAGAATAATTGCGTAAGCGCCTGTAATGTGTCTGTTATGCCTTATTCGTTACTTAATGCAATTTAAAAGTGTTTGACACCGATTTGTGTGTCCTAGCCAAGGGCGGAAACTCAGACCTAAACCAAAACCTCAAAAAAAAACCTGGTTTTAAAGGAAATTTTGCAAACCCAAACTGAAACTGTCACCTACTAAGCCAAAATTTTGAAAACCTAAACTTGAACCAAAACCGTTTTTTCTTGAAACGCCAAAACCGAAACTGAAACTAAAACCTGTTCAAAATTTTCTAAGGTTTCAGGTTTAAGAAATTGTCATCACAACAGTCTCTACAATACCTAGTCTGGAAGGCTAGTGGAAAAGGCAGTGTCGACGCAATTTAAATCACGCCATCTGGCGATAGCCAAACACTTTTGCAAAAGCTTGCTGGTAATCAAATGGAGGTGTGGGGTGTAGCAGGCGGTTTTTGGACATTTGAGACCCGGACAAATGGGCACCAGGACAAACGGGCACCAGGATAAATGGGCAACAAGCAAATGGGTTTCGGACAATTGGGGCTCGTACATTTGGATTACAGACAAATGGGCACCAGGACAAATGGTCCCAAATAATTGGGTCTTGTACATTTGAGTCCCGCACAATTAGATCCCAGACATTTGGGTCCTAGACAATTGGGCGCTTGGGGCAAATGAGAGTTTGGGGCAAATGGGCACCGGAACAGATGGACATAGGGCACTTGGGGTACCCCTTTTTCCCAAATGTCTATTTGCCCCAAGTGCCCATTTGCCCCAGTGCCCATTTGTAAACATTTGGGGAAAATGAACACCGGGCACTTGGGGTACCCCTTTTCCCCAAATGTCCATTTGCCTTGGTGCCTATTTGCACCAGTGCCCATTTCCCCCGGTGCCCAATTCCCCCAAATATATATTTTCCCCGAATACCCATTTCCCCAGATACCCATTTGCCCCAAATATTCATTTTCCCAAGTGCCAATTTGCTCCAAGCCCCCATTATCTGATCCCGCCTCCATTTTCTCGGGACCCGTTTGTGTTGGTGCCCAATTGTTCGGGACCCATTTGTCCTAGAATCGTCCAACCTGCATTTATTTGCATTGCTTTCATATATCCAAAAGCAAAAAGTGTTTGGCTATCACCAGGTGGCGCAATTAAAGTTGCTCCGACACTGCCTCGCATCGAAATTTCATTAAGCTTCCGAACGAGAAGCTAAATACGCGAAAAATCATTTTCTACAGAATCGCTGCAGCGACTTCAGTATAACGCGCTGACAAAAAATCAAAACCCAGGAGGGCATTAATCCCCTGCCCTGCGAGTGGGAGTCCTTCACACTAACCCCTACACCACCTCACTATTGCCATGTGACCGCAAAATTTTTGTACTTATAGTTTCTTTACGCATCACGTGACTCTCAAAAACGCTGTGACGGTTTTGTTGAAAATGATTTTTCGCGTATTTAGCTTCTCGTAGCTTCCGGACTCCTGCACAATTCCTTTAACGCTGAGCGTCGAATGGAGAAGCTGCGAATACTAATTTTTGAGTCGTTGGTTTCATCAGACTCGGAATCATACCCAATTCGAGAACTTCTGAAGCAATTGCTCTCCTGACTCGGCCATCTGAGCTGTTACTTATCATCGTAATAAAGCAAAAACGCCAACAAGTAGAGGATTTAAATAATTCGTATTCACAGTAAAACAACTTTCTCGGATGAAACCGAAACTGAAGCCCAGAAACCGAAGCTGTGCGTAAGCAAAACTGAAACCGATTTTTCAACAGCCGTGAAACCAAACCAAAACTGAAACCTGACATCTGGGTTTCAACACACCGAAACTGAAACTGACACCCTAACGTCAAGTAGCCAAGTTTCCACCCTTGGTCCTAGCTCAGATGAGCAAAATATAACAAGGCGAGGATATAAGCAGATAACGCGTTCGTAACATGAGCCGAAATTTATTTCGAATCGGTTTAGGGTGCTTTTTTTTGCACCTTTACCTCATCCAAATCCGAACTGGCAGGAATTTCAAAGCAAAAATTTGTCATTGGTTTTGAGTTTTGTTTATTTCTAAAGTAAGAATGATTATCTTGATGAAGTTATTTGATTTTGCATGTCATAGCAAAGCCCACTGCTGCTAAATCGCCTTTAAAAAAGGCTATTTTGCCTAACGTAGAAGTTAGTGCTTTTTTTAATTTCAAGGCAGGCCTCTTGTCAATGGCTATTTTTATTGCATAGCAGGCTTGCCAATTCAGCTAGCTGTGGATAAAGACGATAAGATCCAAACGCAAATCTAGTTGTCGTTGCTCTGACCTAAAGTAACAAAATTTAGATCTAAAGATGGATTTTATAACAAATATATGCAACCATGCTTATAAGTCAATCTTGACTTGCCTGTTTCAACACCTCCCTATTTTGTTGCCTGCTCCCTTTTCTACGACTTCATCAATTTTAGTGTGAAATTTGTGTGCTTGTGCTATCGTTACTTTTCAGCGTATTGGTGTTTGATTGAAATAAAATGATTGATTGATTATAATAGGCCAAGAAAAAATGTATTGCAGCCAGACCCAGTAACCGACTGGGTAAAACAAGAAAAAAATTAGAGTTAATAAGTTTTCCAATGCAAGGAATATACGACCGTTTTGGTAAAATTTCGACGGGTGGTTGTAGCTACAGAAATATATACGATAACCAAGTGCGTAGGCAAGGGGGGTTCGTGAGTTCAACGCCCCTCCCTATTGGTTCGTCAACTTTTCAGGTTTATCGATTAACCTTGGTCCTTGATCTGGGGCTGTGCCGCTGTAGTAATCAGGGATGACAATCGCATCGAATCAAACGTTTTTTTTCAAAAACATCGCATCCAAGAATCGCATCGATACATATAAAAAAAATCACATCAGTAATCGCATCGCATAAATGATGAAAAAAATCCTTCGATTTTTGCGATTTTTTTTCGAATTTTGTAGGTGGCAAAATGCTTCCCATTGTTCTCACTTTCCAGCTCCATTTCTTTAAAAAAGTGAAGTACGGTAATTATTTTGTCATTTTGTGGCAGTGAAATTTATTCGACTTCATCATTAAAACAAGCTGCCCACAAGCAAAATACTTTGTTTTAAAACCTGGCGGCGTCCTGCAGCTTCTGGCGAAAGAATTTTCACGCCTCTGATATTTTCCTAAATTAGTTTCATTACGACGGCGATTTAATTTTACACCTTTGATATTGCTTTGATTTTAATTGCGTGTAGATTTAATGTGAACGAGTGGTTCTGAAGTGCAAACTCACGCAGCGCGAAGAGATGGAAAGAAAGCCAGCAGAGCTAATAATCACAGCTGTTTTGATTTTTTTTTACGATTCAGGTTTTCATTGTCAAGTGAAATTAAGTACTGTAAATCCATTTTCCAACATATAGTGCGCGAAAGCTTCTTTGGGATCGCATAGTTCAGGGGTGAGCAAACTTTTCGCACGATGGGCCGCATTGCAAAAAATTTTGAAGCTGAGGGCCGCGCTGATTGATAGGGAAAAATTGAAAGGGTTGTCACGACCGCAGATGTCCTAATTTTCACTCTAAATCAGGTAAAAAGCAAAAAAAGGTCCTCACATCCACGCAGATGTCCTAATTTCCACTTTAAATCAAGTGAAGAGCAAAAAAAAGTCCTCTCGTCCGCGCAGATGTCCTAATTTTCTCTCAAACGTCGGCAAATGTCCTAATATTCCACTTAATATCAGCAAGGTATATAGAGTCTGAGTAAGGACTATGGAGCAAGGTGTATATTTTTGTAAGTGCCCGCGGGCCGTAGTTTGCC
The DNA here is from genome assembly GCA_964006365.1 of Trididemnum miniatum. Lineage (NCBI taxonomy): Eukaryota > Metazoa > Chordata > Ascidiacea > Aplousobranchia > Didemnidae > Trididemnum > Trididemnum miniatum. Next base: position 32,535,213 of record OZ023234.1, on the reverse strand, counting down.
CACCCCTGGCATAGTTGATAGCTATTCACTACACACATAGGCAATTGACTTATTGCAAATTTTTTGGAGATTCTGCAACCTGCAGTCTGCGCATTTATAGAAACGTGTCAACTAAGCTAAGAATTTTCTCCACCAGAATTGGATTTTAGACTTGAACAAAATTTGAAAAAATGATTCTCAAAACGTAAAAAAATAAAATGACCGCGTTAGCGCCAATGCGGTAGGCAAGCGGTAATCCTTAAAAAAGTCGTGGTTCAGCAAGACAATCAGGTAAAATTTAAAAAAAAAAACCATTTCCCTACATCGGTTAACTTAAGGTGCACAATTTGCATATAGGTTGGAAGGTTTGCTATGCGTCGCGGATACTGCGGTCTTATTCTAGGTAGATAGAGTCCCTGGCGACTTTTGTCAAATAGGTTAGTGTTAGCGGGCTTAGACGAGGATCTCGCCAAGATTGTTCGAATAGCGCTGCAGTCAGAGGCGGATTAAGAGGGGGGCGGAGAAGGCTGAAGCCCGGGGCCCCACAAATTTACATTTTTCTAAAAGTTTTTTGTGACAAAAAATGTTTTCGATTTTTAAAAAAGGTCTTCACTTGCAGAAACTAACAAAGTTTTTAAAATTTTGGCGCTGAGGGGTTGGGGTATTGGGGGTAAATGTGCTATGTTGTTAGTTAACTAAATATTAAAATTTATAAGCAAAAATCTTCTCAAAGTAAGAATCGCAGTAGTTATCAGCTAACTTTATTGCTTTGTAGGTCGCGGACAGCAATTTTTTCAAAGAAACGTTATCCGCTTTTTGCCGATTCAAACATCACAATAAAGAATAAGATAAATGTTAATTCAGGTAGTAATGAACAAACGATGACACTTAATTGCCACTTGCCAGCAAGAGTGCCAGACTACAGTTGAGGTTATACAAGCAGAAAATGTTTAATGTCATTGAAGAATCTAGAGTTAAAAATTATTGCACCATCATACAACGGTAGGCTAGCTACAACATCTAGGCTTCTTAACTTTACACTCTAAAACAGACATGGGCAAACTACGGCCCGTGCGCCAAATCCGACCCGCCGGGCCTTTTATTCTGGCCCGCCGGCATTTACACAAACTTAAACTCCCACCGTGAATTGAGTGGAAGACCTTTTTTCCTTAAGAGATCATGGATGGCAGTAATTTTCTACAAAATAAGCCTCTACCGTGCAAAATTGGAATAAAAAACGAGGTGAAAACCTTTCATTTTGGAGATCACATTCGTACGTGGACCGTGATCTCTAAAAAAAAAAGTCTTCACCTTATTTTCCAATCAACGTGCGGCCCGCGGCTTCCACAGTTTTTCCAAATCTAGCCCTTCGTGTAAAAAGCTTGCCCACCCCTGCTTTAGGATAAGTGGTAGTTCCAGCTTTAATGTGAAAGAATAAAATCTATTGCAGAGAGCAGTAGCATGGTATAGTTTGGTTTTTATAAATAAGGTATAGCTATATTTCAAAACAGGATAAAAACAGCGACGGCGCTAGCTTCAGGCTAGTGATAGGAAAAAACAGCGGCACTGACGCTATCGAATTACTAGCATAACGGGTAGCGACGCAAGTGCCCAGCTTTCCCAATACGTTATTAATTTGATTAATGACTGTTATCAGTTGATCAGTCGCTTTATTTCTAGTTGGTTTTGAGTAAAAGATAAAGCCATATAGGCTTTACCGCATTTCTATTGAATCGATTCACCGAATCTTTGTTTATTATAAGACTATTAGAAATAAAACTTCTTTTGAATTGATTTTCCATTTTCATCCTCCATTCACGAGAAAGCGAGTTGTCGTTCGGTCACGCTGCCGACGTGACTAAGAACAATTTTAAAATTATTCAATTTTTTTGGTTCGTTCATTATTTAAGTACCGCACGCGTAAAAACGATTGTAAAATTAAACAAAGGAAAATATAAACCCATTAAACCGATTGGGTAAATCGATGTAATGGAAATGCACTAATTGTTTTTAACAAAGAGTAAATTATATTTGATCTTACTCAGTAGGACTCAAAGACAGTAATTGAGCGCGCTGAACACAGCACAAGAAGTCCATACTTGATCTTTTTACGCTCCTGATCAATATTGGGATTGTTTTGTTTTTTGAGGCTGTTTTTTCGGTTTGTTGTTCTTTTCATTTTATATCGTAACTTATAAGCTTTCGCTGAACTTGAGAAAGAGGGCCCATTATTAAATTAGCCCAGGGCCCCACGTGCTGTTAATCCGCCCCTGGCTGCAGTTGCCAGCGACACAAGTTTCTGTCGAGAGCGTCTGTTCGAGCTTGAAATATGTGCTAAATCATTTAAGGATGCGTTTTGAGAATGATGTAGTTGATGCCATTCTGGTTCTTCGTGCTAATAATTAAAATAGAACAACTTGTGTTTTCTGCATGTAGCCTACTCTTTATGTTTTACGTTGTTACACAAAACGTGTGAGATCATACTGGCCGTTTGTAAAAAAATTTCGTCACGTTTGTGCAAAAACTGCTTAAGTCATTTTTTTGTGTTTTCAAAAAAAAACGCAAAAACATGTGATTGTTTGTATTTACTATTGTGTCACAACAAAATACCAAAAGGTGTGTTAGGCGTTAGCGCTGGCCCAGCAGAACAACTTGCTGCTAAAAACTCAATTTCACCAAAAAATGACTTACGCAGTTTTTGCACTAACGTGACGATGCGTAAAATATGAAAGTTCAAAATTGCTCAAAAAATCGAAATGGTCGAAAATCGCACAGATAATCGCAAATGCCAACACAGAAAATCGCATCGAAAAAATTTAGATAATTGCTACAAAAATCGCATCCGCAGTTTAAGTGAAGTATCACATCGCATCGCAGTTTGACAGTCATTATCACAAATATCGCAGAACCTCTTCGATGCGATGCGATTGCCATCCCTAGTAGTAACTGCGTAGCGTGAGCTCACAAGAACTACAAGCGTTGCTCAATTCCGGAATGCCATTTATTGCATCACAATTTTGTGGACCATTCTTGCCACAATCGCAATCTCTATGTTTTTATATTTAATGAAGGTTAAGCAATGAAGGCTTGTATACCGAAGTCTATCCAGTCTAGCTATTATAGGCTAAGAGAGTGATTCAAGGTTATAAATCAATATATAGAATTTCAATTAATGAATTGAACTTGAATCTAACTCACCAAGATCTAAGGCCAAATCAAACGTAATCAGAAAAATCTGGTTACGAGTGGGATTCGAACCCACGCCCGCACCGACTAGTGACGTATCACCAGCCCAATGGTTGCGGCGAGTCTTAACCGGAGACACGGCCTTAACCACTCGGCCATCGTAATCTGATGCCGGAGCAGCCGAATATCTCGTATATATTTTTAAGATTAATTCATCATCCCACTATATAGACTGGATAGTGTCTATATCCCACAATATAGACTGGATAGACTTCGGTATACAAGCCTTCATTGCTTAACCTTCATTAATGTGGAATAATTACCAGTTGTCACAGTCATAATAGCTTAATAATGGGCTGGCTTCCTATAGTGGGATGATGAATTAATCTTAAAAATATATACGAGATATTCGGCTGCTCCGGCATCAGATTACGATGGCCGAGTGGTTAAGGCCGTGTCTCCGGTTAAGACTCGCCGCAACCATTGGGCTGGTGATACGTCACTAGTCGGTGCGGGCGTGGGTTCGAATCCCACTCGTAATCAGATTTTTCTGATTACGTTTGATTTGGCCTTAGATCTTGGTGAGTTAGATTCAAGTTCAATTCATTAATTGAAATTCTATATTTTTTATATTTAATGAACTAATTGTAGAAAGTTCTAATCAGCATCGTTAAGAATGGCAAAAGCCTTCCGCCTTACATATGACGGTGATACTTCAAAGGAAGGAATTAGCATACAGGGCAGTGGCGGCTCGTGAATCTAAAACAGATATACGTTGAGGAAGCGTCATAGATGGAGGAGTTAATTTTGCTCTGCAGACTGCGGTCTTAAAACCATTGTTAAGGCCGGTTCACACAGAAGGCATTCGCGATAGCGGAAAGCCTTTGGCCTTTTTCCGCAAGGCTAGCGCAATGCGCGAAGTAAAAAGCTAGGGCTTGGTCTTTAATGTTCACACACAAAGCGTTGAACACCTCAAATTGCTTCCACAGAAACAGCCGCCGGTAACTGCAATTTGAACAAGTATCGTTAGTAGCTGTTGCTTATCACAAATAAGCTAGACTACGATGGACAAACAAAAATTCCCAAGTCTTGCGACATAGAACAAACATGAAATTTTGCAGACTGTGTAATTAGTCTACATGATACATAGGCTAATCATACTGGTACACACCGGAATGGCTGTATCTATGGTACTGATACGGAGTATATATATACTGTAAATATTCGTCAGTTTGACAGCATATGTTTATGCCATTTAATTGGGAATTTTTTTATGCCTTTTATCTGCATTTCTTTAAATCAAATAATACCAGCCAACCAGTAGCTCACAAACACATACCTAGATACCTAACTACCCATCCTGCAAAAACAACCCTACTCATATACCAGTAGCCTACTGGACTAACGGTCACAGTACCGGTATGTTTACGAATGCCCACCACAGCTAGTTAAATTCATTTTTATTTTAAGCATTCAACTATTAGCCTACTAAATTGCCTAATACCAATATTGCCCTGGTAGACTACAGCCTAGGCCAGTGCTACTCTAACTTTTTTATGCCGCGTACCGGCTGAGCACCTTCCCTCATTTGGCGTACCGGTCAATATACGAAAGAAAAACAGCAAAGTCATTGTTACTTTTGTAACAAATACACAGTAACAGCAAGTCGCAAACACTTTTATTAATTGTTTTTGAATTCTGATGCGAATTAGTGTGCGCCTGCTTATTTGCAACCAACTTGTCCAATTGCGGTTCAAAGGAAGACAATGCTACTGTACTCGAAGACGAGCAAGGAAAATTGGATATTCAACGCATTTCTGTGTTTTCCCTTTAACCAGCTTATGGAAGAAAAGCCGGCTTCACATACTGTAGATATGTGGAAGGAAATGGAAGCAGTGTTTTAATAGCCATGCCACTCAGTTATCGATATTCTGCTTTTATTTTGATACAGAAACTTGAAGAAAGTTTGATTCAAAAAAGTTTTGCAAACCTTCGTCAGCAGATAGCTCCAATAATTTAATTGATAGTAAAAATATGCTCAACTCCCTACAATCATCTGATGTTTTGAAGTCAGATTGTGGCCGATCAATTGAGCTTCTCACTTTTCTACTCGTTACTGGACGCAGCAGGTATAGTCAAGCACGTGGAGTGGACACAGCACAAACACACGAAAAGGATGATTATCTCGCATCGAACGTTGCGATACTTTGTTGAAATAGTGCATAAAAATACGAAATAACATATCTTGTGACGTACTGGTACGTCATAGAAGCGGCCCACCAAATAGTCTATACCTGGGAAAGCAGATTGATCATTGCAAGGGACAAATTAATGTTTCGACTGTAACAAAAGTCTCGTCAGCCTTGCTACGCACAGCCAATCCAGGCTTAACTCATTCCAGACTGTAAAGACTCTGTTTTTGCATTGCTTTACCTGTACATCTCGACTTCATCTCTTTTCTAGGTTGTGCCCTATTTTTGGCAGGCGACTGGCCCCAAACAACGATGCCCAATGAAAGAGCCTATAACCACTAACCCACAACTAAGTTACCGGTAGCCTAACTAGCCCACATCACTAGAAGCCCCCATGGCAACCCACTCATTTGCAAGCTGCAGACGCGTTTCGACCTTATTATGGTCTCATCAGTGCAGCATAGCAACCTCCCACATTCCTGAAAAAAAAAAAATTCTAACCTTCAAAAGAACTACACACTCCAAATTTAAGCCTCTACTCGTTCTGCTCAAGGTAGAACATTTGAAATAAAACCTTCAAGAAAATAATACAGGCTGGATTATGATGTCACAGATTCCATGTAAACAATCGATAAGAATAGAAAAGTCCGGTTGGTTTAAACATTATTTTCCCGGTAATCTGAGAAGGAATTTTTTGTTTAAGGTTGTAACTATACCAGTAACCAAAACCTACAAAAAACCTCTCTGCCCAACCCGTTTGCCCGTGAAAAAGTGGGGGACAAGGCAGGCACTGTGTCTGCGCATGCAGCCCAGAAAACCACAGTGAACGTCAGCGCTTATCGGTGGTTTAAACATCAATATCCCGGTACGTTTGTCGAACCGCATGTACAGTTACAGGATCCAGCCAGATGATACAAAGAAGGATATGTAAGTCAAATAGAATTCTTCTTTCCTACACTTCTCCGATAGGCACCCCCAAAGTCAGCCAACAACAAAGCCCCCCAATGTTCTACCTTGAGCAGAACGAGTAGAGGCTTAGATTTGGAGTGTGTAGTTCTTTTGAAGGTTAGAATTTTTTTTTTTTCAGGAATGTGGGAGGTTGCTATGCTGCACTGATGAGACCATAATAAGGTCGAAACGCGTCTGCAGCTGCAAATGAGTGGGTTGCCATGGGGGCTTCTAGTGATATGGGCTAGTTAGGCTACCGGTAACTTAGTTGTGGGTTAGTGGTTATAGGCTCTTTCATTGGGTATCGTTGTTTGGGGCCAGTCGCCTGCCAAAAATAGGGCACAACCTAGAAAAGAGATGAAGTCGAGATGTACAGGTAAAGCAATGCAAAAACAGAGTCTTTACAGTCTGGAATGAGTTAAGCCTGGATTGGCTGTGCGTAGCAAGGCTGACGAGACTTTTGTTATAGTCGAAAGATTGATCATTATTGTTGCCTAAAAATAATTATAGCCTACTCAATTTACAATTTCTCCTAATTGACCGCGTACCGGCAGCCAAGCGCTCGCGTACCGGCACTGGTACGCGTACCGGCGTTTGAGTAGCACTGGCCTAGGGAACTCATATGCCCAGCACTGTACAAGTAGACTAGCATTCAACCGTTACTGATTTGGCTATTACCAATATTGCTCTGGTAGACGACAGCCAAGGCAACTATTTGCAATGGTGTAATCTGCAAAATATACACAAATTTCTCAAACAAAGCAGGTGCAGGTGTAATTACCCATTCCTTTGCTCAACTGGGCATTAAACTTAAGTTTACGCTAGTAAGAAGGACATTCAACCCAATCTGCCAATTAGCCATTTGAGCTTGTATACCGTTTGGGCCAACCTGCAGGTGTGCGGTACCTAGGCTATTTTTGGCCCTAACTATTGTTATATATAAAACAGCCTTGTTGGAAATTTGACGTCTGATCCTGCAAAGTCGTCCCACACCACTCACAACTGATATAATAGCCTAGCATAATAAAACAGTAGGCTACAGTCAGTAGCCTACCTACCCTATCCACCTGCTGTTCATTTATCACTTGGCTAGTTTGCAAAGCCTCAAGCGGAAAAGTTGAATTATTTTAACTCTGCCGCTTAAGGCTTCAGACGCAGAAAATTACCGCTAACACGTTCAGCAAAGGCCTTGAGCTTTCTGTGTGACATACCTGGATCTTGCCGCTTTCCGCTAACACTTACGGTTTTCCGCTAACGCCGTCTGTGTGAACCGGGCTTATAGACTAAAAAAAGATTTTGTAACCAAAAAAAAGTAGCCAGTTTAAAATAAGAATTATCAGAAATTGATTTGGTGGAGTTGCAGAGTAAACTAAAACTGATATTTCCCAAATTTATCCTCAAGAAAGAACAGCTTAACAAACCTGTAAATTCAGTGAAATAGTGCGAATTAAGACAGCCATTTTGTTTTACTATTACGTCACCATTATTGCCAGAATGCCGCAGAAAACAGTTAAGAGCTTTAAAATAATAAAAGAAGTCTTAAAACAAATAGGAGATAAAGTAACCCAAAAAGTGATGCACAAAATCGACAAAATTATTTCGGAAAAATGTCGAGAAATAATTGGGGCCACTAATCTCGCAAGTGCTAACGACCAGGACGTAAAGCGTGATATCAACGAGTTGAAAATCAGCTGGGGGAAAATCCAAGCTAATCTTGCAAATCTAAGCGAAAAAACTGATCACATGCTCGGAAGTTTGACCTACATTGTTAGCGAATATGATTATTTTGGGACAATTATATCGAAAATTAGCAAGGAACACAATTTGTTATCCCAGGATGTAATTCACTTGCAGGATGCAGTGGCTCAAAGTAACAAGCTGCTGCCAATGTTCAGAAGGGGCCAGTGGCGCGGGAACGTTTTTTGGACAGGGGGGGCTCAAAATAGTAAGATCGTGTCAACGTCTGGGGGGCGAAGCCCCCCAGACCCCCCTTTTTTCGAACACACGTTTTTAAGAGCAGGACACTCAGCAGACCTATTTTGATAGATATCAATTGCATGCGCGCTCAAGTGACCGGAATTTTTACAGGATAATTTTTTATCATGGAAAACAAGATTGCTTACTACCATTAGGCTTTTCTAACCATGCTCGAATTACTACTCATGTATTTGTAAAATGCAAATCCCTCAATGACAAAACCGAAAAGTAGGCAAACAAAATTTGTCCGATCTAACTTTTGCTTTGCTGATCAGAGTTACATGCAACAAACAATGCCCCATTGAGGTTTAAAAATAACAAAAAACACACAATCAAAATAAAGCACTGAACCATTTTTTAACATAATGAGATGTGTAGATATAGGTATTTAGGTAGGCGTGCTAGCTCAATTTTAGTAACAATCATCGGCAGTGCTCGAGTTGCGAAAACACTTATGGGGGGTGGTAGGCTACAACTTTTCACGCAGACCTAAAAAGAGATGGTCATTATAGTTGTAAGGGAATGGTTTACGCTAAAATGTTTTATGTGGGGATGGTGTTGTTTTCAGGGGGGATGGCATCCTCCTCAAATCGAGTAGCCTACTGATCATCGGTGCCAGTTTAGTAGTGATTTAGCCGCTTCATTGGGTTGGTAGAAAAAATTCAAAACCATTAAAAAAACTCAACCAGAAGAGAACTTGCACCAGCTCATATAAGCTTGATTAGGGGTGCCCAACTAGTCGATCGCGATGTACCGGTCGATCTTTGGATGCTTGGCTGTCGATCGCGGGCCAATTTGGCATGTATATAAATCAGGTTGGCCACCAACATTTCCAGTTCATGTAACGCGTCCGGGCCGTGAAGACCTTTTTTTTAGCTCTTCACAAAAATTTTGGTGGAATTCGGAACATCTGATGGATTGAGGACCGTTGTTTTGCACTTCATCGCATTTTCGTTCACGATTTACGTAATTCCCATGATCAGTAGCGACTTTCATTCGAGCATTCAGAGTAGTTTGGCGTAAAGTGTTTGGCAGCTACAAGAATTGGCAGCCATTATACTTTTACTGGTCCATCGTCCATGACTGCTGTAAAGGTTTGCAAACGCTGATATAAAACACGGTTAAAAATGAACTTCAAACATTGAAAATTTTACGTTAACCAAGTAAATAATACGGTAACTGATTGATTTTTAAAAGAATAGTGATTCTTCGTTGGTTAAAAGCACTTTAAAAAATATTTGCTTCATTACGTATGTACGTTGCAGGCATTAATCCCGTCGCACTCAGTGCATAATTTTTTCAATTGTCAGGGGGGCTCAAATGGTTCAGGGGGGGCTAAAAAAAGTTCAGGGGGGGCTTGAGCCCCCCTTGGCACCCTACTTCCCGCGCCTTTGGAAGGGGCACGTGATCTTGCTCTTACGTCTGTTTATGATAACGTGGTGGCATGGCTGAGAGACAAGACGTGCTCTAGCATGTAGTTCGGTCTGGCAGCTTTAAATCAAATCAAATCTGCTCTAAGCGAAGCAGCTGAGAGCCTACAGGTTTAGTTTAGATAACGAGGATCACGGATGTATTGCTCTGCAAGCTGTTAAATTTTTTAGTTATTCATTGTGAGATTAATTGTCGGTTTACGCATTATTTATTATATTTTTTTATCTTCGTAGAAAAAAAAAATTATTGACGAGAAAGCGACGAAGCCTTCGTGCAATACGAATCCAGATTTTAGGTTTAAGGTGTTGCCATTTATTTCCCAGTTTCTTGGTTGAACTTGCTGATTGATGCTTTAATTTGTTGCTTGTAAAAAAAACATTAAGCAGGGATAATCATCGTGAAGCATTTTATCCAAAGACCCAACAACAAAGCGTGTGTGAAAGTTGAATCAGTCACCACCTTTAACAATGGTCGACATGGAAACAACGCTCCACCCACTGCGTCACGTTCACTTTGTTTGGGCGTTGCATCGTTAAGTAGTCTTAACGAGCAGGGGTCGGCAACCTTTCGCACTTAAACAACCAAATAATCCGTTTGTTACAATACGAAATCCAGTGGGAGACGCAAAACTACCGTCAGATCCAAAAACTTCAGTTATTCCGAAATCGATTCCTAAAAAAGGTCTTTATTTACCTCCAAATACAGCAAAACTAGAGGCTCAAAGAGCCGCAGGTTGCTAACCCCTAGACCAAGGGTGACGAACCTATTTGATGTCGCGGGCCACTTTGTTACTTACCAATAAGCAATCGGGCCGCATAACTTTTTAGTCATAAACAGTGGCGTAGCGAGAAATTTTAAAAGGGGGAAGCCATAATTTCCATATTTCTTTAAAGCGTTTTATTTTTCGGCAGAACAAATTTGAAAATGATTGAGAAACAAGAAAAACTCTTGGAGGGTCCGGTGGCATGCTCTCTCGGAAAATTTTTGAAAATTTACATGCTGTAATGGCTATTTGTAGTGCTTTTTGAATAATCCTCAGGCAAATTTTGTTCAAATTTTTTGACCCTGATTCTGAGTGCTTAGCCAAATATGATGGATTTGGCGCGCACATTTTCGATTATGCGTGCTTAAGGCGTAAGGCTTATCGCTCTCGAAGAGGTTCGAAGTTATGGAAAAATTGTATACATCAAAAACTATTTTGAAAATGGCTGGTGGGAGGATGCATACCTCTCATCCTAACCCTTGGATTAGCCACTGGCCATAAGCTACAGAAATCATCAAAAGTGTCTGGCATGTTTCAGTCACTTTGCACCAGTAGTTTTGTTCTTTTTTTACTAAAAGGCAGACTCAAAAAGGGGAAAGGATGGCACAATGGCCCCCCTCTGAATACGCTCCTGGTCATACACATATCGGATATCGGTCCAATCTTTTTGAAATACTCTTTTTTCATCAACAATATTTCGTTTTTTCGCTGAAGACATCGCTGAAGACAAGCGGCTAATTAAATATTGATTAAAAAACAGAATAACAAATACCTTAAGAAAGCAGTAAAATTTGCATATGATAAATGGTACTGCCAGCTCACCAATTCATTTCCGCAAACTCTCATAATTCCTACTACTGTAAGGCAAGCTAAGCTCTCACTCGATTAGTTACTCGTAAACTGCTGCACTATGCTGAAGCTGCAACGGACTCGAGTTATGTTATTATTATTTCATAACAATGGATGAACTGCTGAATCCTGAAACAGATGACTTGTATTGAGCGTTTATATGACTACTGTGTGATACGCGCGTGAATAAATCAGGGGCTCAGCTTTTGGTATGGCATCGCAAAGATTAGACGGGGAAAAAATGCTTAAAAGTACTGGTCTCGCCAAAATCTTTGCAGGCCGCAAGAAATTCTTTTGCGGGCCGCATGTTCGTCACCTCTTGCCCCAGACTAGAACATGTCTGCAACATGATAATCTTGCGTCGGAAAACAGCTCAATCGCCAAAAGTTTGCAGTGCGTTTTGCCGAGATCAGACGTTTTTACGGGCCCCCCAAATCTCCAGTTTTTGCTCGTGTTTGATCAAACGCTGTGCCAAAACCTCACAAAAGTGCTCAATCTAACCGGGTGTATGCTATTCAGCGTTTCATTCCGTTTCATAATCACATTTGAACCAGTCCGATATCGAAACGCAAAGCAGTGCATTTGCCTAGAGTTTGCATAGCGTTTTTACCAAAACGACGTTTTGACGTGATCAAACGATTTTTCAAAATTCACTCATTTTCGAACCCGCGTCAAATGATAACAACGAAAAAGTGCTCAATCTCACCATGTGCAGACGGTTTGGAATTTACTTAGCTTCATGTGCCATGTTTTCAAAATCGTGATATCGAAACGCAAAACGTTCAAACAACGCAATGTTTGCACACCAGTTTTGTCAAAAATCAACTTTTCGCCAAAACTGAAAAACTGCACTTTTACTCCAACTTCGTCGAAATTCTGCTGATAGAAGGCATAAAATGCCACCAACTTGACAATACTCACCGAATAGGAAATTTCATGTAGTGAATAAAACATGTGTGCAACATGATAATCTTGCGTTGGAAAACAGCTTAATCGCCAAAAGTTTGCAGTGCGTTTTGCCGAGATCAGACGTTTTTACGGGCCCCCCAAATCTCCAGTTTTTGCTCGTGTTTGATCAAACGCTGTGCCAAAACCTCACAAAAGTGCTCAATCTAACCGGGTGTATGCTATTCAGCGTTTCATTCCGTTTCATAATCACATTTGAACCAGTCCGATATCGAAACGCAAAGCAGTGCATTTGCCTAGAGTTTGCATAGCGTTTTTACCAAAACGACGTTTTGACGTGATCAAACGATTTTTCAAAATTCACTCATTTTCGAACCCGCGTCAAATGATAACAACGAAAAAGTGCTCAATCTCACCATGTGCAGACGGTTTGGAATTTACTTAGCTTCATGTGCCATGTTTTCAAAATCGTGATATCGAAACGCAAAACGTTCAAACAACGCAATGTTTGCACACCAGTTTTGTCAAAAATCAACTTTTCGCCAAAACTGAAAAACTGCACTTTTACTCCAACTTCGTCGAAATTCTGCTGATAGAAGGCATAAAATGCCACCAACTTGACAATACTCACCGAATAGGAAATTTCATGTAGTGTATAAAACATGTGTGCAACATGATAACCTTGCGTCGGAAAGCAGCTCAATCGCCAAAAGTTTGCAGTGCGTTTTGACAAGATCAGACGTTTTTACGAGCCCCCCGAATCTCCAGTTTTTGCTCGTGTTTGATCAAACGCTGTGCCAAAACATCACAAAAGTGTTCAGTTTAATTGGGTGTTATTTAGCTTTGTTTTGGTTTTTTTGAATGAGTTTGATATTGAAACGCAAATATACTTTTTCAAACTCTCAAATTTATAATCTGCAAAAAAGTATTGTAATATTTGATTGAGTGGAAACGTTTTGGATAAAATTTGGTTTCGTTTTACACGTTTTAGAAAAGATTTCGATGTTTTTAGCATATAGTTTTCACGCATTGTTGTTTGAATTTTTTTTCCCACGTCATTTTAATGGAAATTTGTGGTCGAGTGCAAGAAACTTAGGATTTTTTAAAACTTTCAAAAATGAAATTTTCCTCGATTTTTGGATTAAATTTTTATTGATGTTTCGCACGCCCAGCTTTTGCACCTCATTTATTGGGCATCATTTCGTCAAAAAGATTTATGATTTTTAAGAAGTTTCGTAGCGTTTTGGATTTAGACTGATTTTTTATTGGGTTTGCTTTTGTAGTCAACATTTTCAATCACAGTCACATTTATAATTTGCATAAACGTGTTTTGCATCTTTTTTTTGATCCAAAAATGTATTAACAAGTGCTTATAAAGCAACAAACAAACCAAACAGTGTTGTTTTTGTCCGGTATTTTTCCGTTGTGTCTGAACGGCCTGAACGCATAATTTAACAGCTCATTATTTCACGCAAAAGCGGCAGCGCTTTTCCTTCTTCTTTTTCTCTCTCGAATTGAACCGCTAGAATTTAAGTTCTCTCGTTTATTCTGTCAGAATTACAGTGGTTCTGCAACAGCTATGATATCATCATTGTCAGCAACAGCTATGATGTACCGAACTATGTTTTCAGTCGTAAATTGCAGCAGGTACAGAGTGCAGACAGCTGATTTGGGAACGGCCGGGCAACAACTTTGGCTGGGGCTGGAGCTCCGGCCAGGGTTTGTATTGTGTCTAGAATACATAGCTAAGCAGTCTAGAATACATAGCTAAGTAGATTTGCGTCCTCACTCCTTTTGTAAATGCCGTCAGTGGTGTTAGGTAATGCTTTCGTAATTGTACATGCTCTTCATTAGTGCATGATGAACCTCAAAAATGCTTTATGCATGCACGTTCTTTATTTTTATGCACCAACGCGTTTTTCATATAAAATATAAAAAATCTTCATGTAAAAGTTAAGATAATATTTATATATTCAAACAATTGGTTTGTGGTACAGAATTTTAGTATAGCAAAGTATAGTGATTTCATCTCGAAGCTTTTCGTCTGACACTCATCGGGAGAAGATCGTTAGAAATCAGTAAACTAAAATGCAAGTCTTATGTATCAACAGAGAGAAAGAAAGAGAAAAAGAAAAGAGAAAAAGGAAAAAAGGAGGCGGAAAAGCACTGATTGGCCAGTCTGATCAGCTGTTTCGACGCGTCAATCAGCGATAGATCTTAAGACTGTAAACAAATTCTTTTTGCCTGCAAAGGTCGGGATTTGATGTTTTAATAAAAATGGATTCCAAAACAGAGAGATGGAAGGAAGAGCGACCTCTGGCGAGAATGATGAATCTGTCTTGGTGATAATATTTAGCACATGAAGCGTTTAAAAGGAGATGGAGCCCAATTGCCGAATCACAAGTCTGGGTGGAGTTAGGGGTGGAGGACTTACAAGCACGTGATGGGAGGCTACGTTTCAAAATGGAATTGGCGTTTCTGATTGACTTTGGAATATGTTGGTTGATTCTGTCCAGCAACCTTTGGGATGTACGACCCACATACCGACTATCACAGTGGCATGAATATTCGTAGATAACATTGCTTTGTTGATGGGCGGGTAGTACATCTTTCTTGGTGGCTGGAACCAGTTCCTTGGTTTTAAAGATGATACGTGGCTCCACGGCAAAGAAGCAGTTGCTCACGGCGGCTTTCACTTGCTTTTCAAATTTCGTAGAAATAGACCCCAACCACTGGAGACGCAAGTATACCGGGCATTTTTCCGGACCAGATGTTATAGGTTTCTGAAATTGCTTGAGTTTCTTGGCTATTGCACTTTTAATGACGTCATCTGGGTAGCCATTTGCCAGAAGAATAGATGTGATTTTATCTAATTCTGGTTGCAACTTGTCAGGGGAGCAAATTTTGAGGGCACGGTGGGTAAGGGTAAGGATTAAGTTAAGTTTTCGCTTTTGGGGAGAAAAGGAGTTCCAACGGAGGTATTGGCCAGTAAAGGTGGGTTTCCGGTAAACAGCGGTGAAGAATTCAGACTCAGTCTTTCCAACTAAAACATCTAGAAAAGGAAGGGTAAGGTTACATCCCTTCTCGTGGGTGAACTGGAGTGCGGGGTGGAGAGAGTTAAGTTTGGAAAGAAAGGAATCACAATGCTTTTCATCGTGAAAAAGTCTTAAGATCTATCGCTGATTGACGCGTCGAAACAGCTGATCAGACTGGCCAATCAGTGCTTTTCCGCCTCCTTTTTTCCTTTTTCTCTTTTCTTTTTCTCTTTCTTTCTCTCTGTTGATACATAAGACTTGCATTTTAGTTTACTGATTTCTAACGATCTTCTCCCGATGAGTGTCAGACGAAAAGCTTCGAGATGAAATCACTATACTTTGCTATTTATATATTCGTTGTATGAGATTACCCTAATTTTTAAGGGTGGGTTTTTGCACTTCAAAGATCGTCTTATATGCCGGAATATACGGAAAATAAATTTGAAATTTAACCCCGGCCAATTTTTGTGACCCCCCGGCCGGGGCCGGATCGGCGCAAAGGTGGCATCCGCGGCTGAGGCCAGGTCCGGAGCCCCGGTCAATCCTTACTAATGATAGGTACTTGTTTGTGAACATTTGATAACGAAGTGAACTCTGGAACTCTAGTTTGATTCGTCAAAGCAATGTTATTGATACTGGTATTGACAGCTTTTCTGCTTGATGCACAGCATTAATGAAATAGTGATTTGAACAAGGTGGCAAGTTATTTGTGCTGTTGGGAAAAACACTTATTGGAATTTTCCGCCTCTTAGCAGGTGACCAACAACTCCAAAGCAAGCTTGTTTTAGCACCTTGATTGCTTTCTCAGAATGTGATGATGAATATGCACTAAGTAACGACTATTAAGCTGTAACATTTCAACTGCTTATCGCAAAGTCTAAATTGTAATTCTCTTCTTTAATATTCGAAACTAATGAAACATTTAATCTAAAAGCGAGATATGCTGTTTTTGAAATTCGCTTTGCTGCTTTAAAGAACCCATTCACAGCTCAGATGGCCGAGTGGTATGGAGCGTCTGTCTCTTGAGCTGTAGACTCGGGTTTGATTCCGAGTCGGGTCAAACCAATGACTTTAAAATTGGTATTCACAGCTTTCCTGCTAGACGCTCAGCATTAAAGGAACAGTGTGGAGAACAAGCCGGCAAGTTTACTTGTTGTATCGTTGGGAAAGGCACTATACGGGATTCCCCCATCTTGGTGTAGTAGACAGATGGCCGGCAACTCCTAAGCGAGCTCGTATAGCGCATTGATCGCTATCTCGTGATAGGAGGATAAATATGCAACTAAATACAAAAAAATACCCAACCACCAGCAAAAGTATGCCTGTAGCCCATTATGCAAACTTACATCTTATTATTTTGCATTTCAGTGCCAGTGAGATGGATTTTGTCAAGAGCTGTTTGTAACAGAAACGCATATGCAATGACCAAGGTGCTCACGTGAATGGTACATGCAAAGTGCAAATGAACTGGCTTGCTCCCAACTAAAATTACCCCTATGTAAGAAATTGGTGGAAAATTTCATAGTTACATTATTCTTTTGAAGCGGGATTTCCCAGCAGAAGCTTTGCAGAAGGATCGTTCATTGCAAAAAGCTGAAAGTGGAAGCAATAAAAACCGGCATGATGCTACATGGCTGACTCTGAATAAAAACATATTCTAGACAGGGATATTACGTAGCCTGATATGGATTTTTTTAACGTAATGCTAAAATAAAGTTGTTTGTTCTGATTTGTCTGCTGACAATTGAAGTTGCATTTAAGCATAAGGCTTGCTTTGCACCAGATTACGCAAGCAGCTGTGTTAAGCATTCAAATTACTATGTGTTTAGGAGTGTATTTAAAGGTTGTGAACGAGTTCTTATAAATTTTAAGCTTTTTAAATGGCCAAGTGCATAGATCGACTGCCTCTGGCGCCGTACACGTAAGTTCAATTACAAGTCGGGCAAAACCAGAGAATTGGTATTTATTGCTCCCTTCATGATATTAAAAAGGTTACTTGTGGCGTTCGCATTTAACATTATTTCCCACGTTTTGAGTTGTAACATGGTTTCATGCATCTTTTGGTTGAGCTCGTTAATAGCTCCCCATTGCTTTTTCCCAATGGAAGGATAAAAATTAAAAAAAAACATATTATGCTTGGATTTTCTTATACCTCAAGGTTGTGACCATAACGTTAGAGTACGCTTAGAGTAGTTACTTCCAGTGCAACTGTTTTGATGAAATTTGCAGATTTGTTTCTTAAGTATATAATTCATGCAATGTCTTTGCTGTAGAGATTGTTTAGGTTATAATATTACCGAGAAAATTTTGTTAGCAATGACCCAGTTGAATTTGCTGGTTATTATTTTGGCGTAATAATTGTGGACGATACTTGATCTTATACCCAGGGGCGTGCCAAACTTTTCTGCAGCGCGAGTTTTTGAGAACGTTGCCTCAAGGCGTCCTCTGAAAAACGTGTTCACGAAGGTTTTTTGAAAAAAGATCTTCCAACCCTACATTGTGCTGTCCCCTTGCCTCCTCCAGGCACGCCCTTGCTTACAGTCGTTGCTAACAATTTACAACGTACCATAGTGCGTTTTTCTTGCGTTTGCTCGTGTCGCTCTGATATTTTTTCATCACGTTATTAATACTCAAAGGTTGACGCTGCAAAATATAAGGCATTTCTAGCAGTTATATTTAAATTGTTGCTCATCATTTTTCATACCGGTATGCGCAGCACCTCGCCCAGAGCTTAGACTTACCTGAGACAGCCTTCAAGTTAAATAAATAATTTTGTTTTCTGGATGACGTATAACGTTTATGTCATCGCTCGCTTTCAGCTGTGAGGTTCTTAATTTATAGGTTGGCACTGGGTAGTATTTCGGTTCAAAAACGTTTTTGCAGTTGTCACGGAAAGGGATAAAGTTTCAAGCGAAGCGTTTCTACAAACTGGCCAAAATTTTCACTGTTTTAATATATGTTTTTGTTTTAATCGGAAGTTCGTCCTCTTAAGGGGGGTAGCTAGCTCGGTCTCTAGTTACTGCCCTGAGTAGAGTGGAATTAGTTGCATCGATGTAAAAATAACGCACGGCAAAGTGATATATAAAACGCAAAAATCTTCAGGGTGAGCAATGACGATGACGAAGTTGACAATGAGTATACGCCCTTGCCAAGCACATGTAAGCACCAAGAGTGATCTTTTATTTTAGTTGCAAGCTCATCGGCTAGGTGCACCTGGTGCAGGCAGTGGATCTCTCCCAAAAAAAGTCTACCGGTACTGCTTTAAATCCAGTGATTGAGATTTGATTTCTTCATCTTTATCCTCCTGTTACGAGAAAGCGGCGGAGGCGCTATGCGTAGGACGAATCCAGACTCGCTTAGGAGTTGCATTTGTTTTCAAGTTTTCCGGTTGAATTTTTTTTGGACTTCTTTGATTTGCTATTAGCCGGATTTCACTAAGCAGAGACAGTTATTGGGATGATCTAATGCGTAAGATTTGAGTTATAGTGAGAAACAGATTAAGTGGAAATAGGCCTAGCGCCTTGAAATGGAGGAGTAAATTGCGAAGATGCATTGCTTAACTACCCTTACTATGCAGCTTTTAATTTTGATGCGATAAAAAACGATAGCTTCAGTTTACCGAAGCTAATCATGCCAAGAGAAATTATGTTACATCGTTGCTAGGCTGTTTTACTCTGCGCCACTACCGGTAATTTAGTTCAGCATTCAAAGCCCACTCTTAGCATTTTGGACATGGAAACGCGCTACGAAATTGGGCTAGAAAAGCCCGCGAATTTTTAGCAAAGCCCGAGGGCCAAAAGCCCACGATTTTTGGACATGGAAACAGGCTAACTGTGTCCGACTTGACCGGCCTGGGAATGGAGTCCCAAACCTTCCGCATCGATAGCGAAATCTTTTAACACTACGCTATAATCGCTCGGTGTTTTGAGAAATTTTATTAAAATTTAAAAAACTAAATTGACACTGCTCTAAGTGCCAAAAGTAAGATAAAAATACTGCCAAAGACGACCAGAGACCAACGAAAGATTTGAAGAGGCCTAGGGGCGGAACGAGGGGAGAGACAACATTGTTTTTTCGTACCGTAGGCTGACTATCTCAGCAGCTAGAGTTCTTCGATCGTTTCCCATAAACACCCCAATTATGCGTTTGAATCACAAGTTTGTCGGTAGAAGCACAGTGGGTCTCCTGTAGTAGGATGACGAGTGCCTCAAACTGCACAGCGAGATGGTGAAGGACATTCATCTTGCTTGCAGTGAGGCCTTCAATGTTCAGCTGCGGGATTGCTGGCCTTCGGAACTTGTTGACGATGTGCCCTAAAGCAGAGCAAACATCGCCCCGTCCTGAAAAGGACGTTTGCCGGTTAGTAGGCCTTGGCTGAGCATCGGGAAGAGTGGATACCCTTCCGGGACTTTCCGGGATGAAAAGGACGTTTGCCGGTTAGTAGGCCTTGGCTGAGCATCGGGAAGAGTGGATACCCTTCCGGGTCGGCAGATTTGGTTTCGGTCTGTCATTGTAACTTTGCAAAAGAAAAGCTTTGTACAGACTTAATCACAGCCCGGGCTACATGGAAGCATCTGCCATCCGGGCCACTCCACCAACCAAGTTCCACCAAGGCTCACTCTGTCAGTTCCGAGTATGCCTGTTAAGCGATGGAACTTCCGCAAGACCAAATGGAGCCATTACAATGCCCTGACCAACCAACTCGCCAAGAGCTTGTTGCCACCTGATACATCTGATGTAGACCGGGCATACCAGGACTTCTGCAATGCCATCAGCACAGCAGCCAAAAAGTACATCCCACGTGGTCGACAAAACGACCACATTCCGAGTTGGGATGCTGAGTGTGAGAACCTCTATCAGACGTTTCTGCAATCGCCTGAGGGATCAGACTCTAGCAGGGCTGCTTCTGCCCTGCTGTCCAGGCTTGACAGAAAACGCAGGGACCGATGGTCTGAGGCAGTCCAAACCATCGACTTTTCTCACTCCAGTCGTAAAGCATGGAGCATATTAAACAACTTAAGTGGTAGATCACGACGCTCCCTTCGGCATTGTGCAGTTTCAGCCAATGCCATCGCATCAGTACTGGTCAATAACAGCAAATACGAGGATATTGATCACAAGTCATCCCGGCTTGTGTCTCAAGAAGTGTCTGATCTTTGGAGGGCCTCTACAACAAGTGCAGTGAATGCCTGTGGAAGCTTTACTCCCTCAGAATTCGCAGCCGCCCTCAAACATCTGAAACCAGGAAAAGCTCCAGGCCCAGACTCTATCTGCCCTGAGCTTTTGCTCCATGCTGGAGCTGCCCTGAAATCCTGGCTGTGTGGCTTTTTTTCATCCTGTTTGCACCACCTCAAAATTCCAAAAATCTGGAGAAGAGCGTTGGTTGTCGCGATACCCGAACCAATGAAACCTGTAGAGGACCCCAAGAGCTATCGCCCCATCTCTTTGCTCTCTGTCCCCTACAAGATCCTCGAGAGGCTCATTTACACCCGTATCGAGCCCATTGTCGACCCGCTTCTTTCTCGGGAGCAAGCTGGGTTCCGACAGGGGAGGTCCACAGTAGACCAAACTGTTCTACTTACCCAACACATCGAGGACTCATTTGAGACCAAGAAGAAGGCCGGTGCTGTTTTTGTCGATCTGACAGCTGCTTATGACACTGTCTGGCATCGTGGCCTCACCTGTAAGCTGCTGAGACTCCTTCCTGATAAACACATGGTCCTAATGATTATGGAACTTATCCGGACTAGAAGTTTCACCCTTTCCATCGGTGACAGCAAGCGAAGCAGGTTACGACGTTTGCGAAGTGGTCTCCCACAGGGATCAGTCTTGGCTCCCCTCCTTTTTAACATCTACACATATGATCTGCCTTCCACAATTTCCCAGAAGTATGCATATGCCGACGACCTGGCATTAATGCATACCTCGAAGGACTGGAAGACTTTGGAGGGCACTCTAAGCTAAAACACTTTCAGCGTATCTCCAGACTTGGAGGCTGAAGCTCAGCCACACTAAGACGGTGACGACGGCCTTTCATTTAAACAACCGAGAGGCGAAACGTGAGCTCAAAATCTTCAACAACGGCAAACTATTGCCATACCGTCCAACTCCAACCTACCTTGATGTAAAGCTGGACAGGTCGCTCACTTTTCGTCATCACCTAGAGGCATTGCGCAAGAAACTTTCCACTTGCGTCACACTGTTGAGGTGACTGGCAGGCTCGGGATGGGGTGCAGGAGCCAAAACATTGCGAACAGCCGCCTTGTCCCTGGTTTACTCCACAGCTGAGTACTGCGCACCTGTTTGGTGTCGTAGTGCTCACACTCGGCTAATCGACAGTGTTTTAAATGACGCCTTGCGCATTGTCACTGGATGTCTGCGACCCACTCCAACGGACTACTTGCCAATCCTCGCAGGCATCCAGCCAGTTGAGCTTTGCCGTCGAGGAGCGACACTCTCCCTGGCTAACCGCGCCACCCTTAACCCTGATCATATTCTACATGAGCAGCTGGTCGGGAAACAAAATGCGCACCAGGGAAGGCTCAAATCAAGACGCCCGTTTGTACCCGCTGCACAGAAACTACTGGATAATCTGACCGAATCAGATATTCGCGCAGCACAATGGATGGATTACGTATGGAACATGGAGTACTTGAAAAGTGCATCAAGGCTTCATGCTTTTATTCCCAGGGCCAGTCCTAAGCCTCTTGGAAAGGGTTTGCCCAGAACATCTTGGGTAAAACTGAATCGTCTGCGGACTGACGTAGGGCGATTCCATTCATCCATGTACAAATGAGGTGCTGCTCCTTCACCGAATTGTGAGTGTGGTGCCTCTGAGCAAACTGCAGACCACATCATTTCTACATGCCCCTACATCGTGCACCAAAAGGAATACAAGGTCTGTTGGTCCTGGATGATGACACCCGACGCTGGCTTAAAATCAACGCCGTCAACATCTAAACCGTCGGAAGAGAATGCCCAATCACACGACGACGACGACATGCGTTTGAAAACATCTGATATCGACGCTGTGATTTGGCACAAAAATGCTTAGATAATATCGACGCTGTTTTTGACTTTAAACGGATAATTGGGGATTCCTCTCGCGCATAACTTATTTTAGTTTAAAAACGTTTTGGTAGAGAGGGCAATTTTTTCTTGTGCTCCAATATTTTCACTTTTCAAATTTTATGCGAGAAACTGCCTCCTTTATAATGAGTGTACCGTATATTGACTGTTTATAACAAGGTTTAGCCTATATGCATTGTTTATATTAATGTTGGTTCTTAAAAAATTTTTTTGGAGAGAAGGAATTGCTTGTTTTACCCCCTGGGTGCACCCTGTTTGTGACGTTGCGACAGCTAGCCAGCCTACTTTAGTCAATTAAACTTCCTGTGGCCCAAAATTGATTTTTACTAAAATTTTTTCAGAAAATTTTTAACCACGGCCTGACAGCTTGAGTTTCTGTGAAACTTTTTCTCTCCTTAAATGAAACGCAATTAAAACATTAGGCAAAAGCGTGAATAAAATATTTTTGTTGTTTCCTTAGTTATGTAATCATGGTTAACTGCAATTTTGGCTGGAAACATTACAATACGATGCACTTTAATACCTCTTAACTTCTGTAATTGTAATGTAGTATCTTTACGTCATCACGATGTGACGTCACTGAAACCCCCCCATTAAAAAATCCTGCGTACGCCACTGGATCAGTATATTCGTTTAAGTTGTTACTCGAACCAATCAAATTTTTTTGGTTGCACGACGCTTCTGGTTATAGGCTAGCTCAGTGGTTCTTAAACTGGGTTCGACCGAACCCCAGGGGTTCGGTGAGGCTGCAGCAGGGGTTCGGCTAAGATCAGAATAAGTTTTTGCAAAAAGGCATACAGTTGTAGTAAATGACTATCTCTGCGTGGAATGATGCATCCCCCCACCATACTCTTTCAACGCTGTTTTTGATGAATACAATTTTTCCATAATTTCAAACCTAGTTGATAACAATCATCTTTACGCCTTAAGCGCGCTTAAATCGAAAATGTGCGAACAAAATGTATCATATTTGGTGAAGGACTTAGTTAGAGGCAAAAAAATTAAACAAGAATTTGCCATAAAAATTGTTCAAAAGGCTCTAAAATGGCCATTACAGTGTCTAAATTTTTGAAAACTTTTCGGGGAAGCATACCCCCGGACCCCCCTAGAGCCATATTTTTGTTCCTCAATTTGCTTCAAATTAACTTTCCGGAAAAAAATACGCTTAAAAAATGAAAAATTTTATGCCACCCTCCACCGCCTTAAGAATATTCTGAATACGCCCCTGACGTGAAACATTTTCAAAGAGCTTATGCTTTTTTCCGGTTTAGACGTCTAACGTCTTTGCACTCATTTAACATTCAGCCTAATTCAAAACTGCATCCCCCTCTAAAATTTTCTGGATCCGCTCCTGGTTATAATTAAGGGTTCGATGTATGCTTGCATGACACCTGTTGGGTTCGATACTTCCGACAAGTTTGAGAACCACTGGGCTAGCTCGATGTTTTTGCAGATCAACTGTGGTTACTAAAGGTATAATCAGATCAACAGTGATATTGCTGTGCTTCCTGTGCTGAGCTGCTAAGAATCACTAGTAGCTAAATGGTAGCTTTGGTAGGCCTATATTTCAACTAAGATAGCTAAACAGTAAGCTTGTTGGTTTAATTCAAAGAGAAACAAAGGCAAACGTTATGTTGCTGCAAATAGAAATAGCAATCCACGACCGGTTTCGCTTTAGTTACTTATGAGCTTTATTTATTTATTTGTTTTACCACAACGCACAAAAAAGCACAGGTAGGAAACAGCGAAAAGACCATTATTCGGTCATCTAGGTCAATTGCTCCTTTTTGCCATATCTTACTCTGACGTTAATTAGTAAAAAGTAAACGCATGACTCATACAAAATAATAATAAAGGGTTGAGCAGGTTGTCAGTGACGGCATAACTTTACGACAATCAGAAAGGGGGGTTTAGCTTGGGATTCAAAGCTAATATACAGCAGTGTTTAAAAAATAAGGTAAAAAAATAATCGCTAAAATATTAACATCCTACAATGCCGGTACTTCAGAAAACACAAATTAGAACTTCAGAAAACATAAATTACAACTTCAGAAAACAATATGTTCACAAAGCACAAGAAAACAAAAACTTAAGTTTAGGAGAAGGTAAAAATACATTTACAGGTATACAGATATCAACTATTTAGTTACAATATCAATTTAAGTGGTGACATTTGTATAAAATTGATAATCTGCTGTAGGCAAGACAAAATACTGTGGAGA
The DNA here is from genome assembly GCA_964006365.1 of Trididemnum miniatum. Taxonomy (NCBI): domain Eukaryota; kingdom Metazoa; phylum Chordata; class Ascidiacea; order Aplousobranchia; family Didemnidae; genus Trididemnum; species Trididemnum miniatum. The sequence continues at coordinate 32,510,636 of OZ023234.1, read as the reverse complement.
AGGTGATTTCATACGTGTTTGGAGACGGCAGAAGATTTAACGTATTTTTTGAAAGAAGAAAAGTAGCAATGCTTAAATTCTTTGGGAATGTTTTTCCATATTTTCAGGCCAATGAGTTAAAGAGATTTTTTGCCAGTTTCCGAAGCGATAAAAGGTTGAAAAAATTCAGAAATTACTTTTTGTCTAGTGTTATAATGATGTATTACATTAAGTTTCGTGAAATAATTGTTGAAAGAGAGTGGTAACAGACGGTTATCAGATTATTGTATTTAAACATAAATTTAGCGAACTCTATTTTAATCATGTCAGTAAGCATAAGTGTATTAAACTTAGAGTAAAGAAAGTTTATCGGTTTTTCTTTCGCACAAAAAAGACTTGCAAGCTCTTATGAACTTGTTTTGGAGACTTGACAATTTTTGTAAGTGAGAAGAGGCGGCTCTACCCCGGTTTAATAAGGAATATTGAAGATGAGAGTGAAAAAGACCGTAATAGACTAACTTGAGTGAGGATAGGGGAACGTAGTGTCTTAGTTTGTAAACCATATCGCAAGCTCTGGAAATTTTTTTCGATAGTTTATCAATATGTATTTTCCATGACAGACGATCGTCTAAAAATACTCCAAGATACTTGACATAGTCGGATTTTACAATGACATTGCCACTAATACTAACGTTAAATTCGTTTGTGTCAATTTTCTTTTTGTTACCCGAGATAATCATGTAGCAGCTTTTATTGTAATTGATAGTTAATTTGTTGCAGGTTACCCAATTTTCAATTTTATCAATTTCCTCCTTCACTTGTTGCTGAAGTATGTTGAAATTATGATGTGCTAAATGCAAAGTTGTATCATCGGCAAAAAATGTTGTTTCGAATTAGGACACGTTGGGAAGGTCATTTACGTATAAAAAAAAAAAAGAGTAAAGGCCCCAAAACTGAACCCTGAGGAACCCCATATTTAACTGGACGTAATGAAGATAATTTGTCATTAATTTTTGTACAAATTTGGAGCCCAGAAAGATAATTATGATGATAATAGATTGAACATTTTACCACGAAAACCGTAATGATAAAGTTTTTTGAACAAAATTTCATGACTTACAGAATCAAACGCTTTTCTCAAGTCGAGAAAAATGGAACATGTTATTAATTTTCCGTAAGCACCGCCTGGTCAAGGGTTTTATTGGCCATTTTTTGGTTGTTAATCAATTTTGATATAACAAAGTGCCTCTTCTGGCAAATTAATAATCATCCCTTTTATCACTTTGGCAGAACATTTTTTTGCCACTTTGCGGGGGCCCAGATTTGATTTTGGTACCGGGCCCGGGCTTGGCTCTCAACGGACCTGATGCACAGTATCTTCACCCATGTAAAAGAAATGATTCTGGTGCCACAAAAGCCATCAGCAACATGGCTCTTATCATCACCTCTGTTGTGAGCAATAAACTGCCAAAACTTTTTGATATGAAAGGTCATGCCACCAAAGAAGAAGTTTGTGACAAAATTTGAATGCAGTGGACAAGTGGATGGAATATCAAGGTTAGTTAGTTAGTGTCTTTTATTTCCGTACCGTCAACACAAGAATAATATGCGTAAATAACATATATACAATATAATTGGACTGCACGAGAAAAGGGAAGAAGCAACAAAACGATAAACGTTGTAACATGCAATGGTAGAATAGAAGATCAAGAAAAGTAACATGAGAAGCGTGGTTGCAGCACCCGACAATAAAGATTTGTCAAATAAAGAAAAAAAAACGCACACACATACACAGAAAGAAAAAAAAAAAAAAAAAAACGACGGTCAGATAAAAAAGAGAGTCACAGATTCCACACAGCCATGCTATGGTGCAATGGTAGGAAAACATGACAGTGTGTGGCCTTTCAAGGTTAATCCAAGTCGTAACAACGCTTATAGAACTGAAAAGCTAACGAAGAACACAAGCAAGAATAAAACACGTAATACCCGCCTTAATTACCCCGAGCGCTGCCGATAATAGAGAACCTTAAAAGGCCCAACAGGCAAAGAAACCTACCAAAAGAAATCCTGTCCAGCCAGACCACCGATTTAAAAACATCCCGTGCCATGAAGCAAGATGTTTGAGAACCAGTGAGCTAAGCCGTTTCCAGAAGTCTGTGATGTCTCAACATGGCAAGAACTTTACAGCAGGACCGACCGACAGAGCAGAAATAATACTAAATAAAGCAATGTTAAAGCAAGCTAAATTTGGCATCGGCCGGCTACCTCCAGGTCTTGCCATCTCACATAATTTTAAGCCTAAAAAAAAATAAATAAATAAAAAATGAAATAAAAATGCATGTCCGATGTCCAAAGGCGTAAGATGGTGGTTGGAAACAGGATGCACAATGTAGAAGTCTGTCCGAAATTGCATGCAGGTCAGTTGATCACCTGAAAGTACAAAAAGGCAAAACGAAGCAATGTCTGTTTGAAGCAAGAAGAAAAAATAGTAATAATAAAAATACTGTAATAATAATAACAATGGCAATATTATATCCAGAGACAGGTTGCTGGCTTAACACACCATTACAATATGTTACAAATGAAATGGAGAGGTGCAGAGATACAGCCAAGGACACTGGACAGTCTAATAGCTATTTATGAAGTACTGTTTCAATTTCTTTTTAAACGCACTGATTGTCCGGGATTTTCTAATGGCGATTGGAATTTCACTCCTTACTTTCGGCCCGACATATCGTATGGATTGTTGGCTTATCGTACTACGGCAGAAAGCGGGAACTAACTGACTGTTGCTACGAGTTTTAATTGAAGATGTTTTGGACCGAAACATATCGTCAAACGCAGATGGAAGAGCACCTTGATGATATTTATACATAATTACTGCTACATCGTGTTTAAATATATCTTTTATTGTTAATAAATTATGCCGTCTCATAAATGGTAAAATATCGTCTTCACTAGCTAGACCGAAAGACAAGCGAATGAATTTATTGCAGATATTTTGTAATTGACTAACTATAGCTAAATTGCCATGGAACCAATTAGTAATGCAGTATCTGATGTGGCTTAGCATTAACGAATGATAAATTACTAATAAAGCGTTTTTATTGAGGAAAGGCTTCATTCTAATTACGGCGCCCAATGTAGCTCTTAATTTGTTTTTTAAAGATAGCATGTGATCTTTCCACGATAAGTTTTTATTGATAACTATTCCCAGGACTCGGATTGACGATACTCTTTCCATTGGTTTGTTTCTAATCGCTAAGTTTAAAGCACATGGGGGAGGTTTTGAGTTTACAGTCCTAAAGTACACACACTTGGTTTTACTTCGAATGCATTCTCAATGCTTTGCGTGAGCAAAGTGACTTGATCCACGGTGGATCTTCCGCGTCGAAAACCCGCCTGTTCCCGTGGGAGCAGAGGGTCAATCAGAGGTTCGACGCGGGCGTAGATAAGTCGCTCGAGAATCTTGTAGGGAACACAGAGCAAGGAGATCGGACGATAGCTCCTTGGGTCCTCTACCGGTTTCGAAGGCTTTGGGACCGCTACTACTAGCGCTCTTCTCCAGATCTTAGGAATTTTGAGGTGGTGCAGGCAGGAAGATAGGAAGCCACGTAGCCAAGATTTTAAGCCGGCTCTAGCATGGATTATTAGCTCCGGACAAATGGAAACAGGTCCAGGAGCTTTGCCTGGTTTTAAATGTTGGAGGGCAGCAGCGAACTCCCGATGGGAGAAACTCCCGTAGACATTCACAGGATGTAATGGATCAGCCCTCCAAAGGTCAGACACTTCCTGTAAAACGAGCCGAGATGAGCGTCGATTCACACCTTCGTATTTCCCGTTTTTAACCAGCTGAGAAGCAATAGCATCAGCTGAAACGGGACATTGACGAGGGGATTGTCGTGACCTACCAGTCAAGTTGTTTATAGTATTCCATGCCAGCCGGCTGGAGTGCAAAAAGTCAATGTTGCGGACCGTCTCTGACCAGCGATTTCTCCGCTTCCCGTCGAGCCTTGTGAGTAGGGCTGTGACAGCCCTATCCGAATCAGGGCCCCCAGGTGACTGCAGGAAATGCTGATAAAGTTCTTCACACTCCGCATCCCAGCAAGGTATGTGGTTTGATCGTCGACCACGAGGGATGCATTTCTTCGCCGCAGTGCTTATTACCTTGCAAAAGCACTGGTAAACCTGATCGATGTTCTGACATTCAGGTGGCGGTATACTCTTGGCCAGTTTGTTGGTTAGGTTAGAATAGTGGTCCCAGTTGGCCTTGCGGAAGTTCCATCGCTTTACAGGCTTGCTCGGTTTTGGATGAGCAAGTTTGGGTGGACTTATAAGCGAGGGTCGGTGTTGTGACCTTGGGAACTTTCCTAAGATACGTCTGTCAGGTAAGCGACTGTCCAAATCGACACCGGCAAATGCAAGATCTGGGTTGGTGTCTGTTTTCCAGCGGCCAGAGTGGAAACTGGCGGCTTCCTTGGGGCTATATAGCGGGGTGAAGTTGTTGGCACTGGCCCAGCCAGCCAGGCATTCACCATCTGGATTGTTATTATCATAGCCCCAGTCAACATGGTGGCAGTTGAAGTCGCCAGCATAGAGGCAGAGATGAGGGAATGCTGGAAGATCAGATGCTTGCATCAGTGTTGGAGGGGGTTTGTAGACGTTGACTATTTTATAGTTATCAACATCCACGCACACCCACTCGATCTCCGATGTTGGTGGGGACTGGTCAATTAGGATCCACTTCAGACGCTCATGGACAAACGTAGCAAGACCATGTTTCCTGCTCAAGGAAAACCCAGCTAGATGGTAGCTCGGAAAATCTAACCTTTCTACCGAGGTGCAATGGGTTTCCTGTAAGAGGATTATGGAGCTGATCCGCAACAGAAGCTTCACCCTTACAACTGGTGATAGCAAGCCTAGCAGGTTACGACGCCTGAGAAATGGCGTCCCCCAGGGATCGGTCCTGGCCCCCTCCTTTTCAACATCTATACATATGATATCCCCTCCATAACCTCCAAGAAGTTCGCCTATGCCGACGTCCTGGCGATACTTTATACATCTGGAGAATGGAAGGAGTTGGAAAGGACTCTAAGCCAGGACATGACTACACTCTCGGAATATCTCCAGACCTGGCGATTGAAGCTTAGTCACACTAATACGGTGACGGCGGCCTTTCACCTCCACAATCGAGAGGCTAAGCGTGAGCTTAAGGTCTGTAACATCGGTAAGACCTTACCTTTCTGTCCAGTTCCCACTTATCTTGGGGTCAAACTGGACAGATCGCTCACATATCGTCCTCACCTGGAAGCATTGCGCAAGAAGTTATGTGCTCGCGTCTCACTGTTGAGGCGACTTGCTGGAACAGGTTGGGGTGCTAGTGCTAAGACATTACGCACAGCCGCCCTATCTCTGGTCTACTCGACTGCCGAGTACTGCGCACCAGTCTGGTGCCGCAGCGTGCACATATGGCTTATCGACAGTGTAATAAATGACGCCTTGCGCATTGTCACTGGGTGCCTGCGTTCCACTCCATCGGTCTACCTTCCGGTTCTTTCAGGCATCCAGCCAGCTGAGCTTCGCCGCCAAGGAGCGACACTCTCCCTAGCTAACCGCAGCTCCCTGGACCCTGACCACATTTTACATGGCCAGTTTCATGAGTCACAGGACATATGTAGGGAGAGATTGAAATCTAGACGCTCATTTGTACCTGCTGCTCGGAAATTACTAGACAGTCTTTCTGAGATGGACGTCCGTGCAGCCGAGTGGACAAACACGAAATGGGACATGGAGTACTCTGCCAACGCATTGTCACTCCACGCTTTCATTCACAAGGCTAGCTCCAGACCCTTGGGTATGGGTCTGCCGAGGGCAGCCTGGGTCAAGCTCAACCGTCTGCGTTCTGGTGTTGGACGTTTCTGTTCGTCCATGTACAAATGGGGTCTCGCTCCTCTAGCGAATTGTGAGTGTGGTGCCAGTGAACAAACTGCAGATCACATCATCTCACAGTGTCCCATACATCGAGCACCCCGAGGTATGTTTGGTCTAATGGCTTTGGATGACGAAACAAGATGCTGGCTGAAGTCCATTACAGTCAGCATCTGACCCAAGCAGTTTGGTGGCCAGGGTGGTAAAAGGATAAACCCTCGGCCTTGGTCCTTCCATCTGTCTTGGAAGAGACGCCCCGCCAAATGACGACGACGACTTGGTTTTACTAGCGTTGAGTCTTTGAGTGGGAGCTTATTTGCAATTAACCAGTAATCAACATTATCTAATTCTTGTTTGCCTTTTTCAAAGATTGATTTAGTATTATTACCACTTATCAGAATGCTCTTATCGTCAGCAAAGGATAAACTGGTCCCATTTTTTAAACAGTTAGGGAAATCATTTACACATATAATGAACAATAGGGGGCCAAGGATAGAACCCTGAGGAACGGAAAAGTTAATTGCATTGATATTGTTAGAAGCATGGTCGTTAAAACATACTTGTTGGGTACGTCCAGTTAGGTAACTTTTAAACCAGTACAAAGCTTTCAAACCTCTGACGCCATAGTGCCTGAGTTTATGCGATAGAATTTTATGGTCAATCGTATCAAATGCTTTTGAAAGGTCTAGAAAGATGCCCAGAGTCGTAAGTTTTTTCTCAAATGCTGCTGTAACCCTGTCAATAAGCAAGCAATTAGCGTGGGATGTAGAATGACCCTTCCTGAAACCAAATTGGGAATTTGAAAATAAATTGAAGCGACTGAAGAAGGAATACAAACGTTTATAAGAAGGAATACAAACGTTTATAAACTATTTTTTCTAAAATCTTTGAAAAACTAGGGAGCAAGCTGATAGGCCTGGAGTTGGTCAGGATTTTCGAGTTACCCCTTTTGTAGACAGGTATTAATTTCGCATGCTTAAAGGAGGAGATAAATTTACCCTGACAAAGGGATAGGTTAAAGATATAGCTTAGGACATTAATGATACAATCGAGTAGATATTTTAAGGCGGCAGAAAGCATTTCATCCCAACCTGCGCTCAACTTTGGGGATGTTTCATTAATATGTTGCTTGACTTCAAAAGGTGATGTAGGGTATAAGAAAATTGAAGAAGGGTTGGCCGAGGTTAGGTATTCTTTGAAATGTTGAGAAGATTTTGGGAGTTGGTTTACCAGGTCAACAGCAATGTTTGAGAAGTGGTCATTAAATCCATTAGCTATGAATGTTGGATCACTAGTCATTACAGGGTTTGAAAATAGGTCAGTAAATTCTGTAGCAGTAAGTGAAAAGAAGGGCAAGGTCTCAGCAGCACATGAGATACAAAGCCAATTATTATAAAGATAATTTAAGTTTGCATTTATATTGGGAGTTTTCTTCAAGAGATTGATACATTTTAGGTGATAACTGACTCTGCATACACAACATGAATCATGCTTTTGTCTTTTCAAGATGAAGTTATTGCAATAATTACATTCAATTGGATATTTGCGCTCTTTGGACATTAATACATACACAATTTACACAAAAGATAACAAAAATAATGTAACAAGGCACAAGTATAAACTAAGAAAAAATTCAGATAAGTTGCTGGTGCTTTGCTGGTGCTTGCTTGGCCAAGAAAAAAAAAGCTGGTGTTTGGGCAGGGCCTGAGAGGGTATTAGTTTAGGGAATTATAGAGTTAGATTTCAAATTTAGGAGAAATATAAAAAGAGTATTGTGTCATGGTTTTAGCACTGGGTACGGCACAAAAGGAGAAAGTATACTTGGGCCAACACCAACAGCAATGGGAGTTTAAGCCTTCGAAATTTTTTCTATATCATAAAAATCATTAATTACTTGCCTGCGGTTATTGTGGTAGCAGTATACTATACCATTATTAGTCTGGACAACTTGACGATGAAAGGTGAAGAACTTAAAGATGATTGGTACAAAAAAACAGAGAATGACGAAGGCGTTTCAAGAGATAACCGCCAGAGTTGCTGGCCCCAAGCACTGCAAGATTGTGGCCTAAAACGTATGCAATTGCCATCATCATACAAGCGCATTGATCACATCTGGTCAAAGATAGGTCCTTTGCAAAATGAGCATGGTGCTGTGAAATACCCACAGTTGTTTTCTTTGATCAGAATAGTGTTCTCGCTCAGTCATGGGAATGCTTACCCGAAGCGAGGCTTTTCTGTAAACAAGCAGTTAGTGGAAAGTCATGGATATGCTACTGGGAGTAAAACAATTGCTTCTCTTCGAATGGTTAAGACAAACTATATCAAGTGGGTGGTGTATTAAACTTGCCTTTAATGGTTGAGCTATTCCACTTCGTGAAAAGTGCACGTGCCAAATACTTTGCGGATATGGAGCAAGAAAAGATAGCAGTTGAAGCTGCAAAAAAGCAAGAACTCAAGAAACATGTAGAGACTACCGAGAAAAGCTACAAAGAAAAAGCAGATGAAATAGCAGCAGAAATGGAAAGACTAGAATGTGATATTCAAGTTGCGGATGCCATCATTCAAGAGGGTAATGAACAGCTGCAGAGACTGATTTCATCGAAAAACCTTAACAGAAAAGAATTGCAATCCGCACAATCAAAGCTCGATATTGGGCTGCTGAGAAAAACAAAGTGTGTTCACGATATAGCAAATTTGAAGAAAAAGAAAAGAAATTTGCAAAATGGTGAAAAGTAGAAGTTTTAAATTAATGCTGGAGAACAGCTGTAACTTTTTTAGCTAAGCTTAGCCAGCATAGTTTGGTCAACTTTATCTGCTTGATGAGTATTTTCAACAACTTCTTTTAAAAGTTCTTAAGAGTGTAAAGCCCATAGTCATATTATGCAAGTTGCAGTTTTCAAATTTCTGAAATACTGTAATGTACAGTTCATTCAGTGCATTGAGTACAGCTTTTTGATAGAGAGTGAGACCATGCATATAATAATTCACAAAATTGTTAGTTTGCCGTTTATGCAATGGAGTGTCAAGTATGGGGCGCCATGTGTAAAGCTGCGCAATATAAAATTTTGCATCATTTTGTTGGTTAATTTTGGTTAAATTACATGCAATATCATATATTGTTGCAATTCATGTATATTGCTGCAATATGTGTTAAATTGTTGCAATTTATCTATATTGCTGCAATTTGTGTTAAATTGTTGCAATTTATCTATATTGCAAAAAAACACTTAAATCGCCTTTTAATTGCCATGGTGATATGCTAACAAAAACAATCAGTGTTGCCCTTTCCCTTTTTCCATGAACTCATGTAGTGTACTGGCCTGAGGCGCTGTTGTACTGACTGTGCAGTGTGCGCTTATTGGTTTGGCTGAAACATTTTGAAATAAAGTGGCTTGGAGTTTGATGGATAAAATACTGTTATGATTGGTAGATACAATTGCGGACATATGCAAAAATATAGACGTATACGGTAGGCAAGTTATGAGCAAGCTACCAGTACCCATGCAGGTATCGGTACCAGCCATATAGCAGTTGCAGGGTATGGAAAGTTGTCAGACTAGATAGCTAGACTCCCACGTGGTTTTGAGCTTATTATTCTTTTAGGTGACTTAATAAAATTAGTAATTTTGGTTTACCCAACCCATTCATCAGTAACTTGTTTCAGTGGCAGCAAAAAAGTATGGGTACTGTTAAGCTACTGGTGCCGGTATCCTTTGGAATACCAGCAGCTAGACTAGACTAGACTACTGGTATGGGGGTAACAACTAGTATCAGCTCCCAGGTCCAGTTGGGTTAGGTTAGGATTAGGTTCACTTAGGGTTTAATTTAGTTAGGATTCGTTCAGTTACAAAATATCGGTGTCTGAAAAATCTTGTTTTAAAGTACAGTACCAGTAACCCGACATTAGGCCTAGTCTAGCTACCTCAACCTATGTTTTTGTGACATACTACTATCTCGTTGCTAATGCAGAATGGCTTATGCTGTATGGCTGAAACATGTCAGATTACAGTAACTTCTGTGATCTGTCCACAGTAAGCAGGTAGGCTACATCCTGACATCAGCAGATCAGCACACCAATACACCAGTAGCCAGTGACATATGGTAAACTGTAAAATTAAAAATGTCAAACTAGTCTACCGATACCGATATTTTGTAACTGAACGAACCCTAACTAAATTAAACCCTAACTGAACCTAATCCTAACCTAACCCAACTGGACCTGGCAGCTGATACTAGTTGTTACCCCCATACCGGCAGTCTAGTCTAGTCTAGCTGCTGGTATTCCAAAGGATACCATATCTATATGTCTATATTTGTGCATATGTCCGCAATTGCATCTACCAATCATAACAGTATTTTATCCATCAAACTCCAAGCCACTTTATTTCAAAATGTTTCAGCCAAACCAATAAGCGCACACTGCACAGTCAGTACAACAGCGCCTCAGGCCAGTACACTACATGAGTTCATGGAAAAAGGGAAAGGGCAACACTGACTGTTTTTGTTAGCATATCACCATGGCAATTAAAAGGCGATTTAAGTGTTTTTTGCAATATAGATAAATTGCAACAATTTAACACAAATTGCAGCAATATAGATAAATTGCAACAATTTAACACATATTGCAGCAATATACATAAATTGCAACAATATATGATATTGCATGTAATTTAACCAAAATTAACCAACAAAATGATGCAAAATTTTATATTGCGTAGCTTTACACACGGCGCCCCATAGTCAAGCCCACAGTATTATACCAACACGTCAGTTAAAAAAATGCCAGTACATTTTATTATGTGCATTGTATGTAACGTTTAAAAGTGAGTGATACCTTGTACAGTAAATTCATAAAATTATGTGTTTGTCATTTAGGCAATTGAGTGTGAAGCCCACAGTATTATACCAAACAACAGTTTACACAAATGCCAGAAGATTTCAGAATGCTTTTAAAATATTCTGATGTACCTATTTGAATATGCGTGACAGTGAGTGAGTGACACAATCTACAGGGTTGTTCATAAAATTATCGAGAGGCCTTGGTAACGTTACCTGAGAAATACGTTGTTTTGCCTGAGAAATACGTTGCAGGGCTGGTAACGTTACCTGAGAAATACGTTGTTTTGTCCGAGAAATACGTTGCAGGTCTCGTTTGGCAAATGACTAAGGGGCGCCCTATTTTGGGGACTTGGGATATGACAATGACTAATGCAAAATGATATGTAGCACCTTCTAGTGGCCGAATATATCAAATTATTGTTTTTGAAGAGGAATGAAAAACATGCAAATGTTTATGAATCCATGTAAGCTCTATGATTTCATGTGGGGTACGACTATGCATAGGGGCACACGTACTACAATTCTAGCACCCCCTAGCGGCAGAAACTATTGCTGTTTTGACTTGGGTTAGGTATGTAAAATAAATGGGCACAGGGGCAAATGGTCACTTAGCTATTTGGCGCAAATGGGCACTTGAGAAAAATGGGCACCAGGAAAAATGAGCGCAATTGTATGGGCAACTGGTCACCGGGGCAAATGGGTATTTGGGGCACTTAATTGGACAAACAAGAACTTTTGAGGCAAATGGGCACAGGGACGAGTAGGTATTGGGGGCAAATGGGCACTTGGGGAAAATGGGCGCCAGGAAACATGAGCACCAGAGCAAACAGGTATTTGCGGCAAATGGGCACTTTGGAGCATAATGGGCACCTTGGAACCGATCGATGGACATTAGGGCTAGTGAGCATTGGGGAAAATGGGCATTTGGGGCAAATGCACACCAGGAAAAATGAGCACCAGAGCAAATCGGCAATTGGGGCAAATGGGTATTTTGGGATCGATGGACATTGTTGGGATCGGGGGTTTTAGGGTTGGAGGGGTTGGGGATGGGGGGCTGGAGTCGGGAGGTTGGGGTTTGGGTCAGAAGGGGTTAGGGTTGGGGAGGTTAGGGTCGAAGAGGGTTGGGCTCAGGGGGGGGTTGGGGTCGGGGGGGTTGGAGTCGGGGGATTGGGGTCGGGGTGTTGGGGTCGGAGGGGGTTAAGGTTGGGGGGGTTAGGGTCGGAGGGGGTTGGGGTCGGGGGGGCTGGGATCGGGGGGTTGGGGTCGGAGGGGTTGGAGTCGGGGGGGTTGGGGTCGGGGGTGTTGGGGTCAGAGGGGGTTAGGGTTTAGGGGGTTGGGGTTGGGGTCGGGGGGGTTGGGATCGGGGGTTGGGGTCGGAGGGGTTGGGGTCGGGGGGGTTGGGATCGGGGGGTTGGGATCGGGGGTGTTGGGGTCAGAGGGGGTTAGGGTTGGGGGGTTAGGGTCGGAGGGGGTTGGGGTTGGGGGGTTGGGATCGGGGGGTTGGGTTTGGAGGGGATGATAACTGACGGAATGATAACTGAAGAGAGCGATGATAATATCGAGAAGGCAAAATCAGGGTCGCTATCAATATCCCTGCCTTGGCTTGAACCTCAACCTTTGCTGGCGCTCTCTGCTCTTGCTTCAGATGCTCATCCGACAACTGGGTCCAACATGCGTTTTTGTCTCTTTGATAGGCTTCATGAAAAAAACACCAAGAAAGAAAGTGAAATTTTACGACGTGTCACGCACGTGAAAGAATTGCATGGCTTGCTGAACACGCAGCGCGACGAGCAGCTATATTCCGCCCACCGCTACGACAGTCGTTTTTTTAACAACATGAAGCCAGAAAACCACATTTTTCTATTTCGTTCTAACATTGACGTACAAAATAATGCTATAAACGCGACCAAAATTTCGGACCTAAACAGGCGATCCAAGCTCGAAATCGGCACTGATCAGTTGGGACGTTTGGTTCTTCAGCAAAGCAATGCGATGATGAAAAATACAACTGATCCAGGAAGTTCCAATGACACCAAAATAACGTCAACGAAGATCGAAAAAAAATCATCTACGATAAAAGGGAAAAGAAAACTGAAGTTGATCAATCAGCTATCCTCAAAAAAAAATGTTGAGCAAAAGTGAATTTGATATGAAACATTCTGAAGATGAAGTTTTGGCAAGTGATCAGTTTGGTAAGCAATCTAAAGATATTAAACCACCGGAAACACCCAGCAAAAAAGCTGCACCGGATTGGAATAGTAAATTGAACTTGAAAAACAGTGACAAAGATATTTTTCTCAACGAAAAATCATGGCTGACAGATTCGCGTATAAATGCCGCAATGGCTTTGATGAAGACAAATGGAAAAAGTTCAGTCGAATACAATGGGATGGAAGACGTTTTGGTAACTCAAGCTAACGGATTTACTTACAATCCTAAAGCGGAAAAATTTATTCAAATGATTAACATCAACCATAACCATTGGGTGACTATATCCAATGTATTTTGTGAATCGTCGCAATTTGAAGCGGCTCCTGGCCACTTCGTAAGACCGATCGCTTTTGCTAAAGTGTATGACAGCTTACAAAGTTTGAACGAGAAAAATGGCAAAGTTAACTACCCCTTCTCTGTGGAAAAAGCTATTTGTGAACTAAACCGACCTACCGTGGCAGTGCAGTTCATAGTGGAAGATGTGCCCCAACAGGATGGAGGCAGTGATTGCGGTCTTTTTGCGATAGCTTTTGCTGCGTCGCTTTGCCAAAATATAAATCCCAACTCATTAGTTATCAAACAACAGGCAATGCGTCCAGCTTTTCTCAAATGCATTGATAATAATGATTTGTCAACTTTTTTGAATGATATCGTATTGTCTCGGTCAAGACTTTTCAAAAATGATCCATTAACATCCACGCAAGTTCGACTGTATTGCCATTGCAAAATGCCAGATAATGGAGAGTTAATGGTGAAATGTAAACGGTGCAAGGAGTGGTTCCATGAGGCCTGCGAGAAAGGAGATTTTGAGAATGATGATTGGCTATGTTGTTCTTGCGAAGAGATTAAAAAGTGGAGGGAAAGTAAGCTAAAACCAGACGAAGGAAAACGCAAGAAATTATTACTTTCCGCCGAAACACACCCCCAAGAATCTCGAGAACTCCATTATACGCTTCAATACGTGGACTGTTGACGACTGACTACAACCTTCCTGGAGATGATGCAATTGGATGTATTGCGGTAAAAATGATTAAAGAAATATTTCCTGAGCATAAAAATTTGGGCGAATTCATTGGCATTACGTTTTGTCTGCAGTGCATAAAGACAATTTTCATTTGTATTGTGCCTGAACTTTTTCCCAATTATTAAACTGTTCTCGACACCGTGGTGCATGAAATGGCGCATGCAATCAATTTCATGGTTGGAAAAAAAGGGACTGATCACGGTAATCAGTTTAAAAGTTATGGAAGAAAAATTATACAAACATTGCAACGTAACATGCATGCCTCGCCTAAGCCTTTCTGTAATTGCGACGTCCCGTCTGTTAAAGTTTTAAATTGCAATTGTCCTTGTTAAAAGTAGAGACGTGTTGAGGCATCGAGAGGTCCGGGGAAGTTATTTTGGATGACTCGTTCAAGTAGCAATCAAGCGCACAGCCGAATTTTGTAAGAACTAAGCCTTTACGTGCATGTAATTGACATTAATTGATCAGAATTTAATTGAAAATTGTCTGTTCTTTTATCTAATTTTTGATATCTCATCGCTCATTAACGTAAACAGCTTGTTAGTTCAGTAAGGTAGTCTGAGGAAGCGCTGTAAGTTCCCCCTGTGGGTTCCGGGGTGGAGTCCCGGAATATACAGATTTTCGTTTATTAGGATTCGTCAAAAATGCTGCTGCAGTAATGCGTATGCCCAATGTGACATTTTGTGGCGTAGACGCGGTGGTTCCTTTACCTTGCTGCCACCTTGCCGTTGTTGGTATTGACGTGCTTACTGGTTACTTTGCGTGCAGGTACTGGTAAATAATTACTTAGTTTAGCAGCCTTGTATGTGAATCACGCCTTTGGCCAGGGATGACAAACCACTGACAGGCCCCAACTTGACGCTTCGCCTAACTTGACACTTCGCCACAATTTTCGGTTTGTACTGTACTTTTTAATCGATCGACGATAAAATAAGTCTTGAGTTGTTTTTCGGAAGTGAAGTGTGTGCTTTGGCATCTGAAATAAGTCGATTTTCAAAAAATGGGAGTCTTCAGTGTTTTTCCGGGGCCTCTCGAAAAAAGCACCTCCACGTTATTCCGTACCGTAGGCCTACTGTTTCAAGTGTATGTTTTAGCTTATTTAGGCCAGCTTAGTTGAGGCTTTTATATTGTTGAGGGAAAGCAAAGTTCGAATTACACTTTTGTCTGACTAAAGTAACACAGCATTATGCCACATCTTTTTGCCAATTCTTTTATGTTACGTCAATGACGGAGAGTCCCAGGCTCCATCAGATTACAACATTGCCCCATTCTCTTAACTACTCTGTAATACAACCTCGTGTAGCCTAGTCAATATCTTTCCTTCTTAAATCACTTTTTTGTAGCTTGTGTAGTTGTTGGAGGGCCCTTTTTGCCGGGCGCCCTGGGCAATTGCCCCCACAGATCCCCCTTAATACAGCCTTGACTGAAGTGTTACCTGTTTCTTCAAACGTTTTCCTTCGCCATGTTACTAAAACCTTGTGTGCCTGTCCTGTTAAGAATATTTTTGCGCTATAGCTTTGGGTATGGGTTAAACTGGTATTTTTTGTGGTTCGTAAGTGTTCGGCTTTCAAAAAACTAAAATCATGTGTGTTGCATTCCGGCTGAGTGCTTTAAACGGTTCATTAAGAGTTGGCGCTCCCCGTGACCAAATTACCGGTACAAAAACCACTCCAACCATCAAAGCGTTCATGAACTTTATTACATGGAGATAAGGGGCGGTATACTGCTCAACTTTTGTTGTACTTAACGCAACGCGTTAACTTTGTTTGTTTAGTAAGTTAACGCATCGTGGTTGGGCTACGGAACTGAGAATTGAGCAGAGCCGAACCGTGCAAATCGAAAAACAGGTTTACATGGTAAGCGTTAGGTAAGATTCACACTAATCTACGCTACAACTAAAAAATGAAAATTAAGCAATATCATTCCACCACCTACTGTCATGTTCGATTTGTTAAAGCGATTTCAAGCTACTTACCAAGCTTTGCATTAAAAACAAACTTGTTTAGACTTATCAGGTAGAGTTGCGTGAAAAAAACAAAAAAAGATTTTTTTCCTAAAATTTATGACACGTAGATAGTAACATAGTTCTCCATAAAAGCACCCCTCCAACCCCCCACCCAAACCCCCAACCTCACCCCCCAATCCCAACACTCCCGACCCCATAACCCCCTCTGACCCCAACCCCCCCCGACCCCAAACCCCAACCTCCCGACTCCAGCCCCCCATCCCCAACCCCTCCAACCCTAAAACCCCCGATCCCAACAATGTCCATCGATCCCAAAATACCCATTTGCCCCAATTGCTGATTTGCTCTGGTGCTCATTTTTCCTGGTGTGCATTTGCCCCAAATGCCCATTTTCCCCAATGCTCACTAGCCCTAATGTCCATCGATCGGTTCCAAGGTGCCCATTATGCTCCAAAGTGCCCATTTGCCGCAAATACCTGTTTGCTCTGGTGCTCATGTTTCCTGGCGCCCATTTTCCCCAAGTGCCCATTTGCCCCCAATACCTACTCGTCCCTGTGCCCATTTGCCTCAAAAGTTCTTGTTTGTCCAATTAAGTGCCCCAAATACCCATTTGCCCCGGTGACCAGTTGCCCATACAATTGCGCTCATTTTTCCTGGTGCCCATTTTTTTCAAGTGCCCATTTGCGCCAAATAGCTAAGTGACCATTTGCCCCTGTGCCCATTTATTTTACATACCTAACCCAAGTCAAAACAGCAATGGTTTCTGCCGCTAGGGGGTGCTAGAATTGTAGTACGTGTGCCCCTATGCATAGTCGTACCCCACATGAAATCATAGAGCTTACATGGATTCATAAACATTTGCATGTTTTTCATTCCTCTTCAAAAACAATAATTTGATATATTCGGCCACTAGAGGGCGCTACATATCATTTTGCATTAGTCATTGTCATATCCCAAGTCCCCAAAATAGGGCGCCCCTTAGTCATTTGCCAAACGAGACCTGCAACGTATTTCTTGGACAAAACAACGTATTTCTCAGGTAACCTTACCAGCCCTTATCAAATTATCAGCATGCATTTGAGTGTAAACACTACAGTCGTGTAAACCCATATAGTCAAACCTCGTTACACCGATCAGTGCACCCTGGGGACATAATGTACGGTACATTATATCAATAGTTCATTGGAAGTAAAAAGCTCAAACAGTAGAATGCGCTAATGCAGTGTCGGTACTTATTTGGACTTTGAGATATGTACAATAGGTGTGAACGGGATATTTTATAGCAAGATTAAAAGTACAGTTAGCAAAACTGGCAGTTGATTTCCGACTGGTATTGAAATACTGTAATATTGCACTGTTCATGTTGTAATTGCATTGAACGTGGTTTTCTGATAGTGAGTGAT
This sequence comes from Trididemnum miniatum, assembly GCA_964006365.1. Lineage (NCBI taxonomy): Eukaryota > Metazoa > Chordata > Ascidiacea > Aplousobranchia > Didemnidae > Trididemnum > Trididemnum miniatum. Next base: position 32,493,286 of record OZ023234.1, on the reverse strand, counting down.
ATCCTGCATGGCAGTATATTTAACTATAGATTTGGCAGTTAAGCTATCGCGTGTAAAGACTAAGTCCATAGTGTGCCAGCATACCTAACTGCAATTTTCAAGAATGTTATCAAATCAAATCTTCATTATAGGCCTACTCACGGTATTACGCCGAAGCGTGTAACGAGTGGCGGGGCCCATCTCCGTGGCTTAGCTCCTGGGCTACACAGCTCCGAAGTAACGTCGCAGCGGTGGCGAGCCGTTGGCAACACTGTGCCGATTTGACCGGTCCGGGAATAAAACCCCAGACCTCCCGCACCAAGAGCGTGCGCTTAGCAACTGAGCTAACGGCCAGTTCAAGAATGCTATATTACATTGCAAATTTTTATTGATCATTGAAATTTACAAGGTATTTAATCAATTAGTCATAATAAAGCAAATTATTGTCTGCAGTTTATAGAATTTACTTTGAGTGGGCTGAATGTAGCTCTTTTATAGTGATTGTGCTACCATGTATGTGATGGTTAATTTACGAATTAAGCGTCATTGATTGCAAAGTCCATCCGTATGTATGTTGCCAAAGTACTGTGTGCTAAATGGCAGTAGCTTTTCGCTATAAGTGAATTAGTTTCATCATTAGAATCTTGCAATGTAATTTTTATGTTTTTCAGATGCAACAGGGATAATGACAGTAGTTCGCAATAGATATATGCTGTTGTAGTTTAGTAGGTTACGGTATGTTTGTAATTACCGGTATGCTTCTTGCGATAGACTGATACAACTTCAGTGACTGTGGTGTAGCACAGCTATGTCGTCATTTCGATCTGCAGTGATTAGTTCTAATTACAATCATAAGTGATGTTGGACTTGCTATACAACAACAGTCTTTGTTAATTCTGCTGCTTTGCTACAATCATATCAAATGTCGAGTTTTGAGTGGTCAACATATTATTTTGCTGCTAGTTGGCAACATCAGAGTTTGGTATATGCAACAGCTTTGAAAGACTGATGTTGAAGCCAGAGCAAGAAACGGAGAAAGGGTATTGTAGACATGGAACCATTTTTGATCGATCAGTCTGATTTGTGCTCGTTTTGCTAAAAGTTCTGTACCTCTGTTTTAGGATCAGATAGAAATTACAACCAATATTACCATTAATCTTACTTTTAGTAATTAAATAAAGATTGATTACTTATCACTAGCTTTTGGTACCGAATATGAAGTTTCATGCTTTTAAGATCCCAAGTATTGTCCAAAATATTGCAATTTCTCTTCTACATTAACATGTAATTTTTACTATCATAAAAACATCATAATATTGAAGAAAAATATCATAAAAAATCATAAAACAGATGAGCAAAACATCATAAAAAATTATAATATTTTAGTGATTGTGATCATAAATCATAATAAAAACGTATTTTTCTTTGAGTGGCAGCTCTGTAAGTTGAACTACAATAACATTGATAAAAAGGTATTTACTGACCCTGAACAAAGTTTTATTGCACCTTCTTGACTTACTCAGTTTTTCAATAACTGCAAAACTTCATCGCTGGAGACTGTCATTGAGGACGGTGGATCAAGTTTATGAATAGTTACACGCATTTTATAGCTCTAAAAGGTGGCGCAGTTTGATTTCGAAATTCCTCAGTGCTTTTGAACTAAACGTTAGTTTCAAATTTTTTCCAGAATTTTAATACTTTTGGGGGTGAATTCGTACATGCTTAGAAACCATAAAAAAGTTCTAGGTGAACGCCAAATCAACATATGCAACACGGTTAACTTGTGTAAAGCTGCATGGTAGCGCTTAAATACGCAAAAGTAAACTTGAGGCCTGCTACGAAAAAGAATGATATCAAAAAATTCGCACTTTACACCATGTGTCAGGTGAAAACACAAAACGTCAAAGTAGACAACCAGTGCTAAATGAAGAAGCTAAAAATCGGTTTCTTGAGAGAATTAATTGTTTATGCTAAATGGGGTACCCATTGACAACATGTGATATTATCTGTAGGGCCTTTTTGTAAGGCCCTTAATAGCTACGTGACGACCTCAAACCGCTTGAGAATCGAGCGTGCTTCTATAGATCTTGATTAAGCGGAACAAAAACGTCACAGCTTGCATTTAATCATTGTGTTATTAGCTATTTTGAAGTATCGTTTGATTGTATGTGGTGGGTAAAAAACATAATGAGAAATACGTCAGTGGATCACACATCAAAAATGTTTCTGCTCAGTACAACAGGCTTACTAACTAGCGCCACTACTAAAAATATCATCACATCCTATTATTTCCTCGGATCTATTCCAATCCACCCCATATACGCGGTAAACGCGCACAGGCACTGACTTTTCTTGAACTTAAACATGCTGTCCGAATTCACCCCAAATCATGGGGTGAATTCGGACACAGTTTGATTAAATATTAAGCAAATCCTGATTGACTTAATTTAAATTCAAATGCTTAAAATGATAAAGTTGTTACTGGAGTGTCCACCACCGGTGGTTGCAGCTTAATCTAACCCATACAAAAAAAAATTAGTACAAAAAAACACTAAAAATCGTTCGAATTTACCCCGTTTTACAGTACACTATTTCATGATTAAGTATTCTGCAATGTTTTATCCAGTGTAGGGGCATAACATACTTTTTTACAAGATTTTACACTGTTAATGTATATTATATTTTGTTGTTGTTTCATTGCATTAATCTAGACCTTATGTAGTATTACCTAGACCTGCACATTTCCTATAAAAATTTGAGGCATTCATTCCTATAAATTATATAAATTTGAGGCAATCATAAAACTGAATGAAACCTTTGCAAATTTCTGCAGTTAAGAATGATCAATTTGCATTTGCCTACCATTTCCAATTGTTTTCGTATTGACACAAAAGAAATAAAGCATGTGACTACTAGCTAGTGCTGAAACACATGCTGTTCAAAAGACATGAAACTAACCCAGCCTTAATTTAGAAAACATGCAACGATGACAATGCGAGTCATATCAAAATCCAGCAGCAATATAACTCAAATCTAGCAGCAATATAACATCAAAATCCAGCAGCAGTATAACTCAAAAATTTTATATTTCAGTGTTTTTCCAAATAAAAATAAAAGAAAATGAAAAAAATGAAATGCGTGTATCAACAACAGCATCCAAATTACATGTTCCATGCGGTAATAAGGTCGCAAAGCCACCAAAGAAAGGCAAATGATAATTTGTAAGATTTATTTGCTGTTTGTACTAAACTTCGCTGTGAATGCAAACGTTTTACCATGATGAGGACCAGTGCCTTCATGAAAGCAACTTTTTTACTTTCATTTTTCTGTTCAACCATGCCAAAAATCCTTCCACTTGTACTTGCACAGTGATCAGTCATGTTGCCACTTATCGTCTGCAGGTAAAAGTACCTATGAAAGGAGGAAAATGACAGTACAAAAATATTCATAAACTTAGTTTCAGAAGTTGCTTTGTGCTTCAATGCTAAAAAAAATTGATTGCTGAAGTGCGTTGTGCCATTATTTTGGTAAAACATTATGGTGATATTGACGTGCCCCTGCAAAATATGCTTTGCATGGTTGTAATATTAGTACTTTGTATAGTTGCAATGTTTTGCATAGTCACATGATTAGTCAATCTTAATTATTCACACCTAGTCAATCTAATACTTTAACCATTTAAATATATACCAGTTTCATGAATATGGCAGCGTGACTTGGATGATCATGAAATGGTCTTGCGCCGTCCAGTTTGTCGCTGAGTAGTTGCTTGTATAAGTGATTTCTTTATTTTTTGTTTTTGCTATTTTCCTGATTTAAATGTTATTGGTGACTATTTTTGGTGCAAACGAATAAATTTGACTTAACTTGACTCCCAATGCACCTTTCAATAACTACTGCATTCGACTTTGAAACTTAGGCCTATTCACTGTATATATGATTCATTTGCTATACCATGACATTAACTGATAAACCCATGAGATTACTAGTGGTACTGGTACAGTTATCTTATTCGCTGAAGTTAATATTATTGTTTTGATGATTACCCTTTATTGCTCTTGCATAAAAGGCAGGAAACAGGCTGGTATATACCGGTATATGTGCATGAATTTTTGGTTCTGATGATGACTTTATGCATTATTATGTACTTACGCATTTTAGTAACAATGTTTTCTGTTTCGTAATAAATCGGCAAAACCATCACATTTTACTTGGAATCAGAGCGCATCTTTTTGATCCTCCTACAGCTCTTACATTTGGTGACTTTCTTCTTTTGCATTTGATGATCCCGATGTGATGACAACGCATCAACTGCGCTGTGCTTCAGTTAATTTGAAAATTAGATTGCGCTAGTTGTATTGCAAATCATTGCTTTCAAGAGGTTTTACGCTTCCTTGTGCTGCGCTTCAGTCTATTGATAAAAAACACCCACCTCTGGCTAACTGCTAAATGTCCTTATAAATTTTTATTTACCTCTTTCAGGTTGTGGCCTTATTATGCTACATGTGTTTCAGACACTATTGGTCACAATTGTGATTTTGCCGTATTTGTGCCATATCATTGCTTGTGTTAGAGAAGACTTTTTATATTGTTGAATGTTCTTACAAATTATCATTTGCCTTTCTTTTATGGTTTCGTGGCCTTATTATGTAACATGTGGTTTGGAGTTTGTTGTTGATACCCACAATTTTGCCTTATGTTTTTGAGTTATGTTGCTGCCGGATTTTATGAGACTCGCGTTGTCATCGTTGCATGTTTTTTGTAATTATGGCTGGGTTAGTTTTATGGCTTTTGAACAGCATGTGTTGAAATCATAACTGGCAGGAAGTCACTTGCTTTATTTATTTTGTGTAAATGTGAAAACAATTTGAAGTGGTATTGGAAATGGTAGGCAAATGTAAATTGACCATTCTAAGCTGCAGACATTTGCAAAGGTTTCATTCATTTTTACGATTACCTCAAATTTATATAGTTTATAGCAGGGAGTCAACTGAACTGCAACATAAACCGAAAACCTGTATTAACTGCTTTTTTTCATTGAACCTGAGCCGATGTGTAATCTTTGAAATTTAATAGAGGTGAACCTAAACCTGAACGTGAGCGCAAGGTCATCAAAAATCTTGAACCTTAACCGGATTTGAACCATTGAAGTAATTCTTGTCTAACCTAAACCCATACCGAAGTGCATTTTTGGGACTGCTATCAATGCCATAAGACTAAGTGATCCATTTCTAATGGTTTTGTTTAGTTTATCTCGGCGCATTAGCATTGCAACGTTGTTGTTCTTGTTGGAGGGCGAGAGCAACACTGCAGCTAGCAACAGTGATGGGTGCAATTAGTGCTTCATTACTTTGTAAAATCGGTTTATCCAAGAGTGAATGTGCTGATGGAATTTTCTTACACAAAGACAGGTAATATGCTATTGCATACAGAGTCTAATTTTACTTGCGACGGAAAAAGGTTGAATAATTCTGAAGTTAATCTGAGGTTATTTCTGCCACTGAGAACAGCTCCTTTATGAGCTACAGCAGCATTTTAGAAAGTGCAATCAATCCAAATACAGTAAATAAATATTTTTTTTTAAAATGTGCCTTTAGCTGTATATTAAAACATAAGTCAAATTGACGGTTTCGAATTCTCGAACCCAAACCGAATTTAAACCTTTGAGTTTTCGTTTTTGCAAACTTGAACCTGATAATTCAAAGCATTTTTAATTTCAACTGGAACTAAACCTACAAAATCAAACGACGAAAAACCTGAACTGGAGGTAAACCCCTAAAAATAAATTTTGCTGAATCAAACCGGAGCGATATTTCAAGCGGTTCGATGCTTAATTTATAGGAATGAATGCCTCAAATTTGTATGGAGCATGTGCATTGTGACAGGATTTAGGTAATTCTGTATAGGGGCTATATTAATATAATTAAACAACAACGACAAAAAAATAACATACATTAACAGTGTGCAGTCTGAAGTAAAGTATGTTATGCTCCTATACTGAGTAAAACATCGCAGTTTACTTAATCATGAAATAATCTGCCAAAACAGCCAAAAAACAAATGTTTGAAAGCAGGAAAGTGATCTACTCGTCAGTAGCTTACTATGACACCAAAATCATGCAAACTCACGTTGCTTCTTTTGCGTTATAGCTATTTAAAATATCGTTCCGCATGAGTGCACACAGTAAATGCCCCAACTTCGCGCCCCCCGATCCATACCAAAAGAGCCCTAGTTTCAAAAAAAATTGTTATCAACTTGCAAAGTGTTTCTTCTAGCTTCATCCTGCAAAATATCAAACGGAAACAATGTTATTTTCAATAGTAATATTTGAAACAAACCGTAGAGCGGGACAGCGCTGTTTCGGGCTATTAACCCTCATCAGCCGCTTTCAGGTAAGATACATTCATATTTCTGAACGAATGATCTTGCCAGGAGCACTCATCCCTTCAGATAAATATATCTTAAAGAATTTAACTTTTGTGGTACGTATCTACTCGTTTGGATACGTCATCGCATGATGAGGGTAATAGCCCCAAACAGTGCTGTCCCGCTCTTCAGTACGTTTGACTGGAGTGCTTTGCACTGTTGGCGATGGAGAGCTTATATTAGCCTCTGACCCAACAAGAGGAAGTAGTCAAGACTTCTCGCCAGTAGGCCAGGAAGGATATTGCTTTTTTAGTTATTGCTCTTCACCCTGGCCACGTAAAGGATTTGACCAGCGCAGTGACGGATCCACACGAGTGGATACGTATCACAAAGGTTAAATTCTTTAAAATGTATTTATTCGAAGGGATGAGTGATCGTGGCAAGATCATTCGTTCTGGAAGATGAATGTATCTTACCTGAGGGCGGCTGATGAGGGCTAATAGCCCGAAACAGCGCTGTCCCGCCCTATGGTACGTTTGACTGGATTGCTTTGCACTGTTGGCGATGGAGAGGTGATATTAGCCTCCGACCCAACAAGAGGAAGTCGTCATGACATCCCGTACAGTAGGCCAGGAAGGACATTGCTTTTTTAGTTACTTTAAAACAAATTTTGATCCTTTTTTTTGTTAAAAAGAGCTTGAAGATTTGAAACAATATGATAAATTTCAATTTGCCATAACTTCGGATATACTCAACCAATTTTCAAAAACTTAACATTTTTTAAATCAGCTTACTCTGGTCTACAAGCATACAAAGTGGCATTAGATTCCTTTTTGGTGTGGTGTAAATTTTCATTTTTTTTGGATCACTTGACAAATAATTACCCGGTGTAAAGGTGATATACGTAAAAAGGACAATCTGAGGGCATGATAACCTTTTTTCGGCTGGAAAATTGGACGTCTGTGAACGTGTTCACCTTTTTTTTTTTGCCCTTCACTTAACTTTGAGCGGAAAACTGACGGCTTCAAATTGCGCCCCCCCTTTTCAAATTCGTGGGCACGCCCCTAAAGCTTCCATCTATTAAATGTTCAAAAAGTCTAAATTTGGTTTTAGATAAATTGCGTCAACAACCATTTGGAATAAATTGGCAATGAATATTTGCTGTACAAAAAGCTTTGGTGTTTTTAATCTTCATCTGGCATTGGTACATTTGTACTCTCGCATTGGTTGATTGAAGAAAAGTTTTAGCCAAATATGTTGATGCATTACTGGTATAATAAATGAATAACTGGGGTTGTTTTCAAATTATATTGAACTGAAAATTTAACGATGATTGGGGGAGACTGTGAAGTGAGCTTGCGCTCTTCGAGTCAGCAGCCACTTGTTACATATATCACAGTATGAAATGCGATTGGCTCCAGCTGCAAATCAAGCTTGTCATGTAGGATCTGTCACCTGCACACGGTACCGCTAGGCCATGTCGGTGACATATATTGGATTTATTTTTTTTGACATTTTTACAGGCAGCATATGTACAATTCTACCTTCATATTTTTTTTGGTTTGAAACGAATGCAAAAGCACTTGGTCATATTTTTTTTTTGAAGGAAGTGTTACCGGTATTTTATTGAAAATGCGCAAACTAATCAATTTGCTTACAAGTGGGTCCACGACTGCTATGAGGAAGACAAGCGACAGCGGTATTTTTTCGTGATGTCACATTTCATTATCCAAGCACCGTTTCCACTGTGCCTTGAAAAAATTGGTTTCTCATCAGCATCCAATCATTGCTACAAGCTTTAATCGAGGGTATACATAGCATCATGTGGTCCTAAAAGCTTTACTGTTCGAGGTAACTTGGATGTTTCATAAGTTATACCTATCGCAATGAATTACCCACAAAAGGTCTAGGAACAATTGTATATACCTATGCCGCCTGTTACTGGTGTAAAATTATGCCGCCAGACAAGGGTTAAGAAGATGCTAAAAATGCATTGCTTTATATTTGTTCTCTAATTTGTTCTTTATAATTAAAACAAGGGTAACTGAAGTTAGCCTACCAAAGTGGTCATTGGGCAGTCCACACTCTGATTTTTTGCTTTATATTGGCATATGAAAGTGATTGATGTGTTTTGAATTATGTTGTGTTAGTGTAATATTACTACTGCGCTATTAATTGATAGACCTGTGAAAATTTGCATGTTGTTTTATCATTTTCTATTGTCATTATGCTTTTTGCAATGTATCGTAGTCTAACACAAGTTACTAATTTATTTCACTGTTTTGATGTTAAGTGTTGGTACATGACTTTATTTCAGTGCATTATGTTACGTTTTTATCCTCTTGTTTTCATCCATGTTTTTGTCACAGTGAATTATTGTTGTCCGCCTAGATAAACCTTGCTAGAGTGCTTGCACCAACACAAGTGTTAAGGATGTCAAATGTTATTATTACTATTATTACAGGGTGCAAAATTAACGCCTGCTCGTTAGTCTCACCAACTGAAATCGCCTTGGGCAAGTTGTTTTTATTTTTCACTTGCCCGTCAAACCGGTGCAGTTTCATGTTGTTGTTCCACGTAAAATTGACTCCAGTACGTTGTTTACAATTTACATTCTTCACTTGCCCATCCAACCAACGCTATTAGTGTTAATGGAAAATTTTGCTAGCGTGAAAATCTCGTAAAAGTTGCAATAGTTGAGTCCTTTTGTTCGTCGAACACACGCATAATTTTTGTTGCTCCAAAAAGCGCTAAAATTCAGTGTAGAACCGACAGTAATTAAATCGATCACATCTCATTATCCTAAAGCTGCAAGTTTTATTTTACATTTGCCAAGCATTGCCGACTTTGATCCTTTACCTGCAATTAAATTGTGAAATCAAGCTAGACCACGTATGTGCAGACTGAATTTTGAGTGAAGATGAATGTGTTTTTTGTTTAAAGTGTGTTTTACCTTTTTAATGAAAACTGTGATTTCACATGCTTATATTTTTTTGGGCAAGTTGATACTAGCTGCAGCTGGTCCAACCTCAGTTTATTTTTCGAGCAAGTTGAGATTGCTTCGGGCAAGCTGGTATTAGCAACAATCGGTCTGATAGACCTGCTGCTTAAAAAGTTAATTTTGACCCATGTATTAAAAATTGATCAACAAACATTTTTATGTCAGTCAAGCTTATTTACAAACAGCACCCTTATCTGGCCATATAAATTATCTGCAGAGTTGAGAGCACCAACCATTGAGAAAAGGCGGGGCTAATCGTTATTAAACTGCCTTATGTTAACAATGGCAGTGGGCGGAAATGCCCCAATAGCTCATCGCACAACCCAGACATGCATTGGTTTAGGGTAGTAGTTCTAAACCCTTCTTTTGTCGTGGCCCCCCTTGACTGTGACACTAAAAGACCGTAGCCCATTCAGTCTAATGTTAAAAGTTCCAGTGAGATAGAAAATGTATTTATTCCTCCACTTGTGGCCCCCCTGAGGGGCTCGAGGGCCACGCTTGGGAACCCCTGGGTTAGGGTAAGAGCATGATGTTTTTGGTAGTTTCTGTAAGCTTTGAAGTCGACCATTGTAATATGAAGGGGCTTAAAATTGAAGAGCCCCAAAAAGGTTTGCTGATAAAGGTTGGCAGTAGGTAGGAATAAACAGCACTGCTCAAGTTCTACCGCACATAACACTGCCACAGTTCTGCAACTTCTGCACATTGATACTCCAATGGTACCCAGTTTGCAGTATGTGGTAAACCTGTTGCCATGATTAGAATATCAATCTGCCAATGCTACAACTATACTAGGCTACCAGTGCTGGTATAAATGTAGGGATATAGACTATGCCAATATATCAATAACATTCCTTCCAAAAGTGAAGCTTCCGACATCAGCACTGACACCCTAGGATTGTAGGTTGGCTATAGTGAGGATTATATTGATATCATTCAAGCAGAGTACGGTACTATTTGTGCTTACATATATCTACTTTTATTTTGGCACTAATGTTTGGCAAATGTTCTGGTCAGTTTAGAAAGAAAGTTCCTCTTAGAGCAAATAGGAAAGTGCTAGTTCTGCATCTGTTGAGCCCAAAACCAGCGTTCTAGCTCAACTGGTTTTTAAGATATTGCCAAATTGGCAATTTTTTTATTGTTTGGCGAATATGTGCAGCCACTAGAAGGTGCACCAACCTAAAATGAGTTCCAATGTTATTTGCTCCATATTTGGGAACAAATATAAATATCACTTTTCAAATTTCAAAGATTTGTTCACCACAACCCTATTCTTGGAAAATGCTGCAAGCACAAAAATTTTCTACTAATTTTGTATTACTAATACATTAACAGGTACCATTAGATGACCAAGACCATTGCGTGTTACTAGACCGTGTTCTGCAGCGACTTACTGACCAACACAAACTCACTGCTAGGGCAAATGACTGTGCACAATAACTCACTAGGCTAATTGAAGTTGTTGTCATCTACTGAAGTATAAAATTGCTCTGTAGCAGAGGTTCTTAACCTTTTTTGTCTCGTTTACCCCTTGCCGAAAGAAAGAAGTATAATTCACCCCCATTGTACCACTGCTGCTTTTTCATTACTCATAATTAAGGCCTGCTAAAGTCAATAAAGTCAAAATTTTTTCAGGACCTTGTTATATGATCAAATGTGTACTAACGTTCGTTTCAGGTGTTCAGGAGTCTGTTTTGGTAGATTTTATAAGTCAAAATTTTGTATAAAGTCAAAATTTGTCAAAATTGTCTTTATCAAAAATTTCCTTACAAAAACGAACAAATTTATATTTTTTAAATATTTTTTTGAATTTTTGAGCTGCTATTAAAATTTTATGCGCAGTTTTATTTGATTTTAAACTTTTGAAATAGTAGCAATATTTGCACTATCGTCACAATAATGCATGCGGTAATTGAGAAGGAAATAGCACTTATTATGCATGAAACGTCATTGTTGATACATAAATACATAATTGTTAGACAATTAAACTAATCCTATAAAAGCCTTGCGCTCTTTACACGTGGTCTTTTAAGTTGTAGCTTGCAAAGCAAAGAATGCCAAAACAAGCCAAATCTTCTTAGCGAAAGTTAGGCAAACTTACGAGAAGCTAAATATGCGAAAAATCATTTTCAACAAAATCGCTACAGCGACTTCAGTATAATGCGCAGACAAAACATCAAAACCTAGGAGGACATTGATCCCCTGCCCTGCGAGTGGGAGTCCATCACACTATAACCCCTACACCACCTCACTGTTGCCAGGTAATCGTAAAATTTTAGTACTTATAGTTTCTTTACGCATTACGTGACTCTCAAAAACGCTGTAGCGGTTTAAAATGATTTTTTGCGTATTTAGCTTCTCGTGGCAAACTTGCCAGGAATATCCGGATGAGTTTTCGGCAACTCTTGCCTGCGACTTGCAATGCAACCTTTGCGACGTGTTAGTCAAATGTGACAAAAAGTTTTTTGTGGAAAGCCACCGAAAAAGTAAGCAACATCAAGGAAAATTGGAGATGAAGAGCAAATCTCATAGTAAGCAAACCTTTTTACATTTCGATCAAGTAAACTTTAAGGAACTGGTTGTTTCTTCATTCTTAGCTGCAGAAACCCCCTGTTCATAAACTGAACCATCCTTCTTTAAAGTCTCTGTTTGCTAGAATGGGAAAAGTATTGCCTTTGGAGACTGCAGCCCGGGCATGTGTTGCTAAATTGGCATCCCAAAAAGAGGAACAAATTCAAGAATTACTTCGTGACAAAAAATTTTTTTTGATTGTGGATGAAGCAGAGGTTGCTAAACAAAAGTATATTAGTGTGCTTGTGGGCAGCTTAGATGCTCCAAATCAGACATTCCTTGTTAACTGCCATCCACTTGACAGCGGTTGCAATGTTAATAGTAGTATTATTCTGCACACTGTGGATGACGTATTGCGACAACTTGAAATAAAACGTGAGGATTTTTCATTGTTCTTGACTGATGCTGCTCGGTACATGTCTTTGGCTGGAAAGACATTAAAGGAATTATACCCTTCTTTGATGCATGTCGCCTGCGTTGCGCACTTACTACATAACTGCGCTATGCGTGTGCGTGCTCATTTTAAAAATATTGATGAAGTAATAGCAACGATCAAGGCAGCAACAGCCAAAAACAAAGATCGCACGAAAGATTTTCATGATCCTGGTCTGCCATCTCCTCCTGACCCTGTAATTACAAGATGGGCAACTTGGCTTAGAGCTGCCTTATGTTATAGTGAGAACCTTCCAGCTGTTCGTACCATTGTCAACAATTGGACAAGTGCAGGCCTCTTAGTCAGCAGAGCAAAAGACGCTATCAATGTGGAAGGTTTGGTGTCGGACTTGGTTAAAATAAATCAATACCAGACTCTAGCAGCCAACGTAGAGTTCTTAGAAGGAAGTGCCTGCACAATAACCAAAGCATACGGACTGCTGAAGAATATGCAATTCGATGATGATCCTTGCGCAATTAAAGACTACGTTAACAAACGACTATCCAACTCTGATTTAGAAACAATAATAAACTGTACCAACTTGACAATTGACCCAACAAGCTACACACTTTTGCAAAAAGCCCAGCCAACCTATGCTGCTGTTGAAAGGTCGTTTTCTATGCTCAATAAATTACTGAGAAAAGACAGAAATTTTGATGTTAAGAACGTAAAAAAATGTATGATGCTGTATTACAATGAAACATCCTTGTAATTATACTGTGTGGGTTTCGTTAAAAAAATCATGGACATACTGTTAGTGTACATGACAGTTGCGATAGCAACGCAATTTTTGTATTACACGCTAATTGTACACACAGTGGCTCGTTATCCTAGGTTTTAACGTCATGCGTCGCTTTGTTGCATAAGCTTCTACACTGAGTAATTGAGAAAATGTTCGAAGTAGGCTACCTTTTTTTTTAAAAACTTATGTAAATTGCAGATTATAAAACATATTTAATTAATAAAGTGCAACAAGACATAAATAATACGCGGAAGTGGTTTAAGTCAAAATAAAGTCAAAATTTTACTAAAATAAAGTCAAAAATATATTTTTTTAGGTAAAAAAAAAGGCCGTATTCATAATTAAAGTTTTCTTTAGTCTTTAATTCAAAAAATTTACCCCCTTGTTAAGTAAAATTTACCCTCGGTTAAGAACCCCTGCTATATAGCAACAGTAGGAAGCACTTTGGTATTCATTGACTAAATGTATCAACGATCTTTAGCAGGTTTGAATTGAAACTTGTTTCTCTGCAGCAGCAAGTTTTTTTTTTTTCCGAAGCGTCTTTAATTTGCTGGACTCGGTGAGTTGTCGCCATAATAAGTTGTCCTCGTAATCAGTTTGCTGCGGCTAGTTGACTCGCGGTCAGTTTTCCATGTTCAACTGGACACTGGTTTCAACTTTTTTATTTTAGCAACCCCATTATCTGATTGTTTTTAAATTAACTAAGTGTAACGTGCAACGACTTGTAGCACGTAAAAGCAATACTTTGTGACCCCAAAATTTGATTATACAGTCTTGTGTGGTACCGACCTCAGTTTGAGTACCATTGTATCGATACTGCACTTAACTGTCATAATTGGTTTCAAGTGTTTCGTTATGCAATGATATTTGTGTAGGTGTTTATAACACGGAACATCTAGTTCGTTGTACTTAACGTGTTGGTCTCTATTTGTGAATTGGCATTGAACAAATTTGACCGATGTTGATGACGCCTTGCGCCGCCTAGTTGAACTTTATCTTGATGCTACCCTCATGTGAACCATTGCTGTCCAAAGGAACTGCAAGAAGTATGTACCGGTACTAATAATATTTTTTTTCTTAATTATCGAACTCTGTTCAAATGATCACCAAATTCAATGAATCTTTCACACAGTTCTTAAGATGTGCATTAGGGTGTTGCACATTTTGAGTTGACACTTGCCTGGGTGAAAGCGGTGTGTGAAATGGGTCAACTTAAACTTGTGTGAAATTTTTCTGGTTTTTATCAACGTTTAGAAGTGTTAACCTTCGATTCAAGTATTTTGGGGGGAGCGCGAGCTCAAAAATGCCTAAAAACGCGATAACTTGAAAACTACAGAAGCTATGAACATAATTTTGGTGTCAAAAGTTGCAGAAGACCGACATTCCTATCTAACTTCTGGAGAAACATATGAGCTATCTGCAACAAAAATTGAGTTATTTCAAAAAAACGTGTTTTTTTCTTTTTGTTATTGATGATTGAGATCAATATCAACAAAAACTTATGTTTTCACATTTCAAAATACATAAAAATGATCAGTAATCATTAATCACTTATCCTCGTATTTTTTTTATCAAAGTCTGCGATACTGAGTGATGTTTTTTCTTTTAACTTTTTTGTCTTCCATCACCGTTGACATTTTTCCAATGTATCGCTCGCAACTTCAGTTGTGATTGTCAATCGCTTTCCAGAATTGTTGCTCGCAGTATACAACACAAGGAGCTTTCTTGCTTTCTACGGAAAAAGAGCTTTTCAGAGGTTTTCGATTCCACAATATATCTTTAATTGGTACTTGCAATGGCAAAGATTGCTTAGAGGATTGCAGGGCTGCAATGGGAAATGGTGGAGGATCATCTGCATGCACTCTTAAGACTACATTAGGTAAATTTAATCAAGAAGCGGCATGACACAAAAAACATTTTTTGGCTACCGCACTTAACAGCTCTTCATCATATTGCTGGTAGCACAGGAGAAGCTCCCTCAGAAAAATCATATTTCCAGGGCCATTAACTGCACGTGGCTTAAGATGGCCTCTCATGAACATTGGAGCATACACACTTGCCACAAAGCCGACAATTCGTCAAAGACGATTTATTTTATCAACATCGAGCGAGGTGGATGGAGAGCCAAAGGCAAACAAAGCCAGCCTCAGGTAATCGTTGGCTGTTGTCATCCAAGTACAGAAGAAACAAATTTTGATTGGAAGTAGGCCTACTAATGAGAGCATTGCGTCTTAATTCATACCCAGATTGACAAATAGCTTCTTGTTTGTAAACAAGATATTTTTTCATCGTTCGGGCACATGCATGAACAACAAACAACATCTTTTGAGGATGAAAAAATACCTTGTTTACAAACAAGAAGCTATTTGTCAATCTGGGTTCATTATGTTCATAGCTTCTGTAGTTTTTAAGTTATCGCGTTTTTAGGCATTTTTGAGCTCGCGCTCCCCCCAAAATACTTGAATCGAGGGTTAACACTTCTAAACGTTGATAAAAACCAGAAAAATTTCACACAAGTTTAAGTTGACCCATTTCACACATCGATTTCACCCAGGCAAGTGTCAACTCAAAATTCGCCAAAATGTGCAACACCCTAGTGTGCATGCTTTTGCAAATTCTGTTGCTTGCAGAATTATTTTTTTGTGGTTTAGAATATGTGAAACACTGGCAATGATTGCAACAATTTTTCTGATGCTCATCAAAATCTCAGTGGCTTCTGTAGCTTACCAATCATGTGGCAAAGTTTATATGGCCCTTAATATGACCTACTGACCTTTGTTTCTTTCCCTTGACTGAATGATGATAATTCTTCCAAGAGGAAATGTTTTGATGCATATTCCTACTATCGATGTCTTCTCCTGTGACAAAGCTTATTTTTCGTAGCATTTAATGCCTGCGCAGTAGTTTTCAGGTGAGAAAATATCTGCCTAACATGAAAAGATTTCTTTCTCCTACTCCCGATATTTTTCCCTTTTTTAATTTCATTGCAACTGATTTGGACACAGAATGTCATTCTCTGTCGACACCCGACATTTGGGCGCAAGACATCTGGGTACAGACATTTGGGCGCAAGACATTTGTGCACAAAATGCATTGCAGCGCACTTTTTACAATCATCTTTCTACTTTGTTAAAAGATTTTATTTGCTGCATTTTTACAAAAATTTAGTTTTTTCTTTTTTACAAAAATTTTATATTTGCAACCGTGCTGGTAAGTGTTTCAATTTTTTTCTAATTTCTTAATCACGACAACTATCATAATAAGCGAACAAACCAATTGATGTATATTTACGGAAACTTAAGCAGGAAAAACTAATGTGTAGTCAAGGTTAAAGTAATCGTTAAGCAAAGACTTATTTCTACATTTATCTAATTGCGTAATTGAAAAGTTGGTTGGTGGTACAGAACTTGAGAATTGCTTTTAGGAGAGTGTTCATGTCTTCGAAGCTTTTCGTCTGACACTTGTCAAGAAACATCGTCAGAAAGAAAAAGCAGAGACAGAACCGGCTATGTATAGAGAAAAAGACGGGTTGTGATTGGCTGAAAAAAAAAAGCCAATAAAAGAGCCGTGATTGGCCGAAAAGAAAGAGCCAATGAGAGTGAAGAGGTTAGTACAAGATCTTTAAGCTGTAGACAAATTCTTTTTGCCAACAGAGAATGGGATTAGAAGTTTCAATGAATGTCGCTTCAAGAGCAGAAAGATGAAAGGGAGAGCGACCTTTGGCAAGAATGGAAAATCTCCTCTCAACATAATGCTGGGCACACGTGGGATTGTGTTGAAGATGGAGTCCAATAGCCGAATCAAAAGCAAGATGTTGAGTAGTGGACTGGCTGGAAGATTTGCAGGACTCACGAGCTGGAAGTACACGCTTTTGAGAAGAGACGCCAGAGCGAATGGATTTTGGAACGTGCTGGTTAATCCTGTTCTGCAAACGTTGAGATGTACGACCTAGATACCGACTGTCGCAGTGGCATGAGAACTGGTAAATTGCGTTGCTTTTCTTTGCGGCAGGTAATACATCTTTTTTGATTGCGGGAAGAAGCTGGTTTGTTGTGTAAAAAACACGCGGTTCCACAGTAGTGAAGGATGGCCGATTTCACTTGTATTTCGAACCTCGTCGAAACAGAACCTAGCCAAGGAAGACCACGTGCGCCCAGCATTATGATGAGAGCAGATTTTCCATTCTTGCCAAAGGTCGCTCTCCCTTTCATCTTTCTGCTCTTGAAGCGACATTCATTGAAACTTTTAATCACATTCTCTGTTGGCAAAAAGAATTTGTCTACAGCTTAAAGATCTTGTACTAACCTCTTCACTCTCATTGGCTCTTTCTTTTCGGCCAATCACGGCTCTTTTATTGGCTTTTTTTTTTTAGCCAATCACAACCCGTCTTTTTCTCTATACATAGCCGGTTCTGTCTCTGCTTTTTCATTCTGACGATGTTTCTTGACAAGTGTCAGACGAAAAGCTTCAAAGACATGAACACTCTCCTAAAAGCAATTGCATAATGCAAAGGAGCTTGCGATAATTATTTTGTTTATTAGAAAACAAAGGGGTTAGATTTATGCAAGATATTTTTTGTTTGTGCCGATGTTTTTATTTACGCAACCGAGGCTACATAATTGCTGCAGGAAACAAGCGAACCAAATAAGAAATGCATGCTCACGGAAACTTAAGCGAAAAAAAGTAATGCGTTATTCAAAGTTGAGTTACCGACAAGCAAAGACTTATTTCTATGTTTAATTAATTGCATAATTCGAAGGACTTTGCGATAAATTATTTGGTTCAATAAAGAACAAACAAGGGTTTTGGATTTTTGCGAGATATTTTTTGTTTGCGCGGATGTGTTTGTTTACTTACCTATGCGACTTAATTGCTGCATGAAACAAGCAAGTCAACAGATAGATATAAATTTGCGAAAACTTAAGTAAGAAAAATAATGCTTAGTCAAGGTCAAGTAACCGATTTGGGCTAAGACTTTACAATTCGTAGGACTAGACTAACTATTTCATAAACTTGTTCTTTCGATAATCAAAGACGGAGGCTAATACAAGTACTCCAATTTTTTGTTGACGTTTCGCTTAGCAATTCACGCCAAGCTTCTTCAGAATGACAGGTGCCAGGGTGGAAAATCCAGCTCTGGCGGAGAACAGCAAAATAGTAGCACTTTTTAAACTGAACTGATTATGGTAAAGCAAAAAAGTATGATAGAAATATTGTGAACTGTTGCATCATAAGGACAATAACTTATTAAATGGAATAAATTAACAAGCGTAGAGGTTATTTTTTATTATGTTATTTTTTTATTTTTTATTATTATTAGGTTATGTGAATTTTCCACCCTGGCACCTGTTATTCTGAAGAAGCTTGGCGTGAATTGCTAAGCGAAATGTTAATAAAAAGTTGGAGTTCTTGCATTAGCCTCTGTCTTTAATTACCGGAAGAACAAGTTTATGAAACAGTTAGCCTAGCCTACTATGCCCGGTAAACAAAATCCCCTACAAAACGTTTTCTACTTTGCAGTGTTTCATTCGTAGGACGTTGCGATAGATAGGTGCAATTCGACAGAAAGAAGAAGTGAAATTGATGTATATTTACGGAAACTTAAGCAAGAAAAACTAACGTGTAGTCCAGGCTAAAGTAATCGACAAGCAAAGACTTATTTGTATGCTAATCTAATTGCATAATTCGAAGGACTTTGGGATAATTATTTTGTGTAATAAAGAACAAACGAAGATTTAGGATTATGCAAGGTATTTTTCGTTTGCGCCGATGTTTTTATTTACATAACTTAAGCTACTTAATTGCTGCAGTAAACAAGCGAACCAAATAAGAGATGTATGTTTATGGAAACGTAAACTTTGAATCAAACAATTAGTTAAACATAGAAATACGTCTTTGCGTATCAATAACTTAACTGTGACTGCGCATTAGTTTTTCTTACAATGTTTCCGTAAGTATACATCTCTTATTTGGTTCACTTGTTTCCTGCAGCAAATAAAAACTAGGTTAAGTAAATAAAAACATCGGCGCAAACAAAAAATATCTTGCATAATCTAAAACCTTTCTTTGTTCTTTATTGCACAAAAAAAGTATGATTATTGCAAAGTTTTCTGAATTATACAATTAATTAAATTTAGAAATACGTTTTTGCTTAACGGTAACTTAACCTTGACTTGGCATTAGTTTTTCCTACAACGTTTTCGTAAGTATGCATCAATTGGTTCGTTCGCTTATTACTCGCAGCAATTAAGAAATTAGAAAAAATTGAAACACTTACCAGCACGGTTGTAAATATGGAATTTTTGTAAAAATGGTGTTCATTAAATTTTTGAAAATAGTTGAAAAATAATTGTGAGAAGTGCCCTACAACGCATTTCGCACCCAAACGTGTTGCACCCAAATGTCTGTGCCCAAATGTTGTAGACCATTCTCTGTTGAGTGATTAATATAATTTGCTCATGTGAAAACTTGCGATATGCATTCTTAAGTAATTGGTTAGTGTTTAATGTAATGTTTAGAATATTTGAAAATTGACTGGGTTGCCACGATTTTTATTCGTTTGTCGTCGCTGTTGAATTGGAACTTTCTGGTGTGCTCAGGACCTCAACATTACTTTGAATACGTAGAAAATGGCTAATCCACTCAGTGGTAAGGAACTGAACGAGTTCATACTTATCAGTCACCGTATTTAATCGAGAATGACGCACACCCCAGATTTTCGATTAAACAGTGGAATGTCTAGCTGACTTCCTTCGGCTAATTCAGCCTCGTATATAACACGCAGCCAGACTTGGAGTTTATATTTTGGTAGAAAATTTTGCACATTATGCTCGTACAAATACGGTACTCGCTAAATACTGTGGTTACTATTATTGTAGAAGGAATCTGACCAGAATCACTATAAACTTACCAGCAATGCGTGTTATGTACAGCTTTGGGTTTTGTAATTGGTTCTTTTCTTTTATCATTTGTACTGGTCTTGCTTCACCATTGCTCTATCAGCTTAAATCAGATTTTTCAAACGGATTTTTCGATTGAATGAGCGACATTTTTTTCCAAAATTTATTTACACTGAAGTCTTTATTTTTAGTAAGCATGCGTTTGTTTGAAGCATGTCCCCAGTTTTTTATGAAATTCGACATTTGGGCGCGAAACATCTGGGCGCGAAACATCTGGGCGCAAGCATTTGGGCGCAGAACAATTTGGGCATGAGGACATTTGGGCGCAGAGCAATTTGGGCACAAGGACATTTGGGCGCGAAATACGTCCTCATGCAAATGCATTTTTTATCAACTTTTTGTTAGCTTTTTTTTGAATAAATGACAAATATTTTTTGTTTGCAACGATCTTATAGAGCACATTAAGATGTGTTGATTAATGGTAACGTATATCGAATAAGATGAGCAAAGTAAAGGTCAAGTTAGCGATAGAGAGAGACTCATTTCCACGACGCATTGTCTAGCAGTCTGAGAGAGTGATTAAAAAGAAAATTGTTCGCACAATATAAGACAGCGAATTAAAAGAAAAATAATTAGATGCTTAACGCAGCAGTTGTGATTTGTAAATACTTCGAAATGAATTCATGTTTGATGAAATAAAATAAATTATGAGTCAGCTGTTATTTACACTCAAAAACTATGATCCATTTCACTCGTATATTAAATTGATCAAGCATCTATACCTCTTTCCATAGATGGCAATCGCATGCCCACCTTGACAGGTCTAAAAATTGTTGCGCAATCGCTTTTGCAGAGTTCGAGAACCATTGTTTTGGAAAGGCCACCCGTTGAGATTAAAGATTAAAATCAGGCGCTTGCAGCAAGGTGTTGAGTATTAGGCTCTAAAATTAACGAAAAAAACAAAAGATCTCAAAGTTACAACATTTTTCTTGCAATGTTCTCAAACGACAGAAGCGCATGCGAATAAGATAATTGCAACGACACGATAATGAGTGATTAATACGTAGCAAATTATTAATATAGACGTAAGAGAAGTTCTCGTTTAAAAATTAACATGAGTTTGAAAGAGGTACTTGATCAATGTTAAGACATGGAATTCCATTTCGACTGAAATTCAAAAATTATCTTTCACCAAATTTATAATAGAATACAAATCTTACCTAATTTCCTACTACAAGTAGGCTCTATTGGTTCAATAACTTATTTAGTTATTTGCCCAGGTTAATGCAAATCTTGTCTTATCGATCGTATTGATCATAAAACACCGTAAATAGCCTCTTTTAGGTTTATGCTATGGGTGACTGCTTGACTCGATGATTGCAAGGTCTGTTTGGAGTTTCCCTGCCAATGATTTGATTTGATTTGATTTCTTCATCTTTATCCTCCTATCACGAGAAAGCGACGGAGGCGCTATGCGTAGGACGAATCCAGACTCGCTCAGGAGTTACCTTTGTTTCCAAGTTTTCCAGTTGAATTATTCTTCTGACTTCTTTAATTTGCTGCTTGCCAGATTCCACCAAGCAGAGATAATCATCGTGAAGCATCTTATCCAAGGACGCAACAACGAGACTAGGTTGGGAGTGGAACCATTAACCTTGCGATCATGGTCGTCGTAAAAACGACGCTCCAAACCACTACGCCACGCTGCCGCCAATGTTGAACACTATTTTCTATTTCTTATTGTTTACTGTACATTTGGCTGAAATAAATCTGGTGGTTGCTGTTGTTGTTGTTGTACCCGCGACCCCCCAAGGATAAGTGGGTCCAGAAAAAAAAGTCAGTAAGTACTTGATCAATCTAATATACGAATGAAATGGATCATAGTTTTTGAGTGTAATTAACAGTTGACTCATAATTTATTTATTCTATCAAACATGACTCCATTGAGTATTTACAAATCACAGCTGCGTTAAGCATCTTATTAATTTTTGCATGGACAGTTTTCTTCTAAATCTAAAACTTTTAATCACTGTCTTAATCTGCTGGACGATTGGTCGTAGAAATGAGTCTTTATCTTTTGATAACTTGATCTTTACTTTGCTCAATCTTTTTCGACATATGTTACCGTTAATTAACACATTGTAATTTATTCTATAGGATCGTTGCAAACAAAAAATATTTGTCATTTATTCAAAAAAAGCTAACAAAAAGATGATAAAAAACGTGTTTGGACGCAGATGCATTTCGCGCACAAATGTTTGCGCCCAAATGTCAGAAACCGCTTTTTTATTGGTAAAGAAAAACTTAAAGCGAGCATTGCAAAGAGCAGTTTTTATGCAATGATTTACACGCTCTACTTTCAAGTTTTTCATTAAACTAGGTCATCTCGGCTGGTGACTGCATGCATCCACTTTTGTTTTTTGCTTTTTTGTTCAAGAACACTACAGATGTTGTGTAACGAGTTCTAGAAGTTGCCGGCCATTTGTCTGCTACTTGGAGATAGTAGCCGATTTGGTGTCTTTTCCTGTTGTGCAACGAGTGAACCTACCGGCTTCTCCTCACTCCCCCTTTGATGCTCAGTGTCAGGCAGGGAAGTAGTGACTAGCCTACCAATTTTAAAGTCATAAGTGTGACTCGACTTGGAATTGAATCCCAAGTTGATTGCTCCAGAGGCAAACGTCATTCTATCCACTCGACCACCTGATTAGTTTGCTGCAATGGCACTTGGCGTATCGGCCAAGAGCATCTGCTTGTCTGCTAGAAGACTGGTTTTTATTTCTGGTCGGGTCATGCTACGACTTTAAAAATGGTATTTACAACTTCCTCGCTTGTAAAGAGTTAAGTGTATGTTGTTGTTGCTTGTTAGTCATGTATGTGCACTATTAGCTTTCTTGAGAAT
This sequence comes from Trididemnum miniatum, assembly GCA_964006365.1. NCBI lineage: Eukaryota > Metazoa > Chordata > Ascidiacea > Aplousobranchia > Didemnidae > Trididemnum > Trididemnum miniatum. The sequence continues at coordinate 32,470,399 of OZ023234.1, read as the reverse complement.
TGCTTGAAACACCAGTGGTTGCCAACCTATGGTTTTTTTAGCAATTTTTTGTGGTCCTCGGGCTATTTGGTTTTGCAAAGTTTTTGTGGGTCATTCATTCATTCTTTTATTTTTGTTTGAAGAGCAAGCACATAATACACGATAACAAATAAAGAATATGATTGTAGAACGTTTTAAAGCACATTTATGCATTTGCACATTCGATGAGGGAGCACGAAAGACCATAGGTCCTGGCCCAAAAAGGACCAGGTGCGGTCGTCTACACTGCACTCTCTCATCATAAATATTTATCATAAATTGTAAGAAAGAATAAATAGAATTTAGAGATTGAGAGAACGAAAAACTAATCACTGAAAAATAAGAGAAAACGCAGAGTTATCCTGAAACATCAAAGCATCATAAATTGGGGATGGATCTAGTTTCAATTTTTTTTAAATTATATTTTATACCATTGTCATATTTTAGGTACCGTATTCTAATTGATTAAAGTTTTGATGTATAGCTTCCTAAGTATGGTAATATTACTGTGTATGCAGTAGATGTTTTTGTAGGTGTTTAATGAAAACTTTATATCCTTTATTTAATTTGTTTTTTATTTCTTGTGGTGGTTTATTCCATAGTATCGAGCCAGTAACTGTAATTGACCTTTGAGGCTTAACTTAGTTAAATCTTGGAATGTGGTAACTTTCTGATTTTGCATGCCTCGTATTATAACTATGCACGTTAGACGATAGATCGAAGTAATTTGTGAATGCTTCTGGTAATTTTTTAAACTTAACTTTTACCATAAATTCGATTGCTTCTAATTGATACACGCTGTTTAATTTTAATAAATTGAGTTTGTTATATAAGGGAAGAAGTCCAACTTTTCTTGTGTTTACTTGTGAAAGAATTTTGATGATCCTGTTTTGAGTGATTTGTAATTTACTTAGTAACATTTTTAAAGAGTTTTCCCAACTGGTTATTGCATGGTTCAAGTGTGAATAGGTTATCCCGTAATAAGTTAGTGCAAGTATACTTTGAGGTACGTAATATTTCAGTTTATACCAGTAGCATTGCAAAGTTTTTTGCGTCACATTTTCAGTACCGGTATGTTCTTTCCAGGTTAACTTATGAATCATGACCTAGTTTAATTCCCAGATAATTGAAATTATTTACTCTTTTAATTTCATCGTTTAGCAGATTGATAGTAAAATTATGGTCGTAATTCCTGTCGGAAAATAACCTATATTTTGACTTTTTATGGTTCAATGTAAGATTATTCGATGTCATCCACTTGACTACCTTGTCAAGAATATTTTTTATGTTTACTTCGACCTGAGACAGATTTTTCCGGATGTTGTGAGTACCGTATTATCAGCGTATAGAGTTGAAGCAAAGTCACAATACTTAAGCAGGTCATTAATGTAAATTAGAAAAAGGAAGGGACCGAGTACGCTTCCCTGGGGCACTCTTATGGAAATATTACTCATTGGTGATTTATAGTTGTTTTCTGCAGTGTATTGCCTTCTATTAGTAAGATACGATTTGAAGAGTTGATAAGTGACTTCTCGAACTCCGTAGCGTTCAAGTTTACCTATTAAAATTGAATGATTGACGCAGTCGAACGCTTTTGCCAAGTCCAAAAATATTGCACATGCTATTTCACTATTATCTCTATACTTAAAAAGTTTTTCATAAATACCGTAAAACCTCTATTTGAGCGCCACCTCTATTTGAACGCCACCTCTAATAGATCGCCTCTTTTAAGAAAGGGTTGAAAAATAGAGCACCTCCCTCTAATTGAACACCACCTCTAATAGAACGCCACTTTTAGCGGTGGAACCGTATTAGCAGGTCCCCACTGGTAATTATAAAATTGATTAAGTTTGCACGGTAAGAAAAGCTACACCAAATCCGGAAACATGCGAGCACCATCAATGGAAGTTTATTTGAAGTGGATAGTCGATGCTTGGGATCAGCTATCGAAGGATCTGATCATCAAATCGTTCAAGGGATGCGGATTGACTAACAATCTAGGCGGCTCTGAGGATTGCAAGATCCACTGTTTCAGGTCAGACGGCCCGATTCAGACTGGACAGGAGCTTCTCAAGCAAGCGCGGACCAATGCCGACATTAGCGGTACACGTGAACTTACTGGTATTCAGCAACTTGACATTAATGCGGAAAGTAATGAAAATGACGAGGACAGTGACGCGTCACTTGATTTTTACCGGTGGAATTTGTAGTCTATATTTCGCTAATTACAGTACCTTATATACCGGTAAATGTGTTCGATGTTTTTTCTTTTCATTAATAAATTTCATTTCAAAATTCTGACCAGCTAGTCGAAAAATAGAGTGCCTCCCTCTAATTGAACGCCACCTCTAATAGAACGCCACTTCTAATAAAAGAGTTGAAAAATAGAGCGCCATGACGGTGAAATAGAGGTTTTACGGTAGGTGTTATCGCTGAGTCTGTTGAATGTTGTTTTCGAAAGCCGAATTGTTTATTAGATAAAAGTGCGAATTTTTCCCAATAATGTGTCAATCTTTTATATATTAAACATTCAAATATTGCATTAAATGGTGATATATAAGAAAAATATTGGTCTTTAATTAGTTAATTGTGTTACGGATCCTCCTTTGTGTAAAGGTATTACTTTTGCAATTTTTAAAATATCCGGGTATTTACCATTGTTAATGCAGAAGTTAAAGGCCCGCGTTAAAAAGCTTGCAACGATGTATTTTGCTTCTTTGATTAACACTATTGGAATGTCTATATATCCAGGTGATTTCCGGTTATTTAGGTTATTTATCTCGTCAACGATTTCAGTTTCATTGGCTTGGTGCAAGACCAATGAGTTGGCGGGCACCAGTGCTGTGTATTCTAGGTCAGTACTTGTAATTTTAGATGCCATTTTCACGCCAATTTGCGAAAAGTGCATGTTTAGTTCTCGACAAATCTCATCTGGGTCATTAATTAAATTTTCGTCTACTTTGATCACGTTAGGTAAAATAGTAGTAGCTTGCTTCTTACGTAGAATCTTATTCATAATTTTCCAAGTCTCCGATGGGTTCTTGCTATTGTTGAAGAGAGTATGATAGTAATTTTGTTTGGCTTTCTCTTTTAAGTGAGAGAGTTGCTTTCTGTAATTTTTGTAGGTCTGCCTAGGTTCCAGACAGTTACACTTGGCAGTTTTCAGGAAAAGTTTATTTTGATGCTTAATTAAGGTTAAAATTCCCTTTGTTATCCTTGTTTTTTTAGAACTTTTGTATTGTTTTCTGGACATCACCATTTTAGGAAAGTGTGTATCAACTAGGTTTTGCATTATATCAATTAAGACTTGCATACTATTGCTGCATTTAGTTTCTTGAGTGTTTACTAGCAGTTCCAAGTCAGCTAAGAAAGAATCTATGTTCTCCCTTTTGATGATGCGAACAAGCGGTCGTTGAACGTGCTTTTCTTTTAACGACAATTTGATTTGCGCTAATACTGGCAGGTAATCAGAGATGTCGTAGGTTGTAATGGAGGGAATGATTTGGCTTAACATAGTTACGTTAGTGTAGATGTGGTTGGTAAGAGTTTCAGATGATTCAGTTATTCTAGTTGGTTTATTGATTAATTGAGTGCAGCCAAGGCTATTGATGTGGTTAAAGTAATTTTTTATGTGCGGCAAAGAGTGGCATTTGTGGACATCAATATTGAAATCTCCTAAGATTGTGTATTTTTTCGAAGATTTCATGGACTTTATCTATATATCAGAATTTGGATGGCGGCAAACCGATCCTACTATCAGTGATTCGTTTAAATTAAGACCGATTTGTACTCATACGTCTTCGCTTCCTTTCACATTCATTCTCATGTTAGGCAATTCATCGCATTTTAGAGAATTACAAACATATATCCCAGAACCTTCCGCTTGGGTATTTGAGTTGTTATTAAAAAAATTGTAACCAGGGATATTCACTAGATTACTTTTATGTTTGTTTAGTCTAGTTTCGCTAATACATATTACATAAATTTTGCGTGGAAACTTTTGCAAAAACTCTTCAATACTGTCAATGTTTTTCAAGAGACTTACTGTATTTACATGGCAGATAAGCAAGTTGTTATTGGGGGAACTCTGGTAATTTCTTCGGAAATAGAACTTATCGTTTCATGAAAACATTCAATCTGGTTTACATATTCATGATTATCAAATTAAGACAAAAACATGGTATGGCCATGATTTTAAATCGTTCAAGTTCAATTTTTGAATTATAGACAATAAACGCACCATTTCACATATTGTTGATACTTTCTTCATTTTTGATTTGTATTCTTTCAGAATTATCTTCTTTGCGGACAAAAATATCACCATTATTGGTCCAAATAAATTTATGTTTGAGTCTTTTTGCTGCTTGCTTCGCCATCCAGAAAGTTTTTTTCGTGACTGTGTTAGATTTTCATCTACAAACCATTTCTGCATGTTGTCAACAGGGAAATTACGGACACTCACAGCAGCTTTTCATTTTGCTTAGATGGCATTGCGCAATCTTCTGTTTACAAATCGGATAATAATCGGTGGGTGCTTTAGGGCTTGTTCTGTTTTCGTTTTGTAAGAAGTCTGTGAGCGATCGAAATGTCTTCTTCTTTCAATTCAATGTCCAACTTTTCCACTAGTTATATGACAACCTCATTGATATTCTCGCCTTCGCTATAAGGCAACTTTTGCCTTCGAGTGTATTGTTCAAGGTCATCCAATTTTGTTTTGTTTTTGAGGCTAGTTAATAGTAAATTTGACGTGCTATTTTTAATTTTTTTTCATTTCAGGTTTCTGTTCGCTCGTATTATTCATCAATACTTTATGTTCACGATACAGGTCGTCGTATTGGGTACATACAAACTCTTGACTTTTTTTTAATTCCATTATTTCTGTCTTTAGAAGTTCGATTTGCTGTTTGCTAAATTCTTGAACTTCAACATTATCTGATTTCCATTTATTGCTGTTGCACCCTAACATTATGCAAGCAGTTAAGCAAGTTTTTCGTTTTAAAGGTTGTATCGGATCTTGCTAGTCCTTGGTTTATAATCTAGAGACTTTAATTCTGGTTGTTTCACACGACTGGTTCCAACGACAGAAAAAAACACGTCCGTTCGCTGCACTGACTGTTTAGAAGGGTCATGTGCTAGCCACAAATAAGAAGTAAGCTCATACAAACAAGTACGGGACGGTTGGTGGAGTGGTTGAAGACGTCGCTGTTGATGCGACTGGTCTCATCTTTCCAGGCTGCGCAAATTGGACAGTGACGCTGGACGTTTTTGTGTTGCCCAGAGGTGATGCTGTGGAGATGGCCTCGTTACACGCTTTGGTGTAATACTGCGAGTGTATTAAAGGTTTTGAAACTTCTTCTTTGATGCTTTGAGCGTAAAATAATCCAATTTTTTTCATGACAATACATGACAACGAAAGCAAAACTCGTGGTACCGTTTATAAAAAGGGACGCCGTGTGTCTGTATCTCTTCCCGCAATGCTCGTTTGTTTTATCTGTTCTATTAATGCAAGCATGTGAGTAGAGAAAACGAACGCGTGAGTTATATTTATGTGAAGCACGGCTTTTGCATGTGGAAGCACTCCGAGCAGTCCTTTTCGGTTGTGACACTTATGAAATCAGCTAGCACAAATCGCTTGCTAGACGAAACCAGAACTTATATACTTGTTGCGACGACAAACTTTGTGCTTGATTTTACTGCATTTTAATGCAAGCAAAAATCAAGTTGTTAAGTACATTGCCATCAGTGAGAGATCTGTGGTTCCATTCCCAGGCCAGTCAAAATCAGACAGATTGTTGCCAACAGCTTGCCACCGCCGCTGCGTTTGTTTGGAGCTGTGTTGCTCAAGCGCGAAGCCGCAGAGATGGCTCCCACCAGTTATGAATATCGCGAGTATGATGAAGATTTGATTTGAATGTAAGCATTGTCAAAAATTAGTTGATGGGATTTGTGAAATTGCTTGGCAGGGGTGCACCCATCATATTGTAAAGGGGGGGGGGGGGTTCTAAAAAAAAACTTGATCTTGCACTCAGAAGCGGATCCAGAAAATTTTAGTGGGAGGGGATGAAATTTTGAATCAGGTTGAATGTTACATACATAGACGTTAGACCCAAAAAAGACCTAAAAAGCTCTTTATAAATGCTTTCATGTTCTGCGGCATATTCAGAAAGCTTTTCAGGGAAGGGGTACCAAAATTTGACATGTTTTCAAGCGTAGTTTTTTCCGGCAGTATTATTTTGAAGCATCTTGAGAATAAAAAAGGCTCTAAGGAGGTCCAGGGGCATGCTCCCCGGAAAAATTTTGAAAATTTACATACTGTAGTGACCATTTTAGTACTTTTTGAACAATTCGTACATTTTCGGTTATGCGTGCTTAGGGCATAAGGCTTACTTTATCGAAAAGGTTCGAAATTATGGAAAAATTGTATTCATCAAAAACATGTGTAACAATGGCTGGTGGGGGGTATGCATCCCCCACATTTCCCCTGGATCCGCCTCTGCCCCCATCGATAACAATGTCTCTCACCATACACCAACCAGCCGGTTTTGCTTCAATATGATGCGGGGCAAATTCTGTCACAGCTGTTTTGAAATAACAGCACGTACTGCACTTGCACAGTTTGGACTTGCACAAAGGGGGGCTTTCGACCCCCCCCCCTGGGTGCGCCACTGTTTCAAGGGTAATGTGCCTTCAATAGTCATTGAAACGGTGATCTGGGCCATGTTAAAGAAAGGCTGCCGACCACTGGCCTGCACAATGTCTACTTGAAGCACGCATTATTTCATACCTTTTTCCTTTGGGAACAATTTGATTGAAGAAGATGCATGCCCCTAGGCGAAGTCATGCCAGAAAGTAAGCAATAAGTTGAGTTATGAACTGCATTATTCATTTTGTTGTATTTACTGAATGACATCTCTTAAAATAAGTTCAGGCATCAAGCTTTACTATAATTTTATTAGAGGACCAGCTATTTTTAGAAGCTTGATATCTTTTAAACTAGCCAATAAAAATACACCGGATCAACACGAAAAATTTAAGAGTTATCTCTAGCAGTTTCTTTCATACGATGTACAATGATTTAATGTTTACAGTTTGGCTAACGCTAAATGTTGTGTGCAAAGTATACAAAACAGTGGAAAAAAATACCAAATAATGTTTTTGTTTGATAAACCAGCTGTTTCAATAATGGGATTTATTTCGCTCACGTGATGCTTAAAACATAATTGTCAATATTCACATTTTTGACCAATTAACGTGATTTTGGCATGAGTTGGCAAACTGAAAAAATACTTGTCTTGTTTTCAAATAATATTTCGGGAAAGAACGGTATGGCAAGCATAAGTGCTGGTTTGTATGCTTTAGTTGTGTTGTAAGCGCAAGGCGTTGAAGAAGCATGCCGAAAATGCCCTTGCTAATAAATCACAATGACAGGAAAGGTGCTTTACATGATTTTTTGTAACATTGTATGTTATTTTTTAGATTTTGTGACAGAAATGTCATTGACATCATAATTGATAATTACATTTTTAAGCATATGTTGTCGTTTAGATTCCTGTGTTTGTGTTGAAGCTGTTTTCCTTTAGATTGTACACTCTTACAAACAGATAGTTGGTTGAGTTTCTGCATGTGGCTGCGGCTGTTTGTCAAAGTTCTAGTCATGTAAGGATGAGTACAATGTTTATGTGCTAGTTGGATATTTCAAAATAGTTGATTATCTTTTTAAAATTTTGCGTGTTTTGATGAACAGAATGTTACAGTGTCCTGGTCAGTTGTATTTGTTACTTGACAGCTGTATTGCTGTGTGATTGTTGAAAGTGACGTAGAGCAAAAGAGCAAAGGAAAAGTGAACGATAAAAATCATAAATATTTCCTACAGAAATAATAATAGTTTCCGTTTTTGTTGAATTTTTTAGTTAATTTTCTCACTATCCAGTGACGTTGAGGCACAGTGAGTTTGAATTATTCTTCAACTACCGGTATTACAACAGAAAAGTTTACTTTTGAGTGAATATTAATGTAATAAATGTGAGGAGTAACATTTAATCAAATTGTTGTTTGTCGTTGTAACATTTTTGGTCCAACGTCAACCATATTTCAGTCAGTGCAGTGCAGTTAATGATATTCGCGTTCTTTGTCATAATCCTTGCCGGCTTAGATTCATGCGAACATTGAGCTTGAAAGTTTTTTCATTTGAAGATGGTACAAATTTTCTAAATTATAACGTGAACAACGTGAATTTCAGTGTAATGCACTCGCTCCGCATTGATCATTCTAAATTATTTCTACTCGATTAATTTGAGCTGGACTTATTTATTAAATGTTGATTTGCTGTGCTGTGCATGGTTTCTCATTATTGTTTAAGTTTTTCGTTCAGTATAGGCTGGTACCGGTACAGCACATAATTGGATGTCAAAGAAATCTGCTGGTGATGAGTAGTAGTAGTAGTAGTAAGTTTATTTGTTTACGCTGACACAGTTCCACATAGCTGATACAATTTAGCGAAAAACAAGCATTTGAGTCAGTAGGTTGGCAACCATGCAGCAGCAAAACTGGACAGCGAAAGACCGTTTTACGGTCATCAAAGTCAAGCTGCCCATGAGATGAGTAGTAGTCATGTTTCAAAATCTGGCTGTTCTTTAATTTTTCCCACCGAAATTGTCACAAACCAATGTTGATGCTGCATAGAAACAGTGTTTAGGTGAAGAAGTTGTGTGGCAATACACATATTTCTCTTCTTTTTTTGAAAAGTGGTTTTAACTTTTTGAACACTATGGATTCCTAGCTAATATGTACGTATTTGACTTGAATTGAAGGTTTATAACCAAAATATAGGAAATGTTTGCAGTTACATTAATTACTTGATCTGAAAAATTTTTGGTATGTTAAAACCTAAATTCCTCTAGTCTTAGAGCACGTTTTGCTCTAATAGTCGCAGATTATCATAAAACAAAGAAACTACTGAAAAACCAATTAGATCTTACAATGTGTGCTTTTACATTGGAACATGTTCAAACATTTCATCTTGGAAAATACTGCTACTCAGTTGTATGCATCCAACTTCCTGCTAGATACGTGGTTGTTCAAATATTTTGTTGCAGGATGAAAATCATGTTTTGTTGTTCGTTCGTCATCAATTGTGGTTTTGTTTTCCACTTGGCTGCACACCTATTTAATGATGTCATGTGGTTGCTTATGTAACTGTTTGCAATGAATTAATTTGTTGTCCTCTTATGATTTCTTGTCATGTGCGATTTATTTTTTGATAGATTCGGATCAAATTGATGCGCAAAATCCTGATATGCTCCCCAATAATCTGTCTAGCAGTATGACATCAGGATTGTCTAGGAGGTCACTGACAGATACTTCGCTACATTCGGAATCTCCCGAATGTCGCCCAGCACCTGCTCAAGGTAATTAACACTGTGCTTAGTGTGAAATTCGAACAAGTAGAAGAGTTGCTTGTTACCAAATATCTTCACAGCAAGATGTTAGAGAAATGTTCTTACCCTGATCGCTGAGACTTTTGCATAATTTTTTTTCAGCAAAAGTTTTCAGCTAGTTCTGTATATTTATAGTTCTGTATATTGACGTCAAAAATGCAGGAACATGTTATCATGCAAATGCAATTGCATTTATTCCCTATATATTGCTTCTGCAGCGTTCTTGATTAAGCAATTGAATTAAATACTCAGTAGTAGTAGAATGTCGTGTAAGCGCACTAAATATTGTAATTTCATCTATTTACACCATTACATTGAAATTCAGCCCAGCGATGATAGTTATGCTGTGCTGCTTGTTTCAACTGACCGCAAGAATTTTAAGCTATTGTACTAAAACCTGACTTAAAACTAAGTGACGTCATTGCTATCATCCATTCTTGTGACTATGACGTTATATGGTCACGTGATATATGTGGCGTTTGTAAAATTAGCAGCATCAGTGCAGTGAATGAAGAAAGATTGGGTTAACTCAATAAGTTGCCTTGAAATATGAAAAGTGACTTCACTGAATGTATGCTAGATCCAGCCGCTGCTGCGTCAGAGTGACCATTGGCATTTCGATGTATTTTTGTTTTATTATCTGATGCATTTTGAGGAAATAAGTCTACCCATAACACAAAAACTACTTGATGATTAACGCAACAAGACATTGAAATCTCTCCTTTGATTAGTTATTTATTATTATTTTGCTGACCAATCGCTCTTCCGGACGTTGCTATGGATTTTACTGTGCACTAAAATTATTTGCTGGGGTTTGTAAAGAGTGACGTCATCTTAATGTATAACATGCTTGTCAGCACATTCCAATAGCTCGTCATCACTTTATTGCTGTCTGTCTATGAGAAAAAGATCACGTAGTTGTTTTGAAAAGCAGCAACAGGAGTAACTGGTGTGTCGCACATGATTACTACGTAGTTGCAAACTATGCAAATGTTCCCGATTCATGATTTGTAAAGACCAAACTTATTCCTCCTGTATTCGTCAGTTATGCGTGGCAAATATTTTTCTTTTACTTTAATATTTGTGATCTGGTTATAAACTAATCGATAATCGTGGCAAGTGTTTGTTCTTTCCTTGAACCTCATTTCGGTTTTAATGTTTGTAGTGGTCACGCCTGAACTAGAAAAGTTAATGTTTGATTGGGTATCATTATTAGGCTGATTGTACAGCGGTTGTCGTTACGTTTTATCAGAAGTTTTCTGCGTTGTTTGATTTATTTGCGATTCAGAGTTGTATTAACATTTGACCAACTTGAATCCAGCGATTTTGAAAAGCGAGAAATTGTTTAGTTCGCATGGACCCTCAAATGACCGACTCATCACTTTCGTAAAAACCACAATAAAGTAAGACATGGACTTACCAGTTTTCTTTTTTCCCCAACTTACAGCCAATTAGTTAACAATCTGCACTAGCGATTGTTGTGTTCATTTGAAAGCGCTCTTCATAATAATGATTTTTATTTAAATAATTTGTTCAAATTCATACACCAGCAGCGTCTACATAGCAGTAAGGTAAAACTCAGGCGAATATCGCCATGAATTACTTGCAGTTATCAGCGTGCTCGTATGTGGATGAATGATGCAAATCCGGGAGTGTCTGACCAATCTTGCTCTGGAGCATGTGGATAATATGCTATAACCTTTACCAGTTTTTACGCTGTTGGGTTTTACTCTCCATAAGCTGAAGGATTAAAAATAAATTTCTCATTATGTTTTGTGAGGTAAGCACATGTAGGTGCATAGAGTAGCATGACGTTGACCTGCATCATCCAGAAGAGAGCAGTTGATTCAACAACAAAACTGAGAATGTACGGGGGGTTTATCGTTGCTTCTAGTTCACCGAATAACTTTTTCGTATTTACAAAGAGTTTGTTTGGCAGGCGTGCATAATTTGAGATTACTGGATTGCATAGCAATGCCATTGATACGAAATGTTAAAAACATGAAGTTACCATAAGATGTTTCCTGTATGTTTGCTTGTATTGTTTTAGTCATATAAATGTAGTCGCATAAAAACGGAGTATTTTCGCCTTGGAGTTAGGGATGTGCCGAGTCGAGTCCTAGTACTCGGCCGAGTATTAAGGCATTACTCGGACTCGGCCGAGTCCGAGTATTAATTGATACTCGGCTGAGTATTAAAGCATAATCATTTTGACCTTTTTTTTGCTCTGTATCCGAATTTGGGTCGAAATTAGGACTTCTACGAACGTGATGACCTTTTTTTCTTGCTCTTCACCTGATATTGAGTTCATATCTTGACGTCGTAGATACTCGGACTTGGCCGAGTAATGTCGTGAATACTTGTTATTCGGCGAGTCCGAGTAATTTTCCTTGAGGCATATCCCTACTTGGAGTTGGTGAAGTTTATAATTTTAGCTGGCTTTGTGAAGATTTCCATAGTCAATTATAACGCATGAGGTGTGAATGCTGGAGTTGGTAAGTTATTCTGGTAGTCGAAGTGAGAGTCAAATGAATATACCTGGTTCTTAATGCTTGCCACTGTGATGCTACGTGTTGGTTTATGAAGGGCAGCAGGGTTGAGGTGAGAACTTGGGAGTGAACTAAAAACATGATCTGCTGCTGGGAGTCCTATCCATTCTGCTTCGATTTGCCGACTCTGTATTACGGTTTCGCACATTCACTTGTTGGTTTTGCTGCAGGTCACTGCCGATAAATCAGCAAAAGTTGTTGCATTTTTTATTTTCGAAGACGCGCAGTTACGCTGTCCAGTGTCCACTGCCATAGGCACAGATTTTTTTTTTTTGTTGCAAAATTTCAATCGTACGGCCTTCATCATTTCGATGACTTTGCTTAATGAACACTAGAATTGGTTTCGTAGTAACGTTTATTGCATGACGAGCGAATAATGCGGTATGGTAAGCTTTATTGCAAATTAAACGTAAAAAGAAATGGCAATCCCGTAAAATTTAAGGGTGGATGCGGTGACAGACCATAAGTTAGTTAATAACTGCGGAAGTTACGAAATTGGATTGGGTTTTTAGTAACACTCACACAATATAATCGTGCAGTTGAAGGCCCAGTGATTATTGATTTTTTGCAGTTTTACACACAGTTGAAGCGTCACATGTGCGTCGGTGTTTTTTATGTTGATCCGGGTCTCCTATCTTGCTTTCAGTAGTTGTGTATAAACTTAGCCAACTCTTTAGTTCCAACCACCATTCGTGCAGTATTAGTTCCATCGCTTTTAGTTTCGCTGCTGGTGTAGTGAAAATTTCTCTTCCAAATTTATATTTTCAGCTTCTATTTTGGTTTTGATGACGGAAATATTTTTAGTTTGTTTGTAAATAAAAGACCAATGTGAGACTTCCAATGTTGTAAAATTTCGCTCAAATTAGTTTCGTAAAATATGCTTAGGAGAAAGAAAAATAATTTGAAATTGTTCTCTTTGTAACTAAATGGTTCGACAATTTTTATTCAACTGTTATCATCAGCAGACTGTACGGCAGTAGAAAATGCAATAACTAAAGTTTGTGAATAGCGGCTGCGATATCACCCACGCAGTCTAACAAAAAAGAGGACGTAATTTTATAGTTGAATACACGAAGCGGTGTGGATGCGCAGAGAAGCACAGTGTTTCTGAATATAGCCTGACCTATGTAACTTTTTCTGTATTTACTGTGTTCTACAGCATTTTATTTGAGACTTTGATTTATGAAAGCGTGAATTTAGCTTGGTTTTGTTACAATGGTGGGGCAAATTGCGTTTACCACTGCATTTATCCCACTTAGCTTGTAATAGCACCACTTCCGTATGAAGTTCGTTTGTCAAGATTTGGCGCAAATTCGGCCTTTTCATTATTTTTCTTAATTATTGTTTTTCAAATAATTGCGATCTGATTAAAATTAATCAATTTGCTAATCTTTGTTCAATTCTTGTATGCTAATAATTTTTTATCGCAAGGCTTGTATTTTTCAGGTCAGTTTTACGTAGGTAGTGACGACGAAAGTGAACGACTACGCAAAGCATCTCCCATAGCACATGCCGCCATACCCGATGCTCACTTAAATTTCGCTGATTTGATGGCTCATCAAAACCGTCGACATATTCTTCCTGCTAGCGATACAAAGGTACCACTTGACACATTACAAGCACACGTCGCTGCGCCAGATGACTACCATGTTTTGAAGCTCAAAACAAAAGTTGGAGGAAGCAGTTAAAGTTTTTCACTGCGGTGTTGTCCTCATTACACGCTTATTGCTTGAATTTCTTTTCACTAAATTTTTTAATTGTTTTGTGGTTAGGGATGTCTATTTTAGAATATCTAATCCTGCTGAACCGATTTCTATTTTGAACCGGTTCCGGTTTTAGGATTTGGTTTAACTGTGAAGAACAATTGCGTGTGGTAAATCTTTTCAGATTTGCGCATAAACGCAAATGCGCGCTCGCCCTCGTGTGTGTGTGATCATGTGGTGCTCGTCGGAGGCCGTACAAAATTTGTGGGACACCATGAGTGTAGTATGCACCGCTTGTATATGTACTGTAGCCGTATTTTTCACGTGTTTCAAAAGTTTAAGAGGGGCATCTCCCTGTTCGCTCCATGACTAAGCCACTGCGTGTATATATGCTTTGAATTTATACTGCCGTTATCTTTGTGCTGGCTGTAAATTTGGATGGTTGATTATTTTTGTTTTGCAGTAGTCGGGCGGTTGCGTGCTGAACTGATGTCAAAATAGTACTAACGGCCATTTCATAATTTTAGGATTCGGTTAAGTATTTGAAATTCTGAATTCGAAAAAAAGATTCGCAATTATTCCAGAATATATATATATATATATCTGTTTGGACCTTATTAGGTGTTTCGACCTCATTAGGTCTCATCTTATTAGGCCACTGTTTCGACCTTATTAGGTCTCATCAGAGGAGCTCAGAGTAGTCTGGGGTGAAGATCCTCAATATCAAACTTAAGAAATGAACATCTTTACTATGATGATGACAACATGTAATTGGTCACATGACCACTCTTGATCTTCCCCATTAATCGGCAACAAACGTTCAAGTGAACTTTCACAAAAGCATGTGTTATTAAATTGTAAGGCGAAAATGTTACACTTGTCTGATTAAAATGTTTGATGTAGAATGTGGGTGAAATGTTATGGTCTTTTTCTTTTATGGTCTTCTCTTTTTATAGAGAATGGCTGGTTATTCCCCGGATAAAATCGGGTCGAGTCCATCTTACAGTTCATATAATCCGATGTTGCAAGATCGACAATCCTTGGATGAAGAATGCAGAAAAGTATTTGATGAAGGTAAAATTGGACTTGATCACCTGATCGTAACTTCTATTTATGCCTGATGCAGTTATCTGCATAAGCGCATATTATATTTTGCGCAAAGGTTTGGATTTTAAAAGAAATTTTTAAATGTGACAATTCATTTAGTTTTTGAAACTACTAGCTTTATAATATGTAAGCTTTGAAACTCAAGTCACTGGACCCATTCTTTTCTTGGTAGGTGAGATCCAGGCGGTTTCTTGGAAAAAATTTTTTATGTTATATGGTTCGGTTCATATATTATATGGTTCGAGTTGGTTTGGAATGGGTGGGAGATCGTTGTCATTGTGGATTAGAGTGTCTACAATGTAGTCACTTATATTGATGACGTGGAATTGGTTGACAACTAGCGACAAATCAATATCGCTTTGTTTTGTTACTGGAAGATGATTTAATCATTACGTTAACTCACAGATCATCCTCCTGCTGATTCATATCAATTGAAGATTGACTTCTCCAATCCTGCTCTAGCAAGTGAAGCGAGCGGATGCTTGCAAGAAACAAGATACGGAGAAAATGACTTCGAATGTGAGTTCTTGCGATTTCATTCAATTGCTCAATCTAGTTACAACTCGTATTACCCGCTAGTCGTCAAGGACGTTCGTTGTTATGTAGAACCACCTCCACCAGTTCGTCTCTCTCTACGCTTCTGATGTTGTACCTTAAGCGCACCGCTTTCACTATCTAATTGGTTCATTAAAAAAATGCGCATTATTATTGAAAATCTATTTAAGATGAGGAAACTTGGTTTCGATTTGAAAACGATCAATTTTTTTTTTGGAATTTGGCAATTTGAATTTTATGTCGTAGCCCTCCAACATCTTTGACTCACGCGGTCACGTTCGACGTTTGCCTATCTATAGCAGTGACGGGGAACATGCGGGCCGCTAATTTTCTTAATAGATCCCGTGCTGTAACTAGATGAGTGTACTGTACATTGTACAAGACAGTCTCGAAAACGATAAACTTTCAAATATTTGCAGCATTTGTGTCTTTTAGACGCAATTTGCTGCAAAAAATAATTTTACCATTTATATTTGATAAATTTGCAAGGTAACTGTAGGTATTTCTCGAGAATTTGAAAATTTAGAAGATATTTTGGCCTGCTTGAAATCTGTAATTTATTAACGTGGCCCGCTCTACCATGTCAGTTTCCCATCCCTCACCTGTGGCAATACCTACGAAAATCGTTCGAATGTGACCACATTAACGCTCAAATTCATACTTAATTGGTTACCTTCTTTATACTTCATTTTTGCTTATAATTAATTTACATAATCAAAATATCTAGGCAAGTTGTGTTTATTTATTGTTCGGTTAAGTCTCCATGTAGTTGTCATGATTATGATTTATGACGCAGCTCATCGTCGTAGCAACGTCCATATGTATCAACCTATGTCCACTCATTTGTCGTCACGTGATTTGAAGGCGATCCAATCAGCGCAGAAGATCGGGGTTAGTGGAAAAAGGTGGGTGGAATTTGTCATCTTAACGTGATTAGTTTTTTTTATCACGACACTTTTATGCAAGTAAAAGACAGTTATGGTGAATGCTCAGTTTGATCGTAGTTTGATCGTATCTCTTTTCCATGAAAATCCCACTCCGCTGCTGTCTGTTTCGCGCTGAAATTCGTACTTAACCGGTGTAGAGCGGTAAACATCTTCGTGTTGTGGTTACAAAACTATACACAGGTGTCATGTTCAGTTTTTCAGTTCATTTATTATTCGTCGCTAGCTATATTACAAAGTAAACAAATAAAGTATTTTAAACAATTATACGGTACTTCGATTGGAGGCTGCGAAGGGACTATTACAGTCTTCTGGTCGAGCAGCCCCCAACGGATATTCAGGCAGCTCAACAAAGAGCAACCCGAAATTGCAAGGTAAATCGAGTGCATTTTGTACTGAATGGAATTAACAGTGACAACGGAAATAAAATTAACAAAAAGAATAGACAGCAGAAACAATAGAAGTGTATTTGATTTTCAACTTTTAAATCCACCCTTGCCCCCCTATCTTAAACTTTATTTAAAAAAAATTTTTTATAATTTGATTTAAATTTTTTAAAAGAACATTTTTTAATGTCTTGCGGAATGGAATTCCATACTTTTACCCCCTGGAACAGAAACGATTGTTGAAACCTGGTCGTTTTAAGAAGCGGTGTGGTAAACATATGAGAGTTGGATCTGCGGGTAACTAGAGAGTGCCGTTGGTTAACTTTAATAAAATCACGTGTAAGATTGGGAGGATGAGCTTTGTGATAAATATGATACATAATTTTAGCAACTTCAAAATTATACAATTCGTCTAACTTTAAGATATCAAGAGTTTCGTAACAAGGTATTGCACTAGTCTCCCATTTTACTCGAGATATGAGTTTTACAGCCTTATTTTGTAGAGCAACGATTTTGTGGAGATAAGTATTATATGTTGATGCCCATATCGGAATAGCATATAGTAAATGAGGATAGATTAGAGCATGGTAGAGTTGCAATAGTACTTCCGTAGGAAAAAATGAACTTAGCTTATAAAGTATGCCAACAGCGCAAGCAATTTTTCTTTCAATATTTTTTATATGTACATTGAATTTTAATTTGTCGTCAGTCCATAGTCCAAGTTATTTGACATTTTGAGTTTGTTCTATAAGTTGTCCTTCATGCCTGACATCAAGGTATTGAGTTTCGTTTTTTGTAGTTGAATTAATTATCATAATATTTGATTTTGCCGCATTAATTGTTAATTTGTTAGCTTTCATCCACTTGCTGGCTTTTTCAATTGCATGATTTAACAAAAGTTCGAAATCACTAGTTGTTTCAGCTTCCACTTTTATACACGTGTCATCAGCATATAGAACTGGTGCAGAGTCATAAGTATTGAAAAAGTCATTGACGTGTTTCGAGAAAAGAATGGGACCTAAATTCGAACCTTGAGGTACGCCATATTCTATGTCGACAGTGGATGAAATTGCTTCGTTAACTGACACAAATTGTTTACGTCCTGTTAGATAAGTTTTTAATAAATTATATGCATTGCCACGTATACCATAATGGTCTAATTTTAGTAAGAGGATATCATGAGACACCGTGTCGAACGCTTTTTTGAGATCTAAAAAAATTAATCCAGTAATTTTTTTGTTTTTAATGTTGCAACTTATTTTATTCATAATATCAAGCATGGCATGTGTGGTAGAAAGATTTTTGCGAAAGCCATATTGGTTATCGTGTAGAATTTTATGCTTTTCAAGAAATTTGGTTAGTCGTGAGTAAATAAGTTTTTCTAAAATTTTTGAAAAATTTGATAGAAGGGATATTGGTCGGTAGTTATTCACTTCTGTTTTGAGGCCTGCTTTAAAGATGGGAATGATTTTCGCTGTTTTCAGACATTCTGGATAGATGCCAAAATCGAAGGAGAGGGAGTACAGTTGCGTGATATAGGGTGTTATTACATCGCATGATATGCGAATAAAATAATAGTCAATGCCATCACTCCCCGCAGCTCTACGTAGTCCTAGTGAATGAATAAGATTATACACCTCGTTATATCTAGGAGGCTCTAAGAATATTGAAGATAATATTTTCGATTTGAGGAAGTTTTTACATGAATTTGGGGAGGAGACTTGAGAGGCCAGTTTTTTCCAATAGAAGCAAAATGCCTATTAAAAGTATCGGTTATGCCGTTACTATCAGAAATAACTTTGTTGTCAAGTACAAGCCGATCAATTGCAGACTTCTTTTTTTTCTATTTGGTAGCCGAAAGTGCAGAGTTGATTAGATCCCAAGTTTTACGAGGATTTCCTTTATTAAGAGTAAATTGTTCTTTATAAAAAATTTTTTTTGCCAAATGCTTGACTTTGGTTAGTTTGTTTTGAAATTTTTTGTAAAGACGCTTTTGTTCTTGATTACCCTCCAGGAAATATGTTTTATATAGTCGACGTTTGCGACGAATTGAAATCAAGATTCCTTTGGTTAACCACGGTTTGGATTGAAGCTTTTTTTGTCTGCGTGAAAGATTCTTTAATGGCGCATGCATTTCGATAATATTTTTGAAAATCGTAACAAAATCAGTAAACAATTGGTTAAAGTTCTCCGGTGAGACATTTATAAAATGTTCGTTTTGGGAGTTTAGGTTTATTTCTAATTGAGAGCAAAAAGATTCAGCATTAAAATTGCTTTTATCTCTGAATTGAAATGGTAAGTAGTCAAGAGGTTGATTCGTCAAGTTTAAGGTAAAAGAGAAAATAATATAGTGGTCACTTATGTCTGATTTTATGACACCAGGTAATTTAAGTTTAACATCATTCGTTAGAATATTATCGATTATTGTATTTGAGGTGTTTGTAAGTCGAGTGGGTTTTTGTATTAAGGGGAAGGTATGATTGCTCAGCAGCATGTTCAAAAGCGATTGTGCCGCTTGGCTTGAGGTGTTTGGGTCTAAATTAATATTAAAGTCTCCCGACAGATAGAAAATGCGATTCGTATTGATTACATTCATAATGTTGTCATTGAGGGCATTAATAAAATTTTCATGTTGATTTGTAGGATGGCGGTATACAACTCCTACTACATATTTGAGGTTAGTTTTAGAGTGAGTTATATTAATCCACAAGTCTTCGCAGTCTTCAAATTTAATGTTAAAATCGTTGACAACTTCAATTTGAAACTTATTGGAAATGTACATTGCAACTCCACCAGCTCTGCTCTTAGAGGGAGAGTGAAAAAATTCGTGAAAAAGTGAAAAAAAGTATAGTTATGTTCGTTATAGGATGTAATCTTATCCACGTTTCGGAAATACATATGACCTCAGGAGGATGGGAAAGCGGTTGTAAAAATTCATAGACAGATTCAAAATTTTTAGTAAGTGATCGAATGTTTAAATGTAAAATAAAAAGAGAGTTTGGTGGTCTAGAAGGAAATATTGAGTGGTCAGGTAGGTAATAGTTGCAGTCAGCAGAGTGTTCATACAATTTAGAAATTTTATCAGTTTCATCATCAGGGGTTGTTTGATCAGGGCGAAGAAAATCCAGGTTATCATCAAAAGTGCAGTACTTATCAATAAATTTGTTACACTTCATAACACTGAGAAAAACAAAAACTAAAAGAAAGACAACAGACTCTGGGAAGCAGCAGCGTCAAACCTGCGCAGTATGAGACCGCTCTGCTGCTACACAGATAATCGAAATAACTATGCATGGAGAGCATTGACAGCTTTTAGAGAGCTTACACCTTGTTACAGTTAATTAACATAATACATACATATCATCAGTGTTCCTTTGTGATTAATACCGTGAGTATGGTATTGTATGTCGAATTAATGTTCTGGATACACTCGTACGTCACCCACAAACAAACAGTATTCACAATTTTGGATTTTCCATACAGTTTTTTTCTTGTTGTTTCTAGCATCTTTGTAGTAAGGAAGTAGTCTCTTTTTTTGCTCTTGCAGCTTTTTTGGAAGATGTTCCGTAGCATAGACATATTCTGTAGCACTGCATGCTTCTCTGTTCTTCAAATTATATTGCTTAAGATGTTTCAGGTTTTGAGTGAATTTTTGCTTGTCAAATATTGTGCTAAATTTGATAATAATCGGCCTCGTTATTTTACGATGTCTTTTATCATAGATAGGGTGCTGTGGGAGCCTGTGTATATCGGCTAAAGAGATTGAGCTCGTGTCTGTGATATTGAGACCCTCTTTAATAAATTTTTTAAATACAGTTTCCGTTTGTTTACGGGTTTTCCATGGATTCGAGTCATTCTCTGGAATTCCGTGGATTAAGTAGTTAAAGCGTTTACTGTAAAGTTCTTTGCTTAATCTTTGAGTTTCAGCTTTTTTTCTCAGTTGATTATTTTCCTCTTTCAGCTCTTCGATATCATCTTCTAATTTAGTGATTTTTTTTATCTTGATGGTCTTGTTCACTTTCGATCTCTTCAAATTTAGTGTCATATTCTTGCATCTTGGTTTCTAAGTTCTCGAAATTTTTTTCCAGATTTTTTAATTTTTTTAGTCTTTGATCCAAGCTTTTCATGGTGCTTAATATTTCATCAAGTTTGTTTTCGATATTACTCATTTTGAAGATTGTTTAACTTATAGTTGAATTTAGTTTACAGCTCAGACACAACTCAGTTACTGTTTGCTCAGTTTTCAATTTTTGCAGCGAGCACGCACGTTTATTACTGCGCAGACCTTGCCGCTTTTTCTCAGCTAGAGCTCAATGAAACAAGTCTGTTCTCGACAACAACTGTTCCATTTGATAGATGCTCGTAGTTAAGTATTTGCAGTAGTATGTGGAAAGCATTGATTTTCGTCAAATCGTACAACGATGTGGCAACTCTCCTTCGCCTCTGTCGCTCAACGGATGTTTCTTGATTTGATTTAGTCACAAGTAAAAAAAACGGTTCAATAAAAATTAAACAATGATTGTGACTTATCGTAGAATATGTGAAAAACCATAACAGCGAGAAACACTAAGGGTCGTCGAGTCAGCATCCCCTTATAATGTAATGTTGGTCTGATGCGAATTGTTACCGACATTATAGGATTTGTTAGATACTCAAAAATCTATTTCAAGTAGCCGAGTGTTTGTGTCCCATTTCAACACTGACGCAGTTTTGAAGTTTTTATTCAGGAACAAGCTGGGTCGATGTCAACGATTGAATCGGTGTACGAAAATGTTGCGGGAAGTGCTTGAGTTAATCTGTCTGTCTGGCTAGTGGGAAATTTGAATTTGCCCAGTATTTTAAGTCAAAAATGACGTCATGTTGCTTATTCATGCTGATTTATTAGTCTTCTTCTTGATTGACATTATACTCGTTAGGAAGCAAGTTTATCAGTGTCATGTGATAATCATTAAATATTTTGCAACGTTGAAGCAGCACCCAAGTTAAAAATTTGTCATGCGTTGAGCCGCCACTGAATATTTTTTGATGTGTTAATGTACAAGAAATCTGTGTTCTAGAAATGAATTGATGACCTATGTAGCCTCAGTTCGCTTAGTCCGCCACGTCAAGCTGTGATTTTGGGTTGTTCGAATTATCCAGTCATTCCACAAATTAATTTCTGTTGGTCTTTAGCCTGCCGAACATGTGAAATAACAAGTCTCCATACCTGGGCTGCAATCGCCATTCTAATTCATAAAGATTTTGAGTTATTATTCCACGACAACTTGTAGTTTGTGGTGACGTGCATGAACTGTGTGGTAACTGTTCATGTTGTTCAGCTCGAAAAAGAAAAGACACAAACAAGATTCATCACTGACTCCTACGTCAGTTCAGAAGTTGTTACAAGAAAAGCGATCGAAGAAGAAAGGAAAAAAAAAGAAGAAGGTAATTATTCGTCACAAAGATTATTTTTAAACTTTCCTGATAATTCGACCGTCTTGAAACACTCATTCATGATCTTGGAGACAATATTTTGTTTCATGTCAACTGCAACTATTGATTCTCGCGTGTTTTCTGGCTGGTGTTTTGCGCTGCTATAACATCGCTGTTCGTCTTTGTTGCTGATCAAACACCTTCGTTTTTCTATTTTTGAGCAATAATTCACTCGACTTGGCCCGACTGCGTGCTTCTATACCATTTGCCTCAATTCTGCATTGACTTTTCCTGCTCTGTTTTTTGGTTTTGTCTCTTTTATTTCAATACGGCTTCTGGTGATTGACATTTTACTCATTAGGAAGCAATTTTTTTTCTACGTGTGATGTAAGCCTACTATAGTAATCGCTGTAATTAGTGTAATGTTATTGTTTTTCGTGTACCGTAGTACAAAATTGCCAAAAAATATATGGATAACAGTTGGTGTAACAGCGCTGAAATAAATAAACAAACAACAACAATAACTGATTTTGGTTTGATAAAACTTTTTGAAGATTTTCATTGTAAATACTTTGCTTGTATGATATTCAGTTGAACACCTTTCAACTTTACGGCATTGCATTTGGAAGTTGATTCGTGGTTTTTGTAGGGTAAACGGAAGTCGCTGACGTCACAATTACGTCATCAGCCGACTAGCATTCCGGAGGAGGATGAAGATGAGAGTGGAGATGAAAGTGATGACGATGATGACGAGGAGAGTGAAGGAGCGAGGTGCGATGACGTAGCTACTACGTCGTTAATTTGAAAAACGTTAAAATATGATCATGTGAAGTTTGACTGATACCAGTTTCACATGAGTCAAATATGCAATAAAATGCATGGTAGGAATTGCAAACAAAACTCTCCAAGACAAAATGAATTATGTAAGTAATCGATGTACGTTGGGTAAATCCTACATTGGTACGAATTGGATGTTGTCGAATGTTTTCAAAACTTTTTGCAGTTTGTCTCTCACTTAACTTTCTATTTCTTGATCTCCAACGTCAGAACAAAACCAGCGGTTTACAGGATTGGATTAGTCTGTGAGAAACAAATTTGAAAGATTTTTGAAATGTTTGACAAATTAGTCTTCAATCAATCACATTTAAGTTTTTTAGCAGAGATGATGGAAGCGATGAGGAAAATAAAGAAGATCGAAGCAAGGTTGGTGAAATTACAGTATGTGTTCCTTCGTTTAGAGACAAAACATGAAAATTGTAGCGATCTTTATCATCCACTCACACGAAGAAGGCGTGTCACGTGATTACATGTGTTGAAATTGCAGATTGAGTTAGGAGGTGCAATTGCTGTAGAACCACTTCGGTTCAGTGCAATTTTTGACTTGTTAAAAAACCTGTCAAACAGAGATTGTGGCATCGCTTTGAAAGGGTCTGCTCCACCATGCATTTACCAGTTATTGACAGGTCGAAAGTTGAATTAAATTCTTCAAAATCAACGGAGAAGTTGTATGAGCTTTCAATTTTTGTCATGCTTCGGTTTTTAATAGTTATTATGCTTTATTTCATTGTAAACGCTCGGCAGCAAATGACCTTTAATCTATTCAAGTCTCTAATCATGTGCATTAAAATTATAGATGTGTTAGAACTTGTATAGTTTTTGTTGCTGTGTCTTCTTTGCCAAATTCTCTCTGTGAGTTTCATTTTTTGTCCTTTTAAAGTTAGAGATTGAAAAACGTTTTTCCGATTTATAACGACTTATTTCCTCTACTTGAGCAAGATTTCTTGTTGCGTGGTTTTATGTTACGGATG
Organism: Trididemnum miniatum; assembly: GCA_964006365.1. Classification (NCBI taxonomy): domain Eukaryota; kingdom Metazoa; phylum Chordata; class Ascidiacea; order Aplousobranchia; family Didemnidae; genus Trididemnum; species Trididemnum miniatum. Next base: position 32,446,480 of record OZ023234.1, on the reverse strand, counting down.
CTGATTGCAATTTGTTCAACACATGCTCGCCATTTTTGTCTTATTCGAAACCAATGTTTTTGCGAATGACTATTCTTAAATATTTTATAGAAATGTTAGGTAAATTGCAAGTGAGTGCAATGTGGAAATCTTCTATGCTAATTAATTGCTCCATCTACGTCTTCACATTTCTTTAAATTCATCATAATTGTGTGCGATAAAAATTTTGTTTTTTTTCGTGAATTTGTGAAAACGCATACACCTTAGGGTGCTTCAAAAACAGGGCAAAAAATTCTTTAATGAAAATGTTAGCGGGCTATCCTCCCAAATCTCTCCATTTAGTATAAAAACACACTGCGTAAAATATTTTTGAAAAATATGAATGTTTGGGGGTTCCCCAAGCCCCCCTAATTTTTTGATTTTTTGACGCTAAACCGTAAAGTGAAAATGGCTGTAATGTGAAAGTCTTTCATGCAAACATAGGGTTGTTTGGGTTCATTTTTATCAGCATGATGAGCACAATAGGATAATGCAATTAAAAAACGCATGTCAACATTTTTTTGATATTCGATTTTTTATTTCTAAGTGGATATTTTATTTTAAAACGTAAAAACCTGATCCGAGCAATAACTTTTATGCATTTAACTCCCGCCATCTATCTAATCAAAGTATCCTGTTTTTAAATTAAGACTCTGCTGAATGATTTATGAAAAAAACTACTTTTGAATTTGGTACAATGTGGAGAATGACGTTCTGTTCAATTTGTCACTATTAAGATAAATGACAGACGTGATTGCTCTTCTCCTTTCTCAGGGCTTTTGAACTTGTAGTCTTGGCTCTGAACGGCAGAGTTGGCCACTGGTTCAGAGGCAGTTTACTCCTTAGCACCAGACTAATTGGGTGACGAGTTTGGAGTCACGTTTTTTGTCGCCCTTTCGAGCTGCAGATAGGAGATAGCTGCAGCAGTGCAGCACTAAAACTGGAATAGAAGATAGGATACATACCACTCAACTAAAAGACTATGACAGAGCTTATCAACTGTATACCTACTAAGACAAACTGGAAGAAACTTGGAATAATTATGTAATCACTCTTTCTATTCACTGATTACTTGTATTATCACAATACTATTTACGTATTTGAATAGGGCATAGTTTTGTAATGTACTGAACACTGTGTGCTCTGTGTGAACAATGGCAGTTGCCACAAGAAAACAAAGTAAAATTCATCTTTTGGATTCGTATGTTGTAGACATAACAGGGTCTAAGCTTCCTTCCAATAGACAAGCTTTGGATCACTTTCAGTACCTTCATCGAGAAGTGCAGCGCACCATTCGAGTAGCAGCAACATTAACAATTGACAAGATCGTTTGGTTTTGGGAAAAGACTGGCATTCCAACAAAGCAAAAGGGAAATGCTGTAAAGAAACGAAGTCTTTCTTTCACAGCTGGCAAAATTTGAAGAAGCATGAAAAGAGACAATCTATCACTCAAAAAGCACATGAAGAAAAATTTCAGCAATCTTTGGATGATCTCTTTGATGTTGCTCATGGAAATGCCCCAAACATGATGACAATTGAGGAAGATAAACAGTTTCTCATGGTCCAACGTGAAAAGGGGCGTCAAGGATGTATGGGTGGCGTAGATGCTAATTTAGTTAAAAAACCTAAGAAAAAACAAGTTGACTTGGTAAAACATGGAGAGCGAAAAGAAAAAGCAGATGAAGAAGCTGAAGCATCAAATATGCAAATAATTCTAGAAGGCAGTTCTAGTTCAGCTACTGAAGATTTGACTTTAGATGATGAAGGTGTGGCTGGATCTTCAGGTGTTTCTTTGCTACCACCAAAGCGTAGGCGAAAGCAAATTCTTACCCCTGCTTTATCATCATGTCTAGATCGTGCAAATGTTTCTGACAGAGCTGCTATGTTCATTGTCAGTGAAACTGCAAAAAGCCTTGGAGACAACTTTCAGGATTTCACTTTGAGTGCGGCCAGCATAAGATGCTGCAGACGTAGCCACAGGGAGCAATTCGCAGATGAAGTTTTGAAGAACTTTTCTCCCAATGCACCTTTGACAGTTCACTGGGATGGAAAACTTCTTCCTGATTTGACTGGCAACAAAAGTGTAGATCGTCTTCCAATACTTGGGTCGTTTGGAGAAGATACCCAGCTCTTGTCAGTACCAAAGATTGTAGCTGGAACTGGGGAGGCTCAAGCAAATGCTGTCTATCAAGCGCTGAAAGATTGGAGTCTACAAGACAGTGTTCAGGCATTATGTTTTGACACCACAAGTGCAAACACTGGTCGAATTAATGGAGCTTGTGTCATGATTGAACAGCTGCTCAGTCGTGACCTATTACATTTAGCGTGCCGATACCACTTACTTGAACTGATTGCTGCCGCAGCTTTTAAGAAAGTACTGCCATCATCATCATCCCCAAATATACAGATTTTCGAACGCTTCAAAGATAACTGGAAATTTATAGATCAGGCCAAGTATGAAGATGCTTCCACAGATGAGGTAGCAGCAAGTGGTGTAGAGGATATCCAGGAAGAAATGATAAAGTTTATTGAGGGAGTGATGACTATAGAGACACAGCCAAGAGATGACTACAGTGAGCTTATGTAGTTGACATTGCTGTTCCTTGGAAGATTACCGTCTCGTGAAACCAGATTTCGAGTCCCTGGAGCTAACCATCATGCACGATGGATGGCCAAGGTCATCTACGCATTCAAAGTGTGGATGTTCCGCAGCCAATTTCGTTTAACTTCCCATGAACAGAAAGGACTTCCAGATTTGTGCATATTTTTTTCGAGAATTCATGTCAAAGCGTGGATCACTGCTCCACTTTCTGTGAAAGCTCCAAACAGTGATTTGTCTCTTCTGAAGTGTTTGAAAAAGTACGCAGGCATCAATGATGCAATTTCTGAAGTGGCAACTGAAAAGATGGCTCGCCATTTATGGTACGTCTCAGATGAGTTGGTAGGTCTTTCACTCTTTCATGATGATGTCATGCCAAGCATTAAGGAGAAGATGGCACAAGCAATTCTGCAACCAAAGGAGAAAGAGACTCCAGTGAGGAAAGCTTCTGTCTCACTGAATACTATTACCAGCAAAACCTTGGCAGATTTTGCTAGTTCCGACATTGCTAGTGTTGTTCCAAAAGCTAAACCTTCTATATTCATTCCTTCACCTTGCTAGTGTTGTTCCAAAAGCTAAACCTATATTCATTCCTTCACCTTCCAGTGGCTCAATGAAATGAAAATGAAGACTTCAAAATTTCAAAAGATTTCTGCAAATCATTAGCTGTTACAAATGACCATGCAGAACGAAGTGTGGCATTAGTACAAAGTTTTTCTGGGCGTTTGACAAAAGAAGAAAAGCAACTGCAGTATCTTTTGCAAGTCGTGTCTCAGCACCGCAAAGATTTTTCCAAACCACTAAAGAACGCACTACTGTAACAATAATTGGGAAACAATGAGTAGCTCAAGGTTACCATAAAATCATTGATTTAAATAGACAACATGTAACACTTCATGGTAGAGAAACTGGAGTGACAATTGTTGTGTGAGCTCAAGTTAATTAATTTCAAGATAGAATACTGCTGCTGCTACAACAAACAACTGCAAAACAGAAAAATTTCGACGTTTTATCAACTTTTTAGCATGTAATTAAAATTTTTTGATATTCAAAAAATGTTGACATGCGTTTTTTAATTGCATTATCCTATTGTGCTCATCATGCTGATAAAAATGAACCCAAACAACCCTATGTTTGCATGAAAGACTTTCAAGTTACAGCCATTTTCACTTTACAGTTTAGCATCAAAAAATTAGGGGGGCTTGGGGAACCCCCAAACATTCATATTTTTCAAAAATATTTTACGCAGTGTGTTTTTATAGTAAATGGAGAGATTTGGGAGGATAGCCCGCTAACATTTCCATAAAAAATTTTTTGCCCTGTTTTTGAAGCACCCTAATACACCTAGGTTATAAATCGCTGAATGATCAGTTAAATGAAGGCAGCTCGGGCGCTTGTCTACTGATAAATGGCCAAACGAATAGAGCAGGGGTGGCCAAACTGTGGCGCATGCGCCATGCGTGGCGCATTGGCTACTCAAAAGTGGCGCATTGCACCTTTTTGATGACAAGCCACTTCTACTCACTAATTTTTTTTTTAATTTGCCCTCCACCGATATTTTTCAGTGGAAAACAGAACATCTGAGAGCGTGAACACCTTTTTTATCTTTTGTTCTCCACCGACATTGTTAGTGGAAAACAGGACGTTGGAGGGCCTATGCGCACGCAGGGGAGCCACGGTGCCATGCCCCCCCCCCTTTGGCCCTGTAATAAGGTGCTAAAACCTAACTTTCAGTCTATAATTTCTCAAACTAATAATGGTTGTAGCCCCCTTTCACTTATTTTAGCCAAGCTTCTGCTTTTAGACATAAGCTGCGAAAATAATTTTGCATTGTTCGTAATGACTGCACTCATGGCACGCCTTTTTTCAAAAAAAAAGTGTGCTAAAATGAGTGTTTTTTTATATTAAAACCGTAAAAATCCGTTGGCGGCTGGGGGCCACTCCCCCAGACCCCCGGTTGTGACCCCCCTTTGCCAAATCCTGGTGCGCCACTGTCTGTGGGCGTGAAGTGAAGACCCTTTTTTCTGCTCTTCACCGATATTGCACGCCCTTGTTTTTAAGAACTGAAAAGAAACGGATGCTTGATGTGGCGCATCTAAATTAAGGGTGAAAAATATTGGCGTATGGAATCAAAAGGTTGGCCACCCCTGGAATAGAGCATCTGCTTCTGAAACTGTAAGCCTTGGGCGCGAATTGTAGTCGAGTAAAGGCGCGTTTACACGAATTTTTTTTGCAGTGAAACTGAACTCGACTCGTCTCGGCGCAGGGAAGCGGGCCGTTTACACGGTGTATTTTTTTTAACGTAGCTCGGCGCAACTCATTATGGCAGGTTACTACTGTTGTCATGGTGACGAATGGTTCCAAATTTAAAAATTGATAAAAATTTAGTTTGGTGCATGCTTTGGAGTAGCAAAAGCAAGTTAGAAATTGGTATTATTGATATTTGGCCGGCCCCCACGGCTCACATAACTTATCTTAGTTTTTTTTTACGAAACGTAATTATTTTTTAGGCTTTTTAGATTTTCTTATCCATGAATGACTTGAAAAAGTAAAACAACGCTAGTTTGGACATACTGTACCAAGTGCGATAGTCTACTAAGCGCTTGTTTCGCTATGCAGTAGCTTAGAATCAGAGCCAGGCCTGCCAAACGTTGCATTGTTCAAACTAAAGCACTTCAGAGCATTTTCTAAAAAAAAACTATCAGCTTAACAAGCTTACGAGGCTCATGAAAAAGTACTCAGTAATACCGTCTATTCAAATTATGTCATGACGTCACATGCACAATTTTTTCAGATCAATATAGTCCTTGACATAGCCTACCCTACGCAAGAGCAAAATGGATAACCAGAACGTTAATGAATGCGTGTCGTAGGTATACTTTCATGAAACATAGTTAGGCTAATTTTATTCCAGGACCAAAAAAACACAACTGAATCAAGAAAAAACAATAATTGAATGCTGTGATTTTATTTGGAAAAGGCTTTAAAACGTCTGTGAATATTGTAAATGCAGTTGCTTTTCACTCATTGTTCCAACTCATCAAGCTTGCATTCCTTCCAGTGATGCAGCTGCAAATTTACACAGCATCCTTGAATGATGCAATCATTGTTTCCAATTCCCATAGCAACATACTTTACAATGAGCTACCTCAGACTCTCAACATAAGCAACACAAAGAGCAGTTTTGTTCTCATTCTCTGTATCGTGTTTTTAATACAGTGCAATTAGTGTTTGGAATATATATATATATCATCTAGTTGTTGCATGGTTGTATCAATTTGTCCAGCAAAGCCTTCTTGGATATTGGAGTTTGAAAACAGGAGTTTCAAGTAACAGCAAAATTGACGTTACAGCTCTAACCAATTTACAGAAAAAATTTATCAGCAAACCAGCATGAAAACTGAAAAATAATTTAATGTATAATTACCAACTTCCGAGAAATCATCATAAATATTGCCTACACTACTATAAACAGTAGGCTATGCAATAAAACATTGCAATAAACTAATAAATTGAAAAAACAACATTTTTACAAATTTAGCTAGGACTAAAAATAGCGTAGGTCTAGTAGGCCTAGTCTTATCATTAATAACAACAAAAAATCAACCATAACAAAGTAGACTAGCTTATTTATGTCCAACACATCCTACTCAAATAGCAATAAATTCCCACCCAAGGAACACCCTTTTCTTGCTAAGTAGATAAAGATTTGTCTAGTCTTAGGTCTACTCAAAATTTTGCATTCAAAATAAATCATCTGTAAATCTAGTCAGCGTTAGAGGAAACTCCCCTTGGGTTGGGTTTACTCTGTTCCTGTTCAATTTAAAAAAGAAAGAGTGGTACGACTGTCTCAAAATCTGTCAATATGGACCGAAATTTCTTTCTAAACTGTGAGATTAGCAGTCTTATTAACGGTAGTCGATCAACCAAGACGTAGCCTACCGGTTGAGAGAGCTGAAAGTAATAGCCTATCCTACAAACCTGCTTGATTAGGCTTGCCAGACCAAGCATTTTTGTAGACATTGTGCTATGGCAAAAACTTTTGATTAATTGGCTAACCTGTTTAACTGCAACCAGCTCTGAAGCTTACATAAGAAATGCAAAAAATTTAACCTTACTGGCCAAAAAACAAAATCTTATTCAACTGCAACTATTTTGTTAGCATATTGACCATGATAATTGAGACCTCCCGAACTATGGCACTCACCGCTTCCCACTGATCATGAAAATAACCTAGGCTTAGGGTAGGCCCTCTGATACTTGCGGCCTTCTCCGCTCAACTGCACCCAAGATTATCGCTCTAACCATCGCAGTGTAGCTCGGCGCGGCGAAGTGAGGTTGAGCGCGAGCCAGCTCGCGCTAGCTCAGGGTCGATATAATAAAACAAACAAAGAATGCGCTCAACTGCGCTGGAAAAAAATTTCGTGTAAACGCGCCTTAAATCAAAGACGCAAAAGTTGTTATTTTCAACTTGTGAGTCACGTAAAGAGTAAAGGAAACAGTGTCAAGGGGCGGACAACACGACGTCGTCTTGAGTGTCAACTGTTTATAGTCGTATGCGAGCTCAGTATAGCGCTTCAATCGTTGCATTGGCTTGGTAAAAATACAAGTAACTGTGCTTGGATGTTTTCAGGCTGATGATGAGGATCGTGTGGATGGTGATGAGATCATGCAGGCAGCAGGTGGAAACTACGATGATGATAAGGTGACAATATTTTCACTATTTATTCGTGCCAGTGTTGCCAGATCGGCTAAAAAATTGCAATTAGGGCTACTTTGCAAAGATCTTGCAGCACAATTTTGAGACTTGCAACTTTTTGGGCTACTTTTGAAATTGTCTATGCTCGCGGTGATATGTTTTCCGGTTTGAGCAAATTTTCAAATATGAGTTCGATTTTTGTTTCGTTGCGCACAGTTTTTTTTTGTGTCAAGCATGATTTTATAAAATGAAATGTGAACATCATCTTGTTATCTTTTCATTTTTTGTTATGACGTTAAGGCATAAAAATAGTGAGCAAGTTCATCAATTGTTAGGCGGCGTTTATCGTACAAATTAAATAAATCAAATCTTAAATAATTATGCCGAAGAGTGTAACGAGTGGCAGGGCCCATATCCGCGGCTTAGCGCCAGGGCAGCACAGCTCCAAAGTAATATCGCAGCGGTGGCGAGCTGTGGGCGAAGTTGGGTGCTATTGTTTAGAAGTTTTTTCTGTTAGGTGTGTTGGACTGCAAATTATTAAGAAAATCTGGCAACACTCAGAAAAGCTTGTTTCGTGGTTACACGATTTGAAAATCTTGCTGCCTCTCAAGAATATTGTTATTAGGTGAGACCAAACAAAACACGAATGGGGGAATAACGTCACCCATTTTTGTTGCCGCGAAGCAACGAGCAAAATTCAGGGAAATATCTTTTATCAACTCAGATGGCCGAGTGGTATAGAGCGTCTGTCTCTTGAGCTGTAGGCTCAGGTTTGATTCAGAGTCGGGTCAAACCAGTGACTATAAAATTGGTATTCACAGCTTCCCTGCTTGACGCTCAGCATTAAAGGGACAGTGTGGAGCACAAGCCGGCAAGTTTACTTGTTGTGCCGTTGGGAAAGGCACTTAGCGGCATTCCCCCATCTTGGTGTGGTAGACAGATGGCCGGCAACTTCTAAGCGAGCTCGTATAGCGCATTGATCGCTTTCTCGTGATAGGAGAATAAATATGCAACTAACTAACCGACTGGCAGTTGCAGCTTGGTCCTGGTCATCCAGTGGCTGATCCATATCAAAGATTTCATGATGATGTGGTCTTTAATAATCTAATGAATCGGAAGAATGAATATGGCTTACTAACTGAAATTAAACATGAAATTTGCAATCAATGTGAATGGTTTACTGTGTTTATGTGCAGGTTGTATTTTCTGTCGGGGAACCTTCCTTACTACCTTACCCATCCACAGGAACACCAGGTTTGTATCTTCAACTCACTGCTCTCTACGCTCGTGCACTCACTACATTGTTGATGCCATATTTGCTTTAATAGTAAACTGCTCGGTTGACTAGTTAATTGTCAGTGTGGATTAATAATTACTTATTTATGAGTAGCGAAACACTGCGTCTGAAAATTCCTTGCTGCAGCTTTGATATTGGTGATTTACCGGTCTGGCTCAACTGTCACGATGACCTGCAGTAAGACAGACATTTTCTGTCATGATGACCTGCAGTAAGACAGACATTTCTGTCACGATGACCTGCAGTATGACAGACATTTCTGATTAAAACATTGCTTTTGTTCGATATGTTTATGCACATCACAAAGTTACGCTGTACCTGACACCTAAGCCACTCAACTACGAACGTACGAGACTGCCATGGGATCATTATTTGCGATTTGTTCAATGGAAGTATTTTAATATATTATCACTTCATGTGATTGTGTGTCACCAAGTTTTTTCCCCGCACAACTTTATTATTTTGTTACCAGACGAAGATGAATCGAGCTCCTTCCTCTCCACATCTCCACAACATGCGACAAAATCACGTGATAATATATCCGGTGATAGTGGTGACGAAGGAAAGGAGAAAAGGTAGGTCAACTTGCTGATGGTTAACAACATAGTAAGTAGTTGGTGTATTGCTCGCTTTACCTCGCGAGCTCATAGAGCGTTTGAGTGTTATGTGAATGTTTCATGATCGGAAAAACAAAATGAACTCAATTTCTACGATTTTCTAAGTTTTTTTTTACCGGATTTAACGATGAAAACTATTTCATATTTTTAACAAAGTATTTTGTGAGTTGGCGTAATTGTCAAAGATATCGCTATCGGTGCTGGAGGTCTGAAGTTCGATTCTCGACTATGTCACATCAGTCACAGTGTCGCCAACGTCTCGCCACCGATGCGACGTTTTCTTCGGAGCTGTGTCGCCCTAGCGCTAAGCCGCGGAGATGACCCCGCCATTCGTGACACGCTTCGACGTAATAACGCGAGTATTATGAAGTTTTTTAACTCTCGACCTCGTGATTGTGTAGAAACTTTTCCGATCGTAGTTAGCGAGCGATTTCTGTTTTAAGATGGTTTAGATTACTTTGCTGGCTGGCGTTGTCACACTGTCAGCAACCCTTTCTTAGGGCACTGGCGCACAAGCGTAGGAATGGTTTGTAACGCGTGGACACGTATTGTTGATATGAAGTGCGCATTGCAGTGTTCTTAAACTGTTTGCAGAGCTATTTTTGGTAAATATTGCAGCCAATGCAAGGTCAGAAGATTGCGGGTGCAGTGTCTGTTCCCACGTTTACCCTGTCATTAATTTTACCATCGACTCTGCCCCATAATTTGTTCGCTTTGAGATATTTGATTTATATAAAGCAATTTGTTAATTGTCGTATATATAAGTTTGTGTTGTTCGTGACATTAAAGTGAAAGCTGATGCGGGTAGACAAGCAATAAGTTTGTTTCATTGCGAAATATTGGTTTGATTTTTAGTGGTCGATGTTTTACGGAAAATTGATTTGATTAGCAGCTGCAAGACTCAGTGCAGTGGTGGTCATGCATGACTCGGTGAAAGGCGATCCCTTTTGCTGCAGTTTTATTAGAATCGACTAGCAGTGCTTTCAATTCTTTGCTTCCTGGTACAATCCTTGACACAGTATTTGAATCCTCAATTTCCAAATATTTTTTTTCATCACATGCAAGTCAGTAGAAGGAAACGGAACACTTATTTCGACTCGCACTCGCTCTTTTGAACGTGTTTTGTGTGTAGATTGGTGAGTGACAAGAAGTTGGAAGAGTCCAAGCGAAGACACAAGAAACAACACAAACATCGACATCACAGGAAAAGCAAGAGTGTCAATATACAGAGGAGGATGTCTGGTCTCAAGTTGAAGGTGAGGTCCATAAATGCTGATGTGTTCTTGTAACTGCATTGTCACACGGAATCATTTGAAGTGCGCTTTTAAATTCTGGTTGGTCTTATAGTATTTCTATCTGCGTTTCAAAATGCAGTGGTTAGTGTTTGGTTGTTTGCTCTTACTACTGGTTCGGTAATCACCTATGGGGTAAACCTACCATTTATTCATAAATTGAACTTTGAATGTTGCGAGGTCGCTCGTTAATTAATCTAGGTCTGTAGATAGTTGTCGTCGGCGAAGTGGTTAAGTTGAAAATATGCGCAAGCGGATGAGTGCGGCAGAAGGTGAAGATTGCGATTAAGTTTTCGTCTTGCATCTGTCTTTATGAGATCATTGCAAGTTCGTGGCGTCAGTCGAAAATTGTTGGCAGAAGTTTTTGTGAACGGCTCTTTGTGAACGGCTCTTCACCGTATTTTAAATTCTGGTCAAATCACCGCGCTGGTTAAATCCTTTTTTTTTAGTTATTGAACGGCTCTTTGTCATTATTTTTGTTTGTAAACTTGGTAGAAGCTAACGAGGAATTGAGCGAACTGGTGAATGTTCTTGTCAATTATTTAGCTTTGTTTCCTTTTTAAATTGTAGTCGAAATTTCAGGAAAATTTTCACTTAATTCGAATGTTTCAAATCATTTTTTCTTCCTTTTGTTTGTCTTCCTTGTGTAACAGGCTGTCCACTCTAATTTTTTCATTTTTTTGCGGGCGTCATGACCTTTTTTTTATTTTGCTCTTCATTTAATTTTGCGTGGAAAAATGTGGACATTTTCGGACGTGATATCTTTTTTGCTTCTCACTTGAATTTCCGTGCATAATTGGACATCTGCGGACGTGATGATCTTTTTTATTTGCTCTTAACTTGATTTTTAGCGTGGAAAATTTGACATCCGCAAACGTGAAGATCTTTTTCTTGTTCTTCACTTGATTTTGCGTAAAAAATTGCTTATCTCCGGATTTTTTTCATTTTTTTTAATGAACATTTTTTTCATTTTTTCGCTAATAGGTAACTAGACAGCCTGTATTAAATCGTTTCAAAATCCTATAAATTTTTGCTTCGATATTTTTAATGGTTTGCTTTCACTGCAGCTTGTGGTTTCTATAATTGAAATATCGAATAGGTTTTAGCATTATTACGCAATAAGGATTGGAAATATTTGGGTCGGATATGTGCGAGAATGTGGAGCGCACTGTCTGCGTTTGATCCAGCTCACAGCGGTTGGTTAGTAACAAGTGTGGAAGAATTGCGATGAATAAGTTTTTTTATGTTTTGAAGGAAATGGAAGATAAGAAAGCGCCACCTAGTGTGCACGATGAAGACGGTTTACACAAAGCTGATATTGATGAAATGAACAGTAAGTATCTGGAAACGGTAATGATCTTTTTTTGTATGCGGACTTCATAGTTTTTTACAAAATGTCGAGCGTTTTGTTCATGGGAACAGTAGATTCTTTGCTATATTACTTTCATTCATTACATGCTGAGCATTATGCGATTTTCAGATCAATCAGTGTTTCCTTCTGCGAAGAAACCCTTTAGTTTGTTTATCTGTAGCATTCACACATATTTGCATCAGTGGTGTTTTGATAGTTTTGATTGAATTGGCGCAGTTGTTAGAGGTTGATTGGTGTTTACCGGTTTGGGTTCAATTCCCGGGCCGGTCAAATCGGACACACTGTCGCTTGCAACGGTTCTGTGTTGGCGGGACGCTAAGCTGCGGAGATGGACCCGCCACTCGTTGCAAGCTGCGGAGATGGACCCGCCACTCGTTGCAAGCTGCGGAGATGGACCCGCCACTCGTTGCAAGCTGCGGAGATGGACCCGCCACTCGTTGCAAGCTGCGGAGATGGACCTGCCACTCGTTGCAAGCTGCGGAGATGGACCCGCCACTCGTTGCAAGCTGCGGAGATGGACCCGCGACTCGTTGCAAGCTACGGAGATGGACCCGCCACTCGTTGCAAGTTGCGGAGATGGACCCACCACTCGTTGCAAGCTGCGGAGATGGACCCACCACTCGTTGCTTGCTGCGGAGATGGACCCGCCACTCGTTGCAAGCTTCGGCATAACAGCACGAGTATAATGAAGATCGGTTTAATGTTGCAGGGCATAGATTCGATGAGAACATAGGTCTGCGGAAGCACCTGCTCCATCGTCCTGTGAAGAAGCAGAAGTTGCGGACTGAATTAGCAGAGCGCAAAGTTCACGACCGGAAACCGCACAAGGTGCTTCTGAATTCATCCTCTCGATTCGATCAAGCAGCTACTTTCACATTCTAATGACGTAGTATAAAACTGTACTTAGCTTCAAGGACGTTCATCTAACGCACAAGTTGTACAATACATGAGCTAATTAGTTGAGCTTGTCGCTGCATTTGCAACTTGCTACCTATTGGTAAAATCTGGCACCAAAATTTGCTGCAAAGTTAGTTAGTTGCATATTTATTCTCAGGTCACGAGAAAGCGATCCATGCGCTATACGAGCTCGCTTAGAAGTTGCCGGCCATCTGTCTACCACACCAAGATGGGGGAATGCCGCTAAGTGCCTTTCCCAACGGCACAACAAGTAAACTTGCCGGCTTGTGCTCCACACTGTCCCTTTAATGCTGAGCGTCAAGCAGGGAAGCTGTGAATACCAATTTTAAAGTCATTGGTTTGACCCGACTCTGAATCAAACCCGAGCCTACAGCTCAAGAGACAGACGCTCTATACCACTCGCCATCTGAGCTGTTAAAAGTCAGCGATGATTAGCGATGGTCGTTACCTGGCTTTGGACTGATTAGCGTCTGTCGGAAATAAACTGCTCCGTGTTCTCCGTTTGCACTGCTATTGTGTCTTCGTGAAACGATGAAGAACTTGAAATAGAATCGGCGATATTCGCCTTTCTTGAGCTGGTGATTGGCAAAGTCAAATAGCTCAGGTTAACGCAATCTACTTCTAGTTTGGTTACGTGACTACTTTTTGGTTCAATTGTCGTCAGGATATCGCTTATCAATCTTTCAAAAATTAGTAAATGTTGTCAGATTTTCGTCGAACTTGATGAGTTGGTGGGTGGAGAATGGAAGGAGATGGCTCGATGGATCAAGTTTGAGGAAGATGTGGAGGAATCGGAGACTTGGAGCAAGCCCAGAGTTGCCTCTTTATCATTTCACAGTTTGCTCGAACTCCGACGAACCATTGAAAAAGGTGGAGAGTTTTGCAAAATTTCCTTGAACTCACTAATTAACTTCATTATCATTGCTACGAAAAATAAAGAGTAATTCCTTGAAAACACGAAACCATTTGCTGATTCAAGCTGGCCTTTAATCCACAAACCACTTGAATATAGCCTCCAAGTCAATTCGGGTTTCCAATTTTGAAACGATTTAAACCAAGTGATTTTAAGAAATTGGTATTTACAGCTTCCCGACTTGACGCTCAGCATCAAAAAAACTTTGTGGACAACAAGCCAGCAATCAAACTTCGGGATTCTTCACCATGAGGCGAACAGGTGGTTGGGTCATGTGTTTATTTGCCTTGGAGAACGGAGATCCATTTGACTAAACGCTTACAATTATAATAAATATAAAGATCTGTTTGGCTCATATCAAGTACAAACAGTAAACGTGTGCAATCAGACTTGCACGTTTAGGCGCCGTTATGTTGGATTTGGAGTCATCGAATTTGTCGGAGTTGATGAACGCAGTGATAGAAGAGATGGTGGCGAGCGGGCAAATTCGCGCACATGACCAAGGTCACGTGCTTCGGGCTCTGTTATCAAAACACAAGTAAGCATTTCTAGTGATTGAGGACATCTACGAATTTTTGAGGCTTGCTTTTTTAAAACTTCATTAATTTGTAGATGTTTGACTAAAACCATTGTAAAAGATTCTCTTTGAATAAGACTGATGATGCCCAATTAGGACGAAATATATTTCTTATAATATAAAATTTTTGTGGTAGAGTGAATCTACTATTTTTAAAGAACAATGTGCAATGAAGAGTTGCAACTTGCCAACATAAGCAGCGATCCTCAAATTAAAACCTTCCAGTCAGGCATTAGAGCTGATTGCCGCAAAAAAAACATTCACACGTTGTTGGTTGACTTAAATCAGTTTTTTTTTGTACTTTTGGGTGTTTCATAATTTCACCACTTTCGAATTTAATGATCAGTACCTTATTTCTGACGTAGCTTTTGCCGCTGATTACGAATTTGACATCTTTTTCATTATGACGTCATTTTTCGCGTTTCCATATTTCAAACACTAATTACATGTAGAAAAACAAAAGAAACATGAAGCGGCGCAGAATACATGTCATCGTATGTGCGTTCTAGAGGTAGGTAAGGCCTATCTGCCCCCCCCAAAAAAGTAATAACAAAAAAATGTTATTAATCGTTTTTTCTGCCAAACCTATTTGAATGCACGTTAGTTAGTATTAGTGTTTTTTATTTTCTTACCGTCGACACAAAAATAATATGCAGTGTAATTGGACAGCACGAGAAAAGGGAAGAAGCAACAGAACGATAAACGTTGTAACATACAAGAGGAGAGTGAAAGGTCAAGAAAAAGTAACATGGTTGCAACACCCGTTAGTTGACGTCATGAAGAGTGAATTCCACTTCACGTAACATTAGATTATATGGCAATAAAAATAATTATTTTGACACTAATGGAATTCCACAAAATAATAGTGTTCTTGATATAGTCAGTAATGCTACAGTAACAGACGTTAGCATCTTTAGCAGCATTTTACCAGTGTTGATGCACAGCAAAAATTGAGAGCAGAGCCGAGTATATCTAATAGCTACGATGCTGCAATGAACAAAAGTAGATTCTTTTTTGAAAAGTTAAGAGTTGTCTGGTATTGTTTTACCCACTAGTCGAGATATCTTTATCATACTTGCCAGATTTTAATGGACACCGATCGGAAATTCGTAAAGAAACTTCAGGACATAAGAGAGGTAGTTATAGCTGACGTCGTAGCTGTGTGGAATAAGGCCAGTTTGCCAACTACAGAATCATGGAGTATTCATAAAAACTTAAACTGTAGGAAGATTTGCTGGGGCACGTTGAAGAGCTGCATCTTCCAGGTGTTGCGAAGAGTTGTTCGACGAACAATATGATGTAAGCAAGAGCCGCTGTCCCATTTCAACGTTACTTCAGATGTATTAGGATAAACTGCAATGCAAGTGTAGCTTTGATGACAGGGATATTGCTTGATCAGAGATCAACCAGAAAAGTAGTTTTGTCGTCAACTCTAGACATGATTCATGCCAGGCGTAGGAAAAATGCATTATGCAAAGCAAAACGGCGTAAAATTAATAAAGTGACCACACAAAAGCATTCTCAACCAGTGAAAAAGAGCTGTTAGTAATTCATTGCATGTCTCTCACATTTTCCCAGCTATGCCATGACCATGTAAAACAAGACTTCAGCTGCAAGAACCCTGTCATTAAAGCTACACTTGCATTGCAGCTTAACCTAATACATCTGAAGTGACGTTAAAATGGGACAGCAGCTCTTGCTTACATCATATTGTTCGTCGAACAACTCTTCGCAACACCTGGAAGATGCAGCTCTTCAACGTGCCCCTGTAAATCTTCCTACAGTTTAAGTTTTTATGAATACTCCATGATTCTGTAGTTGGCAAACTGGCCTTATTCCACACAGCTACGACGTCAGCTATAACTACCTCTCTTATGTCCTGAAGTTTCTTTACGAATTTCCGATCGGTGTTTATTAAAATCTGGCAAGTATGATAAAGATATCTCGACTAGTGGGTAAAACAATACCAGACAACTCTTAACTTTTCAAAAAAGAATCTACTTTTGTTCATCGCAGCATCGTAGCTATTAGATATACTCGGCTCTGCTCTCAATTTTTGCTGTGCATCAACACTGGTAAAATGCTGCTAAAGATGCTAACGTCTGTTACTGTAGCATTACTGACTATATCAAGAACACTATTATTTTGTGGAATTCCATTAGTGTCAAAATAATTATTTTTATTGCCATATAATCTAATGTTACGTGAAGTGGAATTCACTCTTCATGACGTCAACTAACGTGTATTCAGATAGGTTTAACTTTTTTGGGGGGGCAGATAGGCCTTACTTTCCTCTAGAACGTACATAGGGTAGCATGTATTCTGCGTCGTTTCATGTTACTTTTGTTTTTCTACGACATGTAGTTAGTTTTTGAGATATCAAAAAAAACGCGAAAAAGCGCGCGATGGAGCATGAAAGTGACGTCATAATGAAAAAAACAATGTCAAACTCAATCAGCGCCAAAAACTACACCAGAAAACAGGTACTCGTTTTTAAATTCGGAAGTGGTGAAATTATGAAACACTCTAATGGTCTTGCTTATAAACCGGGCGCCCAAAGGTTTATTCAAGTGAACGACTGCAAAAGGTTTGACCGCATCAAAACTTGTACACTTACGGGTACTTTCAAAATATTTATTGTTGCATGGGTGGATCCGGGGATTTCACCCCTAAATTACCCATTTAGGGGGACCAAAAATGATATTTGTTCAAATGAACGATGACGAGGCTGAAAGTTGTGCCAAATCACGCGTATTAATGTAGTGAACATCGAAACACACATGACAGCAATTTCATTCGGGGATGACCCCCGACAGCAACGACTTTGTACCCCCATAACGTCACTAGATATTCTTCACGTTAACGATGGCAAAGCTAATACTTATGCCGAATCATGCGACGCGTCTATTAGTGTAATGAAGATGGAAATATCCATGACAGCAATTTTATTCGGGCATAACTCCCCGACAGCAACAATTTTGTACCCCCATGACGTCACGTGATCTTCTTGAAGTGAGCGATGGCAAGGCTAAAAGTTGTGCCAAATCACGCGTAGTGATGTACTGAACATCAAAATACCGATGACAGCAATTTTATTTTTACGAGCAAAGATGACAAGCTTGCGTAAATTGTAAAAATCACGCATTTAAGTATACGGCACTGAATATTTAACGTTGCAATTTCGTATCCACCGTTATTCTTTCGGCAGCAAAAAAAAGAAAATGTCAGTCGTCTTTCCAAAGCAATACCTTTAATCTTCCTAGATCAGGGGTGACGAACCTATTCGCTATCGCGGGCCACTTTGTGGCTTACCATTGAGCAAGTGGGTGCCGCATAACGTATTAGTCATAGACCTATAACAAACAACCTACTGTAAAGTAATAGTCGAGTCAAAAAATGCGTTTACGTGCACCCCAAGGATACATTTTTTTCACGCACATAGCGATGTTCAGCATAGTCTGAAGTTTCCGGCTAGGGTGGTCCCCACCCCCAAATTCCGGTCCAATGACGTCATTTTTACAAAAGTTTCTTAATATTTTCTTTAGTTTGTGGCATTCACTTATTTGACTGCTGTGACGCTTGTGGATTGTTTTTGTGGCTAAAACTTGGGTCAAATTACAAGTAAGACTCGGACAATCCACAGATGAAATTATGACGTAGTAAGTTGATGACGTCATAATTTACGTAGTAAAACGTGGCAAAATTTCCAGAAAATTGCGGTATGGGGTGCATTTCAACTTTGATAACTTTTGCATTTGAAACCTGAAAACCTGAAAATACATTTTATGAGAGTATATGTACTTTAACACCTATTGAAAATTTCGTAAATTTTGATCGATATTTTCTTGCAATTAATATAAGGCCTATTTCGAGTAATTCAATAAAGCTTAGCCTATCACACCGTCAGCGATAATTACAAAACAAAATTGTACCCCGCATGAGCAGACCCGCCGTACCCAGCATGAGCAACAGATCATTCGTGACGGGTTCGACTCACGCTTGGTGCCGATCCAGCGATGGTGGAAGCATTTCTAAAGTGGGGGGGGGGGGCAAAACCGATGACCAGATTTTTTTCATCCCTAACCAGGGGCGGCAGTGGCGCAGCGAGAAATTTTAAAAGGCGGGCATAATTTCCTTTCGACGTCTTTTTCGGCAGAACTAATTTGAAGCTGATTAAGAGACAAGAACAGCTCTAAGGGGTCCGGGAGCATGCTCCCCCGGAAAATTTTTGAAAATTTACATGCTGTAATGGCTATTTTAGTGCGTTTTGAATAATTCTTAGGCAAATTGTGTTTAAATTGTTTGACCGTAATTCTGAGTGCTTCGCCAAATACAATACATTTTGTTTGCACAGTTTTAATTATGCGTGCTAAGGGGTAAAGGCTTTTAGCTATCGAAGAGGTTCGAAGTTAGAGAAAAATTGTATGCATCAAAAACATTTTTGAAAATGGCTGGTGGGAGGATGCATATCCCTTATCCTACCCCTCTGGATTCGCCTCTGGCCATAAGCTACAAAAACCATCAAAAGAATCTGGCATATTTCAGTCACTTGGCACCATTAGTATTGTTCTTTCTTACTAAAAGACAAGAGTCAAAGGGGGGGGGGGGACATGGCACAATGCCCCACCCCTAAATACGCTACTGAGGGCCGGATTTGGACAATGAGGGACCCTAGGTTATTTGATCACACTGATTGGAAGAGCAGAAAAAAGTGTTCACGTCCTCAGATGTTCTGTTTTCACTGAAAATATCGGTATAGTGAAGTGCAAAAAAGGTATACATGTCCTCAGATGTCCTGTTTTTCACTAAAAGTATCGGTGAAGAGAAAAAAAGGTCTTCATTGTTCGTAATGAGGTCTCCCATTTTCTCCAAGGCCTTAGGTTTCAGTCTGCTTACCCTATATGTAAATCCGGTCCTATGCTTACAATCCGTATTTAGCCTGTCCAGTGTCCACATGTGACTGACATGTCCAATTTATGTGGGCTTCAGACCCACGGTTCTTGCTTCTAGTTTCTGTTCCCTCCATCCCACAAACAAAATTTTTAAAGAAGACATCTCTAAATTTAAGCTCTTTCCTGGGTTTTAATTTCGACGGTAGGCCTATTAAGTTTCAAATACATTCATGCAGAGGCAATATTATAGAAATAAACGCGTGAATCAGGCCCCCCCCCCTGAAAGAAAGTGGTGAGGCCAGAGTTGCCCGGCCCTCCGGTTACGCCATCTATGTGCCGACAGCATTTGAAACATATTTTTACAGTGGCTGTTGACTCAAAGAGCACATTTCGCCAATTCTTTTGATGCATTATTTCATTTTCTGTCCAATGATTCGTAAATAATCCCTGTTACATATAATTTATGTATATTTTAATTCAGCTTTAGCGTCAGCAGATCACCAAGGGTTGTTGATGCACCGATTTTTAAAAGCTTGAAATTAGGACAGTTTTCCGCTAATTAGTTTAGCAGTAACTATCCGTTAAAGTTCGTTACGAAAACACATTTGCAGTAGAAAAATATTTTTACAATGAGGATAAGGATTTTTGTAGAAATCTGGTCGCATTGGTTTTTGAAAGATATTCGCAAATTCTAAAGCATTCATATTCAAATTCTATTAAATCAAGAAATATGCCCTTATTTTTAAGTATTATTATTAAAAATATTTCTAGTTCATTCGCAATTTCAGAAGATATGATTTCCTAAGCCATGTAATAGCTATAGGCCTAAGTGTGTAAGATTCGCGTTAACGTGGTAAGCACAGGTAATTCACAGCTCAGATGGCCGAGTGGCAAGAGCGTCCACCTTTGGAGCTGTAGCCTTGGGTTCCAACGACTTTAAAATTGGTATTCACAGCTTCCCTGCTTGACGCTCATCATTAAAGGGACAGTGTGAGAACAAGCCGAAAAGTTTACTAGTTGTGCCGTTGAAAAAGGCACTTAGCGGGATTCCCCCATCTTGGTGTGGTAGACAGGTGGCCGGCAACTCCTAAACGAGCTCATTATAGCGCATTGATCGCTTTCTCGTGATAGGAGAATAAACATGGAACTTAATACAAAATCGATATATCTTTTTTACAGCAAAAGTCAGAAATTGCAGGCGGCTACCTGCGGACGTCTTGAAGAATAAAAAAGCAAAGGTTATTCCCGGAACGTAGCTAAAAATCCTACTCTAGCGTGCGCACCTTTCTCGTACGAGGAGTAGATCCATCTATCCTGCTGACGTATGAATATAGTATTTTATCTTCTATGGGAATATTTTACGAGAAAATATAACGTGCAAAAGTGGCCATCAGGAGGGTGTACCAGTTGCAAGAGGCAACAGCAACCTTCTTGCTGGAAACTCAAAGGCAATATTACGGATAATGTTCTTGGGCAAGCAGCCAGATTTTAGATTAAAACATCTCGAACTTGACAAAGGAAGGCCTGTGAGGTTCCAGCTAGAAGCTTGCTGATGCCTCTTGCAACTGCTACAGCCTTCTGATAGCTCCGTTTGCACGTTTTATTTTCATAAAACATTCCATAGATGCAATATAAAATACTATGTACCAGCGTTTCTCAATTCATTTTGAAGCTCTCACCCCTTTCGGAAGGAAAATCGTTTTTGTACCCCTTGCCTAATTTAAATCGATTTTTTTTTTTAATTATCATGGTAGTTGATATTAATAGTTGCAAAAGTCCCAAAAGAAGAATTTAAAAAAATTCAGTCAATTGAAATTAAAAAACGTATTTAAGAATGTAATCAAACAAGTAAAAGGTTTGTAATAATGGGTTGGTATCATTGATTTAACTTTCAATGGGGTAAAAAGCTTACACCCCAAGAAGTCCCTTCTAGCACCCCCAATTGAGAACCGCTGCTATGTACGTAGGTCTGCTGGATAAATTATTTAATTGTACTGTATATATGAGTGTGGGTGTGCTCATTTGCTTTATTTGATAAATCTCTATCGTCGGGTGTAGCAACCATGCTTCTCCTGTTACTTTTCTTGACCTTCCACTCTTCTCTTGCATGTTGCAACGTTTATGGTTTCGTTCCTTCTTCCCTTTTCTCGTGCTGTCCAATTATACTGCATATTATTTTTATATGTTATAAATAATGTGTAACTGGGGTTATTTATGCAGCATTGGACAGAAAATGAAATAATGCATCAAAAGAATTGTCAAAATGTGCTTTTACTCTTTGAGTCGACAGCCGCTGTAGAAATGCTTCCGCCATCGCTGAACCGGCACCAAGTGTGAGTCGAACCCGTCACCAATGATCTGTTGCTCATGCGGGGTACGGCTTGGCTATTTTGCCGGCAAATTGTAGAAAACTTTGGAGAAAACTTACCGTGTAGCAATAAATGAAATGAGTCGCACTAACTTTGCAAAGTCGGTGAAAGTCATTTGCTAGCTAACCTGATGTAAAGAGACGAAAATTATTTTATTTGCATTAAAATATGATAAAATTATCAAAGGTGATAAATTTGTTGTTGAAATCTAAAAAGTAGATTTGCCTGGGTATTCACCTTGGCTTTAGCTACGTGATGCCATATGTCCATAACGCAAAATTTCAGGTGCGCGTTTTTGAAAGAAGTTATGGTCTCCGGTAGTGAGGCTCCCAATCCTTGTACCGTGTAAGCAAGGATGGATGAAAACTCTTAAGACCAATATTCGCAACGAAATCGGCAAATAGAACCTGTTTTTTCGAGTAGGCTGAACAAAAAGTAGACCTACTTTATTTTGTGAGTATCAAGAAATAAAAAACTTACGACCAAAAAGTTTATTGAAATGAAAGATTTCGACGACACCATTCAGAACAAATATGAAGCTTACTCAATTTATGTTTTTATCAATCAGTACGCCAGTAGCAATTTTGAATTTTGCATTATTGCCATTGAAATGATATGACGTCATCACGATGTGACGTCATCGTTTATCACGTGACTAATCCACATTATTGCTGCATAGTTAGTAGTTAAACTCACTTTATTGCTTGTTATCTCCACGTGAGTAAATTTGACATTTTTTAGCAATATGACGTCATCAGTGATGACTTCATTGTTAAAAATATCGCAGTAACCAAGAAAAGCGAGATACCGCTCCAAAAAAAAAAAAAACAATTTTGTTTTGCAATTATCGCTAATGGTGTGATAGGCTAAGCTTTATAGAATTATGCGAAATAGGCCTTTCATTTTAAATTTATATTAATTGCAAGAAAACATCGGTCAAAATTTACGAAATTCGCACAGCAGGTGTTAAAGTACATAGAAGTCACCATGCACAAAACAGGATACAAATAATTTACAGGGGACACAAATGCACAACATGAAAAGGTATCAGACTACGCAAAAGCAGACACATGAAAGATGTAAAGTACACACAGCAAACAATGCACAAAACGTGACACACTATCATTGTTCAAAAGATCTTCTTACAACTCCCTTGGATTTTCCTAACCATGGCTTTTTTCTTGCAGTCAAAGTACACAAGGCTTCACCCATTTGGCGCTTCTGTTCAACTCTTCGGCTAGTTGCCTTCGTTGCCAGTTTTACTCCACGTTCCACTGTTTGAGTGTGGTTTGGATAACTAAGTTGCTGTAGTTGTTTGAGAAATTGCTTGGTATTAGCATAAGTCTTTGTTGATGATGGTTCAAGCAAACTTGGGACTCCTTTATTGTTTAAAAGATACAGATAATAGCTGTTCGTCCTTTTCCATAAATGTCAACGATTTC